>CM059811.1:22422578-23622578 GCA_030435695.1 Brachymystax lenok tsinlingensis | reverse complement strand
TGTTGACTTGCCGTCCTCACGTTGGATTGACTGGATACATTAAACAATGTTATTGAATCGCATATATGTTTTCACCTATATGGTCTCTTCAAATGTGCTGGAGCGAGTTACTGCACTGTATAAAGGGCAGAGGTAGGATTTTTTTTTGGTTTGGAACAAATTCTTCATTATGTTCACATTTAGTCGCTATGTCCAATTAGTGTTGACATCTGATGTCCCAACAGTTCCTGGGGTTTTGAGGATAGTGTGAACAAACTGTATTTCCACTCTATTTTGACTATCAGACAATAGAGGTGAACTAAGGGAAGTTGTTTAATGTCTCAACATACTGTAACCCTTCTAAGTGTAATTACTCGATGTGGCCTCATGCAGCGTGAACAAGAGGTGGGGGGGTTGACAAGAACACAAAACATAATTTTAATTAGCAGTACTGTAGCTTTGCACAACAACAAAGGCTCCAAAATAAATATTGTCTTTGTCGAACTTTGTCTGTAGAAACCTTTTTGTTTAGGTACAAAGCTCTCTAGTACTCTCTCTCTTGTACATCTGTGTGTGGTAACACAATTATCTAATGTGTGGGAAGGTTTGGTTTTGCATTTGATAGAGACACATTTGTTTCTATCTATCACACCTTTTTTTGTATCCCATGGCCTATTAAGAGTGCCATAATACATGGGAGCTATAATCAACGATCTAAACACAAACTCATGTGCCACACAACTGATCGAATGCCTGCTGGTGTTGATGTGATTTGCCACTTGACAAGTCGAGGCAGCCCTTAAAAAGTCTGAGGTTGCCACCTACCAGACTTGTTTATGTAGTTGGCCCAAACAAATCAATTCGAAGAGCTTTAACAAGCAAGGTATTGTGTTTCATTTGAAAACAGCATAATATTTTGTAATAGCAGAATAATTGTCTTAATCCAGGAGGGGATTGTCTCTGCAGCTGTTACTAAGAAGCTTGATCTTGCGAGTTTAGCTAACATTAGCAACTTAGCTGGAGATAATTTATTTGCCACATCTTAGATAGTTAACTTAATAATTAGTAATGCATGTCATACAAGTGTAACTTGATCATCTCACTTAAGTTGCGCAGGAGTGACTCATTTTATGAAGCTCCCATTTTGCTCGTTGTGCTTCTTTGTAAACAAACACACGTGACGAGTTTGTCATGTTCATTTTATTTCATTTTAGCTAAAACTGCTGTTTTGGGAAATGAGGGGTGGCGAGTACCGGTAAGCTTCATATTGAAGAAGTTTCATAATGGAAAATAATCTAACGGGAAAAATTATGATTTGATCTGTTTTATATATTACCTAGTGCACAAGTTGACTGCAGGTATTTATAAGTAAAGTACTAATTTTCAAAGCACAAAAAACATCACTTACCAGAATGCTAACAAAATGCTAACAAGTACTAAGGAATCGTCATAGAGAATGCTAACTAAATGCTAATGAGCACATTGAGAACAATTTGTACAGTTTCTGACCTAAACTATGCAAGTAACTTAAAAACTTGACACAGTTTGTCACACGCACAAAACAAATATTAGCCTGCAAGGGTCTTTATCCAGGAGGGGATTCTGTGCTGTTAATAAGCAAATGCTTGATTTTGGAAGAAGCCCACCACTTAACTAGATAGCTAATTAGATACTAAATTAGCAAAGTATTTAGCACATTTTAGACAGTTAACTTAATAGTTCTAAGATATCTAGCTGGCAAATATTTAATTGTGAATTCCATACTGTAATTAGATCACCTGGAGTATGCTGCATGACAGTGAGTGACTCACAAGGCTCCGGTGTCGCTGTGTGCTTGTAAACACACATCCACGTGACTGGACTACCGTAAACTACATAATAATGTGACAGGTGAAATGAAGAACTCAATGTTCTTTAGCTTCTTACGTATGGCACAAGTTGACTGCAGGTATTTACATAAAAAGTAGCTACAAATATTCACATTTAAGTTTCAACGGTTTTGACAGTATTGAAAAACCATCCTGTGGCTTTTTCCAAATATCTCGCTATAGGGTATATAAGGAATACTGCCTAAGCCAAGTTTATCCTATATCTGATAAATAAACTCAGCAAAAAAAGAAATGTCTCTTTTTCTCAGGACCTGGACCCTGTCTTTCAAAGATAATTCGTAAAAATCCAAATAACTTCACAGATCTTCATTGTAAACGGTTTAAACACGGTTTCCCATGCTTGTTCAATGAACCATAAACAATTAATGAACTTGCACCTGTGGAACGGTCGTTAAGACACTAACAGCTTACAGATGGTAGGCAATTAAGGTCACAGTTATAAAAACTTAGGACACTAAAGAGGCCTTTCTACTGACTCTGAAAAAGGCCAAAAGAGAGATGCCCAGGGTCCCTGCTCATCTGCGTGAATGTGCCTTAGGCATGCTGCAAGGAGGCATGAGGACTGCAGATGTGGCCAGGGCAATAAATTGCAGTGTCCGTACTGTGAGACGCCTAAGACAGCACTACAGGGAGACAGGACGGACAGCTGATCGTCCTCGCAGTGGCAGACCACATGTAACAACACCTGTACAGGATCGGTACATCCGAACATCACACCTGCGGGACAGGTACAGGATGGAAACAACGTTTCACGGGCACGAGATTGTGAGCGCGCCCCACTTTATGTTCCTTTCCTATCATTCACGTTAACGTCCAGTTTAAATATTACAGTAAATATACATAAAAGGATACATAAGTTTACATAAAAAATGTTTGATTTGTTTGGAGAAAGTTTATAGGTATAATTTGAACGTGTTCTCTTCACGGTTCAATGGGCGACTCGACGGTGGATTTTCTGATCATAACGCGCCAACCAAACGGAGATTTATGGATATAATAAATTACTTTTTCTAACAAAAGAACCATTGGATGTCTTATTTGGACACTTGGGAAGCCCTCAGCAGAAGTTCTTCGAAAGGTAAGTGATTTATTTTAGCTCTTATATGGGTTTTGTGTGACCCGCGCTGGATATGAATTTATGCTAATGTGGAAAATGTGAGGTGCTATCCTCAAACAATCAAATGTTGTGCTTTCGCCGTAAAGCCTTTTTGAAATCTGACAACGCTGTGATATTGCCAAGAATCAGAGCTTTTGATGACTATGCAACACTTGTATATTGATGAATGTTTAATAATTCAACTTTTGGATTTTGAATTTTGAATTTGGCGCCTTACATTTCACCGGGTAGCGTCGGGGGCGACCCGCTAGAGAGCCGTTTCTCCCTAAGAGGTTATTAACAAACTATAGTTTTGGCAAGTCGGTTAGGACATCTACTTTGTGCATGACACAAGTCATTTTTAAAAAATAGTTTACAGACAGATTATTTTACTTATAATTCACTGTATCACAATTTTAGCGGGTCAGAAGTTTACATACACTAAGTTGACCGTGCCTTTAAACAGCTTGGAAAATTCCATAAAATTATGTCATGGCTTTAGAAGCTTCTGATAGGCTAATTGACATCATTTGAGTCAATTGGAGGTGTACCTGTGGATGTATTTCAAGGCCTACCTTCAAACTCAGTGCCTCTTTGCTTGACATCATGGGAAAATCAAAATAAATCAGCCAAGACCTCAGAAAAACAAAATGTAGACCTCCACAAGTCTGGTTCATCCTTGGGAGCAATTTCCAAACGCCTGAAGGTACCAAGTTCGTCTGTACAAACAATAGTACGCAAGTATAAACACCATGGGACCACGGAGCCATCATACCGCTCAGGAAGGAAACGTGTTCTGTCTCCTAGAGATGTTTAAATGAATTTGGCTAAGGTGTATGTAAACTTCCGACTTCAACTGTATGTGTTTGTGAAACGCCATATAGGCGTCTTTAGTGTGTAGCCCAAACTGTTTGGATGCTACAGTCAGAAGTTGTCAGATAGGTGGGACAGACTTCAGACGAGTCCCGTAACGCTTGTGGGGGTCGTAGAGCAAAACGGAGAACACCATCATATTCATCATCGTTCGGACGCTTTTTTATGGGGATTTCCGCGGGGGTGCCGACATCGACTCTAGGGGTTAAAGACATATGGCATCTTGAGCTGGGAATCCATTAATGTCCTTTAGATTTCGAAGTGAGACACAAGCAATATATTTACATTTACATCAGAATTATATTTTGTATGTGTAAATAAAATATTGATATTCTAGTTCTGTCTTGTTGTACAGAGATGAGATAAAAGTTGAATTGTATGCTGCTGCTCATTGTTTACAGACGAGAACGAAAGGTAACAATTATTCATGAGAAGCATTGATCTCTTTTTAAAAGGTATCCTTGGTGGATATCTAAACAGAAATTGAGCAAGGTTTTTCTAACTTGTAAGAAACAAAATCTAGATTTTCTTGACAATCGCTCCAGAGGTTAGGCCTTTATGATAATATAATTTTACACATTTCCATAGCTCTGGACTTGAGGAAGACGCCCTCTGCACGTTTGATAAGAGGCCCCACACCCTATTTTCTTCTCAAAAGGACTTCACCATTTAAAAACCTTTTATATCCCTATTTCCTTTTGGCGATTGTGCTCTGTACACACTTTTCTCCACACTCTTTCGGTTGATAATGACCAGCCTAATGCATCTGATATACTGTAGTTCTGTGCTGTTAGGTGAAAACCGCTCCCCACTGAATGCCAGTGTATTTGCCTGAAACACATTCCCTAATGGGTTCCACTCATCAACGCCGCTTACTTTTTTTATGGTTTAATTGTACCCATTTCACTGTTTTGACTGTCTAAGTGTTATCTGGTTGAAGCTCTTCACAGTTCAATGGGAAGGTTTTGGAAATAAATCCTGCTAGTTGTTTTTAAAATTTTATTTTACCTTTATTTAACTAGGCAAGTCGGTTAAAAACAAATTCTTATTTACAATGATGGCCTATCCCGGCTAAACCCTAACCCGCACGACACTAGCCAATTGTGCGCCGCCCTATGGGACTCCCAATGACGGCCAGTTGTGATACAGCCTGGAATCGAACCAGGGTCTGTAGTGATGCCTCTAGCACTGAGTCCTATTATCAGTAAATCAAGAAAACCACACTACAAGTATACTGAACAAAAATATAAACACAACGTGCAACAATTTCAAGTGTTTTTACTGAGTTACAGTTCATATAAAGAAATCAGTCAAATATATTCATTAGGACTTCATCTCTGGATTTCACATGACTGGGCAGGGGCACAGTCCCAGGCCCACCCACTGGGGAGCCAGGCCCAGCCAATCAGAATTCGTTTTTTTCCACAAAAGGACTTTATTACAGGCAGAAATCCTCCTCAGTTTCATTAGCTGTCCCGGTGGCTGGTCTTAGACGACCCCTCAGGTGAAGACGCTGGATTTACACGTGGTCTGCGGTTGTGAGGTGTCATATATTCATATACATAGCTCACATATCAAGTACATATATTAAGCATCATTTAGGTGACCTTACTGCCCTTAGGGGCTTTAGAGCCTGCTGGTGACCATGTGATTAAAGCTTGCACAAGACACCCCTTCCTTGAGACACAAGACTGCTAATGCTGAAAACATGGTTCCCCATTGTCACAAGGCCGCCTGACTCAAGTCATTGCACACACACCTGTCCAAACAGGAAACATCCTAGACCCAGACAGTAACTCCCAGTCTCCGTTTTCCTTATCTAACGACTCCCTGACATACAGACATACCATCGCACAAACACACACACCTCACTCCCCTTTCTACTGGTCGGGTGCCAAGAGCAGAGGACTCTGCTGTGCACTAATGGGGCTCCTGCTCTGGCTAGAGCAGGTCCGCCTCCAACCTCCACTATCCAGTCAGAAGACAGTACGACGAGACTCAACCTACATCATTCTATGTATAAAATCTGCTGCACACTCTGTATAAGGATCCTTTTTTTATATGACTCCTTTCTGAGTCATATGACTAGGTCCGTGCACGCTTAACTGCGGGACAAGATATCTTTGAACCAATAAACTGCCTATTTGTTACAACTGAAATCCACTCTGTCCAGCGTCCGTGATTTGGTCTCGCTCTCCGGTATTTGAAACACCAACAGAGGCCGGGTGGACTTACTGCCAAATTCTCTAAAACGATGTTGGAGGCTGCTTATGGTAGAGAAATGAACGTTAAATTCTACAGCTCTAGTGGACATTCCTGCAGTTGCCAATTGCACATGCCTGCATGCCAATTGCACACTCCCGCAAAACTTGAGAAATCTGTGGCATTGTGTTGTGTGACAAAATTGCACCTTTTAGTGGTCTTTTATTGTCCCCTGCACCTGTGTAATGATCATGCTGTTCAAGCATGTTCAACCTGTCATGTGGATGAATTATCTTGGCAAAGAAGAAATGCTCACTAACAGGGATGTATACAAATTTGTGTACAAAATGTAAGAGAAATATGCTTGGGCGTATGGAACATTTCTGGGATCTTGCGTTTATATTTTTGTTCAGTATAGATAATTCCCTTTTATGTGGATAATATAGTCACTGCCCAAAGGCATTCATTGTGCTAAAAGAAAAGATCACCCCAATGTTTTTTTTAATAACCATTCACCTTCCCTTGATGTGTCATCTATTATGAATTCCTTCAACCCCATGTTGCCTTGGCTAATGGTAGATTCTTGTTTTGAAAATGTGGGGAGACAATTCCCTCGTACCTTTCGGTTGAGAGATTTTCCCCCATAGTGAAAAATGCACTCCCCAAATGTAATACCCGGCCCATCTGAATGCTGGCTGGCAACAAGCTGATATTGAAAACAAGGCTCACACCTATCAATGCAGAAGTTATGCCCTAACATCACTTTGCTATGGTTGCTTTTCTTGTTGCCGGCTATTTTTATTTCTGTCAGTAAGACACGTGAGGCCCAACTTTTATCAACACGTCTCCTTCGCCACTAGGGGCGATAAAGACCACTGTTACTCAACCCACAACTAAACATACAAGCCCTCCCTCGTCCCCCCTTTGCCAAATCAGATCATGTCTCTATACTCCTGTTTCCAGGAAGTACCCGCGACGCGCTCTTTAGAGAAATGGTCCTTCCGAGTCAGAGGCTATGATGCAGGACTGCTTTGCTAGCGCTGACTGGAATATGATTCGGAACCGCGGATAGCATCGACTAGCTAACCACCTCCGTCTCGGGCTTCATCAGGAAATGCATCGCCGACATTGTCCCCCTACAAGCCCTGTATTAACACAGAGGTACGCGCTAAGCTAAAGGATAGAGTTACTGCACACAGGGCTTTTGCAGCCAACTCCGAGGGTTCGGCTGAGGACACGACTGCGTACAAGAAGTCCTACCTCCGCAGAGCCATCAAACAGGCAAAACAACAATATAGGAACAAGGGGAAATACTAATACACCGGCTTCGAAGCATGTGGCAGGGGCTACAGACCAATACAGATTATAAAGGTAGACCTAGCCGTGATCTATCCAACGATGCTGTCTCCCAAACGAACTCAATGCATTTAAAACAACACCCAGCCATGCTTGAGGGCCCCCTGCCATCCCAGAGGACTGGATGATCGCGACGTGAGTAGGATTTTTTTATCTGGTCAACACTGGCAAGGCCATAGGATCAGATGGTATTCCAGGGCGCTTTCTCAGAGCATGTGCAGACCAGCAACGCATGCTCTTCACGGTCATTTCCAACCTCTCCTTGTTCCAGTCTGTAATCCCCAGTCTCAAGCTGACCACCATCATTCCTGTTCCTAAGAACTGTAAGGCTACCTGCAACAATGACTATTGCCCCATAGCAATAACATCTGTAATCATGAAGTGCTTTGAAAGGCTGGTCATGGAACACATCACCTCAATCATCCCAGACACCCACTCGCATACCACCCCAACATATCCACACTGCCCTCTCCTACCTGGACCAGAGGAATACCTATGAGAGAAAGCTGTTTATCAACTTCAGCTCAGTGTTCAACACCATAGTGCCCTCCAAGCTCTGGAGCCTGGGACTGAACACCACCCTCCTACTAAAATTATCATTGATTAGATGTATTACACCACTGTCCATTGATTTCTATGAACATTTATCCTGGTACTGGTCACATGTGTATATATTCCTACTACCAGTCAGCCCTTTTTTTTACCAGGTAAATTGACTGGAACACATTCTCATTTACAGCAACAACCTGGGGAATAGTTACAGGGATGAATGAATTGTAAGCAGGGGATGATTAGGTGACAGTGTAAGGTCCAGACTGGGAATTTAACCAGGACACCAGGGTTAACACCCCCTACTCTTCCATTAAGTGCCATGGGATTTTTAGTGACCACAGAGAGTCAGGACACCAGTTTAACATCCCACCCGAAAGACAGCACCCTACACAAGGCAATGTCCCCAATCACTGCCCTGGTGCATTGGGAAAGGGTGCCTCCTACTGGCCCTTGAACACCACTTCCTGCAGCATCTGGTTTCCCATCCAGGGTCCGACCAGGACCAACCCTGCTTAGCTTCAGAAGCAAGCCAGCAGTGGGATGCAGGGTGGTATGCTGCTGTTTACATGTATATCCTACTACCAGTCACTTTTTATGTATAAACCCAACTCAACCGCTCCAGTACCCCTGCACATTGAATAAAGTACTGGCATTGACCTGTATATACTTTTTGTAGTTTTTTTAGTCTTAAATGTTTTATTCTATCTTATCACTGCAAGGTACGAATTTCACTGTACTGTTTTACACGTAACGAATAAACTTTAAAACTACCGCTACGGCGGTCTTTTTCTAAGCAGTACAAAATATTTCTTTTTTTCATGTCTTGCAGCATGGGGTTGGCCATGTCAGAGGCAAATTAAGAATACCTTGTGCGTCTGTAGCAAAGACCCTGTGATCACATCAATTTGACTTTTTCAAAAACATGTTTTAATTGAGAAACCTTAAATGAATTATGGAATGATATTCCCTTTTCCTTGCAGGAGTGCCCTAGTGGTGTGGTCAATGAAGACACCTTCAAAGACATCTACTCCCAGTTCTTTCCACAGGGAGGTATGTTGACACATCTGTTGAGAATTGTTCCGGTTGATGAATGGCTCCCATGAACCATGCTGCTTTAGGCTGAAATGTTTACCACTGAGTTGTGTTCCGTAAGCACAAAATGGCACAAAAATACTTTGAAACTGAGAATTACTGCTTAAACTTGTCCAACAGGTATGGTCCTTTTTTCTGTTTCAAACACTTTCTGTTTTTTGTCTACTGAACACAACCCTGGTTGGGGACTGCTTCTGGAGAAGAATGAATGAATATCACATGACATGCAAAGTGGAAATGAAGACAGATTTATGCTTTCTTTTCAAGCAAGTGTAAAATGCTAAGTCAATTTTTATTACGAGTTTTATCATTTGGATGGACAAAATGTCTATGGCCAAGGTGTTCTTTTGCTTTTGATTATCCAGTGGAATTGAGTCATTGGAATTGGTATAACTGGAAAGAGAGGGGTTTGGGTTCTTGGAAATAAGCGCCTGAGCACCTGAACTTTCAGTGGCACATCGTTATTCAGTTAATTCAGCTCACAAAGCCCAAAGATAAAGTCATGTTCTTCTACTTCTAAGTTCTCCCATTTTCTAATTCACACATAGTTTTTTTAAAGCCCGCTATAAGGCACTATATCTCACCTAAAAATAAATAAAACATATTTCTTCTGTATCGAAAGACACTGGAGAATAAGTCCCCCAAGTCACTTTTATAGGATGTGTCCGTAGCTAAATATATCTAGAAATATATGGCTCTGGAGTTCTCTTGCATTACAGCAAGAGAGACCAAACTCTTTGTAAACGGCAGGGATATGGGCAGACTTGTCTACCTCTGCAAAACACACATCTTCATTTCTTTCACAATGATAAAGTACAGGCGCTTATAGTACGTTAGAAACCTATAAAAAACGTAACTTTTCTATATAAACTGTATATGACAGTGCTGGATTGCAGCCAAAGTCACACAGATAGTTCTCCTCAACCAGTACATGAAGCAATATTGTCTTCATACTGTAGGTAATAGATCTACAGTATGTGTCTTATTGTCCACTGTACAATGATGGATTTCCTTTTAAGAAGCAATGTAACATTGTAATGTCCTTATATCGCTTGTTCTTTTGTGCTCCGTTTATTTGTTACATTGACTGGGGCAGCCGTTTCTGCTAGTCCCCCTGGGTTCCTTGTGTTTAAAGGACTGTCTTCTGCGTTAGCCTATTACAGCTCAACAAAAGAAACTCAGCACATTTTATCTCTCATCTTTACAGCAAACACACACGCTGTCAGTCAGTCGCAGACATGCCGAGATTTGAGAGCGCACGCAGGCACACACACAGACGCATAGTTCTGTTTATGCTGCTTGAAAATATTTTAGGATTGCCTGAGAGTTGCAACTAAAACAAGTGAAGACGCAACTTTCAAAGGGAGCGATAACACATCTTGCTTAAAGGCCAGCTACTGGGAAAACTATCAAATTAAACAACTCTAAAATATCTTATTCTTACTCTGCTTTGGGAAACAAACTTATGATAACTTTTATGTTGACCAAAGGAGAAAAAACACCACAGTTGAAAATGTCTAGTTGGAACCGCTGTCAGCATGTATTGTCCATGTAAATTAAGGTTGTGACTTGTCATCACAATGTTTGACCGAGACTGTGTCTCTCGTTTCAGACGCTTCGACATATGCACATTTTCTGTTCAACGCGTTTGACACGGATAAAGATGGATCTGTGAGTTTTGAGGTAAGCTAGTGCGTCCTTGAATGTTCATCACGGACTGACGTCGCGCTCTAAAGTATAATGGAGTTGATACATTTCCCATTAGAGATTTGGTTCTATAGTGTCAATGTCGAAGCAGGTGTATTAATGCTGGGCAAGAACAAAAGCCTGAACACCCCGCAGGTCTCCAGGACCAGGATTGACAGACACTAGTCCATAAAGTTTTTTGTTTTCATTTAACCTTTATTTAACCAGGAATGTTCCATTTATATATCTAATTTTTTTTAACATTACAGGTTTTAATATAGAATATACAGTTGTGGAGATTCCTTATATACAGTATATCAGTCTCTGATGAGATACTCAGTTGGTCTTCTCATTCCTAATCCAGTTATCTACCCATTGCCCTAAGAGCATTTGACAGTAGTTGATAAAACTTTTCCATAACTTGAGCTTTAACCACAAGACCCGAAATAATGCTGAAACTATATACAGTTGAAGTCGGAAGTTTACATACACTTACATTGGAGTCATTAAAACTCGTTTTTCTCCACACTTTTCTTGTTAACAAACTATAGTTTTGGCAAGTCGGTTAGGACATCTACTTTGTGCATGACACAAATAATTTTTCCAACATTTGTTTCACTTATAATTCACTGTATCACAATTCCAGTGGGTCAGAAGTTTACATACACTAAGTTGACTGTGCCTTTAAACAACTTGGAAAATTCCAGAAAATGATGTCATGGCTTTAGAAGCTTCTGATAGGCTAATTGACATCATTTGAGTCAATTGGAGGTGTACCTGTGGATGTATTTCAAGGCCTACCTTCCAACTCAGTGCCTCTTTGCTTGACATCATGGGAAAATCAAAATAAATCAGCCAAGACCTCAGAAAAAAAATTGTAGACCTCCACAAGTCTGGTTCATCCTTGGGAGAAATGTCCAAATGCCTGAAGATATCATGTTCATCTGTACAAACAATAGTACGCAAGTATAAACACCATGGGACCACGCAGCCATCATACGTGTTCTGTCTCCTAGAGATGACCGTACTTTGGTGAGAAAAGTGCAAATCAATCCCAAAACAACAGCAAAGGACCTTGTGAAGATGCTGGAGGCAACAGGTACAAAAGTATCTATATCCACAGTAAAAGGAGTCCTATATCGTCATAACCTGAAAGGCCGCTCAGCAAGGAAGAAGCCACTGCTCTAAAACCGCCATAAAAAAGCCAGACTACGGTTTGCAACTGCACATGGGGACAAAGATCGTACTTTTTGGAGAAATGTCCTCTGGTCTGATGAAACAAAAATGGAACTGTTTGGCCATAATGACCATCGTGTTGTTTGGAGGAAAAAGGGGGAGGCTTGCAGGCCGAAGAACACCATCCCAACCGTGAAGCACGGGGGTGGCAGCATCATGTTGTGGGGGTGCTTTGCTGCAGGAGGGACTGGTTCACTTCAAAAAATAGATGGCATCATGAGGCAGGAAAATTATGTGGATATATTGAAGCAACATCTACAGACATCAGTCAGGAAGTTAAAGCTTGGTCGCAAAAGGGTCTTCCAAATGGACAATGACCCCAAGCATACTTCCAAAGTTGTGGCAAAATGGCTTAAGGACAACAAAGTCGAGGTATTGGAGTGGCCATCACAAAGCCCTGACCTCAATCTTATAGAACATTTGTGGGCAGAACTGGAAAAGCGTGTGTGAGCAAGGAGGCCTACAAACCTGACTAAGTTGCACCAGCTCTGTCAGGATAAATGGGCCAAATTCACCCAACTTATTGTGGGATGCTTGTGGAAGGCTACCCAAAACATTTGACCCAAGTTAAACAATTTAAAGGCAATGCTACCAAATACTGATTGAGTGTATGTAAACTTCTGACCCACTGGGAATGTGATGAAAGAAATAAAAACTGAAATAAATAATTATCTCTACTATTATTATTCTTATTATACTATTATCACATTCTTAAAATAAAGTGTGGATTCTAACTGACCTAAGACAGGGAATTTTTACTAGGATTAAATGTCAGGAATTGTGAAAAACTGAGTTTAAATGTATTTGGCCAAGGTGTGTATATAAACTTCCGACTTCAACTGTATATATATATATATATATATATATATATATATACACATGGAAATCCCCCCCAGCATACATATAATTAACATTAATGAAGAATATAGGCTTACATATTACAACAGATATGTTGTCATTACTCTACACCCTAGTTATCTGGTGTTAATAAACAAAGGGACATTCTGTCCAATAGTACTGGATAACCCTCAAGCCTGTTTCATAGGGATCCTAAAAAAACATCTACAAATCAAATCATATGCATTCTTTAATATTTAAGTTTCAGCACCTCAAGGATATAATGTTCTCTTTGTTCAATTGTTGCTTTTTGGGAATAATATTGTTGGGATGAATCATACCGATGAATGCATTATGTCTTTTAGACTAGATACTTAATTCACTTAGATATGGTAATCAAACTAAGTTCAATTCAAGTTCATTCTTTCTGCATGAATATACGTTTGTGTATGTTGGATGTACCAGTATCATATCAATCCATTCAGGTTTAGTTTATGTTTGAAATATTCTTGGTACAATTGTGTTTGTGTAAATGCCAAGATCTAATGGGTTGTGTTTCTACTGCAGGACTTTGTAATGGGCCTCTCTATCCTTCTCCGAGGCTCAGTCCAGGAGAAGCTCAACTGGGCCTTTAATCTGTATGATATTAATAAGGACGGATATATTACTAAAGAGGTACTTACCATTAATGTCACAACTTGCTGTCACGATGATGTTGGTCTGGTAGATGACTGAACAGAGTGAATCATATATTGATTTCTTTAAATACGAATAAAAGAGATAAACATACTCACCTAATAATTGTAACGTGTTGTATGAGTGATGACCTACTGTATGTAGATATAAAGCATGACGTCTTTGAATACTGGACAACCAGTCTAATGATATGTAAAAAAACGATCCCCTACTTTGTCAATGTTTCATAGTATGATACCCTGAACGTTGGGTATTGCATAATGTACTCGTCAACATATCCATTTTCTTTACTCTCCGTTTTAAAGGAAATGCTTGACATCATGAAGGCCATCTATGACATGATGGGGAAATGCACATATCCCCTACTCAAAGACGATACGCCTCGGCAACACGTGGAGATATTTTTTCAGGTATGTTTTTTATTGTTAGGTTCCATACATTGTTGCCAAAATGTGCATATTATATTCACCATTAGCAGCATTTATTGTATGGACCCATAGTCCAATGCTTGTCATTATTTAGATACAAATAACCCTAAAGTACAGTGACATTTGTTGTGTGGAATAAAATGAACAATTGACCATCTTTTCAATGTATTTCTGTCTATACTGTTACATTATACATTATCTTGTGTTGCCTTCTCAACATCTCTGTCCTTCCTGACCAACAGAAGATGGATAAAAACAAGGATGGAGTTGTTACCATAGACGAGTTTATTGACTGCTGCCAAAATGTGAGTTATTGCTGCCTTCTTTTCTGCAATGTGTTTTGCATAATGCAGTATTTAGTACCTCTGGTATTCACATAAGAGTTGTCAGTGGAGTAGGGACATAGCTCTAAAATGTATCTTTGTCCACCAGGATGAGAACATCATGAGATCGATGCAGCTCTTTGATAACGTCATTTAACTTGTGGCTGACGTGGAGAGCTCTGGACCGGACTTTCAACAGACGCTATTCTATCAACTGTACGCTGTTCAGGCAAACATATGGAAGTATTGTCACACAACAAATACAGTGTAGATGTTATGGTATGAAACATTCTGGGATAACTTTGCAAAAAAGCATTGATGTTTCCAATCTTACCTTTTCAATTTGAGTTTTGTGGTTTGATTGAGTAAATTGAACTCATCAAACCTGTGTACAAAGATGCCTCGATCTTAACAGCTGTGCCGCAGTCAGTATTTATCTGCAGTATAGGGAACCCAGCTGTGTTAGATTTTGCCACTGCCTTTGAACAGATGGACCACAATAAGTTTGAAAGGTGAGCGTTTGTGATGAATAGTGACAAGCAAGCGTTGCTAAAGTAGGCTACAAATTCCAAGGTTTTTCACCCACCATGGTCCATCCTTTGCTCTCCCAGGACCCAGATAAAATATAGACTTAACATTGTACCATTTAAAAAAATATACGTATATACTATCTGAGGACTGTTCAACTTTGTTCATGTTTACTTGCCAACTAGAATGAGACAATGCACTCCACATTGAATTTGATGAGTCTGGATGGTGAAAAGTATCCTTAGAAGCACACAGGTTGGTGTTGCTTACCTTGAGTCTACGCATAGGAGAAATGACCATCTTGTCACAAGATTATGCTGCTTCTAAATGTATTTTATGTGACCCTACATGAGTGTATTTCCCTGTTTTGAGATGTTTCCTGCCGACATGTTTCATTTCATGTTTCGAAGCACTATTTTGTAGTTTACACTGGTCTGTTGGATTTTATTTATAGAATATGGTAGTCAGTGTACAAAGGGATAGTCAGATGTTCAGTATTAAGCAGAAGCTAACTCTTGGGGTGAATTTACGGTCTTCTTGGGTATGTAATGTATATTGATCACTGTCTTATAAAGAGGGTCACTGGGATTAAGTTATACAAGCAAATCTAATCTCTGTCACCTTTGGTTTTGTAAATATATTGCCCTGTCCAGAAACAACCCCTAGCCCCAACTTTCTAGGCGATTGCAGAGATCTGGGAGGATTGGACAGGTGTAAGCAATATGGCGATAATTCCACTCGGCCTGTCAGAAGGCAAAGTGGAGCTATAACCTATTTCATTTTGTATCTATCCAAACCTCTCAAGCTTTGTTCACACTTCAGGCCTTCACACTGCTCAAATCAGTTTTGTTTTTAAAATCCATTTTGGAATACGGACTGTCTAAACAGCAAGTCATTTGCTGGTTGTCATAGTAATGACGGGTGTGCGCACAGGGGTGTAGGCTGATTGGGGGTGGTGCTCGTGCTTCTCAGACGTTATGTGGCAAGCTAAGGTGACAACAATGCCTGCCATAGATGTTTCTTTGAATGTTCAAGCACTTTTAAGGATAAGATGATTCAAAGAGAAGATTATCCAACTTTCAAAACAAGTGGTAGCTGTTTAGCTTTTACTGATGTGTTTAAACAAACAAGTTACCTTCTACATGTTCTTGTCAAACTGGCAACAAGCTAGCAAGCAACAATATATGCCAATTAAGTCTAAAAACCACTTGAGGGAAAATCAGATTTGACCGTTCAACCTAATTCGAATGGCCAGGAATCAAACCACCTACAAGTGTATTAAGGGTCTTTTTTAAATGTTTTTTTTTTCACCTTTATTTAACCAGGTGGGCCAGTTGAGAACAAGTTCTCATTTACAACTGTGACCTGGCCAAGATAAAGCAAAGCAATGCGACAAAAACAACAACACAGAGTTACACATAAACAAACATACAGTCAATAACACAAAAGAAGGAAAAATCAATGTACAGTGTGTGCAAATGTAGAAGAGTGGGTAGGTAGGAAATAAATAGGCCCTAGAGGTGAAAATAATTACAATTTAGCATTAATACTGGAGTGATAGATGTGCAGATGGTGATGTGCAAGTAGTAAATGACATCGCCGAAGTCAAGGATCGGTAGGATAGTCAGTTTTACGAGGCTATGTTTGGCGGCATGAGTGAAGGAGGCTTTGTTGCGAAATAGGAAGCCAATTCTAGATTTAATTTTGGATTGGATATGCTTAATGAAAGTCTGGAAGGAGAGTTTACAGTCTAACCAGATACCTAGGTATTTGTAGTTGTCCACATATTCTAGGTCAGAACTGTTGGGAAGGTGTGGGCAGCAATCGGTTGAAGAGCATGCACTTAGTTTTACTAGCATTTAAAAGCAGTTGGAGGCCACGGAAGGAGTGTTGTATGGCGTTGAAGCTCGTTTGTAGGTTTATTAGCACAGTGTACAAAGAAGAGCCAGATCTATACAGAATGGTGTCGTCTGCGTAGAGGTGGATCAGAGAATCACCAGCAGCTAGAGCGACATCATTGATATATACAGAGAAAAGAGTCGGCCCGAGAATTGAAATAGATGTTGTTTCTGGATAGAGGTTGCTTCTGGATGGGGTCTGTGTTTTCTTTCCTCTTGTTTGGGGCATGTGTCCAGTTTCTTTGCATAATGAAGACTGATTGGCCGCTGCTGTCTCTGATTAGAGCCTTGATTGGCCCCAAATGTGGGCAGGCACAGAGCATGCTGGGCAGCAGATGGGGCCTCACCCTCCCCAATCTCACTCACTTACAGGTGGTTCCAAAAACCCTACTATTACATCCTCGTCTATCTGAAAGGTTGGTAAAAGCAATGTGGACCGGAGCACGGTAGTATCTGCAGTATTCTGTGCAATTCACTTTTCTTGCCTTAATTGGCAATTACTTATGTATCCATGTAAATGTACCCATGGGAATATGTTCTGATGTCCATATGGTAAGCAAAGTCTAGGAGAATAACTTGTTTGTGTACCTAACTTGATCTTATTTGACCAATGATTTTGTTCAGCTGGATAATTATCTCCTAAACACATGGGTCGAGTTAAGTAGGGCACAGCAAAGCCTGCAATGGAAAACAAGTTATTTTTGGACAAGTTCAGGTATGGCTTCTACAAATCCAAGAGTGGAAGACTTCTCTCTCATCTCTAACATGCAGGCTCACTTTTTGTGAACAGTCCCATCACAAGTCAGAATGTTGAATAAACTTCATTTGAACGTACTTTACCTGTTGTCCGCTGATTTTGTCCTTTATGTAGGAGGTACTCTGAGACAAAATATCCACAGAGTAGATTTATTAACCCGACTTTCAGTACCCTGGTCTATATTGGTTTGTATTTTCAATGCTGACGCGGTTCGCGTGCGACTTGAACAATATGTCAACAATGGCCGAGCTTAACCGAAGCATAGACTGAATGTTGTCCCAAACAAATTTCACAAGCACTTCCAGCTGATTGCAGGGAACAGGCTTTGGTCGACTACGTTCGGTTACATTTGGCTATTGTTCCCATATTGTGCATCACGTGAAATGCGCCAGGAGAAATACAAGCGACAGAACGCAGCAAAAAGTTGGGTAAACAATACTTTGCTATGGACATTTGATCTCCGCTACCTTCCAACAAAAGGACCAACATCACGGACAACCGGTAAAGTAACCTGGTTTGTAGAGAATTTTACATGTTTTTAACAGTGACTTTTTACAGACTGATTATCCATGGCGGAACCATGGTAAGTCTGATATTTAGGCAAGTTCAGGTAGTACCTGTTTCATTCCATCTCAAAACATTTTCTCCCTACAGAACATGTCTCTGGAAAACAAGTTCCCTAATGATAAAGTGTTGCAAAAAAGTGACTTCTGTCAATCTGTTATTCAACCTTACATGCTAATGTATTTAAATTGATCATTATAGCATGAGGTGCATGAGGGTAGTAATTTGGTTCTATGATTTCTGATTTTATGCACTCAAGCTCTGATCTTGGAAAATTTTAATGCATCGGAGAAAAAGCCTGTTTAAAATGAATCAACTACTATTTCTCAACACTTCTGTACTGAATGTTAGTTTGCTTGTGCCTACCAAATGATACCTTTAACTTTAGCGCTGTGACAGACACTTAGGGATGGATAGAAATGTACAGAATGGGTATCTGGAGGAAAATGGGGAGTGGGGAGGGTCATGCTTTTTCAATTTCAGTCAAGGGGAGGGTTTAGTTTTTTTTAAAATCTCTTCCAGGGGTGGGTCATGTAATTTGTAATTGATGAAACGTCTATATTTCTCAGTATTTTAGAATGAGTTGCTAATTAGGCTTTATATTGATGTGTGCCTGTTGCCGCCACCACCTCTGATTCTCCGCTGGGCACGCAACATCAAGTGCGCCTATAGGCTATTTAGTGTGGTCTCAATCAAATGATCCATAGCCTATTGTCTATGAAATGCATGCTCGGAGAAGCACAGAACAAAGTTATATTTCAAAGATAGCTGCTGGGATGGTGTAAATAAAACTAGGCTGCATTACACACTGTAATGGATATTCCAACCCTGAGCCCCGGCCTGCTCTGATCTTGCTGATCAAAAACTTTTTTGTGTGCTGCTTAACCAATTGCTGTATACTGTATACAGTGCCTTCGGAAAATATTCAGATCGCTTGAATTTCCCACATTTTGTTATGTTACAGCCTTATTCTAAAATTGATTCAATTATTTTTCTCATCAAAATACACACAATACAGAACGACAAAGCGAAAAAAGGTTTTTTGAAATTCTTGCAAATGTATTTTAAAATTAAAAAACATACCTTATTTACGTAAGTATTCAGACCCTTTGCTATGAGACTCGAAATTGAGCTCAGGTGCATTATGTTTCCGTTGATCATCTTTGAGATGTTTCTACAACTTGATTGGAGTCCACCTGTGGCAAATTCAATTGATTGGACATTATTTGGAAAGGCACACACCTGTCTATATAAGGTCCCACAGTTGACAGTGCATGTCAGAGCAAAACCAAGCCATGAGGTCGAAGGAATTGTCCATAGAGCTTCGAGACGGGATTATGTCGAGGCACAGATCTGGGGAAGGGTACCAAAACATTTCTGCAGCATTGAAGGTCCCCAACAACAGTGGCTTCCATCATTCTTAAATGGAAGAAGTTTGGAACCACCAAGACTCATCCTAGAGTTGGCCTCCTGGCCAAACTGAGAAATTGGGGGAGAAGGGCCTTGGTCAGGGAGGTGACCAAGAACCCGATGGTTACTCTGACAGAAGGACAACCATCTCTGCAGCACTCCACCAATTATGGTAGAGTTGCCAGGCGGAAGACACTCCTCAGTAAAATACTAATGACAGCCGGCTTGGAGTTTGCCGAAAGGCACCTAAAGACTCTCAGACCATGAGAAACAAGATCCTCTGGTCTGACGTAACCAAGATTGAACTCTTAGGCCTGAATGTCAAGCGTCATGTCTGGAGGAAACCTGAGACCATCCCTATGGTGAAGCATGGTGGTGGCAGCATCATGCTGTGGGGATGTTTTTCAGCGGCAGGGACTGGGAGACGAGGGAAAGATGAACGGAGCAAAGTACAGAGAGATCCTTGATGAAAACCTGCTCCAGAGCACTCAGGACCTCGGACTAGGATGAAGGTTCACCTTCCAACAGGACAACAACCCTAAGCACACAGTCAAGACAATGCAGGAGTGGCTTCGGAACAAGTCTCTGAATGTCCTTGATTGGCCCAGCCAGAGACTGGACTTGAACCCGATCGAACATCAGTGGAAATAGCTGTGTAGCGATGCTCCCTATCCAAACTGACAGAGCTTGAGATGATCTGCACAGAAGAATGGGAGTAACTCCCCAAATACAGGTGTGCCAAGCATGTAGCTGCCAAAGGTGCTTCAATAAATTACTGAGTTAAGGGTCAGAATACTTAGTGTCAAGAAAAAGTATGTGAACCCTTTGGAGTTACCTGGATTTCTGCATAAATTGGACATAAAATTCTATCTTATCTTCGTCTAAGTCACAACAGTAGACAAAACAGTGTGCTTAAACGAATAACACACATTATTGTATTTTTCTTGTTTATATTGAATACATAATTTAAACATTCACAGTGTAGGTTGGGAAAAGTATGTAAACCCCTAGGCTAATGAAGTCAGGAGTCAGCTAACCTGGAGTCCAATCAATGAGGCGAGATTGGAGACGGTGGTTAGAGCTGCCCTGCCCTATAAAAACGCTATTCACAAGAAGCAGTGAACCATGCCTTGAACAAAAAAGATATCAGAAGACCTAATGGAACCTGGACCTAATTAAGAATTGTTGTCTTGCATAAAGTTGGAAAGGGTTTCAAAAGTATCTTTAAAAGCCTTGACGTTCATCAGTCCACGGTAAGACAAATTGTCTATAAATGGAGAAAGTTCAGCACAGTTGCCGTCCTGCAAAGATGACTGCAAGAGCTCAGTGCAGAATGCTCAATGAGGTTAAGAAGAATCCTGGAGTGTCAGCTAAAGACTTAGAGATGTTAGCATGTTCCCGAGATTTCTGTGAGTCTACGATGCGTAAAACACTACACAAGAATGGTGTTCATGGGAGGACAGCACAGAAGAAGTTCGCAAAAGTGCACCGGGATGTTCCACAGCGCTACTGGCAAAATATTCTGTGGACAGATTAAACTGTTGAGTTGAGTTGTTTGGAAGGAACACACAACACTGTGTGGAGAAAAAAAGGCACAGCACACCAACATCAAAACCTCATCATGGTTTGGGGATGCCTCAGGGCCACAGAGCTTGCTATCATCGACGGAAAAATGATTTCCCAAGTTCATCAAGACATTATGCAGGAGAATGTAAGGCTATCTGCCAATTGAAGCTTAACAGAAGTTGGATGATGCAACAGGACAACAACCCAAAACACAGAAGTATATAAACAACAGAATGGCTTCAACAGAAGAAAATACGCCTTCTGGAGTGGCCCAGTCCTGACCTCAAGCCGATTTGAGATGTTGTGACCTGACCTCGAGCGGTTCACACCAGACATCCCAAGAATATTGATGAACTGAAACAGTTTTGTGAAGAGGAATGGTCCAAAATTTATACTGACCATTGTGCAGGTCTGATCCGCAACTACAGAAAATGTTTGGTCGAGGTTATTGCTGCCAAAGGAGGATCAACTAGTTACTTTTCCCACCCTGTACTGTGAATGTTTACACTGTGTTATTAGTTTTAGCAGACTGTGTTTGTCTTGTTGTGACTATTGTTGTGACTGATGAAGATCAGATTGAATTTTATAACCAATTTATGCAGACACAAAAATAGAACTGTTTGGCCATAATGACCATTGTTATGTTTGGAGGAAAAAGAGGGGGAGGCTTGCAAGCCGAAGAACACCATCCCAACCGTGAAGCACAGAGGGGGGGCAGCATCGTGTTGTGGGGTTGCTTTGCTGCAGGAGGGTTTGGTGCGCTTCACAAAATAGATGGCATCATGAGGCAGGAAAATTATGTGGATATATTGAAGCAACAGCTCAAGACATCAGTCAGTAAGTTAAAGCTTGGTTGCAAATGGTTCTTCCAAATGGACAATGACCCCAAGCATACTTCCAAAGTTGTGGCAAACTGGCTTAAGGACAACAAAGTCAAGGTATTAAAGTGGACATCACAAAGCCCTGATCTCAATTCAAATCAAATCAAATTTTATTTGTCACATACACATGGTTAGCAGATGTTAATGCGAGTGTAGCGAAATGCTTGTGCTTCTAGTTCCGACCATGCAGTAGTATCTAACAAGTAATCTAACAAATTCACAACAACTACCTTATACACACAAGAGTAAAGGAATGAATACGAGTATGTACATATAAATATATGGATGAGCGATGGCTGACCGGCATAGGCAAGATGCAGTAGATGGTATGGAGTACAGTATATACACATATATATGAGATGAGTAATGTAGGATATGTAAACATTATATAAATGGCATTGTTTAAAGTGGCTAGTGATACATTATTTCATCCAATTATAATTATTAAAGTGGCTAGAGATTTGGGTCGATGACCGAACGGCATAGGCAAGATACAGTAGATGGTTTAGAGTACAGTGTATACATTTGATATGAGTATGTCGGATACGTAAACATTATATACAAAATTGTTTAAAGTGGCTAGTGATACATTTGTTACATCCAATTCCTATGTATAAAGTGGCTAGAGATTTAAGTCAGTATGTTGGCAGCAGCCACTCAATGTTAGTGATGGCTGTTTAACAGTCTGATGGCCTTGAGGTAGAAGCTGTTTTTCAGTCTCTCGGTCCCAGCTTTGATGCACCTGTACTGACCTCGCCTTCTGGATGATAGCGGTGAACAGGCAGTGGCTCGGTGGTTGTTGTCCTTGATGATCTTTTTGGCCTTTCTGTGACATCGGGTGGTGTAGGTGTCCTGGAGGGCAGGTAGTTTAACCCGGTGATGCGTTGTGCAGTCCTCACTACCCTCTGGAGAGCCTTACGGTTGTGGGCGGAGCAGTTGCCGTACCAGGCGGTGATACAGCCCGACAGGATGCTCTCGATTGTGCATCTGTAAAAGTTTGTGAGTGATTTTGGTGACAAGCCAAATTTCTTCAGCCTCCTGAGGTTGAAGAGGTGCTGTTGCGCCTTCTTTACCACGCTGTCTGTGTGGGTGGACCAATTCAGTTTGTCCGTGATGTGTACGCCGAGGAACTTAAAACTTTCCACCTTCTCCACTACTGTCCCCTCGATGTGGATAGGGGGTGCTCCTCTCCTGTTTCCTGAAGTCCACGATCATCTCCTTTGTTTTGTTGACATTGAGTGAGAGGTTATTTTCCTGACACCACACTCCGAGGGCCCTCACCTCCTCTCTGTAGGCCGCCTCGTCGTTGTTGGTAATCAAGCCTACCACTGTAGTGTCGCCAGCAAACTTGATGATTGAGTTGGATGCGTGCTTGGCCACGCAGTCATGGGTAAACAGGAGTACAGGAGAGGGCTGAGAACGCACTTTGTGGGGCCCCAGTGTTGAGGATCAGCGGGGTGGAGATGTTGTTTCTACCCTCACCACCTGGGACCGGCCCGCCAGGAAGTCCAGGACCCAGTTGCACAGGGCTGGGTCGAGACCCAGGGTCTCGAGCTTAATGACGAGCTTGGAGGGAACTATGGTGTTAAATGCTGAGCTGTAGTCGATGAACAGCATTCTTACATAAGTATTCCTCTTGTCCAGATGGGTTAGGGCAGTATGCAGTGTGATTGCGATTAAGGCTGTCTGTGGACCTATTGGGACGGTAAGCAAATTGGAGTGGGTCCAGGGTGTCTGGCAGGATGGAGGTGATATGATCCTTGACTAATTCTATAGAACATTTGTGGGCAGAACTGGAAAAGCGTGTGCGACCAAGGAGGCCTACAAACCTGACTCAGTTACACCAGCTCTGTCAGGAAGAATGGGCCAAAATTCACCCAAATTATTGTGGGAAGCTTGTGGAAGACTACCCGAAATGTTTGACCCAAGTTAAACAATTTAAAGGCAATGCTACCAAATACTAATTGAGTGTATGTAAACTTCTGACCCACTGGGAATATGATGAAAGAAATAAAAACTGAAATAAATCATTCTCTCTACTATTATTCTGATGTTTCACATTCTTAAAATAAAGTGGATCCTAACTGACCTAAGACAGGGAATTTTTACTAGGATTAAATGTCAGGAATTGTGAAAAACTGAGTTTAAATGTATTTGGCTAAGGTGTATGTAAACGTACGACTTCAGCTGTAGGTCTACCTGTTTGACAGACAAAATTAAGTTATAGACTGCTATATCCATAGATTTTTTCGGTCGATTCCTCTACACACCATGCTCTCTTTAAATGGCCTACCTCAGTGTCAGTGAAGGGCTGCTGACTTAAAACCAAGACTTGAATTGAGGAGGTATGAGAGGGTATGCCATATGCCTACCTTTTATTAAAGAAAAAAAGCTTTGTAAAAAGCACAGACCTACCCCATGGCTTAAGATTCTGAAGAAAATAAAACGGATCCGAAGCTGAATAAACAGCATGTTCATTACACAGGTGCACCTTGTGCCGGGGACAATAAAAGGCCACTCTAAAATGTGCTGTTTTGTCACACAACACAATGCCACAGATGTCTCAAGTTTTGAGGGAGCATGCAATTGGCATGCTGACTGCAGGAATTTCCACCAGAGCTGTTGCTAGAGAATTTTGTTAATTTATCCACCATAAGCTGCCTTCAATGTCGTTTTAGAGAATTTGCAGTATGTCCAACTGGCCTCAAAACCGCAGACCATGTATAACCACGCCAGCCCAGCACCTCCAAATCCGGCTTCTTCACCTGCGGGATCATCTGAGACCAGCCACCCAGACAGCTGATGAAACTGAGGAGTATTTATGTCTGTAATAAAGCCCTTTTATGGGAAAAAAAGTCATTCTGATTGGCTGGGCCTGGCTTCCAAGTGGGTTGGCCTATGGCTGCGCCCCTGCCCAGTCGTGAGATTCCTAGATTAGCACCTAATTTATTTATTTCAATTGACTGATTTCTTTATATGAACTGTAACTCAGTAAAATTGTTGCATGTTGCGTTTTATGTTTTTGTTCAGTTTATAACAGCGCTTTGGTCCGCAATGCTTTATGCTCAAAACAAGCTGTAAAATACCTGGGAAAGACATTAAAGCGATGCATATAGGGATATCATTGTTTAGTTCCTTTGACATTCAGAGACTGAGTTACAACCGTCTATAGCCGAGGAGCCAAAAATTTACTTTGATTGGGAAGCAATTGAATTCTGTCACTATTAATTGATTAAACTATTCACTTTCTGTACAATAGATGTTTGAAACTAGACAGCTTTTTGGGAAATACTTGTGATCTTCTCTCGTTGGGTTAAGCCACGGAAGAAAAGTAGCCAGCATTTAAAGCTTCCATTTTTCCCATAGGTCTACTCTGGGATGAAACGGTAGGCCTAACTTTTGAAAGTACCATGCTCAGATTCATAATGACGTCTCAAATATAATTATTTGCAAACAGGGACAGTTTCATTGCAAACAAGGCACACTGATTTGGTATTGGAGAAATAGACCTGTGTTCATCTTATCCTATCTCTGTCCATTCTTAGCCTGTAATTTGTGTGGTATTTAAAAAACATGTTAATATGCTTTTACAATAAAGGAGATCTTTCAACCCCTACTCTAGTCCACGGTGGTCAGTGAACCCACAACCTGGCCCGCAGCCCTGTGTGCTATCAAAAGTCCTGCATTGCCATGTAACGCTTACAGGATGAAGAACCGTTTCTAAAACTGCATATCTAAACCTCTGGTCTGTCCAAAAGGTGAGGTTAAACGGTAGACATGTTCTTTATCCACTTTGTTTTAATTATTATTTGGGGTATAGGGGAAGGTCACTTTTTTTCAAGGGTTAAGAGAGGATTTAGCTAAAATATATTTTGGTGAAGGGAGGGCCATCACTTTCAGAGAGGCCAAATTTTCTCCATATAACCGGTATTATAAATAACGTTCACTCCCTTATTTGAGTTGCCTGTGGTGACAAAATAATATAATGGCGCCACCTTGTGGTACTCTGAGCCTATCACTATTCATATAAACAAAATCTAATTATATTTTATATTTGAGATTCTTCAACGTAGCCACCCTTTGCCTTAATGACAGCTTTGCACACTCTTGGCATTCTCTCAACCAGCTTCACGAGGTAGTCACCTGGAATGCATTTCAATTAACAGGTGTGCCTTCATTTGTGGAATTTCTTTCCTTAATGTGTTTGAGCCAATCAGTTGTGTTGTGACAAGGTAGGGGTGGTATACAGAAGATAGCCCTATTTGGTAAAAGACCAAGTCCATATTATTGGCAAGAACAGCTCAAATAAGCAAAGAGAAACGATAGTCCATCTTTACTTTAAGGCATGAAGGTCAGTCAATCTGGAAAATGTCAAGAACTTTGAAAGTTTCTTCAAGTGCAGTTGCAAAAACCATCAAGCGCTATGATGAAAATGGCTCTTATGAGGACCGCCACAGGAAAGGAAGACCCTGAGTTACCTCTGCTGCAGAGGATAAGTTCATTAGAGTTAACTGCACCTCAGATTGCAGCCCAAATAAGAGTTTAAGTAACAGACACATTTCAACATCAACTGTTCAGAGGAGACTGCGTGAATCGGGCCTTCCACTGGCGGTTCTGGGGGGGGGCCAGGGGGGGCCAGTACCCCTGTGACAACAATTTCGGACCCCCTTGTGGCCCCCCTAAATGTGGAGTATGAAATAATTTTTGCTATCGTTCTTTTTTCACATCCATTATTAGACAGTGGCTACGCGGAACACTAATTAAACCCACACATTTACTAGAGGGAAATGGTTTTTTGCCTACTAATGCCTGCAATGAAGTGAAGAAAATGATATGACAACAATAACATCTAATGTAACTGGCCCCTCTAACAGTACAACTGGCCCCAGCTTGGCCCCCCCAGTTGAAAGGGTCTAGAACCTCCACTGGGGCCTTCATGGTCAAATTGAAACCACTACTAAAGGACACCAATGAGAAGAGACTTGTTTGGGGTAAGAAACACAAGCAATGGACATTAGACCGGTGGAAATGTGTCCTTTGGTCTGATTAGTCTAAATTTGAGATTTTTGGTTCCAACCGAGAGTACGTGAACAGATCTCATGTGTGGTTCCCACCGCGATGCATGGAGGTTTGCTGGTGACACAGATTTAGAATTCAAGGCACACTTAACTACCACAACATTCTGCAACGATGCGCCATCCCATCTGGTTTGCGCTTAGGACTATAATTTGTTTTTCAACAGGACAATGACCCAAAACACACCTCCAGGCTGTGTAAGGGCTATTTGACTAAGAAGAGTGATGGAGTCTTGCAACAGATGACCTGGCCTCCACAATCACCCAAAATATATTTTGAAGAGTAACACTTTTTTGGTTACATGATTCTGTGTTATTTCATAGTTTAGATCTCTTCACTATTATTCTACAGTGTAGAAAATACTACAAAATAAAAACCCTTGAATGAGTAGGTGTCAACTTTTGACTGGTACTGTGTATATATATATATATATATATATATATGAGTGATCAACTATTTATGTTCCTCTTTCACACCCCAACAATCTTACTGCCATTAGCTACATCTTGGAAACTGCTACCATCAATAGTGTAGGTTTAATTTGTGTAGAGGCCTAGCAGTGAGATTTAAAGGACTTCAAGTAGTGAGCTCACTTGGCATTTAATGCGCTCACCTAATTACACAGCGATTCAATTAAAGGCTCCGAATGTTCACGGGCCCGTGTTCAGATATTTCATGTGTGTGTAGTTATGTTGTGCTAAAATGTTCTTTGGTTGACGAAATTACAAAATACAGTTAATGACGAAGTATTCTATACCATATTACTTACTGTTGAATTACATTATTTTGTTACTAAACTTCTACACCAGACTAAACCAACTCAAGATTGTTAGTGAGAATATCAGTGGAATTAAGTTTAAAAAAACAAGCACAGAACTCAATCTTGATATAGTCAGGAATTTAATCAAAAACAAGAGATTCTTTAGATCAAAATGTACATGGCACGCCACTCCAAGGCCCTTCCCTCAAACACATCCATTCCAACCACACTTCTGTCTTTCCAGTTAAAACAGTATTGCCCCCGTTTTCCAGCGCTGCAACACAATTGTTAGGTACACAAATTACCTGAGATGTTTTCAATCTATTTGGTTTGTATGCAATCTATATCACACTGGAATAGAATAATGGCCTCTAGTATTTACTACCATAAAAACAATTGAATTAAGGCAGACAGTTAACTGGCACAGGAACTGTTTCCTCCAAAACCTCCACATCGCACACTAACACAACCATTGGTTTGCAGAGCACACATGTAAAACATGACAATACTTGACATTATATTAAATGAATAACGGCAATAACTTGATAAAAACAAAAACGGCATATAGTTCTATAACTGGAATGAATTAAATGTGGAATGTTTAATTGCATCTTTATGAATAAATAATTGATTTTGGTTATTTCTCCCTTTTTTCCAGCAGTGAGTTGTCACTGGATTCGGCCTTGTATGAATTATCTAGCTAGCAAATCCTCTCCATTCCTGAGGGAAATGGCAAAATAACGGATCCAATCACAAATGGTGGAGTGAATCATTAATTTAATAGCCATGGCACCAGTGTTCAGTCATTACAACCAGATGTTTATTCCAGTCCATGTAGCTAAATTACTATTTGGTACTGTGACATTGTCAAAACTATTCCCTAATAATGAGAAATTGTGACAAACCTACAATTTTGGAAAGAATGCATGTGTTTAAAAAAAAGACATTGGCAATTTAAATCGCCCCAGAAAAACAAAATCATTCAAATTTGGTTTGGTCAATAGTGAAACGTAGAGTGAACATGGTCTGTTTCAAAATGTAGCCAACCCTGTGGTCCTGATGTTCTGAACCCCACAAAATTCCTTTTACCATCATTGGCCCATTTACATAGAAATCAGTTAAATTGTTAATGTACATCAATTGAACAGACAAAGCAGTCAGACTGACCCGTACAAGTACACGAAAATGTACAATGCAGACTGGAGCACAGATCTTGGTACACTGACAAAGAGCGAGCGGTAGTCCTGTAGGTTTGTGTGGAATAAAGGGGAGGGGGGTAAAGGGGTGTTGGAAAGGCAGCTCTGGAGTCAGAGGTTGTGTGGTCCTCTGGTTGTTTTGGTCCTAGCCCAGCCCAGCTAGGTGATATCCACAGTGGGTGGTGTTAAGTGAGGACTTGTCTGATCTCACGGTGGACGTAGCACAGGAAGTCCATGTAGGAGGCTCCACCGTGGAGCCCCTTGTCCTCTACCAGGTGCTGGCGGAACATAATCTCAGACCGGTCCTTCTGCTTCACAATCAGGAGCTATGGGGGGGGTAAAAATGGGGACATAGTCAGCTTGGCTTTCACTCAAACTTGAGGAGCAAAACTGTGCACTGGAGTACTACAGTCCTGCTGCTTGTTTCTCCCTGGCACTTAAGTAATACATTGTGAGAATAGACAGCATGAAATATATATATTTCATTACTCCTTACATTTGTTGACAATTGCTTACAGGCAAAACCAGGTAAGCTTGAGCAGCCTGTTGAAATTGTGATCTGTTATTGTTCCCAGGGCTTAAGACAGTTGTGGTCAATTTGGTTACATGTTTGTTTCCCAATTCAACAAACATATTCTGTAAACTGGTCATCTCTGTATACCTGTCGCAAGACCCACTGGTTTTTGCTTATTTATAAAACCCTCTTAGGCCTCACTCCCCCCCTATGAGATTTCTACTGCATCCTCCACATACAACACCTGTTCTGCCAGTCACATTCTGTTAAAGGTCCCCAAAGCGCACACATCCCTGGGTCGCTCATCTTTTCAGTTCGCTGCAACAAACACTCAAACTGGACAGATTTATCTCAACCTCTTCATTCAAAGACTCAATCGTGGACACTAACTGACAGTTGTGGCTGCTTTGCGTGATGTATTGTTGTCTCTACCTTCTTGCCCTTTGTGCTGTTGTCTGTGCCCAACAATGTTTGTAACCTGTTTTGTGCTGCTGCCATGTTGTGTTGCTACCATGTTGTTGTCATGTTGTGTTGCTGCCATGTTGTCATCTTAGGTCTCTCTGTGTTGTGTTGTCTCTTGTTGTGATGTGTGTTTTGACCTTCATTTATATTTTTAATCCCAGCCTCCATCCGCGCAGGTGGTCTTTTGGTAGGCCGTCAAAGTAAATAAGAATTTGTTCTTAACTGACTTGCCTAGTTAAATACATTTAAATAAAAATAAATACCATTCTTTCATTATATCAAAGTAGTTTAGACATCCAGGGGAAAGTATGCATTAGTAACAGTAACCAACATTGAATACTGTACCTTCATGGAGCTGGGTCTCTGGTCAAGCAAGGAGTCAACGATGGAGCGCAGCTTCTTAGACTGGGGGGTTATCCAGCTCTGGTAGGGACCTCTGGAAAGCACACACATTCATATTAGTGATGTGCTTTCTACACAGTCTAGAATTAACTTTTCAAATATCTCAACCATCTGAACTAATGGTATCGAACTAACTTCAGTGTTTCCAAACACCATCTTCTGTAGAGCTTGGGGTTAAGGAAGGAGTTGTTCTCACCAGGTCAACGGGTACATGGGCGAGGGAGGGCACGTTGAAGATGCCCTGGATCAGCTCTGGGGGGCAAGCCTGGCCCAGCCACAGGAAGAGGGAGCACCCGTTCTCCAGCAGGAACATTCCGGCATCTGTCAGGCGCTCTTCAGAGCAGCGCACCGGAGTTGGCACCACATCACTGGCAACGTCCATGTTGTGCTGGAAGAAAAGGAATCGATTAATACATTTACTTTATTGAAGGAATGAGGAGGCTGGAGAAATGAGGCTTTACCAATGACAAGATAGCCTGACAAGTTAAATCCAGCTTTCATTTAGGTCAGAGTGAGCGGTAATCCAGAGTTTGCAGCATATTATTAGGAGGACCATTCCACCCCTAATTATGCAATATTAGTGTTGCTTTAAAATCAATTGCAGTGTTTGGTGACAGTGACACACAAATGAAAACAAAATTAATCACAAGTGCCTGGTCCCTTCCCAGCAAACACTGCAATTGAAGTGAAGGAGAACAACTACTAACTGCCATTGTCTGAGACATTTGGTCACAATTATGAAGCATGTAATTATTCTGAGGGCAACTTATACATTTAACCTCTAACACACTTCTCAGAAGTCTTTCATGGACACCATTGACTGAGCTTTTCTTAATACAAAATGGCAGGTTTTGGTAAAGTGCTGGGTAATTGTTTGTGTGCTGGTATGCAAATACACAGCCTCATACACTGCCATCATATTTATGGAATTAGTTGGCATATCAAATAAGAGGATGTCACACCTTAGGGATGCCAATACCAAATAACTAGTAAATGCATCAACTCAATTGTAGTTGCTTATAGGAGACGCACACTGAAATTCTGCCCTCTGCTGTTCATCTGCAAAACGGTTCTTTATCTCAGAATCCTTCGGTTAGCCTGGGATCCACACAGAATATCTTTGTTTCTTTATTGTATCACTTGTAGTCAGAACTCAGCACTGATATGAGTACATGAAGTGGGATTGGGAAAGCGTGATATAAAACTAAAGAGTGAGGTCCATTAGCCTCAATGAGAAAGGAAACATTCATTTTAAAAAAATAACAAAATAATTGCAGTTGGTAAAAAGGACGAGAGAGAGAGAGAGTGCTTAGTGTGTTGTCTCACCAGTGGGATAAGGCATGAGGGAGAGCTTAGTGTGTTGTCTCACCAGTGTGATGAGGCAGCAGAGAGTGCCTAATGTGTTGTCTCACCAGTGTGATAAGGCAGCAGAGAGTGCCTAATGTGTTGTCTCACCAGTGGGATAAGGCATGAGGGAGAGCTTAGTGTGTTGTCTCACCAGTGGGACGAGGCGTGGATAGAGTAGCAGCTGGGTATCCTCCACCCCCATGGCTGTGGTGCTGAGTCTCTGGTGAGCCCTGTCATCTGTAGAGAGCTCAGCGCTGCCCACCAGGGGACCAGTCTTCAACAGGCTGTTTAAGTAGACCGGGAACACCTTCATGGCATCAGGCAGGATCAGCTACACAGGGGGAGAGACGAGCTAGTGAGAACAACCCCTAATACACACAGGACTCCCTGACGCCACAGTAATATCGTTTGTTTGCAATTCTTGAAAAGACGAAAGCAAGCATAAAACTGCAGTTGGAATCAAGTGTGCCGGAATCTGTCTTATCAGTTTACTTTTGTACTCTGCACCTGTACGTTTCTGTATGTTTAGTACACTTCTTTGAAACTAAATCCTAGAGATGTCACTAGAGACCATGCTGCTCCATGTTCAGTTTCTAGCATTCACACACTGACCTATGAGTGAATCACACCACAATCTTACACACCTCACTCACAGTGCTGGATTAGTAGAAAGCATTCACATATTACCCTACATACACAAAGACAAGAATAAAGATGAGAATAAAGTTTCTATTCAAGTTAACTGTGTTGTATGCCACTGACCTGGCTGGCAGCAGAGGGACTGGCACAGTTTTTCCTGTAGCAGGCCAGCATGTGGGCCGCCTGGTTGACCAGGTTCTCCCTCACAGTCTTCAGGGGCTGGTTCAGCATGGCACGGTATGCTGCGACGGAGAGGAAGGGAGAGGAAGAGGGCATTTGAAGGTCAGTAACTGTGTTCCAAAGCTGTCTGAAGTGCTCTCATACAAGGGGTTTGCTTGTCACTAATACTTTATGGGAGGTATATAGGTTACTTCACCTCTTAGTTTTCTTAAGGTGATTTACATATACAAGGTAGCTAAGGTAAAGCATGAAGTGTTTAGAAAATTACAGATAATCATGAATAATGATGAGTGAAAAGGTATGCACAAAGATCATAACCCCAAGACATGCTAACCTCTCACCATTACCAATAATAGGATAGAGTAGCATTTGATATGATATTTATGCCTGTTACTTTCTCATCATTATTCATTTATGTTTATCTATAATGTGAATGCTACCATGATTAATGTTGAAGTGTTTAGAATCATATTCTATTATTATTTACAATAAAATGACAATACATTTACTATTCATTTCTATTGGGCACTAGATCTGAAGCACAACCCAAACAAAGTACAAACTAGTTGGATGCATTTGCAGTCACACGCTTGATGTCATCATTGCGTACTAGGAATATTGGACCAAATTCTAAACTTTTGGCTACTTTAATACACAAGTGACTTGTACAAATACTTTCTGTCCCCTACATTGGGGGAACCATGTACAAAAAGTGCTGTAATTTCAAATCCAAAGTGCTGGAGTACAGAGCCAAAACTACAACAAAAATTGTCACTGTCCCAATACTTTGAGCTCACTGTACATATAGGGTATGAGTATGCTGTATATAATGCAGAATTACACATCAGCCAGCTATGTTCTACTTCTAAGTGGTATTTAACTGATATTATTTATACCTGAATCTCATTCAATATGCCTAGATGGGAGGGAGCGAATATATTCAAACAGGAAACATAAATGAACATTCCAAGTGGACAAGCTCAGGAGGTATCTCTTCTGCAATCAAACCTTTTAGTAACTTCTATGAGGCAAACATATATAATGCCTTTAAAGTGGATTTATAATGTCTTATGATACACATAGGATATTTCCCTCATTTGGACCATACTGACACAGGCCTAAAGACAGTAATACTCTGCTGTGTGTAGTCACCGGACTTAGCGAAGAAGTTGATGAGGGCGTCCGTCTCACAGCTCTTGTAGAGCTCAGACAGCTGGGCGCTGCAGTTCAGACTGAGGTTGTGGATCCGCAGACGCCGCTGGCCGCTGATGGTAGTGTACAGTAATGCACACTGGGAAACAGAACACACACAGAAGCCATTAGTGGGTCTAAAGACTGTCAGGGTTTTAATCTTAACATATCAGAGTGGGATGTTTAAGGCTTTGCCTAAAAACACCCATTGTGAAAGGGATATATATATTGTCAGTTTAGGAAAAAGTACTCTTGTACAAGTACATGTGTAAATGTTAAGATGCCTTAATATAAAAAGACTAAAGTAAAAGTCACCCAGTAAAATACTTAAGAGTCTAAAAGTATTTGGTTTTAAATGTACTTGAGTACTTTTTCCACCACTGTACCTAATTGTCATACTTGAGTAAAAGTAAAAAAGTGGAGTTAAAGTTGTCAAATTAAATAGTAACGTACAGATACCCTCAAAAAAGACTTAAGTAGTACTTTACACCACTGGTTATTAAATGGGATGCATATTTTTATTTTGGTTGCAGTCAAATACCCACTTTGCAGTGAGCCTAAATATCTATTAGTGGTAACCACTCTAAAATCACATTGTGTTCGTTTTGAGTGGTGTGCGAGACACACACCTGCATGAGAGCACCCGTCTCTCGCTAAGTGTGTCGTCGTGTTTGAACTCAACCGTCACAGCCTTGTCACAGTCCACGGCAGCCATCTCCACGTCTGTGGTGTTGTTCATGTGGATGGCACCAAGGAAGTCTGTAGCCCTGAAGCCTGGAAAGAGAGACACGGGAAACCTATTAGTAAGTATCTTGGCGTGGCACTACAGTCCAGCAGTATAAAACCAATTTTACCTCAAATTTGAATCAATTAATAATTTAGTATCTGGCGGTGTTGTATAATTGTTGGAAACAACAAATACTACAATCAAGACTACATATTTTGTGGTTCCTGAGTACATACAAGGGCAATGAAATTAGCTCATACACTTAATACATTAGATGGCTGAATTACCTGTGCTGGTGCGGACTCTCATGATGGCATCAAACCCGATGGCCTTCTCCACATCCTTCCTCAGGTCACTCAAGAAATGCTGTCCATCCCTCTCCACCTGAAATACACAGGTAGTGCTACAGTCAACCACAAGGTGACAAGAGTTTCCCCAATTACCCTCCATGGACTATTGCACCAGGACCAAGATCTGAATGAGATTTAGGCTCAAATGCATTTAAGGTAATTTGATTCATCACATTTGTTCAATAACAGAACTGATGGACTCAAATGGCAGTTTGGACTAAATCCAATTTTCTGTGGCATACTAGGAGCACTCTGGGAAACTATTCCGTTTTACCATGCCATGTTTGGTGGTGGTGCCTGACTCGGACCTAGGCTCCAGAGGCTGTGACTACGTTGCTCCCTCCCTCCTTCCTTACAATGACATTATCACATGATTTCTTTATTTGACTTTATGGACTGTGCACTGCAATTCAGCTCTTAGCTGCCAATGTACACCCAGTAACAAAATATGTATATGCTGGGTTGTGGCATCTGTCCTCGGCTGTGTGTGTAATGTGTACGTACTTGGAAGTTGCTGTACTTGAAGACGGAGCCTCCTGTGTGCGTGGCAACGTCTCCCATGGTGGCGATGTCCACGTACTGGCTGGGGAAGAGGAAGAGGTCCACGCTGCAGCCCTGAGACACACAGTCCTTGGACAGCTGCTCATAGACAGCCTTCTGGGGCTGGAACAGAGTCTATGACACCGCAGGGGACCCACACAAGACACACAAGACACACACACACACGTTAGAAAGCAGGCAATGGATATCTCACTCTCAAAAAAAATGTGATAGCCGATGACATGGTGCACTTAGTCTGCGTTTTTAATACAAATGTAAAAGATTGGCAATTTTGCTTCACCTTTTCTTTCTCTGTGTTTATCAGCTTCTTGTCGTCCCTGTTCTTCAGTTTCCCAGGGGCCTCGGCGGTGGGGATGGAGGAGTGGAAGATGAACAGCTTGCCACTGCATTCTGCTGCCTGGAGAGGACAAAAATAAATATCACACAAGAGACGAGAGAGATAACAGAAGTGTGCCATTATAAGAAAAAGGTGTGCACATGCAAGCATTTCGTTGTGGGACTGTTTCAATGAAGGAGACAACATTGATTTGACCTGGACGGGTCTCTGTGTTCATTTTCAGTGAGGGGATTCTATGGTTGGAGTTCAGGTCAACAGATTGCTAAGGCAATAGAGTCAACGGTCTTACAGAGCCAAATTAGTTGCCGACTCAGCATTATGCTCAAGTACTAGCATTTCCTGCAAGTCTGTCTGTTCGCATGTCTAATCTATTTGACCTCTACCACACATTCAATCAAACTGAAGGCAAGTCGTTGGGAAATATTCAGTTGGAGTCGATTAAATAAACAGTTCAATTAGGAAGCGAAAAGGAAAGTTGCAGAGTCATTGGGTTGATGCAGAAACTTTACTGCACAACGGCAATCGCGGAAGCGCAGTATAACAGTCTGTCGACAAAAGAAAACAATCCCTTTTTTGGGGGGGAGAGTTGGCGGTAAAGGGGGCTGTGACTGCAAAAAGTTCAGTTGGCCTCTACAGCTGTGATTTGTTTGGAATATTCTACTTCCTTTAGTTTTAAGCTTGGTTGATAAGCATCTAGTAGGATTACACAACGCACTGTATCAACTTATTATGTGCTTATGTTGTCTTTTAGTCTGTTGACTTTTCATTTCAATGTGCCAGTGTTTTTGTATCTGTCCTCATGTAAATAAACAATTCAAATTAAAATCAGCACTTTAGAGTCCATCACCGCCTGGAAAAAGTAACAGTTGACTTGCCATCTCCCCTTCCCTTGACATCCAGCCTCTCACCTTCAGTGCCTCTACCCCAGCCTGGATGACGGGGGCGAAGACCGTCTCGCTCTCATTGGTGTCGGCAAACATGTCAGGGATCTGGTCCAGGAGACTGGAGAGGGGTTAAGAGAAAAGGACAGTGTCACAATCATTCACCTCTGGTACAATGTTTTCAACACTTGGTAGATCATCGTGTTAAATAGCTTTGTTTCATTGCCTCCTTTATGACAGCTAATCTGAACAGATCGTTAACCGGATGGACATTGATCGTAGTACTTTCACCTGTCTGTGGTTTCCAAGGGTTAAGGAAAGGAAGTTATTTTAGATTACTGTGACAGCCAGTGGTTGGATCCAAAGGTAATGTCCTTACAATTCCACAGATCATTGGGGGACTATGATGTACAAGTACAATTCAGAAGAGTCCATTTCACAGGTCATACAGTAGACAAAAACCCTTTCTAGCAGCAAGGCAGCAACTCAATTCTTCCAAAGTCATATTTGGATCTAAACCAAGGCCTCAACTGACATTTGTTTAATTATATCGGGAGTAAGAGATTTTGCCAAAAGTCCCAGTTTGAGATGGACTACCGCCATGTACTCTGTACGCCTGCATAGACATACCAAAATATCAAGTGGTAATAAATCATGTTGGTGCTGTGCCATACACAACTGCAAAGATAAGACTATTTTTCCATATAAATCCACATGGGTCTTTTTAATATAAAAACCTTCCAGGGACCACTTAACCTCCTAAGAATTCTCTGGACTTAAGTGTTTTTCAACTCCATCTTGGCATTTATGATGAAAAGTAAAAATTTAAATATCAAATAATGTTTTGGTTATCTATTTTTTTACATATTTTTCTTAAAACTGCATTGTTGGTTAAGGTCTTGCAAGCATTTCACTGTAAGGTCAACACCTGTTGTATTCAACGCATGTGACAAATAAAAATGTATTTGATTTGAAACTAGAGATGCAGAGAAAATGAGGCTTTGGAAACCTTCTGATGGGCAAGATAATCAAATGCTGTCATTCAACATTTATTTTCACCACATGAAACATGTAGCTCAGAAATCAGCTTCGACAGAAATAGATGCACATCCATGGGCTTTGAGAAGGAGCTGGAGATAAAGACAAAGTATACGCTTAGCAAAAAGAAAACGACCACTACTAACACACTGCACTCCAAAGTGAGATTCATCCAGACAAGATTTTCACCCTTTGGTGTTCATCAGGTTGTCTGACTTGGGAGCATAGATTGCAGTGTGCAGAGTTCATCTGGTTATTTTTTCTAACAAAGAGCTTCCATTGGGCTACATAAGCTAAACAGTGGCAATGCCTTTTTCAAGAGGTTCAGTTTCCTCACATGACCTATGGCCATTCATACACACTAACTAACATATCTAAATATTAGAAAATATGCCATCAAGGATCACTACTCAAATCAACTCTCATGTAAGATATGTGCCCTTTCTCTTACTTGTTGATGACTGCGCGCGACTCCTGGAAGTTGACAAGGAAGCCGTCGAGCAGCGGGACGAACATCTCTGCCGTGTCGGATACTACCATCATCTGGGGCTGGGCCAGGGCACTCTTCACATTGTAGAAATGAAGGATCTTGTTGTAGGTGACGAAGCCCACCTTCACCATCGAGCTCTCAGCACCATCCTCTCTGTGGGGGAGGAAGAGAAGAAAAGTGTGGGATGAGTGTGTGTGTCAATGGAGAGAAAGAGAGAGATGGAAAGAATAAAAAAAAAAAAAGAGTAGCCTGACGTGAGTCATGAATTATAGTCATGTCATTGAGCATACTTAAAACACACAGATTTGGGACCAGATGACAAGGAGAGAGTTTGTCAGAATAGGGATTTTTTTTTACTAAACATGCTGGTCCTTAGAGGGCACTATGTTACAGCGTATATGAACAACTTAGTTGTTGTAGTTGTTTATCCACTTTGACATAATGGCCAATAAGCAGCAAATAAGTCCCCTATTCTGAAGTGTTACTCTAAACACGATTTTTCAATAAACAGTGTTCCTGACATGAACGGATCACAAATCAATGTGGATACACACTGTATGCACGCAGCGGTAGCTACCAGACATGGGTTCAAACACTATTTGAGATCACTTTAAAATACTTCAGCTGATTGAATGTTCATGGCGTAATGGAAACAATAGAATAGTCCCAAAAAGTGTAAACTCATCTGGCACTCCAGGCAGGCTAAAGCAAATGCTCAACGCATTTGAAAAATGTGTTAGGTATGTTAGCTTCAGCTAAATATGCATACAGTACTACAACATAGAAAACAGCTAAGTCAAAAGTTGACCAATGAAATTGCTCCGGACCTTTTGGTCCATGTTTTGGTTATGGATGCTTCAAGAGGTCATGTAAAATTAGAGAGCTAATGGATTTCCCACAACTCTCCATGGACCACTCAGAGATCCCTACATCAAAGCTGAGGCCCCATTTCATTCTTGGTTCGAGAACCTTTATATATTTATTTGCTCTATCGAAACAACTTCCCGCCCTATAAATTACAGTGAAGTTTTAGGGTAAGCAACCGTTGTGCTAAACATTCCTGGGGGCAGAATTGCTTTTTTAGGGCAAACAAAAACAAAAATGTCTTATTCCCGGGGATGGGCACCTCTTGAAGCAGCCACCACTCAGCAAATTAAAAGGGCCATTACCAAGGCACGCCTAACAAACTTACACAAACATCCACGGAAAAGTGGAATAACAGAATATGGGATTGTTTATTGGCAGAGGAGAGTGGGGAGAAGAGAACAAGTGTGTTGGAGAGTTACACTTCAGAAGGTCTTGACTATGCTTTTTCTCTAGAAGGGGTAGTAGGGTATTGAAGCTTTGAGAGGCTGGAGGGGCTAAAGGAGAGAGAGGCGTAGGGTTGTTTTTCTTCAGGGCAAAGTGCTGAATGGTGAAGGAAACAAGGGGCCTCGTATGCTTTCAATTAAGCACACACTTTCTCGCACATTAAACTACACCAACAATTTCCTTCTCTTTCTCACACACACACCTCTACAACCTCAACAGAAGTTCAATTACATTATTAAGAAACTGTCAAGGAAATCTATGACTGTTTTCCTCCCTTTACAGATCTCGCTTTCATTTTCATGGACATGAGAGAATTCAACGCAGTCGAGATACAAATCTACTTTATACACCTCTGTTTTGACGAGGCTAGAGGGAAAGTAGCTGCAGTAGCACAGAAAGAGAACCTGACCAAGTGTGACATAGACCAGAGCACTTGGAATTGGCATGTGGGACTAGTAGGTCTGTTGAACTGTGGCCTATATCTAAAATCATTCCCAATCTGACAAGGGACAACTGGGGTTTGTCTCCCTTTCTTTCTGAGCACTGCAAGAGCAATACAGAACATGTACCTCAACTCAATGTAAAGTCCCATAGAGCGGACTTCGATCTATATAATTCATAAGAACTGATAGAAGTTGTCCGGCAATGCAGGCTTGTTATTGCTTGTTTTCATTCCGAGTATCAGTGATGAAATATTAAGATCACAGAAAAATACCACAGGATTTAGTCTACACCTGTTTTTGCTTCCTCCGAGCCCCGTTTCCACCCTAGCAAACTAGAGGCAAAAATGTGGCTATTTCGGCAGCATCGCTGATCCGTATAAGTGTTGGGTGTCCAACATGTTTTCCATCAGTTTAAATGCAGCAGAGAGAAAAGCTTCAAAACGGAGAACAGGGAAGAAAAGTCTGATTTAAAAACAGAGGGCTTATTTAGAGAGCACTACCTAACTGTTTTAGGGGTGACGTAAGGGTTCTCTACAAATATGTCCATAAGGCTGCAGGCTAGGGGCGAGAGAGAGTTTCCAAATAAGTTATTTTAGGAAAGTCCAGGTGAAGTATATCATCGTTTTCTCAGTGGTAAATCAAAACCTTTTTTCCCCTCGCCGGCGACCCACATAAAACAGCCAAAATCAGACCCATCTGTGCAGCGGACTTCTTGTGTTTTGGACGGGATTCAAGGTTGGAATCTGCACAGTAACATTTTCCGTTTTAGCCCGCCCTCCTCCTTTCCCTTCCCCTAGCATCTCCCTCCCACCAACCCACCCCCAGCAACCTTCAGGCAACAATTTTCAACCGATGAGATACTTGAATACTTGGCTTAATGCTTTTTTCTTTGCCTTGGACTTGTGGGACCTCCTTATTTGGCAGTGTATCACAGCCCACCACCCAAATAACAAACCACCCAGCTACACATTATGGGTGATGGGGGTATGGAAAACCAAAACGTCCATAAATCGAATGTAATTTCTCTGCCTCGAGACACCAGTTAGCATGGTATTCAATTGCTCATTAGACCTTGGAGGGCACAGCATGGTATGAAGGATTCTGATATTGGCCACTGCTTACGTAATTCTACTGTGACCTCCAAGGCTATGTAGTGGGTCTCAAAGACCTCTATCACTCCAAGTTGGCAGATCCTATATAAAAGGACCTTGGAGCTAGGCTGTAGGCAGAGATGCTGGGACAGCTTCTAGAAAGTTCTCAAATGCAGGCGGTTCAAGGTTCCATTCCTTGATTATGAGAGGTCAGTGTTTGATAGTGTGTGTGTGTGTACCTGGGTAGGTTGTCTAGCAGGGTCTTCAGCTCATCACACACCAGTCTGACCAGTCCACTCTTGATGTTGGCATAGGACACGTCGATCATGAAGATGTACGCTGGAGGACTGGCTGGCTTGTTGTTCTAAAAAGAGAGAAAGAGCAAGGACATTTTGAATTACAACTTCAATTCAACTACTTCACCTTATTTCTTTTATTTGCTCATATTTCGCAGTATTTAAAATGTCAAATGTATTTTACTGTCTAAACGCAGTTTTAAAACCCTGAAACACAAACACAACTGTTGTTCAATTATACCATAAAATCAACACAATTGACCTTGCCTCCAATGGCCAAAGGTGCCTGGCAGACATCTGAGCTCGGATGTCGGCTCTTCCTCCTGGGGAAGGCCTGCCTGCGCCAAGACCTCGCCATCACGTTTGACAACTCCAGTGTCCCCCTCCCAGAGTGCAAAGAACCTTAACGTGACCCTGGACAACACCCTGTCATTCTCTGCAAACGTCAAAGCAGTGACTCGCTCCTGCAGGTTCATGCTCTACAACATCCGTAGATTATTACCTTTCCTCACACAGGAAGTGACGCAGGTCCTAATCCAGGCACTTGTCAGTTCCCGTCTAGACTACAACTCTCTGTTGGCTGGGCTCTTATCCAGAATGACACAGCCCACCTGGTGTTTAACCTTCTTAAGTTCTCCCATGTCACCCCGCTCCTCCTCCTCACACTTGGCTTCCAGTCGAAACTTGCATCATCTTCAAGATTCTGGTACTTGCCTACAGAACAGGCTATGCTAAAACCATACACCCCAACCCAAGCACACCATTCTGACACCTTTGGTCTCTTGGCCCTCCCACTCAGCCCAGTCAATCTCTTCTCTGTCCCGGCACCCCCTAAAGTCAGGACAGTGGAGTCCCTGCGGATCCCCCTCCCAAAACAGCACTTATTTTCCCACTAGCATTGACTGATGATAAATACTTTGAGTGAAAATGTACTTGATACGATTGTGATGTGTTGTCTCATCTAGCGATCTTAAGATGAAAGCACTAACTGTAAGCGGCTCTGGATAAGAGCGTCGCTTAATGACTCTGAATGCTGATTGACTGAAAGCCGTGGTATGTCAGAGCGTATACCACGGGTATGACAAAACATTTACTGCTATAATTGTTGGTAAACAGTTTATAATAGCAATAAGGCACCTCAGGGGTTTGTGGTATTTTGAGAATAAACCACGGCTAAGGGCTGTATCTAGGCACTCCGCGTTGCGTTGTACATAAGAACTGTTGTATATTGGCCATATACCACACCACACCCCCTTGGGCCTTATTGCTTAAACATTAAACATAAAATGTAAACGTCAAACACATAACAACGAACACACCAGAAACGTTGAATCGGAAGTCACTTTTGAAATCGTATCATTGGTTAATGTATCCCAATTTTAGGTAAAACCCTTTCCTTTTCCGTTCATGTTTCTTCCCTGTCTCCCTCTCCCATAAGAAGTGTTTACACTGAAGCCACTTATCCCCTAACCTTTGAAATTGTAGGCTACTCTTATCAAAACTACATTGGTCAATGGACTCTAATATTTGGCAAATATTCCCTCTTTCGCTCATGTTTTGCCCGGTGTATACCTCCACCACACCCTGTACTTTCTTTGTGTTTAAACTTACAGCTTGCTTGGATCTTGGAGCCGTTAGGAGAGACTATGTAACATCCGACTGCCCTCCATGTTAGGAATGTGGATGAGCACGCCATTGTTTTGTTTCCGTGGTAACAGTCTAACATAGCTTACCTTCAAGGCTTTTGATAAAAGCTGTCCGGGACTACATTTCTAAATATTAATAAACAGACTGAAGTAACACGTTGGCTTAAGTAGCGAAATGTAAAGTTGCTAATTGCTGTAACAGAACATGCTTTTGCCTGTGCTTCCTTCTAATCATTTGGTCCTGAATGAAGAATGAATGCAGTGTCTGCCTAGAGGTGAGCACCTCCTTACACACACACACACACTTTATAGACCGCCCACCTCAGAAAGACCACTGGGAATGGAGATCCTAATAACTTTCACTTTCTGTCCATATACGTTTTTAGGAGATAAGACTCTTGCCAAGCATTGAATGTTTTATCCGTGCATCGTCACAGCTTTCCCCCATGTCAATTCACATTGTAGGCTACTGGGTCTATTGGTGACGTATACCACTACTTAATTTACTTTTCATCCATACAAAAGTAATTCAAACTAGTTATTCTACCAATTCCTGTCTATTTGTATAAAATGAAGCAAAGCAATATCATACATACGGTTCACTATAAAAAGGCAGAAACACCGCAATAGTAGGGCATCGCGTACCTTGCAATAATCCAGGGTGGCGGCGAACTCGTAGGACCCCAGCGACAGCTCTGGCCTCTCGTAGAAGTCCACCCTTTTGCCCATGTGGTCCAGGTGTTGGAAATAAAAGGGTGGCACTGTGAAAGAACAAAATAACGTGTTTTAGCAGTGGTGACAAAAACAAACCAAAACATAATATTGCCTCTGCTTAGCAACCACCCCCCTTTACTGTCTTTCTCAGGAAGTGTCCCCTAACCGAGTGCACTTGTTTCTATGGAACAGGGGAATCAAAATTAGCCCAAAGCACAGCACTGGTTGGAACTTATGTCCGAAATATTAAGAATAACCCCAAAAAAGTATCATTCAGATATAGGTTACCCAAATTAAAGCAACCTGTCAAAAAAAGGTTGGTCAGATCCTTAGCTTATTTTTATCCACAGACCATTATGACCCAGTAAGGCTCTGCATCGCATTCTTGATATGGGTGGACGTACCTTCGTTGACGCAGTTGCAGAAGCCGCACTGGTAGCGGCGGCCACCGTCCATGAACTGCATGTAGGGACACATGTAGGCCTTGCAGCGGTTACAGCGGATTGGGCCAGTCTCACCATGGTTCACAACGTACATAGGAGTCTGGGCCACACAACAGAAGAGGAGATAGGCAGTCTCATAAGACAGCGGTCACACACACGTTTGGTTTAGAGTCAACTGTAGGCTATAGTCAACTACAGATAGATGATTCCTTATTTGGTAGTTTGTGTGAAATAGACAGGCTTCAGGTTAACCATGATGATTACCATGCATTTCATTGCCCTCATCTTCACCAGTTTATAGAGCAGCACCAGCTAGCTATACACCAACAGAAGCATCCAAATTAATATATATCAGTAAACAGGACGGAAGGTTGCAGTCAAAAATGTAACTTTTATCAAACCCTTAACCCTTGTCAAACAGAATGATTTAAAAACACTGTGCCCATGTGCTCCCTGTGTAAATCCATTTGAATTCAATCACTTTGACAGCACCCCTTTTGATTTGAATGAAACCTTCCATACATATTTGCCCATTGTAGAAGTGCTCAGAAAGTAACTCAAATACACCTGTCCACAGAAGCAATCAATCAATCCGATTCCAAACTCTCCACCATGGCCAAGACCAAAGAGTTCTCCAAGGATGTCAGGGACAAGATTGTAGACGTACACAAGGCTGGAATGGGCTACATGACCATCGCCAAGCAGCTTGGTGAGAAGGTGACAACAGTTGGAGACTGGCCTAGCCAGTCTCCAGACCTTAATCCCATAGAAAATCTGTGGAGGGAGCTGAAGGTTCGAGTTGCCAAATGTCAGCCTCGAAACCTTAATGACTTGGAGAAGATCTGCAAAGATGATGTGTGCAAACCTGGTGGCCAACTACAAGAAACTGTGATTGCCAACAAGGGTTTTGCCACTAAGTACTAAGTCATATTTTGCAGAGGGGTCAAATACTTATTTCCCTCATTAAAATGCTAATCAATTTATAACATTTTTCACATGCGTTTTTCTGGATTTTTTTGTTGTTATTCTGTCTCTCACTGTTCAAATAAACCTACCATTAAAATTAGACTGATCATTTCTTTGTCAGTGGGCAAACGTACAAAATCAGCAGGGGATCAAATACTTTTTCCTCCTCACTGTACCTTCAAAACAGTTATTCTCATGCAACTCAACACATGCCGATACACAAAGCAGATTCTCTCCTTGAAAACGTCTCATGGGCCATGTAAATACCTGCATGGTACATCTACTGTACACATTACATTTGTCTATTGCAGAATGGTTCTTCCCAGATAAGGCTTTGTTTAATGTGAAGATGAAATATGTCTCCTGCCGAGTGGGGATGTGAAGGAATAAAGATGGTAAAGGTGCACCTATAGCTTATCCAGCCCACACACAGTAGTGCTGAGCGATTAACCTAAATGTTGGTTATTTTTTGGTTTTTAAACAATTAATTGACCAACATTGGTTCAATTATTTGAATTCCATTTTGTTCAGTTTTTGTCTGTGAGTTTAATGCTCAGTTTCTCTGGAGATAAATCAGATCAAGCCCGAACTGTGCGATGTAGTAGGAAGTTGTAGTTTCCAAAAGGCCAATATTCCACATAGTTAATTATCACATTTTCTGCCCTAAACTACAATGACAATAATCCATTGCACGCCTACTTGTCCAGTCTGTGTGTTTCTTTTACACCTGCTACAGTAGGTTAGTGTGGGGCAGACACAGAGAGAAGAGAGATCAATACACAATCGAGAGGGATAGAGAGCAGTTGCTTCGCGAGGTATCTCTACCTGAAAATACATGAACTAAGTGATAGATCGTTGGTATTTAGCAGTCATAAAAGTATGTCTTATTACTTTGAAAAACTACAACAAAAAAATATATATATTCTGACAGCATAGGCAGCAGCTCTATAGAGATGACTTGGAAAGAAATAATAAAGTCATCTAATTAAACAAATGTAATTTAAAACTGAAATAATTTATTAAAGTAATGTGAATAAATTATGGTTAATAAGTGATAAGCAGTAATGGGTAGTCACTACCATCCTGTGACATGTATTAATTGTTTTATTCTGTTACAGCATTCAACCCACATAATGCATAGTGCATTTAATGTCTAAAAACAATCGAAATCTGATTATTTTTAAATCATCGAACCAACCTCAAAAAGCACTAATCGCTCAGCACTAACACACAAACAAACCCATGGGAACATATGGTAAAAATTGCCTGTAGACTCACAAACATTTATTAGCGAAAACAAACAACTTTGTGCACATCACACACACACACACTTCAAATAGCCTTAGTTAGAAGATTTATTTGAGGGCATAAAATCTTAGAGCCAAGCCTCATTCAATGAGTTTAGACAATTTATTAGCACCACAGAAGTGATATACTATCCAAAACATTGTAGCCTAACAACCAAAACATTGTCTAAAAGATGGTCACTACTAGGCGTAAATGTAATCCAAATCTATCCTGAGAAACTCCAATTAGACTTTTAACCAGAGGAAGGAAACAGTTAAGGGAACAGAACCAAAAACCTTGGTTTCTCCTCTTGAAGGGAGGCTTTTACATACAACAGTATGCGTTTCATATGGGCTCCAAGGCCATAAAACTACAGACAGACGTCAACACAGCCAAGTAGTTATATTATTAGAACAGTTCATCCAAAGAGGACGTGAAGTTATTATACATTTGTATATAATAAATCCAAGTACGATACAAGAGTTTAATGTTAAGACTTGAGTGCTTGTGCAGTGAGGCCATTAATTCCAAACAACCAAACAATAATTCTACGTGCTGATAAAAAGCTAGTTCGTTTGATATGGAATCCATGCAGGGCTTTAGCATATGTTAACTTCCTACTATGGGAATCGTGCTAGCACTGTCTGGACACTGAGCGCTAACCTGAGATGGCAATGCGCTTGCTTTGTTAAACCGCTTTCATGATCTGTGGAACCTGCAGATCTTGACATTAGTTGATTAGCGCTCTCTATGAGACAGAAAAAGCTACATTAACATTGCCTAAAAAGGGCCTATGGCGCCGATGACAAGGCGAGGGGAAGAATATCTAAGGCAGGTGGTCCTGGGACCACACAGGATCCAAATCGAGGCTGTCCATGGGACACAAACCTTTACAACACTTGGACAAAGTAAATTTTTATGAGGAATGAAAAAGTCTACGAGTCATTGAGCTTCTGAGGTAAACAAAGTGCTAGTGTCTCCCTCTCCTTACATTTCTACAATTATGTACCTGACGTTTATGTAGTGTTTGGGTTTAAACATATTGGTATCAGAATTCAAAAGCGGCTTAGTTGTCTGACTTCATAAAACAATGTGGATAATCTCTGCAAACATACAGAGGGCAAGTGCCTACCTCATTCTTTGGCACTGTGGCGAAGGGTTTGATGATGGTGGCCAGGGGAACTTGGCACTGCTTGGCCAGGTCAGCCGTGCAGGGGAAAGAGTAGGTGGTGCAACGCATGAACCTTGGACTGGCGTTTCCTAAAGGGGAAGAAGAAATGGAAACAGATCAAGTTTAAAAAATAAAAAATATATTTTAATTAAGTTGGTTAGAGAGTAAAGAATGTACTCATATTGGTTTGTTTAAAGAAAAAATATGAATACAATTTAAAACAGGTTTGCATTTTGTGTTTACACATATAGCCTTCCTCTCACAATATCATTCAGTTCTTCCCTCAACTTTAAAGATTCATCAGGTTGTACATAACTGTTTGTGTCTGAAGGAGAGATGTTATAGTAATAGCTTCCGGAGGTATTTGTTTGATGTAGAGCATGGGTGTATTCACTTGGACCTAAACGGAAGCAAACAGTCCGAAACGGGGAGGGACCTACCTGAACTTGTCCAATAAGAAACAAATTTTCATTGCAAAAACGTTTTGCTAGTTTGCTACGGTGTGCACTAATGAATACACCCATATCATGTTCCCCATGTTGCCATAAAAAAATCTTTCAAAAGTGTATGATTGAACTAAGGCTATTACGGTGTTGTCCAAAGCCATCTGTCACGTTTTACTTATCCATTCCTTGGGGAACCCCACAACAGCACATTATTGTTCCATCCCAGCACAAACAAACCTGATTCAACTAGTCAAGTAATCACAAATCCATTGAATAGTTGAGTCAGGTGTGCTAGTGATGGACTGGAAATAAAGCAATGTTAATGGATTTCAGAAGTGTGTTGAAGTAAAGCTGTGTCCTTTAGTTCTGTTCAATGACACCGACAGGTTTGTAGTACTATACACTGGTATTCCTGTGCCTTACCTTGGTCCTGTACTGTATAGTCAGTGGTGACCAGCGGGGGCACCTGGCCCCTGAGGTTCGTAGTGTACACCTGTCCCCCTCGTTTGGCTTGGTCGTCCTCGATGACTTGTGTCTAAACCAAAAGAGATGCACGGTCAGTAAAAGAGCTTATACTGTGGTGAGCCATTTCCTTGACAAACAGTCAGGCTGGGTGAAAGATTTCAATCGGGGTTGGGGGGATAGGCTAACATGTCTATCCTGGGCCCATACTGTATGTGAAGTAGCCAAATCTTCCAAAGAGTACAGTGTGGGTCCACACTAATGCCTGTAAAGGAAATACTGGCTTGGAGGTAGCTAGGAAACATGTGAAATGGCATTCTGGTATGCAAAGACGTGAAGTCACAGGATAATTAAATATGAACTCACTGTGCTAGGGATGGAGTCAGGATCCAACTTTTTCTGAGGTGGGCCGGCCATTTGGGCTGCCCCACCTTGGAAGGGTCCCGCCATCCCGGGTCCCGCCATCCCGGGTCCCGCCATCTGCCCCCCAAATTGACCTGTGACACACAAACAATTCCAGTGTGAGGCTCTGGTGACCTGTACCTGGTGCAATCCTATTGTTAAGAACACACTTACCGGTACAGTCCTCCAAAAGCAATTTGTGCACACTCCTCACCACATTCAATACAATAAGCTTGAGTTTCACAGTGAGTTCCCATATCCAAGGACCCAGATTAATCCAATCCCTGGACTGAAAACATACTTTTATTCAAGGAATATGCTTAATCTGGCTCCAGGAAAACAGCCATACAAATCCATAAAGCTTTGAAATGGCCACTGTTGAGCTCCAGGTTACTGTGCTATCTGTACCTTGTAGTTGCTGAGGATGTCCTGGTGGTCCAACAGCTCCAGGCCCAGGCTGCTGGAAGCCCCCAGCACCTGGAGGGGGTGGGCCAGGGAAGGGCCTACCCATGCCTCCCATGGGTGGAGGGCCACCCATAGATTGGGGCCCTGCCATAGGTTGGACCAGCTAGGGGTGATTGTGGGGGAGCTATCTGAGATGAGTGAGGGCCCGTAGGTGGGGGGCCCAAGGGTGAGTGTCCCATGGCTGGGGGAGGGGCAGTCTGGAATGGCTGCTGGGTTGGGGGAGAGGTGGGAGGCACCTGAGGGCTCTGCATGGGCCCTGGACCTGCAGGAAAAGCAAGGGGAGGGTGATCCACTTTCAACACACTGCATGAAAGAAGCCTTAACAATAACATACTGCATACTAGAGTACCTAAGTTGTGGTGCCTCTGTTGAATATATAGACTAACACTTGTAAGAATAGTTGATCTATCTAAAGGCTTCCGTTTTACTGTTTGGGAGTTGGTTTGCATCTTGTTTACCAACTAAAGTGGATGCCCTAACCATCCTTAAAACAACAGTCTTGAGTTCTACAAACAGTGATTAATTACCATATCCGAGGTTCATGGCACCCATCTGATTGGTGAGCTGCGGTGCTGGGGGCGGGCCCTGGTGGGCCATGCTGTGGTAGGGGGACTGAGGTGGCTGTCCATACGGAGGGGCAGGGTAGCTGGAGGAAAGTAAACAAAGAGCTAAATATTTAGTCTGTTCCAATAGTATCAATTAGCTTCCTTGTTTATTTACCTTCACCACTGATTTGAAAGTACAGAGGAAAACCAACTCAGTCCTTTCACCTATTTGTCATGAAGAAAATGGAAGAAGGAATGTACTAAGAGTATTGGAATGCAGATGGTTGCCTTCCAATTCTTTACCCTTTTACCTGAAGTGTGCACTATCTCCCTCCCATTCATGGGTTTGAAAGCAATGACATGGTGTTAACATTGGCTAGAGGGTGTTTCTGGCATATGTACTTTACCAGTCCATTCCCTTTAAATTAAATCAAATTCCATGAGGGGTGACAGATCAAGTGCATACTTCAGGAAGAAGGGTAGAATTGGCCATAACAATGTTATTGTAGTAAATGGACTCTGCTCGGTGGAGGAAGCTCTGTTACCTTTGAGGGTGAGCTCCGTTCTGCTGGCTGTTTGAGCCGTAATGGCTGGGGACCTGTGGTGGAGGCATGCCGGAGGGGGATGACACAGGCTTCATCATACCTGGAAGATAAAGCATTCTCTTATGGTAACACATTATATACAAAGCATGCACCTGAGCAAAACATCTAATCAAAATGCTATGGCAATAGCATGGCAGTCCACAAAGTATCCTCTTACGGTCACACATTACATACAGAATGGGCAACAAAAAATATATGAAGAAATAGCATGGCCATGCAGAAAAAAACATATCCGTAGTCTTAAATGTTGTCATTTTAATTGAAGCTGCATCGCTTGACTCGTTCATGAACAACTGCTACTGGACACTTTCCAACTGACAAGATCAGACCTGTTCAATGAAAAGCTAAACAGAAGACTTCACAGGAGGATTGGGAGACCAAAGGCATGTGGCTTTACCTGTTGGTGGGGCGGGGAATGATTGAGGTGGTCCCCCATAGTGTCTATAGAGGGGCTGGACAGGCGCGCTCCCAAACCCGGCTGGGTAGCCCCCCATCCCAGGCTGGGCCTGGGAATAGGGAGGTGTGGCAACATAACCCTGCTGACTCATCCTGTGCTGTTAAGGTCTTCTCATTACAAAATGGCAGAGATCCAACAACCTGCAAAGATGGAAGCACATAGTAAGGAATTTTGCTTTCTGATGAGGCAGATCATTTAAGGAAATGTCTATTGTTCTAGCATTCTCTTGTAGTCTTGACTTGAAGGGCCAAAAGAGTAGTTTGAGTTAAATAATGAGATTACAAAAGCTGTAATTCACATAATTTCACAAACCAATCTGCAACTGTCATCTTGCCCATGGGAAAAATTTTCATAGACTGCACACTTAATATCCTTCGTTGTCTTCACTGTTTTCCTCATACCTAACAAAGTAAATAAGTGGTATTCTCCACCAGGCAACGCCAACAAGCAATATTTGACCTCAAGACAACGTCAACGCTCACGTGTAACAAGACCCAAGAACATTGGACTATTGGGAGATAAGAGAGTTCCATCTTTGATAACATAGGCTAATCTACAAGTGACTCAATTTATACTGTTGTTGTCAGTCAGTTTCCTGCAACAATGGTCCTAAAATAATAATAATATTCACAAATTGAATATATGCGATAACAATGTAATTACACTATTATATTATTTATATATATAATTTCTTACAACTGTTGGTTGGTCAAAGCCTGTGTAATGGTTGCTTAATGACATATTGGAGCAGAAATTGTAGGTAGATACAGTATCTCTTCATTGAGGTTAAAAAAAATGTATTACTGATTTAGGCCTAGCTTCACAAGCTCATGTGCAGTGTTGGTGAAATCATTATTGAGCAATAGGCCTCTCAGTAAGTCCAATGGTTATAAATAAATAAATACATACATACAGTAGGCCTAAATAAGTTAGTCACCTTCACCAAATAGGCAATTAAAATAATGGAAAAAACTAATTATTGGTCTCCCTTGTGAGTTATTTTTTGTCCTTAAATCTCTCGGTAAGTTTTTTCCCCAGTTTTTTCAGTTTTAGAACAACCTGAGCTTGACCTGATGGACTTGCACAAGTCTATACAACAGCTGTCAAATATTGCTAAATTGAGGCCACAAACAGCTGTCTCGCATTGCGACTCATATCAAATGGAAAAGTACTTAAAATGAAAAGGGGTGGGGGGAATCCATAAATGAAGACAGAAATATCAAAAGAAACATTCGTGGCTAAAAAACATAGTCTAATGTACGACGAGTAGCTCATCCACAGCCCAGAGTTGCCACGTCAAAGACCGTTATGATGGTTTAAAAGCTGAGCTTCACCAACCTAGGACCTAGGCTAGGTAGCCTAGCTACCATTCAGTTACAACCAGACAGACATCAATATTTATCAACTGCATGAAAATATATCGGTGGTTTACACCACCCGAAACAATATCCATCTATCCAGCACAATTGTGTTTCGTGTGTGCGCGGTGTATTTAACGTTGCATATAAACAAAATGTGTCGTTCATACACGGAAATTGCTAACGCGTTAGCTAGCTATGAAAGCATTCTGGTATAAAATGCATTTTAATAGGCCTACAACAGACAGTGAAATACCCTCTTATGAAACGCATTCGGCTTCTCTGTCAAATGTAATTATTTACCTGTATTCTGGGGAGTACCTGTCGAGTCCTCTTCTCTACGAATTCCTGATAGTCAAAGTAGAGTGCCACGTCAAACTCCAACACAGCACCGGTCCGTACGTAACTCGCTGTAATTCTCAGTGGTAAGTGCGCATGCACCAACCTGTGGGAAACCCTACACGTCAGCATAGACAAATATTATTGCGCCGATTGCGTAGCATAACACTCTCTCTAGCCTTAGAAAATTGTTCATTTCTGATCCGTCAAGCAGGCCTTCAAATGCTCATAATGTAACTAGGCAGTAGGCTTATCTAAACTTGATTTCGTTCTCCATGCAATAGGCAGTAGCAATTCGAATAGATCCACTATCAGGTGATCTAAAACGGCTCATCAACAATGTCTACGTAATTGAGACCAGGCCAATTAGATCATAACAATTAAAGTCCCAACAGGCTAGTCCTACCAACTCCAGGATTTGTGCAGATTATATCTGATGTAAAAATATGAAGTGTCTCAATGTACAATCAGCACTTGAATTCAATGGTTTGCATCTCTGCATATGTGTAGACTACAAATCAAATGGTTGGTCACATACACATGGTTAGTAGATGTTAATGCGAGTGTAGCGAAATGCTTGACAAGTTCCAACCGTGTAGTAATATCTAACAAGTAATCTAACAATTTAACAACAACGACCTAATACACACTAGTACAAAGGAATGAATAAGAATATATACATATACATGTATGGATGAGCAATGGCCGAACGGCATAGGCAAGATGCAGCAGATGGTATAGAGTACAGTATATACATATGAGATGAGTAATGTAGGGTATGTAAACATTATATAAAGTGGCATTGTTTAAAGTGACTTGTGATACATTTGTTACATCCAATTTTACAGGTGACTGTATTGTGTTTATTCACTTGCTTGTGTGTGTGTAGGCCTGCATATGCACAAGACAAGTTCCCTATCAATGCAATGTCTCTACTATGTTATATTGTCAAGAGTTAGTCTCTCTATTAGGCTATTATATTGTATTTTATTATATTGTATAGGTGTGGCCTATTGCCAAACGCAAAACCGTACACTCAATATCCTGGGTACCTCACATGCACATACTCGAGAAAATTGTCCGCGGGCCACCACTTACTGAGAACGTCTCAGACAACCCATTCATAGACGTTAACAACCTTTAGCGCCTATTGACAATAGGCCTATCTTCTGCCTGGGGGGAGTTTTGTTAAAAGCCCCAACGCTCAGCGATAAAAAACAAAAGGTTAAATTACTTCACATATTAAGCCACATTTCATGTTACAGAGTTTGTTTACGGAAAACAGACTGAAGACAGAGGTAGCACCTGTGCTAATTAGCTATATCTGCGTCTCCAAACACCTGTGTGTGGATGGAGTATTTGACTGTTTTGGCTGCCAGAGCCAATTCGCTTCTAAACAAGAGTGTAACAGTATTGCTTCCGTCCCTCTCCACGCCTCGAACCAGGGACCCTCTGCACACATCGACAACTGCCTCCCACGAAGCGTCGTTACCTATTGCGCCACAAAAACAACTACTTCAAAGGGCTCAGAGTGAGTGACGTCACCGAATAAAACGCTATTAGCGCGCACCCCGCTAACTAGCTAGCCATTTCACACCGGTTACAAAAGCATGTAAGGTCCTTGGACTATAAGGAGCAAAGTTAGGTTCCAATAGTCCATTATTTGTCTAGTCATCAGATTCTTTTTTATATATTCACAATGCAAGTAATCAACAAATTTATAGGGATGCACAACAATAATTAGGCCTAAATCACTTTCAACTAATAGGCTATAGGCCAACACATACATTTGACTAGAGAACAGCCAGCATAATCGATACATAAACTAAATTGAGATACCAAAGCTCATTATTATTGTAGCTACGCTGTACGAGAAGTTCAACCCCGACGGTGGCCCCATACAAATGCAGCTACAAGACATTCCCAAGAGCGCACAACTTGATGAGCAGGCGGAGCAATGTGCAATGACGTTTCAGAGCGGGCTGGACGAGAAGGCTGGAATCGGGATAACTTGCAGATGATGGGAATTATACTGCACTGTGCTGCTCTTGGTTTCCTAGAGCCCTGTTGGTCCAACTCCGGACAATTTGATGATAGCGGTTTTGGTGGGAGCCTGTTGCGTGTGGCATGGGCACTGGGGATTATATATGTGTAACCGTGCGCGGAGGCGCGCCCTGGGGCTTCAGTCTCTGCGAAGGAGAGGGGGATGCCTACCGACCTTTGCAGGTTTATCAGGTAGAAACATAATTCGGTTGAACTATTTTTTTGTTAATTGTTTATGCTTTTGGCGTTGCAGTGTTTAACATAGGTCAACGGAGCCTTCATCAAGATCATGCTTTGTCGCATTTCAAGTTTATTTTGTCTCGCTTTTATTAGTGGAATGTTTCTATTGAACCATGTAAAACCAGCATTTACATGCCATACAATGCGGCTTTAGAAACATGGTTATGTCAAACATTGTTTGAAACTTCATTTTCAAAAGAGGATATCATCTCTTATCTTACCATTCTGAACTTGGCTGTAGGCCTATGCTAGTGCATCCAGACATACTGTAGTTTATTAATGTTAGTAGGCATTTGTGACCAACAAGTTTTATTTTCATGTCTTGGTGAGCATTCTTTGCCAACAAGTTTTTTTCTCCTCACGTTCAGGAACAGTGGCCACTTGGAAATGAATTCACTAGCTACGCTGGACATGTAGGTTATTTGATGAGACAGGTATCCTAATGATGTTGCTCTTTAGGGTTGATGTTGTAGCCTACATTTCATGTGGTGAATTAATTGTTTTGAAAATACTTTATTTGGGCAAATGTTGAGTTTAGGGAGCGTGTGTTTGAGACAGGCAGAATTCCCCTTTTTCTGGTGTGTCGGAGATGGGTTTTTTATGGTATGATTCCTGGGGACCCTTATATGGTCAGGGCTCGAGGACTGTGGCGTGCAGAGCGATCTATCAGTTATCACTAGTGAAGATTTCATCAAGAATCTAAACATGCTCGAGCTGTGGAGACCGTGCATTCAGGGGTCACGGAGTGATTAAACAAAGAGGAAAAGTTGGAAAGCTGTTGGATGGGAACTTTTATTTAGATAAGTCTCAATAAAAAATTGTAGATTTGTTAAATCTTGTTTAATTGAAGATTGTCATTGAAGCTTATAGGCCTAATTGTGCAGCCAACCACATGTTGATTAATACAGTAGGCCTATCCCATGCAGGCCTAATTTGTAGCCTATTACTTGCTACATGTTAGTAATTGGATCCAGCTGGAATAATGGTGTCTTTCCCAATGGCATAACTTTCTTGGTGAGCATTTGTGGCCAACAAGTTTTATTCTCGTCTTTAGGAACAGTGGCCACTTGGCTACACATTACTATGTAAGTAAGCCAATTTTGACAGAGATACTGTTACCAAAAGGCAATCCGCTCCTTCATTGGCCACACATGGAGTTATCTAAGAAGCATTACATAAGGATAAACTGATCCTTAAAGCGCAGGGATGCTTTATGTAGGAATGCCATCCAAAGACAGTTGATGGATCAGTGTGACTAGGCTATGTCAAGTGCATTGTAAAGGAAGTGAAAATTATTATGCTTGTGAATGATGGTGTAGATTGGTACCCCATCGACCACATCCAGCCCCCCAGCAAGGGGTCAAGGTCTAGCTTAGAGGGGGTCTAGGACTCTGAGGCATTGATTTGTTCTGGCCAGGAGAACAACTCGCAAGCAATGCTTTCCCTGCACTAAAAGTTCTAATAGGCAGCCCAATAAAAAAGGCTGAACCAATAAATATTTTAATACCTCATCATGAAATACTAACTCTCAAATGGCCAAATAACTTAGGGTTCCTAAGCTTTGTGGGGGTACTCTCTCCTAATTGAATTTTTAAGTGGACTCACAACACTGACCCAAACCTCACTTGTAGCTATTTACTGGGTTATAGGACTCTTTTAGTCATTACATCCTTTGTTTTAGGGAGAGCCTGGTTTTGCTTTGTGGAACTCCGGGGAATGACGTTGGTAACATATGGACCAAACATACGGACAACATTTTTGAAGAATTAAACTATTTTAAAGGTCCTTTTTTGACAGATGTTGAAATTCAGTAAACAGGATTGATGATGTCATCAAGTACTAAGCACTAAGGGGTGGTTTCCCAGTCACATATTACACCTAGTCCTAGATTAAAAAGCATGCTCAATGGAGAATCTTTGTTGAACTTACTTTTTTTTCAAGGACTAGGCTTACTTAGTCTGTGTCCTGGAAATCGGCCCGAAGTGTGCCACAAGACTGTTAGCCCACTAAACTATTCAGGGAGCTAACACAAGTATTCAGGTCTCAGGCAAATGTACTCATCATGAGAGCATAGTTTACTGAAGCACCTCCATTTATCTATAGAAGTGTACACTGTACAGCATTTCATAGATGGCATAATTCCTTAAATAGAATGTTGTGAATACATTTTAAAAGAGCTGTCCACTTCATAGATCGATAATGCTCCCTTTTGAGCACCAATATGATTTATTTTACCTCAGGTGAAACATTTAGTAATTTACTCATCAACTTTTTTTTTTTACAAAGACTGTTTGTAAATCACATGATACCATGTGAAAAGCATTACATCAAGCCTGACCGAAATAGCCAAAACTGCTTCACTTGAACTGACAACCCTCCGATCACTGGGCACACAATGTTTGAATCAATGTTTTTTTCATGTAATTTCAATTAAATTCCGTTGAACCAACGTGGAATAGGTGTTGAATTGACATCTGTGCCCAGTGGGCGGTAACTGACCTGCCTCTCTAACCACAAGGCTACTGCCATTACCTTGTTAGACTTTGAAGCTGGAATGCTCATATAATACTTCAAAATTTGCTCTTCCAGGTGTTGGAATGTCACACTCCCCAGGTCTTGTTTAACGAAATCTGTCATCAACTTGTCAACCATAGAGAGAGCGTAAACCCATTTCTCTTACACAAATACATTCCTGTGACGTCCAAAATGTGTGCCAAAAATTCCCCCCAATAGATGAAAATCAAAAATTGACATTTATTTTATAACATAATAATATACATGTAACTGCCAAAATAAAGGAAACACCAACAAAGTGTCTTAAGGCGTTGGGCCACCACGAGCCCTGTGGATGGGGGCATTTTCCTATCAGGATATAAATGATTCACTCAGAATGGCTGTGTATTTATTTGCATTTACCTTGAGTGGACCTAAACCACACCAGAGGGTTATCCTATGAAGCAACCTAGATCTACTCAGGGTTTTCTGAAGCTAACCAGCTCCAGTTAGCTCACATTCCTAACTCAGGCTTCATCCATACTACGAGGAAGGATATTTCTTGTCTGCCTGCTGCTAACTCTAGCAGGCTTATAACTGCGTGTGCATGTCACACGTGGCTCGTCGAACGCCGGACTCTTCATTGAGACGATGCTGAAACATGAATCCATGGGCGAGTCAGTGCCACATTTTAATTTCTGCCAAAATAAAAATGAAATGTTATTTTGCAAATTCATCAGGCTATGGTGTGAAATAGGCTTTTCGAAGTGTCATCTTTATTTTATTACTTATCTTTAATGCCGTCTTTAATGCCGACATTTCCCCCACTCCTATCATACAAAAGTGTTACATTGCGTTTAGTTTAAAATGCATTCTGTCATTACTAAATGTTTAATGTCATACATTTTTACGTTATTTTATAAGACTTAAATTTTTTGGGATTAATAAAACATTTAATCAGTAGTCTTCATCAAATTAAGGTGATGATGATGCCACAGGAGGCTGCTGAGGGTCGGACGGCTCATAATAATGGCTGGAATGGAGCTAATGGAAACCATGTGTTTGATGTGTTGGATACCATTCCATTTATTCAGTTCCAGCCATTACTACGAGCCCGTCCTCCCCAATTATGGTGCCACCAGCCACCTGTGGATGATGAAATCTTTGCAAGAGGGAGGGAATCGGATTTCATTGGTCCTCAGTCATTTCATTCTGGGTAAGTGAAGTTAGCCGTGAGTTAGCCTGGCCTGGAGCAGCTTAGTTCTGAAGGATTCGTTGCCATAGAAATTTACCTGGCTAGAAGGTGAGCCACCAAAGTTACCTCACTAACTCCTCAAACCTGCTTTGTAGGATACCCCTCAGGAAAATGCACCCCACACCATAACAGAGTCACCAGAAACCTCATTTACTCAAGTGTTTCCTTTATTTTGGCAGTTACCTCTATATATAATATATATTATAATAGTTGAATTCAGCCTTTTGACTTTGTCTGAATTTGTTCTACTGATTGAGGTCAATCCTAAACTATTAAATTATTAATTTACCCATATGCTCAGTGGCCTTTCAACAAAACAGCATCGCAGTGTTTAACACAAAGGTCAGAAGAATCTCATAGAAGTCAGGTTGGTATTCAAAGAGAGTGGGAGAAATCGCCTATCACCGAGCTTTAAGTGCCTGGCACTTGTTCAGTGTCATGGAGCACGATCAAAGGGAATATCTTTGTTTTTCTGGACAAACACTCAGTTACTATGCTACCGTAACTTCATTGCTTTTATAAACCTATTCTAGCCTCTGGGTATGTGTGTTTCAGAGTGAGTTTTTGTAGTTTGGTCCTGTTCTATTTGAAATGAAAACTGAACATAAATACAGTACATACATAGATTTCTGGACATGCAACGTTGCACTGACATGTGACTATTTAGAGAATGTTAGCTTTATGTGTAATTTAATTTCAACTAAAGTCATCCTTGATTCTATTACTTGATGTTGACATTCAATTGATTTAGTTAATTTATTTAGGGCAGAGCAAGTTATAACTTTTGATTGACAGAATTACAATGCTGCTGTATCATATCATCCATGATAAGCCTCACTCGGCCACAGCCACTCCAGTAATGTTAATCTATAAATAAGTCAAACAACTGGATTTCCATTTTTAGACAAACAGTCTCGTTCTAAACCTTGTTCTTTGCAGAATTGGGGAGTGTGTTGACATTCCAAAAAAGACTGATGTAGAGAAACTTGGCTTATTTAATTCACATCAGACAGCAACATTGGGCCTTTTTTAGGCAAGGCAGCTGTGAATGAGGCCTTTCTAATGTAGCATAAGAAATAGGGGCAAATTGAATTAAATTAAAGTTGAATGGAATGAAAACAACCACCACTCCTCAAGAAAAGGGTTTTGCACATGACATCCTCATTGAACTCGTTTTTGGATTTGTCAAACAAATAAAGTTTGATTAAACTGCAGTATTTTAGGGTCAAGGGTGCTAAGTTCCAAAAGAGGTTCTCCAAAGTTTGAGCACATTGTTATATAAGCCCTGTGTTAATGTCTTCTTTAGCTTAACTGTCTAATATTTGCCTGTACCGGTGTGAAATGGCAATAGATGACGTCTCTTGCGAGTCTATGCCTCAGTCGAGGATATCTGAGTGACCTCGTGGTAACAGCAAGTCATCTGGAAGACATAACTTTAAGCTTGTCTTGAGACTTTTTGAGGAGGGTTGGAGCAGAGAGTGGGGAGAAGAGCTGTCAGTAAAAGTTTTAAAAGCTAACATACCAAGATTGTGAGAAATACTCCACTGGCAGAGTTAGGACACTTTCATATCTGATAAATTGGAGTTATTCAAAGCTTCTGTTGGATTGTGTGAGCAGGGCTCCCTCTCTAAGGAGAAAGTCACTGTTGAATGTACTGACATGCAGTAGGCCCACAGTGCGAGGGGGTCTCTTTACACTCAAGAAGCTGTTGTCCATATATGGGAAGTTGTTTTTTAATCTGACTTTTTGGGAGAACAAACTTGGTGAAGTCACAACCCACTTCATTTTTTAAAAGTGCAGAAACTCTTTGGCCTGACTGAAATGCAGCCACATTTCAATAAGTAGGGGATATTTATTTGTTGTTTTTATTCATGGTAAACATTGTAGCCAGCATGTCTATTTTCATGTCATTTCCTTAACTGTAAACACAATCCCACATAAATTACTTTGAATTTAGAAGTATTTTGCATCTGGAAATTGTATTATACTTGAACACTTGGGTGTCTCCAAATCCTGCCACACCGAATTTGTGAAGCATGTTACGTCGATTGCTGACTGACGTCAACCTTTGATGTCATAGTGCTAGCCTCTAGGCTTCCTAGTGTGGAGTTCTCCCCTCGTCGCTAACTTATAGAATCATGAACACGGAACAGTCCCTTTACAAGTCAGCATGTTGAATAAATGTTATTTGAACTTACTCTACCATTTGACCGCTGTGTTCGTACTTATGCCGTTGGAAAAAAGAGACAAAAACACCTACAGGAAAATAATATCTATTAGGCCTACTGACTTAAAATGCAGGTCTGTGCGTGGCTATCACAGTTTGTTTGTTCATCACCTGAGCTATGTATGAAAATACCCTCAAATGAAAGGTGACGTTCTGTCTTGTCACCTCATATGAAACATTTTATATCAAATCCAAAATGCTGGAGTATAGAGATAAATGTAAACATTTTGCTTCACTGTCCAAATACATATGGAGGGGACTGTAACTCCAAAGGAAAGGCCTACCTATGATAAAAGACCAAACTAATACTTTCAGGTTCAGTGTAGCTACTGAATTAATCATACAATGAAACATTTCAACACTTGCACCATACCAAACTCACTTTCAGTCCACATGGATATTGCAGTTTTCCTTTCCCTATCTCTCATGGTCATAGTCCTAAAGAGTAACATTCACTGTGCTTGAAACACATGGTTGATTAATCAATTACTGTCAGGTGGCATTTCCTGCCACAATGCAGGGGGTTGTGGCAAACAGAGTCCTTTGATTTCTACAGCCCCTTGAAATGGTATCAGTTTCCAGACAGACATGGGAAAATGCATGAGATGAAAAACTCCCTGGGAATTCATCCATGAAGGCTACTTTCTGGCCTTGGCTAGATGGATTGCGATGACAATATAAATAATATAGTTGGGATTCAGTTTGCGCTACAGCTCTTTTGAAAGCACCAGTGACGCTATTCCAACATGATTAAATCCTATGAGATAAGAACTGTACGTTAACCTGATTCTGTATCCATACTGAATCCAGAAAGCCTGACAGTCACCCTCAAGTTACCGTCCTATGTAGTCTACACAGATGAGGGAATGAATAGGGTTATTTGGGCCTTCCAATTACTGAGATACAGTATGTCACTGCGTATCAAGTCAATCCCGTCGTCCAAAGACCAGAGTAAATGTTTTCTTAATATAAAGACCTTCTGACTCCCTTTAAATAAATGTTAAAGGGGCAATCTGCAGTTTCTACATCCATATTTGGATTTATAAATGAATGCTATGTACTCATTGATTCTTGAAGAATATAACTTGTTTGTGAGCTTAGCTCAACTGTCGTACCCCATCAGAACTGAAAATATACAATTGTTTTACTCCATGTTTGTAAACAAAGTAAATGTAAACAAACACTGTACAGCCTAAACACATGGTTAAAAATATATTTTGGATATCATGGATGGCCATGATGGATGGCCTGGCATCCATAGCTCTGTCTGTGAATTTGAAGCGTACAGAAGTAATTTCAGAAGAGGGCAGTAAAGTCATTCCCCATATTTTATGGAATATCGCTCCTGGATCAGAGCAGTTTTGCCCTTCTTTTGACCGGTTTTCTAGACTAAATAGCATGCTCAGTAGAGAATCTCTATTGAAATATCCTATTAGTCCAGGACTAGTCTTAATCTGTGTCCGGGAAACCTGCCCTGAGAGTATAGAGGCCTTTTGTTAGTTGTTCATTAGTCCTAATGGTAGACCACATGAGCTTGATAAAGACGCTGTACTATCAAATACGCTTTTGTCTCGCATTCCCTGCATTCGTGGAGTTGGGAGACAAATGGCTCTGTCCATTAATTTTTGGTGACTGCGGGAGTTCAATGTGGTGGTCAATCAGTGCTTGATATCAAGTTTAGTTTTTTTATACAGTAAAAATATTATTGATTAAATTAATCTATACAGCTAAACCCACTTCCATAGTTACCTGTAACAGATGGAAAATGTTTGCCTGAGACATAAAAACATAATTACTTAAAGCTGCATGGAGTAGGAACTGCCTGAAGCTATGTGTTCAATGCACAGTATTGTATTTCCTGTGGTTTTGTGTTGTGTTTAAGACACTAAAAATTATGTTGGAAAATTGGGAGAGGAGCACTCAAGCATGCCGTGAGCATAAATCGTCTCATTTTAGCCCAGCTGGCAATATAAAATGTCTTACTGTTAAAATCTTTATGAATGGTAAATGCCACATTGTAACTACACAATATTGTGTTGAAAGCTGCCCTGTAATCTGAATGACAGATTCAAACCTCTTATGAACACTCTTATGAACACTAATAAGCGAGTGTTTCCTTTGAGTGTTTCCTTTGTTGATCTTTCTATACCAATAGCAAAAAAGCAATATCAATTTAAGTGGAACATATAGAGTACCCTGAGGAACATTTTATAAGCAATCTATGGCTGATATTTAACAGTGGCAAAGCAGTCCTGTCCAGAACATTGCCTGACATCTGTGTCTATCACTATGGCTCAGGAGGGGAAAGAAATGAAAGGTTTCCCCTCCTTTTTTGGAGGAGGGAGGGAGGAGTGGTGCTGTGGTGGTCCAGACAGACTTTCCTCCCACAGAGAGTCCAAACACAGGCTCACAGGAGGTCTCCATATACGGCCCTGTTTGCACACAGACTGCTCCTAAAACCCAGGCTGGAGTCACACTGTTTTATCAGATGGTTACCAGCTCATAAAAGAAACCCATAAAACGTATCTATATATAGCAAGGTCTTGTTTTTATCACAGGTTGTCAGGTAGTGGCCTTTTCATAGTGGCCTCTTCACCTTTTAGTTTTATGCTCTGAAATGTTTGATAGTAAGTGTGATGTACTGTAAATTGTACTTTTGTAAGAGTAGAAGTATATTACTATTATGGTACGGTATACGTATGTGCGTCATGTTGATACTATGTTGGACAGAGTGGGAACTCTGGTTTGACTCTGACAGAGGCAGGTGGCTAGGATGGAGATCAAAATAATGTAGGCAAGGCAGAACATGAAATTCTGGGCTACAGTTGTAAGCAGAGTGAGTGACAGCTAGGAGAAACAGCCCAGCTAGCAAATTCGGTTCCTTGGAAGTTGTGGGAATGTATGTTTTTGGTTTCACATTGGTTGTGGGAACATAGCCATACATTTCCTGATGTTTTTTAAACATTCTGAGAACAGACGTGAAAATTTAGCCTATTCTGGGAACATTTATTTTTAGGTTGCAGAGAGGTTCTGAGAATGTTTTACTCTGGTTCCTTTGAAGTTTACCTGAGAGGTTTTATTAACTCTCTGAGAACGGAAATTATAGGTTATTTTGAGGTTTTTGAATAACTTCCTTAAAACACTAAATGTTTCAATAAGACTTAATAACACAGCTTGCATATTTTGGGTTAACCTTTTTGAACTCCATGCACAGATAAGACACATGGAAATGTATTTCCTTAAGCATTAATCATGCAAACACATTTGTTTTTTTATTGTAACACGGCATCAGTGAAATTCAAAACTATAATCTTCTGTTCTCTATCCATGGAATTAGTGCACTAGCCACCTGCCTCCGTCACCAGGATGGAGCTAGCATGCCATGTTTTTTACGCATACAAAGCTGTTCATTTTAGTTTATTCAAACAGACCCCAGTTTAAAGGAAACAAGCACTCATTAAGATCAGATGTGGCCAATTTAGTGGGCACGGCAAACACACCTGAACACACTTAACAAGATAGAGGATAGAGAGAGTTTTGTTGATGCTGAGAATGGAATGTATATGTTTGTATATTCTCTGAACTTTACAAAAGTTAGTTATGTTTTGTTATGGAAAGTTTTCTTAACATTCCCTGAACAATTTGAGAACATGACTTTAAATAGAACCATAAGGAAACCTGTAGGAAACAATATGCTGAAGTCCTGATATTCCCACAGAAGAACATTTGTTTCTTAATGTTCTTGGAACAATTTAAGAACATGGCTTTAAATAGAATCATGAGGAAACCATAGGAAATGTAATGCTGAAGTACTGAAATTCCCACAGAAGAAAATTGTTTCTTAACGTTCTTGGAACAATTTAAGAACATTACTTTAAATAGAACCATGATAGCTGTATATAGTCTCGCTATTGTTATTTTACTGCTGCTCTTTAATTACTTGTTACTTTTATTTTTTATTCTTATCCGTATTTTTTTCAAACTGCATTGTTGATTAGGGGCTCGTAAGTAAGCATTTCACTGTAAGGTCTACACCTGTTGTATTCGTCGCATGTGACTAATAAAATTTGATTTGATTTGAGGAAACCTGTAGGAAACGTTATCCTGATCCTTATACTGAAATTCCTACAGAAGAACGTTGTTTCTTAACATTGTCTGAACTATTTGAGAACATTCCCAATTTCAAACCAGTTGGAGAACGTCCCAAAATTACCAAAATGTAAATTAAATGTAACTAATCTCAGCAAAAAAAGAAACATCCCTTTTTCAGGACCCTGTCTTTTAAAGATAATTCGTAAAAATCCAAATAACTTCACAGATCTTCATTGTAAAGGGTTTAAACACTGTTTCCCATGCTTGTTCAATAAACCATAAATCATTAATGAACATGCCCCTGTGGAACGGTTGTTAAGACACTAACAGTTTACAGACGGTAGGCAATTAAGGTCACAGTTTTGAAAACTTAGGACACTAAAGAGGCCTTTCTACTGACTCTGAAAAACACCAGAAGAAAGATGCCCAGGGTCCCTGCTCATCTGCATGAACGTGCCTTAGGCATGCTGCAAGAAGGCATGAGGACTGCAGATGTGGCCAGGGCAATAAATTGAAATGTCCGTCCTGTGAGACGCCTAAGACACTGCGAGCGCTATAGCGCGTGGCAGACCACGTTTAACAACACCTACACAGGACATCTGAACATCACACCTGCGGGACAGGTACAGGATGGAAACAACAATTGCCCCAGCTACACCTCCCAGTTACACCTCCATCAGTGCTCAGACTGCTCATACTGTCCGCAATAGGCTAAGAGAGGCTGGATGGACTGAGGGCTTGTAGGCCTGTTGTAAGGCAGGTCCTCACCAGACATCACCTGCAACAACGTCGCCTATGGGCACAAACCCACCGTCGCTGGACCAGACAGGACTGGCAAAAAGTGCTCTTCACTGACGACTTGTGGTTTTGTCTTACCAGGAGTGATGGTCGGATTTGCGTTTATCGGCGAAGGAATGAGCGTTACACTGAGGCCTGTACTCTGGAGCGGGTCCATCATGGTCTGGGGCGGTGTGTCACAGCATCATCGGACTGAGCTTGTTGTCATTGCAGGCAAACTCAACGCTGTGCGTTACAGGGAAGACATCCTCCTCCCTCATGTGGTACCCTTCCTGCAGGCTCATCCTGACATGACCCTCCAGCATGACAATGCCACCAGCCATACTGCTCGTTCTGTGCGTGATTTCCTGCAAGACAGGAATGTCAGTGTTCTGCCATGGCCAGCAAAGAGCCCGGATCTCAATCCCATTGAGCACGTCTGGGACCTGTTGGATCGGAGGGTGAGGGCTAGGGCCATTCCCCCCCAGAAATGTCTGGGAACTTGCAGGTGCCTTGGTGGAAGAGTGGGGTAGCATCTCACAGCAAGAACTGGCAAATCTGGTGCAGTCCATGCACTGCTGTACTTAATGCAGCTGGTGGCCACACCAGATACTGATTTACTTTTGATTTTGACCCCCCCTCTTTGTTCAGGGACACATTATTAAATTTCTGTTTGTCACATGTCTGTGGAACTTGTTCAGTTTATGTCTCAGTTTTTGAATCTTGTTATATGCATACAAATATTTTCACATGATAAGTTTGCATTCATTTAACTTTTATGAAAGTTAAATGAATGAATTTTCCAAAGCCGAGCAACTATCCTGCACCATTCACAGAAAGTAGTGGGAAGGTATTATGCAAAATAACCATAGGATAACCACATTCCCACCAGGCTCTAAGAAACATTCTCAGAACATGATGTGCTATCTGTTATGCAACCAGGGCTATTCCCATGAGTAATGTCAAAGGAAATAGAGAGATGTGGTTGAAATTCTTGCCTGTTGCGTTTATATTTTTGTTCAGTGTATATATCAATGCATTATCTAAATTGCGCAGCTATACTTTATATTAATGCATTATCTATTACTGAACAAAAATAAACGCAACATGTAGTGTGGAGTGTTGGTCTCATGTTTCATGAACTGAAATAAAAGATCCCAGAAATGTTCTGTACGCACACAAATATTATTTCTCTCCGATTTTGTGCAGAAATGTGTTTACATCCCTGTTAGTGAGCCTTTCTGCCAAGACTATCTATCCACCTGACAGGTGTGGCATATCAAGAAGCTGATTAAACAGCATGATCATTACACAGGTGCACCTTGTGCTGGGAACAATAAAAGGCCACTCTAAAATGTGCAGTTTTGTCACACTACACAATGCCACAGATGTCTCAAGTTTGGCGTACTGACTACAGGAATGTCCACCAGAGCTGTTGCCAGATAATTTTTTGTTAATTTCTCTACCATAAGCTGCTTCCAACGTTGTTTTAGAGAATTTGGCCTTACATCCGGCATCACAACCACAGACCACGTGTAACCACTCGTGCCCAGGATGACCACAACCGGCTTCTTCACCTGCGGGATCATTTGAGACCAGCCACCCAGAGAGCTGGTAGGAGTGCTTGTCCAGTATCACGTCCTCTCCACTCCACGTTATCTTATTCATTATTATCCAAAAGGCAAAACTGATTCTAGATCAGTGCTCTTACTCTGAGACACTTTATGAATACGAGCCCAGAACTGTGAACTTTAGTACATTCGTTTTTTTTCCCCCCAGCTTTAGACACTGTTGGGAGAAAAATCTAAGTTCATGCAGTTTATGACCTGTGCTTCCCTACATTGGCTGTACACTGCCCTCTAGTGCCAGAGTAGAGGAACAAACATCAGTGCCTTGACTGACTTAATCTCATTCCCAGACACTTTCCGCCCAAATGTGCAATAGCCTAGGGAAGAGGTTATGACTGACTAGACAAGGCTATTAGCAGTACTCCTATATGGGAAATACATGTTTTTGTCCGAATTAGTGTCCCTTGAAAAACCTTTAGTTTTTTTATTCCATTGTCATTAACTTTGTTATTCACCTCTTAGTAAATGATGAGATGTTGTGACCCACCCAAAGGTGAACAATTAACTAAAACAGGATTGACTGGTGTGTTTGTTGTCAGTGGTTAATCTTGGTTACCCAGAAGTAAAACTCTTGCAAAGCTGTCCACGAGAGATTAGTCGATGGTTAACAACCCATGGCAAATAACAAGTAACAATCTAGTAATAATACTGCTGTGTGTCCTTAAACAATATTTACACAATGATTGTACACAGGAAAAAATGTGATCTGAGAGCAATAACAAGTGAAGAGAGTGTCATTTTCGGGCAGTTGAGGACAGAGCAACAAAGCAAAATTGACAAAGGTTGAACTTTTAGCAGTTTTGTCCCCTAAGCATTTAACATCACACTCAATTCAATGAATCCAATGTCACACTTTCATTTCTCCTGTTATTATTCATTGGACTGACTGTTGGGAGAATCCTACGAGGCATGGGAAAGTGTTATTTACAGCTGTGGGCCATGTTGTTTAAATAGTCAGAGAGTCCTTGGGGATCGTCCCTGGTAATTGCCTGTATATAAATGCCTAAATGTTATGCTTGGAAGGAGAGCTGAACATGATTTTTGTGGAAAGCAGTCGCCAGAGGTCACTCTGGGTAACGAGGCTATAAATATAGCAAGTGGAAGAGCTTATTTCGGAAAATGGTGTTACGTTACAAATGGACCCCTCTCAGAATGGATTACTATCACGGCAGCTAGGGGGCATTAAAGATATGACCTATGGTAGTCAGAGAGAACTGAGAACTGTCAGAACTCAGAGCTGTTCACAAGACAACTGTCAGTGATGCCATAAAGTGCCTTCTGAAAGTATTCAGACCCCTTGACTTTTTCAACATATTGTTACGTTAAAGCCTTATTCTAAAGTTGATTAAACAGTTATTTTTTTAATCATCAATCAATACACAACACCCCATAATGACAAAGCAAAAACAAGTTTATAGAATTTTTTGCAAAAAGGAAAAATAACACATTTACATAAGTATTCAGACCCTTTACTCAGTACTTTGTTGAAGCACCTTTGGCACCGATTACAGTATGACGCTACAAGCTTGGCACACCTACAGTACACTAAAGTTCAAAGGTTTGGTGTCACTTATAAATGGCCTTCTTTTTGAAAGAAAAACAAATTTTTTACTATTAAAAAAATATCAAATCGATCAGAAATAGCGTGTAGACATTGTTAATGTTGTAAATAACTATTGTAGCTGGAAACGGTAGATTTTTTATGGAATATCTACATAGGCGTACAAAGGCCCATTATCAGCAACCATCGCTCCTGTGTTCCAATGGCACGTTGTGTTAGCTAATCCAAGTTTATCATTTTAAAAGGCTAATTGATCATTAGAAAACACTTTTGCAATTATGTTAGCATAGCTGAAAACTGTTGTTCTGATTAAAAAAGCAATACAACTGGCCTTCTTTAGACTAGTTTAGTATCTGGAGCAATCGCATTTGTGGGTTCTATTACAGGCTAAAAATGGCTGGAAACAAAGACCTTTCTACTGAAACTCGTCAGTCTATACTTGTTCTGAGAAATTAAGGCTATTCCATGCGAGAAATCGCCAAGAAACTGAAGATCTCGTACAACGCTGTGTACTACTCCCTTCACAGAACAGCGCAAACTGGCTCTAACCAGAATAGAAAGAGGAGTGGGAGGACCCGGTGCACAACTGAGTAAGTACATTAAAGTGTATAGTTTGAGAAACACACGCCTCACAAGTCCTCAACTGGAAGCTTCATTAAATAATACCCGCAAAACACCTGTCTCAACGTCAACAGCGAAGAGGCGACTTCGGAATGCTGGCCTTCTAGGCAGAGTTGCAAAGAAAAAGCCATATCTCAGACTGGCCAATAAAAATAAAAGATTAAGATGGGCAAAAGAATACAGACACTGGACAGAGGAAGATTGGAAAAAAGGGTTATGGACAGTCAAATCTAAGTTTGAGGTGTTCGGATCACAAAGAAGAACATTGGTGAGATGCAGAAAAAGTAAAAAGATGCTGGAGGAGTGCTTGATGCCATCTGTCAAGCATGGTGGAGGCAATGTGATGGTCTGGGGGTGCTTTTTGGTGGTGGTAAAGTGGGAGATTTGTACAGGGTAAAAAAGGATCTTGAAGAAGGAAGGCTATCACTCCATTGTGCAATGCCATACCTTGTGGACGGCGCTTAATTGGAGCCAATTTTCTCCTACAACAGGACAATGACCCAGAGCACAGCTCCAAACTATGCAATAACTATTTAGGGAAGAAGCAGTCAGCTGGTATTCTGTCTATAATGGAGTGGCGGGCACAGTCACCGGATCACAACCCTATTGAGCTGTTGTGGGAGCAGTTTGACCGTATGGTACGTAAGAAGTGCCGATCAAGCCAATCCAACTTGTGGGAGATGCTTCAGGAAGCATGGGGTGAAATCTCTTCAGATTACCTCAACATATTGACAACTAGAATGCTAGGCTGTAATTGCTGCAAAAGGAGGAATCTTTGTCGAAACCAAAGTTTGAATGACACAATTATTATTTCAATTAAAAATCATTATTTATGACCTTGTCAAAGTCTTGACTATATTTCCTATTCATTTTGCAACTAATTTCATGTATGTTTTCATGGAAAAAAATGAAATTTCTAAGAGACCCCAAACTTCTGAACAGTTGTGTGTATATTTGGGAAGTTTCTTCCATTCTTCTCTGCAGTTCCTCTTAAGGTCTGTCAGGTTGGATGGGGAGCATTGCTGCACAGCTATTTTCAGGTCTCTCCAGAGATGTTCAATTGGGTTCAAGTCCAGGATCTGGCTGGGCCACTCAAGGACATTCAGAGACTTGTCCCGAAGCCACTCCTTCGTTGTCTTGGCTGTGTACTTAGGGTTGTTGTCCTGCTGGAAGCGGATCCTTCGACCCTGTCTGAGGTCCTTAGTGCTTTTCACCAAGGATCTCTCTGTACTTTGCTCCATTCATCTTTGCCTCAATCCTGACTAGTCTCCCAGTCCCTGCCGCTAAAAAATATCCCCACAGCATGATGCTGCCATCACCATGCTTCACCGTAGGGATCGTGCCATGTTTACTCCAGACGTGACGCTTTGCATTCACGCCAAAGAGTTAAATTGTGGTTTCATCAGACTAGAGAATCTTGTTTCTCATGGTCTGAGAGTCTTCAGGTGCCTTTTGGCAAACTCCAAGCAGGCTGTCATATGCCTTTTACTGAGGAGTGTCTTCTGTCTAGCCACTCTACCATAAAGGCCTAATTGGTGGAGTGCAGCAGAGATGGTTGTCCTTTTGGAAGGTTCTCCCTTCTCCACAGAGGAACTCTAGAGCTCTGTCAGCGTGACCATCGGATTCTTGGTCACTTCCCTGACCGAGGCTCTTCTCCCCCGATTGCTCAGTTTGGCCAGAAGGCCAGCTGTATGAAGAGCCTTGGTGTTTCCAAACGTCTTCCATTTAAGAATGATGGAGGCCACTGTTCTTGGGGGCCTTCAGTTCTGCAGAAATAATTTAGTACCCTTCCCCAGAGCTGTACCTCGACACAATCCTGTCTCGGAGCTCTACGGACAATTCCTTCGACCTCATGGCTTGGTTTTGCTCTGACATGCACTGTCAACTGTGGGACCTGACAGTGGCTTGTGAAAGTATTCACCCCCCTTGGCATTTTTCCTATTTTGTTGCCTTACAACCTTAAATTAAAATAGATTTTTTGTATCATTTGATTTCCACAACATGCCTACCACTTTGAAGATGTTTTTTTGTGTGAAATAAGTCTACAAAGTCAATACTTTGTTAGACCCACCATTTGCAGCAATTACAGCTGCAAGTCTCTTGGGGTATGTCTCTATAAGCTTGGCACATCTAACCACTGGGATTTTTGACCATTCTTCAAAGCAAATTGCTCCAGCTCCTTCAAGTTGGATGGGTTCCGCTGGTGTACAGCAATCTTTAAGTCATACCACAAATTCTCAATTGGATTGAGGTCTGGGCTTTGACTAGGCCATTCCAAGACGTTGTTTCCCCTTAAACCACTTGAGTGTTGCTTTAGCAGTATGTTTAGGGTCATTGTCCTGCTGGAAGGTGAACCTCCGTCCAAGTCTCAAATCTCTGGAAGACAAACAGGTTTCCCTCAAGAATTTCTTTGTACTTAGTGCCATACATAATTCCTTCAATTCTGACCAGTTTTCAGTCCCTGCCGATGAAAACATCCCCACAGCATGATGCTGCCACCACCATGCTTCACTGTGGGGATGGTGTTCTCGGGGGTGATGAGAGGTGTTGGGTTTGCACCAGACATAGCGTTTTCCTTGATGGCCAAAAAGCTAAATTTTAGTCTCATCTGACCAGAGTACCTTCTTCCATATGTTTGGGGAGACTCCCACATGCCTTTTGGCGAACACCAAAAGTGTTTCCTTATTTTTTTCTTTAAGCAATGGCTTTTTTCTGGCCTCTCCTCCATAAAGCCAAGGACTGTGGAGTGTAGGCTTAAAGTGGTCCTATGGACAGATACTCCAACCTTCCAGGAGCAGCAAGTGGAGCTTTGCAGCTCCGTCAGGGGTTAACTTTGGTCTCTTTGTTGCCTCTCTTATTAATGCCACCCATTGCCTGGTCCAAGTGTTTTGGTGGGTGGCCCTCTCTTGGCAGGTTTGTTGTGGTGCCATATTCTTTCAACTTTTTAATATCCGTGGGCTTTTCAACGTTTCGGATCATTTCTTTTAACCCAACCCTGATCTGTCCTTCTCCACAACTTTGTCCCTGACCTGTTTGGAGAGCTCATTGGTCTTCATGGTGCTGCTTGCTTGGTGGTGCCCCTTGCTTAGTGGTGTTGCAGACTCTGGGGCCTTTCAGAACAGGTGTGTATATATACTGAGATCATGTGGCAGATAGTGTGACACTTAGATTGCACACAGGGGGACTTTATTAATTTAAAGTCCCCCTTTAACTAATTATGTGACTTCTGAAGGTAATTGGTTGCACCAGATTGTATTTAGGGGCTTCATAGCAAAGGGAGTGAATACATATGCACGCACCACTTTTAATTTTTTTTATATTTCACTTCACCAATTTGGACTATTTTGTTTAGCTCCATTACATGAAATCCAAATGAAAAAATTAATTTAAATGACAGGTTGTAATGGGTCTGAATACTTATGTAAATAAGGTATTTCTGTTTTTTATTCATTTGCAAAAAAAGTTAAAAACCTGGTTTCGCTTTGTCATCATCAGGAATTGTATGTAGATGTATGTACTGATAAAATAAAGATTTTATAAATTTTTGAATAAGGCGGGACCTTAACAAAATGTGGAAAAAGTCAAGGGGTCTGAATACTTTCCGAAGACACTGTACATGGATGTAAAGTGTTTGTCCCATGTTTCATGAGCTGAAATGAAAGATCCCGGAAATGTTTCATATGCACAAAAAACATTTCTCTCAAATGTTGTGTACAAATTTGTTTACATCCCTGTTGATGAGCATCTCTGCTTTGGCAATATAATCCACCCACCTGACAGGTGTGGCATATCAAGAAGCTGACTAAACAGCATGATCATTACACAGGTGCACCTTATGCTTGGGACTCTAAAATATGCAGTTTTGTCACACAACACAATGCCACAGATGTCTCAAGTTTTGAAGGAGCGTGCAATTGGCATATTGACTGCAGGAATGTTCACCAGAGCTGTTGCCAGATCATTTTTTATTAATTTGGTTTTAGAGAATTTGGCAGTACGTCCAACCAGCCTGATAACCGCAGACCACGTGTGTGGCGTCGGGTGGGCGAGCGGTTTGCAGATGTCAACGTTGTGAACAGAGTGTCCCATGGTGGCGGTGGGGTTATGGTATGGGCAGGCATAACCTACGGACAACGAACACAATTGCATTTTATTGATGGCAATTTTAATGCACAAAAATACCGGGACGAGATCCTGAGGCCCATTGTAAGGCCCATTTATTTGAAGGTATCTGTGACCAACAGATCTGATTTATTTAAATTGACTGATTTACTCATATGAATAGTAACTAGGGTGGCAGGTAGCCTAGTGGTTAGAGCGTTGGGCCAGTAACCGAAAAGGCGGCAGGTAGCCTAGTGGTTAGAGCGTTGGACTTGTAACCGGAGGGCTGCAAGTTCAAATCCCCGAGCTGACAAGGTAAAAAAAAAAAATCTGTCGTTCTGCCCCTGAACAAGGCAGTTAACCCACTGTTCCCGGCGCCAAGACGTGGATGTCGATTAAAAAGGCAGCCTCGCACCTCTCTGATTCAGAGGGGTTGGGTTAAATGCGGAAGACACATTTCGGTTGAAGGCATTTGGTTGTACAACTGACTAATAATGGTGACTTTGACTGGTGACTTTGAAAGGTTGCTAGATTGAATCCCCGAGCTGACAAGGTAAAAATCTGTCGTTTTGCCTCTGAACAATGCAGTTAACCCATTGTTCCTAGGCCGTCATTGTAAATAATAATTTGCTCTTAACTGACTTGCCTAGTTAAATTAAATTAAAAAAATATATATTTAAAAAAACTCTGTTTATATTTTTGTTCAGTATAATTTGTTTCTGAAATTGGGAATAATGTAATTAGTAAATGTTATATAGTCAGGATCCGTGTGTGTAGCTGGTGCGTGAGAGTCAGGCGCAGGAGAGCAGAGATAGTGAAACGAAAGCACTTTACTGTGGCACAGAACAAACTGAATGCAAATAGAGTTACAAAAACAAATGCCTACAGGGCAAAGTGCGGCAGCACAAAGTAAAAAATTACCAGTCTGGCGCAAACCAGACGGAAATGTGCCACTGACAAATAAACAATCATCCACACAGACATGGGGGAAACCAGAGGGTTAAATACATGACAAGTAATGAGGGAATGACAACCAGGTATGTGGGGAAACAAGACAAAACAAATGGAAAATGAAAAGTGGATCGGTGATGGCTAGAAGACCGGTGACACCACGCGAACAAGGAGAGGCACCGACTTCGGCGGAAGTCGTGAAAGTACCCCCCCCCCGACACCGGCCTCGGGGCGCAGGGCGATCCGGACGGAGACAGTGGAACTCCCAAAACGTCCTCAACCGGAACCCAGCAACTCTCCTCCGGACCGTACCCCTCCCACTCCACGAGGTACTGAAGGCCCCTCTTCCGACGCCTCGAATCCAGTATGGAGCGGACTGAATACGCCGGGGCCCCCGGGGGCGGAGGAACCTCCCGCACCTCAGACTCCTAGAGTGGACCAGCCACCACCGGCCTGAGGAGAGAACGAGGGGTTAATACGGTAATCGGGGGGAAGCTGTAACCGGTAACTGACCACGTTCAGTCTCCTCAGGACTTTAAATGGCCCCACAAACCGCGGGCCCAGCTTCCGGCAGGGCAGGTGGAGGGGCAGGTTTCGGGTCGAGAGCCAGACCCGGTCCCCCGGTGTGAACACTGCAGTGACGGTCTGCGCTGATTTTCTGGCGCAGCATGGCCCGCTGGAGGTGAACATGAGCGGTGTCCCATGTCTCCTCCACGCGCCTGAACCAGTCGTTCACCGCAGGAGCCTCGGTCTGACTCTGATGCCAAGGCGCCAGAACCAGCTGGTACTCCAATACACACTGGAAGGGGGAGAGGTTAGTGGAAGAGTGGCAAAGCGAGTTCTGAGCCATCTCTGCCCAGGGCACGAACGCCGCCCACTCCCCCGGCCGGTTCTGGCAATATACGACCTCAGAAACCTACCCACATCCTGGTTCACTCTCTCCACTTGCCCGTTACTCTCGGGGTGAAAACCCAAGGTAAGGCTGATCGAGACCCCCAGACGTTCCAGGAACGCCTTCCAGACCCTCGAAGTGAACTCCGATCAGACACTATATCCTCAGGCACCCCGTAGTGAGGGAGGAAGATCAGTAAGAAAATCCACCGACAGGTGCGACCAAGGCCGTTGTGGAACGGGTAAGGGGTTTAGCTTACCTCTGGGAAGATGCCTAGGAGCCTTACACTGGGCGCACACCGAGCAGGAGGACACATAAACCCTCACGTCCTTAGCCAAAGTGGGCCACCAGCACTGTCCGACCGATGCCTGGATGACCAAAGGAGGGTGACGTGTGGGCCCAATAGATCAGCCGGTCACGGACAGAAAATGGAACGTACAGTCGCCCAGCTGGACACTGGAGGGGAGTGGGCTCTGCACGTAACTCCTACTCAATGTCCGCGTCCAGCTCCCACACTACCGGTGCCACTAGGCAGGAGGTCGGGAGTATGGGGGTGGCATCCATGGATCGCTCCTCTGTGTCATACATCCGGGACAGTGCGTCTGCCTTAGCTTTCTGGGAACCTGGTCTGTAAGACCGGGTGAAATCAAAATGGGTGAAAAACATGGCCCACCTTGCCTGGCGAGGGTTCAGTCTCCTTGCGGCCCGGATGTACACTAGATCAGTCTAGATGAGAAAAGGATGTTTAGCCCCCTCAAGCCAATGTCTCCACGCCTTCAAAGCCTTGACGACAGCCAACAGCTCCCGGTCCCCCACGTCATAGTTTCGCTTCTTCGAGAAGAAGGCACAGGGGCGGAGCTTCGGTGGCGTACCCGAGTGCTGAGAGAGCACGGCTCCTATCCCAGCCTCGGACGCGTCCACCTCCACTATGAACGCCAAAGAGGGATCCAGATGAGCCAGCATGGGAGCCGAGGTAAACGGAGCCCTCAGGTGACTAAAAGCCCTGTCCGCCTCAGCCGACCACTGCAACCGCACCGGTCCCCCCTTCAGCAGTGAGGTAATGGGAGCCGCTACCTGACCAAAACCCTCGATAAACCTCCGGTAGTAATTGGCAAACCCTAGAAACCGCTGCACCTCCTTTACCGTGGTGGGAGTCGGCCAACTACGCACGGCTGAAATGCGGTCACTCTCCATCTCCACCCCTGAGGTGGGAATGCGGTACTCTAGGAAGGAGACGGACTGTTGGAAGAACAGGCATTTCTCCGCCTTGACGTACAGGTCATGCTCCAACAGTCGACCAAGCACCCTGCGCACCAGGGACACGTGCTCGGTGCGTGTAGCGGAGTATATCAGAATGTCATCAATATACACCACTACACCCTGCCCGTGCATATCCCTGAAAATCTCGTCTACAAAGGCCTGGAAGACTGATAGAGCATTCATCAACCCGTACGGCATGACAAGGTACTCATAATGCCCTGAGGTGGTACTGAAAGCCGTCTTCCACTCGTCTCCCTCCCGGATACGCACCAGGTTGTAAGCGCTCCTGAGATCTAATTTGGTGAAGAAGCGCGCCCCGTGCACTGACTCAATCACACTGGCAATGAGAGGTAGCAGGTAACTATACCTCACCGTGATCTGGTTGAGACCTCGATAGTCAATACACGGGCGCAGACCTCCCTCCTTCTTCTTCACAAAAAAGAAACCGAGGAGGAGGGTGAAGTGGAGGACTGAATGTACCCCTGACGCAGAGATTCAGAGACATATGTTTCCATAGCCGCCGTCTCCACCTGCGAGAGGGGATACAGGTGACTCCTGGGAAGTGCGGCGTCTACCATGACGTTTATCGCACAATCCCCCCCGTCGATGGGGTGGTAATTGAGTCGAGAGACAAATCGGCATATTCGGGGGGAATGCGCATGGTGGAGACCTGGTCTGGACTTTCCACCGTGGTAGCACCAACGGAAACCCCTACACACCTCCCCGAGCACTCTCACGACCACCCTGTGAGAGCCCTCCGTTGCCACGAAACAGTGGGTTCATGACAGGCTAACCAGGGTAGGCCTAGTACCACGGGAAACGCAGGAGAGTCAATGAGAAAGAAGCTGATTCTCTCCTTGTGACCCCCCTGCGTCACCATGTCCAGGGGAGTGGTGGCCTCCCTAATAAACCCTGACCCTAATGGTCAACTATCTAGGGCGTGAACAGGGAAAGGCATATTAACAGGAACAATGGGGGTCCCTAAACTAAGGGCTAATGATCTATAAAATTCCCAGCCGCGCCTTAATCGACGAGCACCTTATGCTGGGAATGCGGGGAAAACTCAGGGAAAACAACATGCAAAAACATGTGTGCAACAGAGGGCTCTGGGTGAGCATGGTGCCCGCTCACCTGGGGTGACGCGAGAGTACCCTGCCTGCTGCCTCGAATCCCAGAGGAACCAACCCGACACCGACCGGCAGTGTGACCTCTGCGGCCACAGATGGTGCAAGAACCGGAACCTCCTCCGGTCTCCCTGCACGCAGCACCTCCCAGCTCCATGGGCATCGGAGCGGTGGTGTGGGGAATGGAACCGACAGACCCCCCATCTGAACGTCCGCGGGTAGCCAGCAGGTTATCCAACCTCACCCATTTTGTGTAGATGGGTGAGAAAAACAAATATGTAATACATTTTTAACCACAAAATGTGGAATACGTCAAGGGGTGTGACTACGTTATGAAGCCACTGTATTGTTATATATGTTTGTCATATTTCTGCTGTTGGGAAGAGAATAGGATGTTATGTAGAAAAATATGTTGGTAGGACAAGGCTATGTATGTTTGAGCAAATGGAAGTCAATAATTTATGTTTACTATATGTTAATGAGGTAGTACAAATGTGATGTGACTAAAATGAAAGGCCATTTAGTTGACTAAAATGTCCCACTGTTTTCGTCATTTTAACAATAACTACACTAAATCATTATTCAAATGACAAAAATGTGGCCAAGACTAAATTAGATTTTAGTCAAACTGACTAAGACTATACTAAATCTAAAAAAGAGTGCCAAAATTAACACTGGCCTTAAGTCAAATGTCTTTATTGATACGAGTCCAAAATAACCTCTAAGATATCATTGACTTAGATGACAGCACAACAATAGATTACAATACTACTCCACACCACACATTTTCAGAGTAATTGCACAGAAAAGTTGGCATAGAAAATCACCACTGTATTCACATGTTAACCCAGTGCATATCCCAATGCTAGTGTGACCAGCCAGTGTAGACAAACCCAACAGGTCATTTCTCCACTGTCAGAGTTCCACCAGCAAACATACCAAAACAGGTGCTCGTCGTGTAACACAACAATGCAAATTGCTGCTTCGGTCAAACACATAACCCAGACATTAAGAATAGACAAGGAGCTAGCGGGTGTTCAGGTGCAGGAGTTACCACTGACCTTCTCTGGCACTTTAGATATGGCAGTGATACTGTATATACAGAAAGAACACAAGTCAGCTCTGTAATGCTGTCAGCTCCAAACCACATCAACTCCATAACTCAATCATCAGGTGAGGTATAATATTAGATGCATGGACATACCTAAAGTAATAGGGACAATATAAGGTCTCAGCTGACACTGATACTTATTTTATTTAATATAACTGTGTCACTTTTGTATTGTTGGCACAGTCATATTAGGTTACTGTACTAATTGAAATTACATTCATCTCTAAAAATATTTGAGAAAAACAATTTGGTGGATACAATTACGTCATGCACATTAATATAACATACTACTGCAATAACTCTTCACCTTATAAAGCTGTAGTAAATCAACTGAAAATAGACTGTAGCTAGTTATGGAGTGATACAATTACCACTGCTGTGATAAAACAATATAGGGTAAAAGACACGCAAACACTGTATGTATGTGGTTATTAGTGAAATTAGTAGGATTTGGAAAAAGTTATTCGTTAAAGGTGCAATCTGTGATTGCTACATCAATTTTTTGACTTTTAAATTAATGATATACGTATATTCATGAATTCTTGAAGAATATACCTTAGAAATGCATCATGAGCTTAGTTCAACTGTCATACCCCATTAGAACTCAAAGTATAAGACTGTTTTACTCCATTGTTTGTATAGAATGTAATTATAAACAAACACTGTAAATATTTAAACATGGTTAATGTTGCATCCATAGCTGTGTCTATGAGAGTGGTTACATTTCTCCAGCCTCATTCCTCAGCAGTTAATCAAAAGAGTGGCAGGGTGGCGGCTTTGTTATTGTTTGAACTGCTGATTGACCCTTTAAACAATATCCAGCACTGGCAGTCAATTGCTTATGGTCAGTGTAGCACCTACTGGAATGGCCAGTGTTGTTTAAATGGCGGTTCTCAAGGGGAGTGGAGGCCAAAAGGTGTGCATAGTTATTCATTCAAGCCATTTATATGCCAGCAAATCATGCAAATGCAAGCATTACTTTTCATCTGTTTGGTAGTGAATCTGCTTTGTTCTCTATTAAACTCTCCATTAAATCTGATACCACTGTGTCAGTAATTGTATATTGCACAAATGACCAAAAAAGGGTTTTGAAGCAAAATGACTTAAAGATACTTTAAAATATATCAATTCAAATGGATGATAAAGATCTGTGGTCAACTTTCAACAAAAGAGTAATTAAAACATTGCTTATCATTGAAGCAAGTAACAACCTTAAATTGTTCACAAAAGGCCATTTACACAGCCAGGGGTAATTCTATACGTTTCAATGGGGGAGAGAGACGAAACTGGGAAAATTACTAAGTACAGATAATGGCATGCATTGGTGTGAAAACGAAATTAACAGATTTTTACTTTGTTATTTTTCAAATCTCCTGGGAAATTACATATATAATACATATACATATCTAGGTGTCTGGTTAGACTGTAAACTCTCCTTCCAGACTCACATCAAACATCTCCAATCTAAAATTAAATCTAGAATTGGATTCCTATTTCAACAACAAAGCATCCTTCACTCATGCTGCCAAACATACCCTCGTAAAACTGACCATCCTACCGATCCTCGACTTTGGTGATGTCATTTACAAAATAGCTTCCAATACTCTACTCAACAAATTGGATGCAGTCTATCACAGTGCCATCCGTTTTGTTACCAAAGCCCCATATACCACCCACCACTGTGACCTGTACTCTCTTGTTGGCTGGCCCTCCGCCATACCCACTGGCTCAAGGTCATCTACAAGTCCCTGCTAGGTAATGTCCCGCCTTATCTCAGCTCGCTGGTCACCATAGCAGCACCAACCCGTAGCACGCGCTCCAGCAGGTATATTTCACTGGTCACCCCCAAAGCCAATTCCTCCTTTGGCCGACTCTCCTTCCAGTTCTCTGCTGCCAATGACTGGAACGAAGTACAAAAATCTCTGAAACTGGAGACACTTATCTCCCTCACCAGCTTTAAGCACCAGCTGTCAGAGCAGCTCACAGACCCCTGCACCTGTATATAGCCCATCTGTAAATAGCCCAACAAACTACCTCATCCCCTACAGCTCCAGTGTAGATTTGGCCTTGTGTTTTAGGTTGTCCTGCTGAAAGGTAAATTCATCTCCCAGTGTCTGGTGGAAAGCAGACTGAACCAGGTTTTCATCTAGGATTTTGCCTTTGCTTAGCTCCATTCAGTATATTTTTTATCCTAAAAAACTCCCCAATCCTTAATGATTACAAGCATACCCATAACATGATGCAGCCACTACTATGCTTGAAAATACGGAGAATTGTACTCAGTAATGTGTTGTATTGGATTTGCCCAAAACATAACACTTTATATTCAGGACAAAAAGTTAATTGCTTTGCCACATTTTTTGCAGTATTACTTATGTGCCTTGTTGCAAACAGGATGCATGTTCTGTACAGGCTTCCTTCTTTTGACTCAGTCAATTAGGTTAGTAATGTGGAGTAACTACAATGTTATTGATCTGCCCTCTGTTTTCCTCTTATCACAGCCATTAAACTCTGTAACTGTTTTAAAGTTACCATTGGCCTCTTGGTGAAATCCCTGAGCGGTTTCCTTCCTTTCCGGCAATTGACTTAGGAAGGACGCCTGTAGTGACTGGTTGCATTGAAACACCATCCAAAGTGTAATTAATAATCCACCATGCTCAAAGAGATATTCAATGTCTCCTTTTTAACAACAACAAAAAATGTGTCCTTTGTGTTTGAATCTGTGTTTAAAATTCACTGCTCAACTGACGGACCTTAAAGAAAATTGTATGTGTGTGGTACAGAGATGAGGCAGTCATTCAAAAACTCCTGAACTTATTTAGGCTCGCCATAACAAAGGGGTTGAATACATATTGACTTGATTACAGCTTTTAATTTAAAATTAATTTGTAAACATTTCCAAAAACATAATTCCTATTTGACATTATGGGGTAGTGTGTAGACCAGTGACACAAAATCTCCCAGAGCTTATGCCTAGGCTTAACACGTCACTAACATCATCGTAAGTCTTGCCAATGACCAGGGACCTGATATCCACTTGGTTAAACATACTCAAACTGTATGAAAGACTGTCCTCATAGTCCAATAGGGAATGTTTTCTGTCTTTTATCCATGTAAATGTCCTATTGAAAATGCTACCTATTGTTATGTGGAGTTTGAACCTGAGTATCTTGCGTGGCAAACGGCTGCGTTAGCCTGCTGAGCTAAAGTCCTAGGCATTAACTCGGTGAGCTAACTCGGTGAGCTAACAGATCTCAGGCAATGTTACTCATCACTCAACTGTGGCTGGCCAAAACCACCTCACTTACATACAGTAAATACACTAACCTGAGTAATTTTTATTGTGAGGCATGTCCTGGGGACTCACCACTGCTTGTCATCCCGTAGGTGGAACAGGGGGGTCGTGCGTCCCTGGCCGGGGTTTGCGAGGGGGATGAGGTGGTGTCGCTGAATGGAGAACCCTGCGGCGACCTTTCCCTCCCAGAAGCTATTGCTCTCATTGATGCCTGCGTCGACTGCCTGCAATTACTGGTCAAAAGGTAACCCCAAAGGCTGAATTTTTCATGAACTACACCATGGTTTCTCAAACCAGGGTCTGCACATAATATCCAGAATTATACCCCCAAAATGTACTTAGCCTTTTGATTAGTTTTCTTTTTTGGAAAAAATGTAAGTTAACCAAGTTAACACCACAACCTCAGGGTACTACAGGTTTATGTCAATGCTCTCATAACTTAATGCTGCATTGGTGTGATAAACTGGGCCATGTACTACAAGGCATGGTTCAACACAACACAACAAGCACTAGTGTATTATTTAAGTGATAATGGCAGAGAAGCCGGTGTTTGGAGGATATATTGGCACGGGTGTTGTTAGGCCCGAGACTACAGTAAGTTGAGGGCCGGCAAACCGTGCCAATATATCCTCCAAACACCGGCTTCGAGAGCATTATCACTTTTATATAAAGGGCTACCAACATGTTAAAATAACGATTGACATATTTTCATTAAAAACGTTATTCTGATTAATTAATTTATACTATTTCATCCTTCTACAAGATATAGTCCCGACACAAATCTAGGGTTGCTAGAGACGCGACCCAATCGTTCAGTCTTTTTGTTCTGTATCCAGTCGTTCGTTCTAAATGTTCCATTGCCATATTGCCTGGCAAAGTTCCTATCCCTTGCTTGCTAGCTAGAGAACTACAGCTAATTTACAGTCACGTCAAAACGTGCAGCCAGAATAACAGCAAAGTAGCTGCATTTGCATTTGTTTAAGCTGTTTTCTAGTGACATTTATTTGGATACATCCATAACAATGAGCCAATGAGGTGCGATTTTGCCTGGCATAGAAAATGTGCTCAATCGTCAGGACAGTTGTTCAGAGGAGCTAGCCAACAATGCAGCTACAGTAACACAGTCACTCCAAACTGAAGCTGGAAAGACTGCGTTTCATTTGACCTTTTTTCATTTTTTATTTATTTTTGTATATATCTATAAAAATGATGCCAGCTGATTCATGATTTCGACTGGCTGAGAAACGTTGCCTGCCTGTCTCTCGTCCCGACACATTCATTACTATAGGAAAGCTGGAGATCGAATTTGAATATTGAAACAATGCTGCAAATGTCGGAGAGACAGACTGCAAGGTTTATACAAATCTCCGCTATTGAAAAATAAATGTTAGTCTAACCGAAATGTGAGATAATGTCTAGATGCTTTTTATAGTGGAGATCAAGTTGATCAAGTTCCCTGGCTGGGATGATGAGACAGTCGATTGCATTTTAAAGACAACTTGTGGAATAGACACCGTCTGGAATGCGGTTTTAACCAATCAATATTCAGGATTAGACCCAACCATTGTAAAATTGCATGTACACGGTTGAGTGGCCTGGAACATGGTGGCCAGACGGACAGATAGTGGTTCATTGGCAAGTGCGTTGACCTTTGAGTGTCTTGGCTGCTGACGAACCAGCTGTTGCAGATATGTGTGCACACTCAACAAGCAGCTTTTAAACAGCTACTCAGTGGGCCTCACACACCGTGCGCGTCTGGTGTGGCATCCGATATTGGTGCCGATGCCCATGTTTAAGGGAACACGTACAGTGAGCTCCAAAAGTATTGGGACAGTGACACATTTTTTGTTGTTTTGGCTCTGTACTCCAGCACTTTGGATTTGAAATTATACAACGCAGTCAAAGTGCAAACTGTCAGCTTTCATTTGAGGGGTATTTTCATATCGGGTGAACCGTTTAGAAATGACAGCACTTTTTGTACATAGTCCCCTCACTTTAGGGGACCAAAAGTATTGGGACATATTCACTTACACAGTGTCCAAAACATTATGAACACCTGCTCTTTCCATGAAATAGACGGACCAGGTGAATCCAAGTGAAAGCTATAATCCCTTTTTAAATCCACTACTTGGTCCTCGGGACCCCAAGGGGTGCACGTTTTGTTTTTTGCCCTAACTTTCTCACTCATAATTTTTCACAATTCATTCAGGAATATCCGTAATCATGTTAGCATTCACATTAATGTAGAAGTGTTTAGAAACATAGTCCATTTTTATTTACAATACAAGTGACTCCAAAATGACGCAATACATTTTTTACCATTATAAACTGGGTGGTTCGAGCCCTGAATTCTGATTGGCTGACAGCTGTGGTATATCAGCCTGTATACCATTTTTTACTGCCATTATTAAGTTGGTAACCAGTTTATAATAGCAATAAGGCACCTCAGGGGTTTGTGATATATGGCCAATTCAACATGGCTAAGGGCTGTGTCCAGGTACTCCGCGTTGCGTCGTGCATAAGAACAGCCCTTAGCCGTGGTATATTGGCCATATACCACACCTCCTCATATTGCTTAATTAATTTATATTGGGCACAATATAATCTGAAACACAACCAAAGCAAACAGCAAATGCATCCTACAAGTTTGTACAGTCACAAGCTTAAATGTAGTCATTGCGTGCTAGTAATATGGTACCAAATACTTTTTACTACTTTTATACACAAAAGTGAATTTGTCCCAATACTATTGGTCCCCTAAAATGGGGGGAGCATGTACAAAAAGTGCTGTAGTTTCTAAACGGTTCACTCGATATGGATGAAAATACCCTCAGGTTTAAGCTGATAGTCTGTACTTTAACCTCATAGTCATTGTGTCATTTCAGGAGTACAGAGCCAAAACAACAACAAAAAATGTGTCACTGTCGCAATACTTTTGAAGCTCACTGTAAATCAGCTGGCGGGCACACAGTCCCTTTGAAAGTGGATTATGTTACACTATAGTAGCGTGCTGTCTTATTTCCTATCCCCTTATCTGCATAGCACTCTTTGACGTCAATAGACCAGATGGGTGAAAGCAATATTTTGGCAAAGCTACTTAGCCAATTGTCTCTTGTGACAGATGAAACACAGACCAGCACACACTCAAGACTTGGTTCTGGGTGCCAAGATTATGCCACTTTATACAACGGGTGGTACTAATCCGGAATGCTGATTTTTTTAAAACCGCATTCCAACCGGTGTCTATTCCACAAGTTACCAAAGGCTAAATAAATCTATGACGTTAAAATGCCTATTTACTGTGTTCCATCTGAGTGCACAATCCACTGTCTCATCAGCCTAGCTAAGCAATTTATGAACTTGATCTCCACTATAAAAAGCATCTAGACATCTCATATTTCTTTTAGACTAACATTTAGTTTTCAACAGCAGACATTTGTATAAATCTTGCTGTCTGTCTCTCCGACATTTGCAACATTGTTTCAATATTCAAATTCGATCTCCAGCTGTCCCATAGTAATGAACATGTCGGGAGTCAGGACGAGACAGGCAGGCAGTGTTTCTCAGCCAGTCTAAATCATGAATCAGCATCATATTTATGGATTTATACAATAGAAAACAGGTCAAATGAAAAGAAGTGCAGCTTGTTTGCAGTCTTTCCAGCTTCAGTTTGATGTGATTGTTTTAGCTGTCTTGTTGGCTAGCTCCTCTGAACAACAGTGTCCTGACGAGAGAGAGAGTACATTTTCTATGCCAGGTGAAATTGCGCCTCATTAGCTCATTGTTATGTATGTATCCAAATAAATGTCACTAGAAAACAGCATAAAAAAATGCAAATGCAGCTACTTTTGTTATTCTGGCTGCACTGTTTGACGTGACTGTCAGTTAACCATAGTTGGCTCGCTAGCAACAGTGGTGATTTTAGCATGTAAAAAAAAAAGTGGGATGCATGCCAGCAAAGCCACAACACAACACTAAACAATACATTAATTGCACTATAATGGTGACAAACAGTGCCCACAAACTGTTAGGGCCTACATAAGGTGCCCACAAACTGTTAGGGCCTACATAAAGCTGTCCCAACATCAGTCCCAACACCTTACCACGGCTACACCTGGCTATCAGCGGAGCCTTGTCTGGCAGCAAAACAGTTCATTCAGCCTCATTTACTGCCTTTTAAAAAACATAGCCTGATATGGCTGACTTGCTTAAACAAATGGGGTTTCTAATGACAATTGAGATGTACAAACTACGGCATAAGGGGACGTAATTTCGATTAAGACATTAATGAGTGAGCTAGGATGGACGTAGTCAATATAACTATTTGTTTAGCACTTTTGAAATGTACAGCGACAGAATTCAGAGCATGGGCCGTTCTTACAGTGTTCTCCCTCCACACCAAGTCAGAACTGTAGGATAAATTAAGAGGGGTAAATGGAGAGGCACATGGGCTACTTACTACACAACATACACTTAGTATTACTTTCTTAGCTACAGTATACATATCTCCCTGGCATATTACATCATTTATGCAGCAGCATACAATACATTTTTGGACTCACCTTGTTGTGCTGTACTCACTTGAACAGGAAGGTGGTGCGGCGGTCCTTGTGGGCAAATTTTGCCATCAAAGTCTGGCATTCTCTGGATTTATGGTGCTTTCAAAACAACTGGGAACTCTGAAAAAAACAAGGTTGAATCATGATGACGTTATTGATCTTCAGGTTGTAGCTCTAGAAAGAGGCCAGATTTACAATTCTGAGTTGGATGACTGTTCAAAAGGTATTTTCCCAGTCGGAGCTCGTTTATTTCCAACTTCCCAGTGGTATTGAACTCACTGAAGTCAAGTTTTTGCAGTTCCAAGTTCACAGTTTAAAGCACGGCACAAATCATGCTTCATTGACAGCATGGCCAATGTTTCATGTTTATAATATTAAACTTGGAAAAGAGCACCTTAATTCCAGATTTGGGACCACACAGCCACTCCACTGAATAGCAGGCTATTGATTGCTTTGCAATGCTTGCAGTTAGCCACTGTCACTGATTCCTTCCAAACCACTCATTGTTGAATTTGCGATTTCCAACTTGTTGTGTAATGTTAAATCCAATGGCCGATGAGCACTAATATGTTCTACCTATAATTTCTCTTCATTATTTCTCTTCATATGACAAGTAGTAAAAAGTATTTGCCAGTAGATTGTCTACTTGATTCATGATGATGACTGCTAGCTAAGATTTTGAAAGTATGATGTTGACATGATCAGTCCAATCAAAGTTACTGTACATATAACGTGATTTGATGTCATTTTATCTGTGCCCAATGACCTTGAGCCTTCTTGGATTGGCAATTCTAATGTAACTCTATGGCAGCACCCAAGGGGCCAGAATTTTCTAGCTCTACCTTTAGACTTGGCGGTGACATAGTGTCCCCATGAGTGACAGAACACTGAGCCAATCATGGCGCAACACTCCGTATTTTCTGCTGGCTTGCCCCACCACCACAGAAAGCACTGAGCTAGGCTGAAATACCTGCATTTTGGAGCTGCCTTACTCAAGAAAACAAAAATGTTTGTATGCGGATTTATTAACTCAATGATATATATATTTTTTTACATTGTTTGTAAACTGATTTGTGACATGTATTAATGCCAAAATAACATGAAAAATAGGCTCTGCCCCACCTGCTCTGAATGATGGGTCACCATTGGCTAGCAAGCAAGGGATAAGAACTTTGCCAGCCAGTATGGCAATGGACTATTTAGAACGAATGACTGGGTCACGTCCATAGATACAGAACAAAAAGACTGAACAACTGGGTCGCGTCCATAGATACAAAACAAAAAGACTGAGTGACTGGCTTGCGTCTCTGGCAACCGAACCGATAGAACGAACGACCAGCCGGCTTGGGTAGCAACCGTAGATTTGTGTCGGGACTATATCTTGTGGAAGGATGAAACAGTATGAATAAATTCATCAAAATAATTAATTAATTAATTAATATGTCAATCATTATTTGAGTTTGTGGGTAACCCGTTGTATAAAAGTGATAATGCCCTGTTTGGAGGATATATTGGCACATATCCTATATCCTTTGCCATACTGGCTGGCAAAGTTCTTATCCCTTGCTTGCTAGCCAGTGGCGACCCGTCATTCAGGGCAGGTAGGGCAGAGCCTGTTTTGCGTGTTATATCCTGCTTCGAGGGCATTATCACTTAATTAAATATATTTGGTCACATCTCTCACCCCCTTCCCTTTTGGTTGCTAGGTTCTAATTGACTCCAGTGCAATATTTGTAGTGACACAAGGACATACTGCATTCCTCTATGACGCTGAAAGGTGAAATGAAGTGGGGCCCAATTGAAATGAGATTACGTTCCACTTCAGTGCTTCACTCCAGTCATTTTACATGAGGGACAGAGATTGAGTTGTCTTGATTATGGTGACCACTTGAGGGGCCAGTGGTTGATGAGATGGCTTTAGTTAACACAAACGTCAAGTGCTCTGGTGCGCAGCACAATATTCAACGATATTACATATTGGAAATCCAGGTAATCAAATCATGAGATCAACAAAAACATATGTTTTTTTTATGAGATGTTTTTTGCCAGTCCCCAGATAACCTTTTGCCTGTGTCTTCAAGGGAAAAGTAAACTGAGACATATAAACTGTCTAACTATGCCACTATCCCATTTCAAACCAAATTACCATACCAAACCATACTCTTATTATGCACAGTCTCAAAACGTAATTTCAAAGTGATTTTCATTGAACTATTGTATGATGTGTTATGCTCCTTACTCTCCATTCCCCCCCTCTGCTCGTACAGATGCTGCGCACTAACCCCCGAGGCATTTCATTCAGAGGAGACCTACTTTGGCACAAGGGAGTCCTCTGGTGAGGCTTTGGAAAGCACCAACCTCCGCATCCTGTCCCTTGGCAGGTCCCAACCACCCAGGGAGCTCTACATCGCTGAGTCCCAGGATGAGGCCTACTATGGGGAGACAGAGAGTGACACAGAGGCCGCCAGAGGGACCCATCTGGTCCGTACCCAGCTCTGCGTGCCCGTACCTGGGGAGTGCAGCGGCCCAGAGTCCCAGTTACTCGGAGGGGAAGGGGACGGAGGTCGAGCAGGACCCCAGGAAGGGGGTATCTCCCCAGGGGCAATGGTGGAGCTCCAGATGTCCCTTGCTGAACACACCCTGGAGGATCCCGTCTGCACCTCCCTGGGGAGTGCTCTTGGAATAGAGGGGGAGATCCAGGCGAGAGAGGCCCTCCAGAACAAGGCCCTCCTCCATACCACCACCCACTCGCTCTACGTCTGTGGCCCAGCTAGGGAGCCCCTGAGTCAGCATGGAGTGGTGGAGATCACTCTGCAGCATCCCGCAGCCAGAAGGGGTTCTCCACGTCTGGTAGAGGGGGTGGGTGCCTGTGGGGCCAGTGGAAATGTTGGTGGAGCCCCCGGGGAGGAAGGAGCAGGACAAAGCCAGGGAGCTCCCGCCTCCTTCACCGTCTCCTTCGGAATTCCCAAAGAGGGTGCCGTGCCGGCAGAAGAGCCAGACTCGGATTCGGAGAAGGACCTTGGGAAACCCAACAAGCACCGGGCCAGGAATGCCAGTGAGTACTCTATGCCTGTTTCCGCTGTTACTAGTCCTGCTTTGTGTGTGTGTTTGAGGGTCAAATTACTGTTGTCTTATAGGGTGCACCGACTCAGACCTAATAGCAGACTGACACACTGTAGCACTGCTGTGAACTGCATTTGTCAACTCAACTCTGGGAGGCATGTGTGCATTCCTTAGCCCGGTGCCCTGTTGCACACAAAAATGTGGCCCCAAAAATAGTAGATGCACTTTCTTACTTGGGAGTGGTTTTGTTTGGATTGAAGTAGAGAGGTCCAGTTCAAGCCTGAATAGTGTCCAGTTTGTAGTATCCAAGATCACTGAGGGCAGGATTGTGGCAATATAATGGGTAAAGATAGAGAATGATCGTGTTTTAAAAAAATATATAAATGTTTTCCTTTAGCTTAGTATAGGGGCTTGATGAGGATGTGTCTTTCAGGGCGATAAATATTACATTTAATTGAATGCCAGCACGTTGATGATGCCTGCAGAAGTGCTCTTTGACGGACACCAGCATGTGCTGCACTAGCTCGTTACCCGATCCTTTAAAACCGTATGTCTTAGCCCACGCCGTAAAGCGAGCTTCGCTCACTACTCCGTCTTCCTCCACCTTGAGGTTAGTCGTACTGAGGGAAATAAAAATGTAAGGATGGGTACTTTTTTAAATCACCGCTTTTTATGTTTGTGTATGTGTGTGTAGGGTTGGTGCTGTTAAAGAGTGTGTGGACATGACTGTCGTCGCCTTGGGTTTAGGTGACAGATCCGAGAGTGGACTTACAGATAAGGAGTGGGAAAGGTGCTTGGGTGCTGGTGAATGTACTCCCGTCCCACAGACTATTTTTAATTCATTTTATCTCTTCTATGCTCTGCCATTGGCTCAAACTATGGGAACCACCCTTTTGAATAGGCTTTCACAGCTTTGTTAATATCGTGTATTATTGGGGAACAAACTAGGAGGATATTAGACAGTTGGTAATTGTTTTTTGTGTTGATTTAATATAGATTTTGTAGATTGAATGATCAAATCTGTGATAAGTATCGGCACTGAGGTAAAGGGCTTTAAAGGACTTTTTGTTGGGCTATCGATAACCAAGTATAAGATATTGAATGAATGAGTGAATGAATGGATTAGATTTAGCCCTTATGTATATTTATGGAAATGTGTACGTTATTGCTTGCATTTATGTCATTTGAGGGATTTCTACAAATGTGTTTTTGCTTGAAAAAACTATTCCGGTTTTCAATATAATGGGGTGAATAAAATTGTCTGCTATGATATTTAACACTGCTTTTAATTTACTAGCTAATAGCATGGTGTGATTTAAGTTTGCAGTTTGTCAGAATTTTTTCAATCTTTCATGTCTGCCATTGAAAGAGTGATTGTTTATATAAAGTGAAATATCAGTGAAAGTAATTAATGAGTGGTTGCTTTAATGTATTAAGACATGCAGTGTTAAGATGTATTCAAGATTATCATAAAACTTTTGAAAATGTGGTTGCATTGTAGGCCTACTGGTATCTGAAAACAGTGTAACTTGGTGTGGCAAACAATTCCGATGCATGTTCATCCAAATGGAATGATTTGTGGTAGTCTCAATTAGACCCAAGCTATTAATAACCATTATATGCAGTTCAATTAAATAGGCCACAAGAAGCAACCATTTGAAATATCCCTCTTCTCTCTCCCTCTACCCTCCCTCTCTTCCTTCCTCCCTCCCTCCACCCATCTCTCTCTCGCTATCTCTCTCCCTCTCTCTATTTTGCAGGGCTCAGGCGCAGTGAGAGCCTGTCAGACAAGCAGGTGAAGGAGGCCAAGTCTAAATGTAAGCGCATTGCTATTCTTCTGAACGCTGACGCTCCCAACCCCAACAACAAGGGGGTGTTGATGTTCAAGAGGCATCGACAGAGGGCCAAGAAGTACACACTCATCAGCTACGGCACTGGTGAGAGCGAACCAGAGTACGAGGACAACGACAGCGAGGAGGAGGAAGACTACGAGGAAAAAGACCCCCGAGCGATCAAATTTACCCTCGTAGCCACCACCAGCGAGTCAGAGCTTGACGAGGACTTCATTACTAATGCCCATGGTGGAGGCAGAGTGATAACCTGCGACTGGGACACGGGACTACTCAAGATCGAGCGCAAGCTCAATTCGGGAGAGGAGATGGAGCAACTGCCCAACACCATGGGCAAGGGGGCCACAATGTTTTCCCAGCGCCGCCAGCGCATGGACGAGATCGCTGCCGAACATGAGGAGATGAGGCGCCAGGGGATTCCTGTGGAGGGAGTGCAGGAGGTGGAGAAGCATGCAGCCTACCAGCAGATGGAGGAGCGCTCGTACATGCAGGCCACCACAGAGAGCCAGGCCTACATGGACGTGAACGTGCACCAGAAGCAGCAGCAACAGTATCAGCAGTTCCAAGAGCAGCAGTATTACGAGCAGCAACAGCAGCAGCAATATCAGCAGCAGCAGCAATACCAGCAGCAACAACAGTACGAGCAGCAGCAATACAACCAGCAGCAGCAATACCAGCAGCAACAATATCAACAACAGCAGCAGTACCACCAGCAGCAGCAAATTCAACAGTACTCGTCTAACATGAACGGCGTCGCCAACCACCAAACCAATGAAATGCAGAGTTCCATGAGCAATCGAACCCCCCAACCCTTCTTGGTACAAAACCAGGTGCCCGCCCCATTTTTTCCCCCAGTGAGTGGGAACAACCAAGAAGCGATGAGTCAGGGGGAGCAGATTGCCTCGCGCGACGAGCGCATTTCAACGCCGGCTATTAAGTCTGGGATCTTGCAGGACACAAGGAACAGATTCAAGGGCAAGCCAATGTTCAATTTCAAACAGGCTCCCAAAGTGCCACCCAACCCGGAGCTTATGAATCTCCTCAACAGGAGTGACAAGAAGTTGGATTTCGAGTCAGGCACGGAAGAGGACTACCTTAGCTTGGGGGCTGAGGCTTGCAACTTTCTCCAGTCACCAAGGGTCAAACATAAGACGCCTCCACCAGTCGCTCCCAAGCCCATCATTAACCCCAACTCTCCACCTTGGTCCCCTCAGCCTGAGTTGGCCAACCAGGAGTTGCCGCTGCATGCTGAAAATAGTGTCCCTGCTCCTGCTACAGCCTCCGTTCCGGAGTCTGCCCCTGCTCCAGAACTGGAGCCAACCCCTGTACCTGCCCCAGAACCCTCCCCCCCTCTTGCACCCCAGGAAGTTCCTGCCAACACCCCCTCTCCAGAAAAACACACATGGAGTCCCCCAGGGTCTCAGGCAGAGCAGCAGCCCCAGCAAGCCCCAGCCTGGGGAGGAAATGGACCTTCTCCACCTCAGCCTCATTCGCAACCCGAGCCTCAAGTGAGTTCTAAGGCTCCACCACAAACACAGGCACAACAGCAGCCACAACTGCAGCCACCCGTGAGTACTTGGACACCTGCTGAAATGAAGCCCCAGGCTCCAGCTCCAAGTCAGTCCCCACCACAGCTCCCTTGGGTGACTCCCCAACCTCCTCCTCCTCAGCCTCAAGCTCAGCCTCAGCCACCAATGAATTATTGGGCTGCCCAGCCCCAATGGGCTCAACCTCAAGAGCAAGCACAGGCCCAGCCACCATGGGTTCAGTCTCAAGAACAAGTAGAGCAACAGCCCCAGCCACCATGGACTCAGCCTCAAGAACAAGCACAGGCCCAGCCACCATGGGTTCAACCTCAAGAACAAGTCAAGCAACAGCCCCAGCCACCTTGGGCTCAGCCTCAAGAACAAGTTCAGCAACAGCCCCAGACACCATGGGCTCAGCCTCAAGAAAAAGCACAGGCCCAGCCACCTTGGGCTCAGCCTCAAGAACAAGTTCAGCAACAGCCCCAGTCACCATGGGCTCAGCCTCAAGAACAAGTTCAGCAACAGCCCCAGCCACCTTGGGTTCAGCCTCAAGAACAAGTACAGCAACAGCCCCAGCCACCATGGGGTCAACAACCTCAGCCTCCACAACAGGCTTGGCCCCAGGCACAGGCACAGGCTCAGCCACCTTGGGTGTCATCAACTCAGCCTCCAATGAATGCATGGACACCGCCACAGAGCCAGGCCCAGCCACCACAGCCACCTTGGGCCCAATCAGCCCAACCACAACTTCCAGCTCAGCCCCAACCCCCTATGAATACATGGGCCCAAGCACCTGCTCAGGCTCAAGCACAGCTACCCATTAATGCCTGGACCCCAGATCAGAATCAGGTCCAGCCACAGTCACATTGGGCCCAAACAACTCCAACCCAATCCCCATCCCAGCAAAGTTGGCAACAGCCACCTCCACAGCAGGCACCCTCACAGCCACCTATGAATGCATGGGCCCCGGCTCAGGCACAGCCTCAGACACACACAAGTACCTGGGCCCCACAACCACAGCAAGCCCCAGTAAATACCCAGACCCCAATGGACAGATTGGCTCAACCTTCTCCGAAACCTGGGAATGCGCAACAAAATGCTCCCCGTTCTATTCCTCCGCCTCGCCCACAGCGAATGAATTCTTACACGCTTGGAGAAAGGTCATCGTCACCCCTCATCAATCCAATGGCCAGCATCTTGGTACCAGTGCGAGGCATGGGCTCGGCTTTGTCAATGCCGGCTGTTACAGGGAAAGGAGCCGATTTGTTCGCCAAGAGGCAGTCTCGTATGGAGAAGTATGTCGTGGATTCGGACACTGTGCTGGCAGCCACTGCACAGGCAGCCCAGCAAGCCCAGGCAGCCACTGCGCAGGAAAACAAGGCAAGGTCCACATCGCCCTCTCCCTCCGTACCTCATTCGTGGAAATATTCGCCCAATTGCAGAGCTCCCCCTACATCAAATTACAACCCCATCCAGTCCCCGTCCTACCCACCAGGGGCCATTAAGCAACCCCCTCCATCTAGCCCTGCGGCCAAAGCCAAGAAAGGGAAAGGCAAACCTGCCTGCAAACCCCTTGCTGTTATAGATGTCATGAAACATCAGCCGTATCAGCTCAATGCCTCCCTTTTTACATATGGCCCAGCAGTGGAGGCTGCCGAGGCTGCCAAGGCCGCTGCACCAAAGCCTGCCCCAGCCCCTGCCCAAGTCCCTCCAAACCAAAACCAACCAATCAGATATGAGCAACTTTCCCCTGTCCAGCCGGCTGGACCAATGAATGCTGCCTATCCACAGCAGCCTCAACACCCTCAGCAGCCCTATGGGATGCCCCCTCAACCACACATGCATGATAGTCCCTACCACCAAGTCCCACCTAATGCTTACCAGCCACCTAACAACCCCTACCAGCAAGCTCCTGCTGGCCCTTACCAACAACCATATAATCCCCTTTACCAACAAGCCCCTTCAGCCCCTTATCTACCCCAGCACCATCCCCAGCCCCAAGCTCCAAACCCTTCCTACCAACCGACCCCCAAGGTCCTTATCAGCCAGCCCATAGCCCCCCTTACCAAGCAGCACCCCAAGCCCCCTACCAGCCACTACCTCCCAGTACCTATGTGGTCCCCAGCTTTCCAATAGCGGCAAAGCCTGAGTCCATCTCTGGGGGCAGCACCGCTCCAAAGCCCAGGTTCATGGCCAAAAAGAGTTCAGCCCAGGTATGGAAGCCAGCAGCTGTGGAGAAAGAGTGATTTTGATAGGATGACTAAGTGATATTTGCTTGAAACAACATAAGATCTAGTTACAACATAGACATTCATACAAATGCAATATATTCATAGAAGGCTTTTAAGATGCCTTTTCTCAATATTTTACAGCCAACATATTTTTTTAAATGATGTCACAATATGACACATTTTAGAATGTCAAATATCATAAAGTTCGGATGTAGTTTTCCACCAGCTAAGCAAAGCTTTTCAAAGTTTGTTTCTTAGCATTATTGCAATGGAAAACACATTGAAAATGAAGTATATGATATTGGTGTATCTTATTAGTTACCCGAGCCAAAAAATTATAAAATGTAGATTTTCAGGAAAGCCATGAAGTGCATTCAATGGACTTATGATGTGAATCAGTGTTGATTCATCAGAGTCTTTGAGCAGGCATTGACAGAATGTGAACAGGTGAGTGTTTATTGCTGAGAAAAAAAATGGAAATGAGAGAAGATTGAAAGGTGATTTAAGAAAATGCTGGATCTACTGGGTACTAAGGCGGTGCGTGAGCGAGTGCTAATTTTGAGAATCTCTTCTGCAAAATCAACAGTGTATTTGTTAGCTGGTAATATGTGCAATAATTGTTTGTCAAAATTGACCATGATGACATAGAAGACTAAAATGATTAGTAGCGACTAAAGAGGTTTAAAACATGGTAAGGGAGTCCAGGACTGGTTAGTTGAAATATATTTAGAGACAGGTTTGAGAACTGTCTGGCTTTATTTGACATATTCTCCTGAGACCCAGTTTTAGATCATTTATAAAAAATTTATTAAGTTTATTATGTTTTTGGGGTGAAGAAAAAAACATTTCAAAGGATGTTCACTTTAGTGGCCATTAGGACTGGGTTGATAGTAAATATGAAAACAATCTGAAAAATGGGGGCAGTAGGTAAAAAACATAGTTTAGCTCTTATTTAATGTAACATATGATTACACTGCTCTAAAAACTCACCAAACTATTCCTGAGATATTTACTTATTAGAAACCATTTGAATATCAAACTCACAAAAATGATAATTATACAATTACACAATTACACACACTTACTATGAAATGTGCTAATTGTGATGGTAGGCATTTTGAAGAACCAGAAATAATTATCAAGGTGACACCCCCACACGTTATCATTGAAAAGCCCAGAATGTCCTCTCAAAGGTACAACAGGATCTACCACAGTGGCATGTATGGCCTAAGAGATACGGACCAAAAACGAATGTCCATTAGAGAGGACGAAAATTAATTATTGGATCTTAGGAGGATTTGTATGTATAGTGACGTTATTTAGATTTGGGGCATATAATGCTCATATGCAATAATGAATAGGAAACCTGCAGACTTAATTTTAACAAAAATATTCATAAATTGCATTGCAAAAAGTTAATGTATTGTATTTTATGGAAGTATATAGGTAACTGCCAAAATAAAAGAAACACAAGTAAATTAGGGATACAAAGTATATTGAAAGCAGGTGCTTCCACACAGGTGTGGTTCCTAAGTTAATTAAGCAATTATCATCTCATCATGCATAAGGTCATGTATAAAAATGCCCAGTTGCCCATTATTTTGGCTACCATGGCTAGAAGAGATCTTGGTGACTTTGAAAGAGGGGTCTCAAAGGAGCATAGGGGGTTTAAAGGGTGTGTATGTGTGATTGTGCATGTGTGTTTTTTAGGCCCCCATCTCTTAGAGGTGGAATGTACTTGGACGAATGTAGGATGTAGATCGTGTACAATTTCCTTCAGCGTCTTCCAAAGACCCTACTTGAATGGTTTGGTTTTATTTTAAACTTTTTACCAGCTGTTGCGTCATGTAAGGTTCCTACATTTAAACTGTCCAATGTCACAGATTATATGTTTGTGTGTATTGAGAGCTGTTGGTTTGGGAGGGTTAGTAGGCTTGAATTTCACCTACATGAATGGCAGTCACTCACTAACTCTCTAGCTTTGGCCTACAAATGATTGTCTTTTCTCACTTTTCTGATTTCAGCTTTACATCCTTTTTCTATGTTTTTGTCCAGCTGCTTTGATTTTACATAATGCCAATAACAAACATCATTAAAGGGATATTTAAATAAGCACAGTTACAAAAAAAAGGTGCGTTAGGATGAACCACCCTGTAATGTTAAGGTATAATTTCGTATAGGGTTGGTTCCTTTCCTTCTTTAAATTGTTTCTTTTTCATTTTCTTTTGTGTGTTTGTTCTTCATAGTGCACTTTCTGTAAGATTCACATCGGTGCAATTAAAATGTATTTTATCCTTCTGTTTGCGTTTCCTTGGTTGGTCACTTCTGCATGCATTTTTACATCCCATTGTTTGTTACTCTTTACTTTTCCTCTATACCTTCTTTATGCTTGGCACAACATTGTTCCCACCTTGTCACCACTTCACCATATTGTCTGTACAAAACAATGACCACACCCACACAATGACCACACCCACACAACGGCCCATTATTGTTTTGATACTTCAAATTTTATTTGAAGATTTACAAAACTGAAACACATCTTATACTATTTTCAGTAATAGCAAAAATACAAATCATACTTTCAATAATCACAGCCAAAGGGACTGAGAACATAGAGTCAACTAGAACAGAGGAGAAAAAAGTTGTGCAGGTAATCCATGTCACCTTCTAAACAACTGACATGTTCATTGGCATAGCCAACATGATTTTGTACTGTCAGAGTGGATATAGCTACCACTGTTACCACTGTGTTTTATTATTGTAAATTCAATGGCTAGCCAACCACTTTCCAATAATAGCTCACTGCTCGCCTTCTATAAAAGCCTTGTAACAAGCCAGCTGCCCCTGCTTAGAAATCGGATATGTTCCTCACCCAAACTCTAGAGTTCTCTAGAATCGAGTAAAGTGCTCAAAAGGCACATTCCCATCCCTGAACGCACGGTCACTGATTCTGCATCAAGGGTATTTCGACCTTTGACGACCTCATCGAATTGGAGCTTTGAGCGACCTCATTGGATAAGATTGGAGGATGAGCAAGCTCTGACCTAAATGTTTACCCACCAGTCTTGCATCATCACATCGTTTTGGGAGCCATGTTAGAGGGGTTGTCAAGGGGATGTCATCTGTTTAGAGGGAGTCTTAATATCAATCGGTGCCCAGAGCAGGCTGCAGGCACAGGCTATATCGGGTGGAAATTTGATCCCTACTTGAATGACCTGACTAGAAGAGTCCTGTCCTGGCCTGTTGGCTACACCTGCTACTTAATCTCATGTAGATTTATGTATTTTATGCATGCTAAGGAATACTTATTTAGATGGATGGCAGGTAGTCTAGTGGTTAAGAGTGTTGGTTGAAAAGTCGCTGGTTCGAATCCCAAAGACGACTAGGTGAACAATTTGTCGTTGTGCCCTTGAACAAGGCACTTAGCCCCAATTGCTCCTGTAAATCGCTCTGGATAAGACTGTCTGCTAAATGACTAAACTATAAATGTAAAATGTGTTTTACTTGCTTGTCCATTTTAATTACTGTATGGACCTCTGTATGAGTTCAGTGAAAAGTCGCAATCAAGACTAAAACTGTCTGGCTTATAGCTAAGGAATGGGAGAGTTGTAGAATGAACAGAAATGCATGTATTGATGCACAACGTGTGTCCTGGTAGATTAAATGAGACAATACCCCAAAATGTGTACGTTGTTCACACATTATGTATTTGCCAACAAATGCCCTCAACTCAGTATATTTCATCTGAGGTAGTCAACAGGTAGTAATAGACAGCGCTTGCTTATAAACCAGTGACGTAGGAGCCAAGTGGAAAACACCGAAAATATCAAATCCCTTTGTAGCACTATCACGACAGACCAGGAGACTCTTTCTCCAATGACCCCAGCTGCCATGACATCATCAAATTCCTAACGGTGACACGCAATGCTAACCGGACTCCCCAATGGTGTGGTAGCCAGACTCAATGGTGCCCATCTAAGTTTGACCTTCCATCCCCTACCGTCACCCCCTCCAACCCCAGGCAGACATCCAAGCGTCCCTGGCCGTGGCTGGGAATCAGCGATTAGTTCATGCCCCCTTCATTCTATCCCGGTCAGAGGCTATTTTAAGCTGCCGTATGGGATTGGAATGCATAAATCTCGATAATCTGACCCTTAACACTGATGCACCGTATGCAGAGCGAGTCAAACATCTGTCTGAAAACACAAAAACCTCTGAAAAACATGCCATCTGGGACACCACTCCAAAGACCTAGATGGCCTGTCCTGTCTCGGGATATCTGTTAGACAGGTCCGACTGGGCACAAAAATCAATTAAACGTCTAATATAAGTTGATTCAACGTTATTTAATTGAAATAATATGGAAACAACGTTGATTCAACCAGTGTGCCCAGTGGGATGGCTCCTGGCAACTGTGCGCCGCAACTCATCCTGGCAACTCATTGTCTTACGCCATCTGACGTAAGACAATGAGGGTGCTGTGTTAAGGACAATTCCTTTGTGTATCACCATGTCCCTCCTTTACCGTTCTGAGGTGGTTTAAAGTGTAGCTTTTGTTGACTTCATACATGACAAACTTGAGAAAAAACATGGATCATTAGATAACACTTATTCCAAGCTTCCTGCCATCCAGGACCTTTATACCAGGTGGTGTCAAAGGAAGGCCCTAAAAATTCCAAGACTCCAGCCATCCTAGTCATAGACTCTCTGCTACCGCACGGCAAGCGGTACCGGAGCACCAAGTCTAGGTCCAAAAGGCTTCTTAACCGCTTCTACCCACAAGCCATAAGACTCCTGAACAGCTATTCAAAGACTATTTGCATCCCCCCAACCCCCTCTTTTACGCTGCTGATTCTCTCTGTTTATTATCTATGCATAGTCACTTTAACTCTACCTACATGTACATATTACCTCAATTACCTCGACTAAACTGTGCCCCCGCACATTGACTCTGTACTGGTACCCCTGGTATATAGCCTCGCTACTGTTTACTGCTGCTCTTTAATTATTTTTAAGTTGTAAAACATTTTTTACTTATCTATTGTAACTTAACACTTATTTTTCTTAAAACCGCATTGTTGGTTAAGGGCGTGTAAGTAAGGTCTACACCTGTTGTATTCGGCAAATGTGACAAATACAATTTGATTTGATTTATTCATATCCCACTCACATTTAACAACCGTCTATCTGTTCATTTTAATTTTCGATACATTATGAATAAGTAAACTTAAGCTATGGGTTAGCAATGGAAAACAGATAGAAAAGTAAAATAGAACACGCCACAACAGTGGGATATTTCTTTTTCCATTTTTCCTATCATTTTCAAAATCTCTCAATCTCGTACTGGGTCATTCCATGTCATTTCAGCAAGCCATTACACCCACCATCTCGGATTGTTCTGAAATAGTTTCTGTAGTTAGAAACAAAGATAGGCATTCCGGAAACATTATTTTATTAAATATATTTTGATCTCTGAGACATTAAGCTAAATTATTGCACCCACATTTGGCAATTTCAGTTTATACTATATTAGCTAACATCCAATTTGGACCCAACAAAAATTCTAACAATAACCACGTTTCTATCCACTGTTTTTATCCGAGTAAAGTCATACCGTATAAAAAAATCAACAGCTGTGATGGAAACAGAAAGTTTTGGTAAAATTTTATAAATGCGGACAAATAATTTGTTCATTCGACATGGTGGGATCTTTTTGTGTCATTATAATTAATTATGCGCGAAATGGCGGTGGAAATGCCTTTATGCACAAATATTGATATACTGTCACGTCCAGGCCTGAGTTTACAGGCTGGCGTGTTTAGTTTAGTTTTTGGTGTAGGGTTTTTGGTTCTAGGTGTGCTATTTCTATGTTGGGTTAATGGTTCCCAATTAGAGGCAGCTGAGTGTCGTTACCTCTAATTGGGAACCATATATATGTTTGTGGTTTTCACTAGGGTTTTGTGGGTTATTGTTTGTGTCATGGCTTAAGTTTATTCTATGTTATGTTCCATTGTTACGATCTTCGTTCGTTTATTGTTTTTTCCCAGTTACGTTACGGAAATAAAGTATGTATACTGGATACCTCGCTGCGCCTTGGTCCGTCACTCTAGAAGATCGAAACAGAATAACCCACCAGAAAAGGACCAAGCAGCGAGAGAACAAGGCATCCTGGACATGGGAAGAGATATTGGCTGGAAAGGGACCCTGGACTCAGCCTGGGGAGTATCACCGTCCTAAAGAGGAGCTGGAAGCAGCGGCGGCGGAGCGGCGCTATTACGAGGCTAAATATGGAGCATGGAACCCAGAGAAGGAGAGATATGCTGGAACACGCCTGAGCCCGAGAGGCAGCCCCCCAAACATCTTTTGGGGGGGCACACGGGGAGGTTGGCCGTTTCAGGGTGGACTCCTGAGCTAACTCCTCGTGCTCTTTGGAGGGAGCGTCGCACTGGTAAGACGCCGTGCTATGGTGTGATGCGCACGGTGTCTCCAGTGCGCATTCATAGACCGGTGCGCAAAATTCCAGCTCTCCTCATCTGTCGGCCTAGGTTGAGTGTGCAGCCTGGAAGAGTGGTGCCGGCTCAGCGCTCCTGGTCTCCGGTGCGCCTCTTCGGACCAGGATATCCTGCACCGGTTCTGCGTGCAGTGTCTTCGGTGCGTGTCCACAGCCCGGTGCGCGACATTCCAGCTCCACTCATCTGTCAGGCTAGGGTGAGTGTGCTGCTTGGAAGAGTGGTGCCGGCTCTGCGTGCTAAGTCTCCAGTGCACCTTCTTGGACTGAGATATCCTGCGCCGGCTCTGCGTACGGTGTCTCCGGTTCGAGCCCACAGCCCGGTGCGTGACATTCGTGCTCCCATCATCTGTGAGGCGAGGGTGAGTGAACAGCCGGGTAGAAGGGTGCCGGCTCCGCGCACCAGGCCCCCTGTACGCTTAGAGAGCCCAGTACGTCCAGTCCCTGCTCTGCGCACCAGGCCCCCCGTGTGCATAGAGAGCCCAGCACGTCCTGTCCCTGCTCCGCACACCAGGCCCCCTGTGTGCATAGAGAGCCCAGCACGTCCTGTCCCTGCTCCACGCTCCAGGATCCCTGTGTGCGGTGGGCCCAGCATGTACTGTCCCTGATCCACGCTCCAGGATCCCTGTGCACGTCGTGGGCCCAGCATGTACTGTCCCTGTACCACGCTCCAGGATCCCTGTGTGCGTCGTGAGTTCAGCACGGCCCGTTCCTGCTCCCCGCACCAGAGTTCCAGTGTGCATCGTGAGTCCAACACGGCCCGTTACTGCTCCCCGCACCAGAGTTCCAGTGCGCATCATGAGTTCAACACAGCCTGTTCCTGCTCCCCGCACCAGAGTCCCAGTGCGCATCGTGAGTCCAACACGGCCCGTTCCTACTCCCCGCACCAGAGTTCCAGTGCGCATCGTGAGTCCAACGCGGCCCGTTCCAGCTCCCCGCACCAGAGTTCCAGTGCGCATCGTGAGTCCAACACGGCCCGTTCCTGCTCCCCGCACCAGAGTTCCAGTGCGCATTGTGAGTTCAACACGGCCCGTTCCTGCTCCCTGCACCAGAGTCCCAGTGCGCATCGCGAGTCCAGCACAGCCTGCTCCTACTCCCTGCACCAGGTCCTCTGTGCGCATCGCGATTCCAGCACAGCCTGCTCCTACTCCCCGCACCAGGTCCCCTGTGCGCATCGTGAGTCCAACACGAACTGTTCCGGCTTCTAGCCCAGGGCCTCCGGTGCGTGACCTCGGGCCAGCACGGCCGGCACCGGAGCCGCCAACTTGGACAAAGAGACCCACCCGAAGACCTCCCACATGGACTTTTGGCGCGGTCGGAGTCCGCGCCTTTGGCGGGGGGTACTGTCACATCCAGGCCTGAGTTTACAGGCTGGCATGTTTAGTTTCGTTTTTGGTGTAGGGTTTTTGGTTCTAGGTGTGCTATTTCTATGTTGGGTTAATGGTTCCCAATTAGAGGCAGCTGAGTGTCGTTACCTCTAATTGGGAACCATATATATGTTTGTGGTTTTCACTAGGGTTTTGTGGGTTATTGTTTGTGTCATGGCTTAAGTTTATTCTATGTTATGTTCCATTGTTACGATCTTCGTTCATTTATTGTTTTTTCCCAGTTAAGTTACGGAAATAAAGTAAATAAATATATACTGGATACCTCGCTGCGCCTTGGTCCGTCACTCTAGAAGATCGTGACATATACACTGAACCAAAATATAAACGCAACATGTAAAGTGCTGGTCCCATGTTTCATGAGCTGAAATAAAAAATCCCAGAAATGATCCATATGCACAAAACATGTATTTATCTCAAATTTTGTGCACAAATTTGTTTACATCCCTGTTAGTAAGCATTTCTCCTTTGCCAAGATAATCCATCCACCTGACCGGTGTGGCATATCAAGAAGCTGATTAAACAGCATAATCATTACACAGGTGTACCTTGTGCTGGGGACAATAAAGGGCCACTCTTTATTTTTTTTTAATGTTTATTTAACTAGGCAAGTCAGTTAAGAACAAATTCTTATTTACAATGACAGCCTACTGGGGAACAGTGGGTTAACTGCCTTGTTGTCACGTGTGCTTCCTCTCTGGCCTCTAGGTCTCCAGGGTGTCACCATTGTTACGCACACAATGCTCATATTTTCTTTATGCGTATTTTAGAATATTCACATAAAAATCTGATGCCAATTTGATGGAAACCTACAGTGAGGGGAAAAAGTATTTGATCCCCTGCTGATTTTGCACGTTTGCCAGCTGACAAAGAAATGATCAGTCTATAATTTTAATGGTAGGTTTATTTGAACAGTGAGAGACAGAATAACAACAAAAAAATCCAGAAAAACGCACGTATAAAATGTTCTAAATTGATTTGCATTTTAATGAGGGAAATAAGTATTTGACCCCCTCTCAATCAGAAAGATTTCTGGCTCCCAGGTGTCTTTTATACAGGTAACGAGTTGAGATTAGGAGCACACTCTTAAAGGGAGTGCTCCTAATCTCAGTTTGTTGCCTGTATAAAAGACACCTGTCCACAGAAGCAATCAATCAATCAGATTCCAAACTCTCCACCAAGGCCAAGACCAAAGAGCTCTCCAAGGATGTCAGGGACAAGATTGTAGACCTACACAAGACTGGAATGGGCTACAAGACCATCGCCAAGCAGCTTGGTGAGAAGGTGACAACAGTTGGTGCGATTATTCGCAAATGGAATAAACACAAAAGGACTGTCAATCTCCCTCGGCCTGGGGCTCCATGCAAGATCTCACCTCGTGAAGTTGCAATGATCATGATAACGGTGAGGAATCAGCCCAGAACTACACGGGAGGATCTTGTCAATGATCTCAAGGCAGCTGGGACCATAGTCACCAAGAAAACAATTGGTAAAACACTACGCCGTGAAGGACTGAAATCCTGCAGCACCCGCAAGGTCCCCCTGCTCAAGAAAGCACATATACATGCCCGTCTGAAGTTTGCCAATGAACATCTGAATGATTCAGAGGACATCTGGGTGAAAGTGTTGTGGTCAGATGAGACCAAAATGGAGCTCTTTGGCATCAACTCAACTCGCCGTGTTTGGAGGAGGAGGAGGAATGCTGCCTATGACCCCAAGAACACCATGCCCACCGTCAAACATGGAGGTGGAAACATTATGCTTTGGGGGTGTTTTTCTGCTAGGGGGACAGGACTTCTTCACCCCATCAAAGGGACGATGGACGGGGCCATGTACCGTCAAATCTTGGGTGAGAACCTCCTTCCCTCAGCCAAGGCATTGAAAATGGGTCGTGGATGGGTATTCCAGCATGACAATGACCCAAAACACACGGCCAAGGCAACAAAGGAGTGGCTAAAAAAAGAAGCACATTAAGGTCCTGGAGTGGCCTAGCCAGTCTCCAGACCTTAATCCCATAGAAAATCTGTGGAGGGAGCTGAAGGTTCGAGTTGCCAAACGTCAGCGTCGAAACCTTAATGACTTGGAGAAGATCTGCAAAGAGGAGTGGGACAACATCCCCCCTGAGATGTGTGCTAACCTGGTGGCCAACTGCAAGAAACGTCTGACCTCTGTGATTGCCAACAAGGCGTTTTGCCACAAAGTACTAAGTCATGTTTTGCAGAGGGGTCAAATACTTATTTCCCTCATTAAAATGCAATTCCATTTATAAAAATTTTCATGTGTTTTTCTGGATTTTTTTTGTTGTTATTCTGTCTCTCACTGTTCAAATAAACCTACCATTAAAATTATAGACTGATAATTTCTTTGTCAGCTGGCAAACGTACAAAATCAGCAGGGGATCAAATACTTTTTTCCCTCACTGTACATGGCTGAGCTCTTAATAACCACTTCATTAAGTCAGGATTCCTGTTTGACTCAGCCATGCCCCCTTGCCCGCTCACCATTTCCTCATCTCCCACCCCTTCTAATGCAACTATCCCCGATGCTTCTCCCTCTTTTTCCCCTGCCCCACTACAAAGTTTCTCCCTGCAGGCAGTCACTGAGTCAGAGGTGCTAAAGGAGCTCCTTAAACCTGACCCCAAAAAAACATCTGGGTCAGATGGTTTAGACCCTTTCTTCTTTAAGGTTGCTGCCCCTATCATCTCCAACCTTTTTAACCTGTCTCTCCTTTCTGGGGATGTTCCCATTGCTTGGAAGGCAGCCACAGTTCGTCCTTTATTTAAAGGGGAGATCAAGCTGATCCTAACTGTTATAGGCCTATTTCTATTTTGCGCTGTTTATCAAAAGTGCTGTAAAAACTTGTCAATAATCAACTGACTGGCTTTCTTGATGTCTATAGTATTCTCTCGAGTATGGACACATCACTGCACCCTATACTTCTCTGTAAACTGGTCCTCTCTGCATACCGGTCGCAAGAACCACTGGTTTTTGCTTATTTATAAAACCCTCTTAGGCCTCACTCCCCCCCCTATCTGAGATATCTACTGCAGCCCTCATCAGTTGTGGCTGCTTTGTGTGATGTATTGTTGTCTCTACCTTCTTGACCTTGTGCTGTTGACTGTGCCCAATAATGTTTGCACCATGTTGTGTTGCTACCATATTGTTGTTATGTTGTGTTGCTACCATGCTCTGTTGTCATGTATTTCTGCCTTGTTATGTTGTTGTCTTAGGTCTCTCTTTATGTAGTGTTGTTTTGTCTCTCTTGCTGTCCTATATTTACAGTGGGGAAAAAAAGTATTTAGTCAGCCACCAATTGTGCAAGTTCTCTCACTTAAAAAGATGAGAGAGGCCTGTAATTTTCATCATAGGTACACTTCAACTATGACAGACAAAATGAGGAAAAAAAAATCCAGAAAATCACATTGTAGGATTTTTAATGAATTTATTTGCAAATTATGGTGGAAAATAAGTATTTGGTCAATAACAAAAGTTTATCTCAATACTTTGTTATATACCCTTTGTTGGCAATGACAGAGGTCAAACGTTTTCTGTAAGTCTTCACAAGGTTTTCACACACTGTTGCTGGTATTTTGGCCCATTCCTCCATGCAGATCTCCTCTAGAGCAGTGATGTTTTGGGGCTGTCGCTGGGCAACACAGACTTTCAAAGATTTTCTATGGGGTTGAGATCTGGAGACTGGCTAGGCCACTCCAGGACCTTGAAATGCTTCTTACAAGCCACTCCTTCATTGCCCGGGCGGTGTATTTGGGATCATTGTCATGCTGAAAGACCCAGCCACGTTTCATCTTCAATGCCCTTGCTGATGGAAGGAGGTTTTCACTCAAAATCTCACGATACATGGCCCCATTCATTCTTTCCTTTACACGGATCAGTCGTCCTGGTCCCTTTGCAGAAAACAGCCCCAAAGCATGATGTTTCCACCCCATGCTTCACAGTAGGTATGGTGTTCTTTGGATGCAACTCAGCATTCTTTGTCCTCCAAACACGACGAGTTGAGTTTTTACCAAAAGTTATATTTTGGTTTCATCTGACATTCTCCCAATCCTCATCTGGACCATCCAAATGCTCTCTAGCAAACTTTAGACGGGCCTGAACATGTACTGGCTTAAGCAGGGGGACACGTCTGGCACTGCAGGATTTGAGTCCCTGGCGGCGAGTGTGTTACTGATGGTAGGCTTTGTTACTTTGGTCCCAGCTCTCTGCAGGTCATTCACTAGGTCCCCCCGTGTGGTTCTGGGATTTTTGCTCACCGTTCTTGTGATCATTTTGACCCCACGGGGTGAGATCTTGCGTGGAGCCCCAGATTGAGGAAGATTATCAGTGGTCTTGTATGTCTTCCATTTCCTAATAATTGCTCCCACAGTTGATTTCTTCAAACCAAGCTGCTTACCTATTGCAGATTCAGTCTTCCCAACCTGGTGCAGGTCTACAATTTTGTTTCTGGTGTCCTTTGACAGCTCTTTGGTCTTGGCCATAGTGGAGTTTGGAGTGTGACTGTTTGAGGTTGTGGACAGGTGTCTTTTATACTGATAACAAGTTCAAACAGGTGCCATTAATACAGGTAATGAGTGGAGGACAGAGGAGCCTCTTAAAGAAGAAGTTACAGGTCTGTGAGAGCCAGAAATCTTGCTTGTTTGTATGTGACCAAATACTTATTTTCCATCATAATTTGCAAATAAATTCATAAAAAATCCTACAATGTGATTTTCTGGATTTTTTTCCTCATTTTGTCTGTCATAGTTGAAGTGTACCTATGATGAAAATTACAGGCCTCTCATCTTTTTAAGTGAGAGAACTTGCACAATTGGTGGCTGACTAAATACTTTTTTTCCCCACTGTATATTATATTTATTAGTTTATTTTAAGAAAATATTCGCTAAATAAATTATGTAAATAGTCCAGGTGGCCATTTGATTCATTATTCAGCAGTCTTATAGCTTGGAGTTAGAAGCTGTTAAGGAGCCTTTTGGACCTAGACTTGGTGCTACAGTACCGCTTGCCGTGCGGTAGCAGAGAGAACAGTCTATGACTTGGGTGACTGGAGTCTTTGACAGTTTTTGGGGCCTTCCTTCCTTCTAAGCAATATATTCTCAGTAAATTTGGTGATGTTTTTTTTACCCTGTTCAGAGAAATTAGTCATTGAAGTTATTGGGTTTATGTCCCATCCTACATCCTGATATTACCAGGTTCTGACCACTAGATGATGCTGTTCCTGCTATTAGGTGATTTTCACTCAAATCACAAAACACATATTGGTTACCCGTTAACCAGTCGATGGAAAAAGTATGACCCATGCTTTGGTTTTGTTTACCTGGCCACTGTTTCAAAAGCAAATTTTTCAGTATTTGTGGCACAAATCCAACACAAGTCAATGGTACCTATATTAGCATTTTCACACTTCATTTTCAAATCATCTATAAGTAACATAATTGAGTTACACAATACATTTGTTGATATTGGAAGTGTGAAAATATAGGTACAATTGATTTGCATTGGATTTGTGACACAAATGCTAAAAAGTTAGCATTTGGAACAATGGCCATGTAAACAAAACCAAAGCATGGTTTGCTGTCATACCTGGTCCATTGACTGCTTACAACAAAACCAATATGCAATTTGGGTGAACCTTAAAAAATAAATCACCTAATTTCAGGATCAACACCATCTTGAAGCCAGCCGCACCAATGTGTTGGAGAAAACACCATCCAGCTGGCGATCGAGCCTGCAGGCGCACGGCCCTCCACAAGGAGTCGCTAGAGTGCGATGGAACAAGGAAATCCCGGCCTGCCAAACCCTCCCCGAACCCGGACAACGCTGGGCCAATTGTGCACCGCCTTATGGATCTCCCGGTCACAGCCGGCTGTGACACAGCCTGTCGAACCCGGGGTCTGTAGTGACGCCTCAAGCACTGCAATGCAGTGCCTTAGACCGCTGCCCCACTCGAGAGCCGTACAAATCCTCTTTAACATAATTCTTGAATTAAATATGAGCTTACATTGTCTACTAATCTACTTAAGCCCATTCATATGTGTCCCAGTCAAAATGATGACAGCTGGATCGCAAAGACAGCTGGATCTTGGATTCCTCTTACAGGATATCTTGACTCACTAAACAAGTTGTTCATTGAACTTCGCCCTAAAATGACTAAAATTTTGCTGCAATTGACTTCACTCTCTTGCTGTCCTATGAGTCACAAGTTTCTATAGGAGCTGATCTTATTGGCTGTTCTTACACATATTCACCAGATGGCAGCACACTCCCTTCTGAGCGGTTTGAATTACAGGAAGACTGTTTTGATCATACAAGAGATGCTGCCAGCATTTCCCACTCAACACATTTCCTCCGCCTGTGCAGGCATTCAATGAGGACTTAAAAGGACCCTGGTCTTTGATACAATGAGAGGGACAAGATAACAGCCCTTGAGGAGATTTGCCGACTCATTGAGATACCTTAAAAGTGAAGCACGTAATCCACAAAGCCAGTCAGATCCAATTTAAACAAGGTAAATGTGACTTTCATTGGAAATACATACTCATAAGCCAATTGTTCTGAGAAATCAAAAGACCGGCTAGGTGTTGGAATTGTGACAATACAAAATGATGAATTAGCCTCATTGAGTAGATGTCCTCTATAAAGTTGCATCATATGATTTTGGTAGTTTTCTTCCTTTAGGACATTGCAGCGTGAATGCTAACTCCTAAAAGATCCTGAATACCAAAATACATCTCACATGATGTAGGACTAATGCTGTGTTATTTCCATTTACTCAAGAGAACACAAACAAATTATTTATAACATAACTAATGTGAGATGGGTGTTCTAAACAAGATATCTAATTGCTTTAGTTAGATTCTCTATTTAATAATAATAATATACCACATCAAAAATATGTCTTAAAAGATGACCTAACATTAAGTTTTATAGTTACATATTATTGTGCTGCAAGAGACTGAAGAGCATACTGGATTATGTGGGTCTTAAATGCTCAAAGGAAGCTCTCAAAATTTGTCTAAGCCATTTTCCAAGTTAAACTCTGCTATTTGTTAGCAGACAAGAATATCAAAATCTGCCTCTGTCTGAAGTAAACATGTCTGAATGTCCCTTTTCCAGGAGTTTGGCCGGAGCTACACTCTGTCCCCACCTGCCGCCAAAGCACAATCACTGGGCCTCCGGTCATCATCTGGATCCCCCTTCCCCTCATACAAATCCCCAGTACAGGCCTTGTCTGCTCAGGCCCCCCCGGGGAGGCAGACGTCATGGCTGAACAGGAGTCACAAGCCTCCTTCCCCCTGGGAGGCCGCAGCCCACCACCCCATGGGCCTGGTTGACGAGGCCTTCGCCTTCCAGAACCTCCAGCAGGCCATCGCCTTCAACGTGCGCTCGGCTGCCCAGCGCAAGCTCCTCCCTGAGCCCCCTGCCGAGTGGAAGGCTAGGGTGTCTTATGATCCTCCCAGGAAGACTGAGGTATGGAACCCGAAACAGAGATGGAACAAGAGGCAGAGCTGGGGTCAGAACCAGGGTCAGAACCAGGATCAGAGTCAGAGTTACAGCAGAGTTATGCCTCCGTTCCTGTCCCCGACCAAGAGCATAGCCTCGGCCCCCGCCGGTCCGACTGGCTACAGGTCCCTGCCCAGACAGTGGCAGCCACAGAGGTCCCTGACGGAGACCAACATCGGGCCCTCTGGGGCTATTCATGGGTACGGAAGGCCCCTGGGGGGCCAGCAGCAGCCGAGCTACAGATCTGTGTACCACACTAACTGGAGCTGGAGACGCTAGAGGCAGACAAATATGATGGTTACTTCATAACAAGACCAAAAAGTAACTCCAGGATATTCAGATGAAGCTGGTAATTGTGGCCATATATATCACCATTAAATAAAACTTGGGACAATGGGATAACACATTGATTGAGGAGAGTGTGGGGGTAGTTATTAAGTTTGTGATGTGTACAGGAGAGAGTTTTCAAGAGGGAGGTCTGTTTTAGATCTGCTTATTCGGTTTCACTGAGAATACTGCTAGGAATATACAGATGATGACATTCCCACACCAGAATGTAGCTGTATTCAAGTACGCATAAATGCCAGACAGATTAAAACAGTAAATGTTTTGGTATTGGGGACACTGTCAATGATGGTTCTATTTTAGCAAATGGGCCACTAATGAGTTTAACTTTATAAAGTTTTCATTGGACAGAAATCAATGAGTGATTGACGGTGCAATTCCACCCTTCTTTTTGCTTCAGAGGCTTTCATTTCATCCAACACTGTGAAGCGATAGTGGCATTCAAAGTCAGTGAAATCAATAGTATTTCTTTAGAGGACGTAATGGGCATAAAGTATGTTGTAAGGCAGAATGTGTAATTGTCATGTATAAAAATGAACGGATAGGAGTAATGAATGGACATGTACACTGAACCAAAATATAAATGCAACATGTAAAGTGTTGGTCCCATGTTTCATGACCTGAAATAAAAAATCCCAGAAATGATCACGAAGCTGATTAAGCAGCATGATTATTACACTGGTGCACCTTGTGCTGGGGACAATAAAAGGCCACTCGAAAATGTGCAGGTTTGTCACTCAACACAATGCCACAGATGTCTCAAGTTTTGAGGTAGCGTGCAATTGGCATGCTGACTGCAGGAATGTCCATCAGAGTTGTTGCCAGATAATTTTATGTTAATCTCTCTACCATAAGCCACCTCCAACATCGTTTTAGAGAATTTGTCAGTATGTCCAACCGTCTTCACAACCGCAGACCACGTGTATGGCGTTGTGTAGGCGAGTGGTTTGCTGATGTCAACGTTATGAACAGAGTGCCCCATGGTGGAGGTGGGGTCCCCATGGTGGAGGTGGGGTTATATTATGGGCAGGCATAAGCTATGGACAACGAACACAATTGCATTTTATCAATGGCAATTTAAATGCACAGAGATACCGTGACGAGGTCCTGAGGCCCATTTCCGTGCCATTCATCCGCCGCCATCACCTCATGTTTCAGCATGATAATGCATGGCCTCATGTCACGAGGATCTGTACACAATTCCTGGATGCTGAACATTTGAGTTCTTCAATGGCCTGCATACTCACCAGACATGTCACCCATTGAGCATGTTTGGGATGCTCTGGATTTATGTGTACGGCAGCGTGTTCCAGTTCCTGCCAATATCCAGCAATTCCGCACAGCCATTTAAGTGGAGCGGTACAATATTTCACAGGCCACAATCAACAGCCTGATCAACTTGATGCGAAGATGTGTCGCGCTGCATAAGGCAAATGGTGGTCACACCAGATACTGACTAGTTTTCTGATCCACGCCCCTACCTTTTTAAAGGTACTGTATCTGTGACCAACAGATGCATATTTGTATTCCCAGTCATGTGAAATCCATAGATTAGGGCCTAATGAATTTATTTAAATTTACTGATTCCTTATATGAACTGTAACTCAGTAAAATCTTTGAACTTATTGCATGTTGCGTTTATATTTTTGATAAGTATATATTTGTGTCAAAGACCTTGAATACCGTGGGAAGTATAACTGCTATGTTTGCTGTGCATCATACAGATCACTCACTCTCACCAATGAACACAACACAAGGTCAATGTGAAATTGCAGAGCAGTACAATAATATGTGTCGACAAGCTATAACCTAGTACGATAGCATTAGTTGATAGGACACTAAAGCTGTGAGAAACACACAGCATAACACAGGTGCTATGTTAGTGGTTGGTGGCGTTAGAAACAAAAGGGTCAGGTTTGATGGTTTTATGATGTTGAAGTTCAACTGTGGATGTATTTACTTTGCATTCAGATTTTTGTGGTGTTTGTGTACTCGCATGTCTTGTCAAACGAAATGTGTCAATATGATGCTGGGAAATGCTTAGGGAGTCAATTAAAGCCAAGTAAACAGTTTTACATCCAGAGCAAGGAGTTACGAACACAGGGCTGAATACTGATCTGGGATATTAATCACATCTCAAACATCCATATAAATCATAAATATTTAGGTAAGTCCTTTAGAAGACTTTACATAAACATATCAAGGCCAAGATTTCAACACTTACTGCATAGTGAGAAGAAAGACTGCTGATTCATTGTGGGTCTAAACCAGGCTTAAAACTTGGGAAATGGATAAATCTATAACTAAGCACGTTGGGAAGACAGGTTATTAAGTAAGCTCTCCACTTAGAGAGATTAATTCATTATTTTCGCTGGCTGCCTTTTATGTAATATATGAACATGTGGCAGAGAACAAGGGTTGTGTCCTAAATGGCACCCTATTCCCTATATAGTGCACTACATTTGACCAGGGTAGATCGGGGTCTCTGGTGAAAAGTTGTGAACTATATAGGGAATGAAGGGGAGAGCATCAAACTTCTAACAGGACATTCTTTCTCCTGCAAGATATTTTTCCAATTGATTACACTGTGGGCATCTGAAAAAATAACCTCCAGGTATGTAACAGTGTTAACACCAGATATATTAGAGAGAATAGAGTGAGGGATGGAAATTATATTCTTGGACTTTGATATTTGCTGTTGTCCGTGGCTGGTAAGAAATATGCTTCAAGCAAATAGATAATGTAGAATAGAGTAGAAAATGAATGATTGTATTTTAATTATTTGGTCATGGACATGTGGATGAAGTTGAAATTGTGACATACATCACATGCGTTTGTTTGTGTTGCTTACTTCTTTCATGAATTTTCATAGCAGGCCTACCGATTTTGTGTCAAATTCTGAATGTTCATGTATCATCTCTTATTATTGTAAGATTTGAAATACTTGTCTCACAGAGTGAACACTAATATTTCTCTATCATGTGATTTTAGACAAAGTTGTGTATTTGTGGCATCAGCAATGATATGTTGGGTTGATAGTGATGTTTTCGTGGTTTTTCTTTTTTGTTTATTTTACACAAACACTTTCTGTCCAAACAATTAGCTAATGTCTGTTTGAACTGTATAATTCCGAAGTTCAAAGTGTACTTTTATTATTTTTTTTATTTTTTCATTTGATTTCAGTAGGCTACTATTCTGAGCTGTATGAGGCATTTTGGAAAATAAAAAAGCATTGGCCTACTGACTAAATATTTGTATTATTGTGTTGTTGTGGGACTGACATGTTTCTGCAGACTGGTCTCATAGACTAGACTTAACATACTAAACGCAAATTCTGGACACTCAAATTAGTATGATATGTTACTTTTGGTATGCTTGCATAAGATAGAACAGTGGTCACCAACCGGTCGCCAAACATTTCTGTAAAAAACTCAATGATAAAGCCTTGCAATCCTATTTATTGTATTTGTTTCACACTGTTGTCGGTAGGTGCACTTGATTCAGCAGCCCTACCTCTGGGAAGGACTATTACATGTGTCTCAAGGTAGAACGCACAGCAAAGTTAATACTGTGTGGTTTCAAAACTTTGAAAGCCATGACTAGAGAGGGATGCAAGGAATATAGCAAAGAGCTGCTGTTTTTATGAGTAAGTTCATGAATAAGTTCTTATTCAGCACTGTCAACACTGTTCAACCCTTTTATAAGCCATAAAATGTGTGTTCTCCCTCCTTCCACTCACGCTACAACTAACACTGCAGCTGCACTGAATGACTATAGCAAAGTGTTCCGATAAGCTTGCGTTATTATTAACGGATTGTGGGCGTACAACGCAGTGGGCATATAACATCTAGCAACCCAAAGGTTGTGTGTTTGAATCATCACAGACAAATATTTCAATTAATTCCAGTTGTAATCTAGACATCATCAAACATTTTAATGTACTCACTACATCATTGTTTTTGTGCTACTGGTAGACCATTCATTAATTTATTTATTTCATTAATCAACATCAATATTACAAGAATGCAACATTCATGACAATGTACCAGGGTTAGCCAAAAGCTCATTTGCACCCTTAGTCCCTGGGCAGGTAACGGCCTTTACACAGCCGCTAAACAAATACTAATTAAAACAATACAAAATACAAAAACATTACAACCAATAATATATTATTCTAACAACAACAACAACAACATCATCAACTGTCGTCTTACATATGAGGAACCACAGATAACATGTGTACAGGTTTGGATACATTTGAGCCATGTTTTCAATTTAAATGTATAAATACAATAATCAGTGCAGCTTCTGAAGTCCATGGGCATTGCATTCCAGTATATTGTAGCTCTAACAGAGAAGGCCAATTAACCGATTTTACAGTGTCGAAAAGGGACAACGCAATCCCCTCTAGTTACAGCCCTTGAGGTGATTTCCTTGAGCATGATGTGCCAGCATAGGGGTGGAGGGGCAAGACCATGCAGGATCTTAAAGACAAGGCTTGCATCTACAGTTGAAGTCAGAAGTTTACATTCACTTAGGTTGGAGTAAATAAAACTATAGTTTTGGCAAGTCGGTTAGGACATCTACTTTGTGCATGACACAAGTAATTTTTCCAACAATTGTTAACAGACAGATTATTTCACTTATAATTCATTGTGTCACAATTCCAGTGGGTCAGAAGTTTACATACACTAAGTTGACTGTGCCTTTAAACAGCTTGGAAAATTCCAGAAAATGATGTCATGGCTTTAGAAGCTTCTGATAGGCTAATTGACATAATTTGAGTCAATTGGAGGTGTACGTGTGGATGTATTTCAAGGCCTACCTTTAAACTCAGTGCCTCTTTGCTTGACATCATAGGTAAATCAAAAGAAATCAGCCAAGACCTCAGATTTTTTTTTTTACAACTCCACAAGTCTGGTTCATCCTTGGGAGCAATTTCCAAATGCCTGAGGTACCACGTTCATCTGTACAAACAATAGTACGCAAGTATAAACACCATGGGACCACACAGCCGTCATACCGCCCAGGAAGGAGACGCGTTCTGTCTCCTAGAGATGAACTTACTTTGGTGTGAAAAGTGCAAATCAATCCCAGAACAGCAGCAAAGGACCTTGTGAAGATGCTGGAGGAAACAGGTACAAAAGTATCTATATTCACAGTAAAACGAGTCCTATATCGACATAACCTGAAAGGTCGCTCAGCAAGGAAGAAGCCACTGCTCCAAAACCGCCATAAAAAAGCCAGACTACGGTTTGCAACTGCACATGGGGACAAAGATCGTAATTTTTTTAGAATTGTCCTCTGGTTTGATGAAACAAAAAATAGAACTGTTTGGTCATAATGACCATCGTTGTGTTTGGAGGAAAAAGGGGTAGGCTTGCAAGCTGAAGAACACCATCCCAACCGTGAAGCACGGGGGAGGCAGCATCATGTTGTGGGGGTGCTTTGCTGCAGGAGGGACTGGTGCACTTCACAAAATAGATCATGAGGCAGGAAAATTCTGTGGATATATTGAAGCAACAGCTCAAGACATCAGTCAGGAAGTTAAAGCTTAGTCGCAAATGGGTCTTCCAAATGGACAACGACCCCAAGTATACTTCCAAAGTTGTGGCAAAATGTCTTAAGGACAAAAGGCCAAGGTATTGGAGTGGCCATCACAAAGCCCTGACCTCAATCCTATAGAAGATTTGTTGGCAGAACTGAAAAAGCGTGTCTGAGCAAGGAGGCTTACAAACCTGACTCAGTTACACCAGCTCTGTCAGGAGAAATGGGCCAAAATTCACCCAAATTATTGTGGGAAGCTTGTGGAAGGCTACCCGAAACGTTTGACCCAAGTTAAACAATTTAAAGGCAATGCTACCAAATACTAATTGAGTGTATGTAAACTTCTGACCCACTGGGAATGTGAGCTGAAATAAATCATTCTCTCTACTTTTATTCTGACATTTCACATTCTTAAAATAAAGTGGTGATCCTAACTGACCTAAGACAGGGCATTTTTACTCTGATTAAATGTCAGGAATTGTGAAATGTTTTTTTGGCTAAGGTGTATGTAAACTTCCGACTTCAACTGTACATACTGCTTAAAGCTATCCAGACGAAATACATTATGTTTGTAAATGATATGACAATGGTGGTAACGGTTTGGCTTGTTATCAAAAATCTTAAGTGTTTGTTTGTAGAGTGATTAAATTGGTTTCATAATAGTAGCTCCTGCTTCTCTCCATTAAGAACAGCTCGTTGTGAAGAGTCAATGGATTTCTTAGAGAAGTACATTCAAACAGTCTGTCGATATTTAAATGCAGGCAAGAATTTGTCATCCATTTAGAAACATGTACCATAGCATCGGTTAACAACTAGTTGTCTGTTTTTTAGTGTACATAGAACTGTATAGTCTGCATACATCTGCATGTTAACTTGTGGGCAAGCAAGTGGGAGATCATTTATATAGATTGTAAACAGAAGGGGGCCTAATATTGACCCTTGTGGGACCCCAATGTTATAGTACAGAGAGTCCGACTGAGTGTCCCCAAAACGAACCCTTTGACTACTGTTTGTCAGATAGGAATACATCCATGTGTTGCTAACATATCAAAGTCAAAGTCAAAGTCACCATTATTAGTCAGTTGTACAACCGAATGCCTTCAACCGAAATGTGTCTTCCGCATTTAACCCAACCCCTCTGAATCAGAGAGGTGCGGGGGGCTGCCTTAATCGACATCCACGTCTTCGGCGCCCGGGGAACAGTGGGTTAACTGCCTTGTTCAGGGGCAGAACGACAGATTTTTTTCCCTTGTCAGCTCGGGAATTCGAACTTGCAACCCTCCGGTTACAAGTCCAACGCTCTAACCACTAGGCTACCTGCCGCCCTAGAGGCGGAGGTCGAGACACGCGGCCTCCGAAACATAACCCGCCAAACCGCGCCTCTTAACACCCGCCCGCTTAACCCAGAAGCCAGCCACAAGTCACTAGAGCACGATGAGCCAAGTAAAGCCCCCCCGGCAATACCCTCCCTTAACCAGGACGACATTGGGCCAATTGTGCGCCGCCCTATGGGACTCGCGGTCACGGCTGGTTGTGTCACAGCCTGGATTCAAACCCAGGTCTGTAGTGACGCCTCAAGCACTGCGATGCAGTGCCTTAGACCGCAGCGCAACTCGGGAGGCCCTATACAGCCTTATTCTAAAATCTCAATCTACACACAATACCAATAATGACAAAGCGAAAACAGGTTATTCTAAATGTTTGCAGAAATGCCTTATTTACATAAGTATTCAGACCCTTTGCCATGAGACTCGAAATTGAGCTCAGGTGCGTCCTGTTTGCATTGATGATCCTTGAAAATGTTTCTACAACTTGATTGGAGTATACCTGTGGTAAATTCAATTGATTGCACATGATTTGGAAAGGCACACACCTGTCTATATAAGGTCCCACAGTTGACAGCGCATGTCAGAGCAAAAACCAAGCCATTAGGTTGAAGGAATTGTCCATAGAGCTCTGAGACAGAATTGAGCAGAGGCACAGATCTGGGGAAGGGTACCAAAACATTTCTGCAGCATTGAAGGTCCCCAAGAACACAGTGGCCTCCATCATTCTTAAAAGGAAGAAGTTTGGAACCACCAAGACTCTTCCTAGAGCTGTCCGCCTGACCAAACTGAGCAATCGGGGGGAGAAGGGCCTTGGTCAGGGAGGTGACCAAGAACCCGATGGTCACTCTGACAGAGCTCCAGAGTTCTTCTGTGGAAATGGGAGAAATTTCCAGAAGTAGAGAAGTATTTTTATTAATTCATTTTTATTTTCATAGCATACTGGTAGTCTCATAGTCATTGACGCATTTGGTGCACCGGAAATATAAAACTCCTCTCAATGAGAGGACTCCTCTCTTTGCCACCTAGGGCCCAATACCAAAACAGCTCCTTTCACTGGCTTAGGTAGAGCTCATACGTATCCAATCGTTTCAGCTCCCTGGGCAGACCATTGAGATCTACACTATAAATACATGTGAGAAGGATCAGTAATATAAGGGTTTGGAATCTTCAACTGGGGTTGGGGGATTTACAACATTCCCACAGGTCCTTGCTTGTCAGACGGGGAGGGGGGAGATGGTTGGAATCAAAAAGTGGTAGGGGGAAGTAGTGGCTAAGACTGAGCTAGTCTGGTAGTGACCTCCATCTAAGCTACTGTACAGACACCGGTCCACGAGAGAGCGGGAAGCGAAGTGGTAGCCAAGGCCTGCTATATTTAGCCACCTCCCACGCTGGCCAAACCACATACCAATGACAACAGACACTGACACCCACCCAGTCACTCACCCATCCCAGCCAGCCAGCCACCGATCCCCATCCCCTCCCCCTCTTTCCCACCCACACCCACAACATCTTCAGAGCTGGGGAGCGCAAGGACCCGTGCAGGCGCACTACCCAGTCTGACCTCCTCGCCCCACGCCTTCCTAGCTTCCGTAAGGATACAGGCATATCTTGAGACCTCCCTAAAGGGACCTACACACAGGTAAGGTGTCTTAACCATAGGGCCACTTCTTAGGTGTTGTGCCTATATGTTTTGCTGTGTGATTGTACAGGGTGACATTGATGTTTCAAGTCAAGCTTATTGGGGACACTCAATAGACCGTTGTGACAGAGTTGCCCTCCGCACTATTGTCAATCTAAGAAGTTATTTGCACCCCAATGTCTTGTTAATATGTAAGGTCCATCTGATCCCCCTAAGATTTAATAGAGCCTGGCATTATGTGAATGACCAACCTGGATTAAGGGGTAGACATAACATAGTAAATGTAAATCTGTCTCCCACCATTTAGTATATGCTACATATGTATTAATTTGTGGATGTCTATCCATTTTGTATGATATGTTACGAATTACAATTCGTATGATATGTTCCCAATTGCAATTTGTACAATATGTTACTAATTTGCAATGCATATGTTACGAATTAGTTGTGGCTAACGTTAGTTAGGTGGTCAACTCTAACATTAGCTGGGTGGCGAACTTAGGGTTAAGGTTAGGAGTTAGGTTAAAGGGTTAAGGTTAGCTAACCTGCTAAGTACTGTAGTTGCAAAGTAGCCAAAAAGTAGTAAGTAGTTGCAAAGTTGCTAATTCAAATTGTCCATGATGAGATTCGAACACTCAACCTTTGGGTTGCTAGACATTGAGTCTATGAAACCAGGCTGGAATGACTTACTCTATGTTGATTAATTTAATTATGCATGACAATGTGTAGCAATTTCACATTATTTCTTAGTTCTCCATACATCTTTTGTTGGTGCTATTCCCTTAACATTTTTACATTTACAATAGAGTATGAATGAACATTGAGAAGTTCTTTGGAAGTGTATATAGTTCTTTGGAAGTGTATATACTTCTTGGAGACACTAAAGCTATGATTGAACATGTGAGCATGCTTTAATTGACTGGTCAGATAGCTATGAATGGCCCTAAGGCCAAATTAGTGGACAAGATCAGTTTAATTTCTCTACATGGTACAGCGTTGTGTTACCTTTACTTAAACAAATTGTTTTACTTTACTTATTAGTACCTATTCATAAAATACTGTACATACAAGTATATATATTCATTCAGATTTGAATGAAAACAAGATGGTGCATTCAGTGTTTCCCAAACTCCGGTCCTTGAGTACCCCCAACAGCACAAATTTCTGTTGTAGCCCCAGACAAAAAAATTACTGATTCAACTTGTAAAGGGATTGATAATTAGCTGACAAGTAGAATCAGGTTTGCTTGTCTGGGGCCACAACTAAAATATGTACTGTTTGGGGTACTCGAGGTCCAGTTGGGAAATTGCAGTAGGCCATAGCTTGACTTGGGCAAAATGTGTATTTTGCTGTGGACTATTGCACGCCCCATCTTCTCAACTGTCACATCTGTTGTGTCCTGTCCTGTACGTACCCCTGTCCATTTTCGACCAACATGGGTAATTCCAAGCATATCGATTCTTGCTCCACTGTGGTTCGCTCCTGCCATGTCTGATGAGTATGTGCTCAGCGTTTAACGGCCCAAGGTTATTTAAAGGGATACCAAGGTTATTTAAAGTGATGCCAAGGTTATTTAAAGGGATGTGCTAACTTTGCCCTTTTAGCGCCTCCAATAAATTCAACTGGCTCCGGCGCGTGTTTGTGCGTGGCAGGGGGAGTGTAATGTTAGCGATCAATAGCATGCTGCACAGTGTTGCCTCCTTTGGGGTGATGTTAAGCTAGCTGTCATTGAACAAGGTGTGCCGTCACATGCTGCCCCTTGTGATATTGTGTTTCCCCAGCGGCAGCAATGTCACAGTTCTCTACCATGACAACCAATGAGAGGAAGCTGCAAGCAGCAGCCATCTGTAGGGAGATACAAGGTCCTGAAGGTACTCTCACTCTCTGAGTAAATGTAACTGCAGTCATTGTGTGCATACTGCACAGACATAAATACACTCACGTGAGTGCCTGTGAACAAACACAAACGCGTACATACACACACACACACCAAAGGAGGCTGGTGGGAGACGCTATAGGAGGACAGGCTCATTGTAATGCCTGGAAACCACATGTTTGTTGCTATTCCATTAATTCCATAGCTCCCACCACCAGCCTCCTCTGACACACACACTTAACACTCTCGCTTTGTAGCGGGCTATCATCTAGTTCGCCACCATCTAAGGCCCTGTATATAAATAAGAATTTTATTTGCTCAAAGTAACTCATCTCTTTGTCGTTGTCCTTTGAACAAGCTATTTCTGGGCGGGGACAACTGCATGGCTCGTCGGGGTAGGGAGGGAGGGATGGGGGGGCCTGAGGGTCACTGGCAGCTGAAGCCTATTCTGGCAGGCTAGATTGCTTTTAGCTGATTTGATAGGCCTATGACACCTCCATGATCCGCATGCATTAGGTATTCATCGCAAACAAGGGGGCCAACATGAGAGGCTGGCTGGTCAACATGAGAGACTGGCTGACACGAGAAAATTATTCATCATTACTCATATTGACAGTATACACCAAGTATATCAAACATTAGGAACACCTCAATTTGTCAGGGTATAGACTCTACAAGGTGTTCGAAAGTGTTCCACTGGGATGCTGGCCCATGTTGACTCCAATACTTCCCACAGTTGTGTCAAGTTGGCTGGATGTCCTTTGGGTGGTGGAACATAGTTGATACACACAGGAAACTATTGAGTATGAAAAACCCAGCAGCGTTGCAGTTCTTGACACATACCGGTGCGCCTGGTACCTACTGTACTACCACATCCCGTTCAAAAGCACTTCAATCTTTTGTCTTTCCCATTCACCCTCTGAATGACACACATACACAGTCCATGTCTCAATTGTCTCAATACGTAAAAATCCTTCTGTCACCTGTCTCCTCCCCTTCATCTACACTGATAGAAGTTGATTTAACAAGGGTCATCATTAAGGGATCATAGCTTGCTCAATGTAATGTTTTGTATACTCAGTGTATACTAAGTCAGTGAGATGGGTATTGGGAGTCTGTAAAATGTGTTCTACATTGAAAGGTAATCACTAGAATGTATTTAGCAAAATGTGCATATTGTCAGTATAATGAGAAACTACTTTGACAGAATATGCATAATAGGGTCATTTAAAAGTAAGGGAGTATGGGACACTAGCTCAGCCAAACCCACAACTACACATAATAAGGGCATATACAGGTGAGGTACAGTATGACACAATACACACACACCAGAAGCCCCCCGCCCGCCCGCCTCCCACCCCACACACACACACACACACACACACACACTTTCTCAGAGCTGTTGTGTCTTTCCCAGATGCAGAGATGGACCTGGGGAAGAAGATGAGTGTCCCTAAGGATGTGATGCTGGAGGAGCTGTCTCTGGCCTCCAACAGGGGCTCCCTCCTCTTTGAAAAACGCAAGAGGCGCTCCGAGAAATACACCTTCGAGAACATACAGAATGTAACCAACACACAGATCAATGTAAGCAACACAAACCACTTGCATGTGCACGCTTGAATGTGAACACTAACTACAATAGTATAATACAAGGACAACAAAACACTGGAACAAAGTTGCTGTTTCAACAAGAACATTTAAGCGAAAATGAGCGATGAGGGAGATGACAGATACCATTTGTTTGGTACTTTATGTGATTGTGATGAGAGTCGCAAATAAGGCTCATCACAGAGTTTCCATTAAACGGTTCAATCAGACCATTATCAATAAGCATTTTCTACATTATCAGTAACTTATCAGCTGTTGAACTGTAGGAGACTGTTCTGCACGGCTAGTACATCTAGGGATTCATTCTCCCCAATCCTATAGCAGCCTATGGTCCTAAAAAAAAGACTTGAGGAACACAATACCCAATTTCCTGATAAAAATGCACAAGCACTTGAAATGCTTTGCAGACTGCAGCCCTACTGCTGCTCAAGACTTGGACCCGTTCCAGAAACAACCCCTTGACCCTACCCCCTAGGCACTTGTATAGAGTACAGTAGATCTATAGTAGCTCTGCCCTTTGATAGGCTAGGTGGATTTGCTATAGTATATTGCTACATGAAGATCTGTAATGTGGGCGTAGAGTATAGGGGGCAGGGGGCAGGACATAGGGGTTGTTTCTGGACAAGGCCTTGGACTTGCATAATAGGTGTGATATAGTCCTGTTTACATGCTTTGTGTTTGGATGGGCAGTGTACGAAGTCATCGTCTTCACAGGAATATAGGCTAAATAGGCCCTATTGACTACTTTAGGCCCTAGTAAGCTACTAGACTACTTAAGCCAAATAGGGGCATTTCCCATATAGCTTTTAAAACAGAAAGTCCAAATGCCAAGGGTCTAATAACGTGTTACTTTGCATTTAGTAATTGTTATATCTAGCTTAGCTGGAGAAGAACGCACATCTGCACGGTTTCACATTGTACATCACTCTAATGCTTTATGACATGTGCCACACATTCTGACAACCCATTCATACGTAAAGCAGCACACTGTCGTAAACCATAACAACGTACAGTACAATGTACCATACATAACATTTCTCCCCCCCCTTTCCAAAACCAGGGACTGGTACCATATATACAAATGTCCATAGGGCAAGATCCTAAAGGGATACCTGTAAGAAAGAAACATGAACCCTTAAACGGAAGAGGTAAACAACGACTCTCTAAACTAGGCAGTTCAGTCCATTAACCTGGAGGTTGGCTAAGACACCTAACGGAGCCTAAGAATGAAAGGAGGTTAGGTAGTCCTCCATATGAGCATTGCGAGTTCGCGAGTTCGTGCCCGCATAGGCCATTCTTCAGCTGCCGCTTGTGGCTCTGGCCCTTGGGGAGCCCACAGAGGCTGAGGCTCAAGTGGTAGTAGTAGAGGAGGTCCATCAAGTGATGTCTCTGGCCTGTATGTCCGTTTTGTGGGCATTTGTATTCCATGAGGGGCAGGGACTTTTTTTGAGGCGGCCACAGTGAAAAACATGTGCTGGCCATCCAGTGCGTATGTAGGTGTGCAGGGTAATGTGTGGGGCCAATGTGCAATCATTGGAAAACAAACTGGATGATCTACGATTAAGACTATCCTACCAATGGGCCATTAAAAACTGTAATATCTTATGTTTACCGAGACTTGGCTGAACGATGACACAGATAATATAGAGCTGGCTGGCTTCTCCATGTTTCGGCAGGACAGAGAAGCTATGTCTGGTAAGATAAGGGGTGGGGGTGTGTGTCCATTTGTCAATAACTGCTGGTGCGGATAATATTAAAAGAAGTCTCAAGGTATTGCTCGCCTGAGGTAGATTACCTCATGATAAGATGTAGACCACTATCTTCCAAGAGAGTTCTCATTTATATTATTCGTAGCCATCTATTTACTAACACAAACCGATGCTGGCACTAAGACCGCACTCAACGAGCTGTATAAGGCCATAAGCAAACAAGAAAATGCTCATCCAGAAGCGGCGCTCCTAGTGGCTTTAATGCAGGCAAACTTAAATCAGTTTTACCTCATTTCTACCAGCATGTCACATGTGAACCAGTGGAAAAAAAGTTCTAGACCACCTTTACTCCACACACAGAGATGAATACAAAGCTCTCCCTCACCCTCCATTTGGCAAATCTGACCATAATGCTATACTCCTGTTTCCTGCTTACAAACAAAAACTAAAGCAGGAAGTACCAGTGACTCGCTCAATACGGAAGTCGTCAGATGACGTGGATGCTACGCTACAGTCGCAGAGCATCCACGCCATCTGACGACTCCGTATTGAGCGAGTCACTGATACTTCCTGCTTTAGTTTTTGCACAGATTGGAATATGTTCCGGGATTCATCCAATGGCATTGAGGAGTATACCACCTCAGTCATTGGCTTCATCAATAAGTGCATCGACAACGTTGTCCCCACAGTGACCATACGTACATTTCCCAACTAGAAGCCATGGATTATAGGCAACATCCGCATCAAACTAAAAGCTAGAGCTGCCTTGTTCAAGAAGCAGGACACTAATCTGGACGCTTATAAGAAATCCCGCTATGCCCTCAGATGAACCATCAAACAGGCAAAGCGTCAATACAGGACTAAGATTGAAACCTACTACACCGGCTCTGACGCTTGTCGGATGTGGCAGGGCTTGAAAACTATTACAGACTACAAAGGGAAACCCAGCAGTGAGCTGCCCAGTGACGCGAGTCTACCAGACAAGCTAAATGCCTTTTATGCTCGCTTTGAGGCAAGCAACACTGAAGCATGCATGAGAGCACCAGCTGTTCCGGACGACTGTGTGATCACGCTCTCTGTAGCCGATGTGAGCAAAACCTTTAAACAGGTCAACATTCACAAAGCCATGGGGCCAGACGGATTACCAGGACGTGTACTCAAAGCATGAGCAGACCAACTGGCAAGTGTCTTCACTGACATTTTCAACCTCTCCCTGACTGAGTCTATAATACCTACATGTTTCAAACAGACCACCATGGTCCCTGTGCCCAAGGAAGTGAAGTTAACATGCCTAAATGATTACCGCCCCGCAGCACTCACGTCGGTAGCCATAAAGTGCTTTGAAAGACTGGTCATGGCTCACATCAACACCATCATGCCAGAAACTCTAGACCCACTCCAATTTGAATACCACCCTAACCGCCTCAATCACACTCCACACTGCCCTTTCCCACCCGGACAAAAGGAACACCTGTGTGAGAACGCTGTTCATTGACTACAGCTCAGCGTTCAACACCATAGTGCCCACAAAGCTCATCCCTAAGCTAAGGACCCTGGGACTAAACACCTCCCTCTGCAACTGGATCCTGGACATCCTGACAAGCCACCCCCAAGTGGTAAGGGTTTGCAACAACACATCTGCCACGGTGATCGTCAACACTGGGGCCCCTCAGGGGTGTGTGCTTAGTCCCCTCCTGTACTCCCTGTTCACCCACGACTGGGGCCAAGCTTCCTGACATCCAGGACCTATATTCTAGGCAGTGTCAGAGGAAAGCCCCAAAAATTGTCAAAGACTCCAGTCACCCAAGTCATAGACGGTTCTTTCTGCTACCGCACGGCAAGCGGTACCGAAGCGCCAAGTCTAGGAGCAAAAGGGTCCTTAACAGCTTCTAACCTCAAGCCATAAAACTGCTGAACAACTAATCAAATGGCCACCCCGACTATTTACATGTCCAAATTATTATCTATGCATAGTCACTTTACAAATTACCTCGACTAACCTGTACCCCCGCACATTGACTCGGTACCGGTGCATTGTTATTGTAATGTACATTTCTTGTGTTACTTGTTGATTGATTTAATTTTTTAAACTTTTGTTTTAGTAAACCTTTTATTAACTATTTATTTAACTGCATTGTTGGTTAAGGGCTTGTAAGTAAACATTTCACGGTAAATTGTATTCGGCGCATGAAGCAGATAACATTTTATTTAAATGACATGGTTGGTGGAGATGGTTCAGATTTCAGTGTGTTCATGTTGAGAGCGAGATAAAAAAAAAATAAGGGCCTGTTCTGAGTGGAGCTAGTAGCTGGGGCAGACCGAAACACTTTTGCAAAGTGATTGTATTTTGAACAAAGCCTCTTCAACCTAGTTATTGCATATTTTTCTAGGGGCTGGGCAGTTTGAAGCCCTTGAATTGTGAGAGCTAGCCCAACAGTTGCCATTGCTCCTTATGTTTGCTTGTCTGTGTGCATGCAGCTATCGAAGTGGGAAGGCGTGAGCAGCGCGTGATCGCTGCAGTGCGCCTGCTCCGGCTGAAGCTGCTGTGTGAGAATGGCTGGGGGCCAACTGTATGCTGCACAACTGTCTGTTAACATAGTAGAGCATTCCAAAGCCTCTTCAATTCCTTGGTGCTGGCGGTGGTAAACTGAACTCAGCCATCTTCATTTCCAACGTTATATCTAGTTTAGCTGGAGAATAACGCACATCTGCACGGTTTTACGTTGTACATCACTTTTGATGTTTTATGACACGTGCCACTCATTCTGACAACCCATTCATACATAAAGCAGCACACTTTTTATTTATTGTATTTTTTCCAAGCAGCACACTGTTGTAAACCATAACAACGTACAGTACGACGTACCATACACACCAGTAATGTCATGCTGTACACTTCCTCTGATAGTTGTTTGAGCCTTTGGAATGTACACACAGTCATACCTGTTAAACTCAGTGCTGTTTTGGGCCTGCGGAGCTTAAGAAAGTGACATATCATTTGAAAGCTAAAGCACTTGTCTTTTTGAAAATCAAGCTCAAATCTTACTGCTGGCTATGTCATAAGAATACCCCCATGAGCTATGGTCATATTCATAGAGTATGCAATTTAGGTCAAGTCACCAAAAGTGCAAAAATGTTGTATGTATGGAAAGGGTACACCCTGTTAGTCACCGTAATGCAATGCATTTCTTTTTTAATCCACATTTAATATGACATTAACTCAAATGCATGAATGGGAAAATAAGTTTGAAGGTTTCCCCGCCTCTCTGTCTGTTATTTACAACAACAACAACAAGTATAACTCAAAAGTCCCGATGTCAGGCTGGAAAATCTGATCAGCCAATTTCGCAAAGTGAGGTACTATCCAAACCAGATCAAACCAGACGCATCTGGTTACAACAGTTTTTTTAATGGCTGTGTTCCTATGGGAATTTGCAAATGTTTAGAGCGCCACCATCAGGAAAAATATATGACAATGTTTTTCTGAATTTTAATTGCTGACATATTTTACTTCAAACCTAGACTTTAAATTCTCTTATTCCCCAACATGGCGACAATTTGGAATCAACCCCCCCCCCAAAAAAAATATTTAAAAATAAGTATTTTATTTAGCTTTTCTTTGCCTGCTGTTGCTTTGGCTCTGTAATAGTCACATTGTTGCTGTACACCTGTAATAGAATCCCACAGTTCTTACGTTTCTATCAGTACTAAGCATGTGTTTGTAGTACATTTAGATTAAAAAAAATAGTTTTTAAATGTATCTAATGAAAGTCGCTTAGAAAATGCCACCAGAGGGTGTCAGAGTTTAACAGGTTGTTTGGAATATATTTACAATGAATATGATGAAATTCTTTTAAAAAGAATATCTCCCCCCGGTTTGTTTACCTTTGTGGGCAAAGGGGAACTGCTATTTCAAGTTGTCGACATTTCCTGAGGAAGTCCTGGCGTAAATCATTCAAAATATCACTGGGAAGATGAAAGTTACCCACTGTGGACCACAGCACAGGATATTCAAGCATGAGAAAACAATGCTCTTTATATTATTGGCTCTGCATAAGACACTCACTGACCTCTCAATTTCTCTCGCTCACTCCTCTCTCTGTCCCTCTCGCTCTCCCTCACTTTCTCTCCATCTCTTTGACCCCTGCTCTGAAATGTATTTCTCCCTCTCCTTCCCTCCCTCTCCCCTTAGAATGGTGTAACTCTTCAAACGGAGAGTCAAGAAACCAAAGAAAACAGCTTAAAAGTGGAGCAGTTGTCTAAAACGCCCCAGAACATGCCTGACCTGAGCACAGCCCCTAACCCAGACAACATTGCACCAGGTGGGTGCTGCAACTGTGAAATAACCTCTGCTCTAAACTCATGACCCCATGACCCTTATGACTCAGTAGCCTGGAGGTCAGTGGAGTCATTAGCATGATTTATAATCGTGGGCTATCTCTGAGTGAGCCAGTGACGTTGGAGTCAGTGACTGTGACTGCCGCACTTCAGGAAACACTGGGGGTTGGGGGAGATAAGAGGAGGATTTGTGTATAAGTGACATGGTTGCCCCAAAGATTGGTTAGTAACAGAAGTACGCTTTGACTCAGGTAATTATTCATTTTTTTACTTTAAAATATATGCCAAACAGAAACCATTGATTTAAAAGTTTAACAAACCATACAACTCCATGCACAAGGACTACTTTTAAAAATGTCCACTGAAAAATGTACAAAAACGAATGTAGTAGAAGAACTGTACAGATGCAAACTTTGGTAATGGAATTATGGTAAAATCTCCCTCATGTTTTTATGCAACAAAAAAAAGTCTTAAATATCTGCTCCGAATGAAGATATAAAAAATGTCTGCAAAAATAATGGGGTGTCTGCTATGACATGGCACCTTGACTTTGAACTACAGTATGTGAAGTACAGTTTTAGTTATTGAATTACAGTGAAGTGGATTTACACCCGGTAACGAAATGACATGATGGGTCCCTGATCTGTACTGCACAGAAATGCATAATTATGGATATGAATATCATTCTCCTCATGTTTCACAAGTTTTGACATCACAATGCAACACAGCAGAACACAGTGAAGTACCATGTAGTACAATACAGCAGAGCATAGTAGAGTTCAGTGCAGTACTGTATTGTACTGTATTGTTCTATACTCACTGTACTGTGCTATCCAAACTCTATGATAGGTTCAAATTTGGTCCGGTCCATCTTTGGACACCAAATTTCAACTACTTTTCAAAATCCCATGGACGTCCAGTGTCGGTCGGTGCTCAGTGGGTGAGGATGCTGGGTAAAGTAAATGGAAGGAGAGGGGGCAGTAAGAGGTGTCAGTAAGAGCTGGGAGAGTTTACATTAATTGGAAAGAGAGAGGCAGAGGGGTGGTCCAGACTGGTGATTAGACAACCAGAAGAGAAAGGAAACAGTTATGATCTTAAGAAAAGAGTTATGATCTTATATGCTAAGACTTATATCCAGTCAAGAAACTAACCCTAGCCCCTTACTGCCTAGACAGGATTTTACTTGTATTAAGTAATATAGTCATAGCTCAACCTTGCCCTCTGATAGGCTAGGTAGGACTGTTACTAGGAACGCTTTCTCCTTTATTCACACATGGTGCTGTATATGTATGGTCCAGCTGGATATAACAAACAATGAAATGCTTTGCTAAGGCTTCATAGGGGAAAGCATTTTATCCTTGTGTGGAATCTTCTGGCTCCAGGGCATGAGCCATCTTTCTCCTTCTACTCCCTCTCCCTCTTTTTCTCTTTCAATGGATCCCCCCTAACTTTCTGTATCTATCCCTCATTCTCCCTCTCTCTTTCCCCCCTTCCCTTCCCTCTCTTTTTACTGGCAATCATGGGCATAGTTTGATAACAGTCCAGATTCCCCACAGGAAATGAATAGAGTATTTCCTGTGTCCACTGCTCGCTGTCCCCTGATACCATCAGGGAGAGACTGGCTCTCAGATCATGCTCGCACTCTAGATCCAGCACCGTCAACATAATATGGACACCAGTTTAGCCGATGAGCACATGGAGACAGTACGTGTTGCTATTTCGGGAGCCTACGACTACGCCACCACCTTGAGGGGGAGTCGGAGGAAAAGTAAGTGAATACAGCATGAAAAATGTTGGTTGGACCTTGTGTGCAATTGACCAATAAAGTAAAAAAAAGAAAAAATAATTTGCTAAAATGGGAAATCATAACAGTCACAAACCACAGTTTGGTCACCTGCTACTGTCCTTCGTTCCACTGGCATATTGTTACAGTGCCTTCGGAAATTATTCAGACCCCTTGACTTTTTCCACATTTTGTTACGTTACAGCCTTATTCTAAAATGGATTAAATATACTTTTTTTCTCAGCAATCTATCCACAATACCCCATAATGTTGAAGCAAAAACAGTTTTTTTGAAAATGTTGAAAATCTATAAACAAATAACAGATACCTTATTTACATAATATTCAGATCTTTTGCTATGAGACTCTAAATTGAGCTCAGGTTCTTCCTGTTTCCATTGATCATCCTTGAGATGTTTCTTCAACTTGATTTGAGTCCACCTGTTGTAAATTCCATTGATTGGACATGATTTGGAAAGGCACACACGTCTATATAAGATCCGACAGTTGACAGCGCATGTCAGAGCAAAAACCAATCCATGAGGTCGAAGGAATTGTCCGTAGAACTCCGAGACAGGATTGTGTCGAGGCACAGATCTGGGGAAGGGTACCAAAATAAATCTGCATCATTGAAGGTCCCCAAGAACACAATGGCCCACATCATTCTTAAATGGAAGAAGTTTGGAACCACCAAGACTCTTCCTAGAGCTGGCCGCCCAGCCAAACTGAGCAATCGGGGGAGAAGGGCCTTGGTCAGGGAGGTGACCAAGAACCTGATGGTCACTCTAACAGAGCTCCGGAGTTCGACTGTGGAGATGGGAGAACCTTCTAGAACAGGGGTGGGCAACTCCAGTCCTCAGGGGACTGATTTGTGTCACACTTTTTCTTCATCCCTAGAAAACACAGCTGATTAATCAAATTGCATTCTAAACTGAAGATCAAGATTAGGTGATTATTGGAGTCAGGTGTGTTAGCTGGGGCTGGGGCAAAACTGTGACACCAATCAGGCCCTCGAGGACTGGAATTGCCCACCCTGGTTCTAGAAGGACAACCATCTCTGCAGCACTCCACCAATTAGGCCTTTATGGTAGAGTGGCCAGACAGAAGCCACTCCTCAGTAAAAAGCATGACAGCCCGATTGCAGTTTGCCAAAAGGCACCCAAAGACTCTCAGACCATGAGAAACAAGATTATCTGGTCTGACGTAACCAAGATTGAACTCTTTGGCCTGAATGCCAAGTGTCACGTCTGGAGGAATCCAGGCACCATGCCTATGGTGAAGCATGGTGGTGGAAGCATCATGCTGTGGGGATGTTTTTCAGCGGCAGGGACTGGGAGACTAGTCAGGATCGAGGCAAAGATGGAGCAAAGTACAGAGAGATCCTTGATGAAAACCTGCTCCAGAGTGCTCAGGACCTCAGACTGGGGAAAAGGTTCACTTTCCAACAGGACAACGGCCATAAGCACACAATCAAGACAACGCAGGAGTGGCATCGGGACAAGTCTCTGAATGTTCTTGAGTGGCCCAGCCAGAACCCGGACTTGAACCCGATCGAACATCTCTGAAGAGACCTGAAAATAGCTGTGCAGCACTGCTCCACATCCAACCTGACAGAGCTTGAGAGCATCTGCATTGAAGAATGGGTGAAACAACATACCCAAGATGACGGGATGCTGTAATCACTGCCAAAGGTGCATCAACAAAGTACTGAGTAAAGGGTCTGAATACTTATGTAAATGTTATATATCATTTTTTTAAATGTATAAATTAGCAAAAAAATAAAATGTAATACATTTAAAAAAAGGCTGTAACGTAACAAAATGTGGAAAAAGTAAAAGGGTCTGAATAATTTCCAAAGGCACTGTAACAATATGCCAGTGGAACGGAGGACAGAAGCAGGTGACCCAACTGTGGTTTGTGACTGTTATTATTTCCCATTTTAGCAAATTATTATTTATTTTTTCTACTTTATTGGTCAATTGCACACAAGATCCAACCAAAATTTTCCATGCTGTATCCACTGACTTTTCCTCAAGGTGGTGCCGTAGTCGTAGGTTCCCGAAATAGCAACACGTACTGTCTCCATGTGCTCATCGGCTAAACTGGTGTCCATATTATGTTGACGGTGCTGGATCTAGAGTGCGAGCATGATCTGAGAGCCAGTCTCTCCCTGATGGTATCAGGGGACAGCGAGCAGTGGACACAGGAAATACTCTATACATTTCCTGTGGGGAATCTGGACTGTTATCAAACTATGCCCATGGTCGCCAGTAAAAAGAGAGGGAAGGGAAGGGGGGAAAGAGAGAGGGAGAATTGAAAGAGAAAAATTGAAAGAGAAAAAGAGGGAGGAGAAGGAGAAAGATGGATCATGCCCTGGAGCCAGAAGATTCCACACAAGGATAAAATGCTTTCCCCTATGAAGCCTTAGCATAGCATTTCATTGTTTGTTATATCCAGCTGGACCATACATATACAGCGCCATGTGTGAATAAAGGAGAAAGCGTTCCTAGTAACAAAGTCCTACCTAGCCTATCAGAGGGCAAGGTTGAGCTATGACTATATTACTTAATACAAGTAAAATCCTGTCTAGGCAGTAAGGGGCTAGGGTTAGTTTCTTGACTGGATATAAGTCTTAGCATATAAGATCATAACTCTTTTCTTAAGATCATAACTGTTTCCTTTCTCTTCTGGTTGTCTAATCACCAGTCTGGACCACCCCTCTGCCTCTCTCTTTCCAATTAATGTAAACTCTCCCAGCTCTTACTGACACCTCTTACTGTCCCCTCTCCTTCCATTTACTTTACCCAGCATCCTCACCCACTGAGCACCGACCGACACTGGACGTCCATGGGATTTTGAAAAGTAGTTGAAATTTGGTGTCCAAAGATGGACCGGACCAAATTTGAACCTATCATAGAGTTTGGATAGCACAGTACAGTGAGTATAGAACAATACAGTACAATACAGTACTGCACTGAACTCTACTATGCTCTGCTGTATTGTACTACATGGTACTTCACTGTGTTCTGCTGTGTTGCATTGTGATGTCAAAACTTGTGAAACATGAGGAGAATGATATTCATATCCATAATTATGCATTTCTGTGCAGTACAGATCAGGGACCCATCATGTAATTCTGTTACCTGGTGTAAATCCACTTCACTTACTGTAGTTCAATAACCAAAACTGTACTTCACTTACTGTAGTTCAAAGTCAAGGTGCCATATCATAGCAGACACCCCATTATTTTTGCAGACATTTTTTATATCTTCATTCGAAGCAGATATTTAAGAGGTTTTTTTGGTTGCATAAAAACATGAGGGAGATTTTACTGTAATTTCATTACCAAAGTTTGCATCTGTACAGTTTTTCTACTACATTTCTTTTTTTACATTTTTCAGTGGACATTTTTAAAAGTAGTCCTTGTGCATGGAGTTGTATGGTTTGTTAAACTTTTAAATCAATGGTTTCTGTTTGGCATATATTTTAAAGTAAAAAAATAAATAAATGTGTCTGAGTCAAAGCGCAATTCTGTTACTAACAAAGCTTTGGGGCAACCATGACACGCAAATCCTCCTCTTATCTCCCCCAACCCCCAGTGTTTCCTGAAGTGCGGCAGTCACAGTACATTTCCCACAACACATTGGAGCAACCAAATGCGCAACCATGCACGTGAGCACTGTATGTGGCCGGTGTAAATCTCCTGTGGTGTGCGTTTTGTGAAAAACAGCAGAACTCCCCTGAGGGGCCAATGTTTGGTCTTTCCCATTTCCTTCTCGAGCAACCATCAATTCAGGAAGAGGGATTGTTTGTTATAAGAGGGTTGGACGTGACAGCGCAACACCCCACGTTATGTAACACCTGCTTGCAAGCTGCCCCTGGTGAAGAACACTCGTTTTGAAGGATAGTTCTTTGGATAGGCCTTCCCTGTCACCCTTACACCACACAGTAAGAAGTCCTTCGTGTTGGTTCTCTGTGAAACTTGACCATATTTTCCCCTGGAGGCATTCAGGGAGGACCCATGCGGTGCTTCATGGGGTTTATATTGAGCTTTGTGTTAGGAAAAATCAGGTTGGTAGTATAATATATATGGCTTGATGGATGCCTCAAAGGTCATTGTGAATCATTTCTCATAGTCTATTACATCATCTTGCTGTTATGCAGTTTCTCACTAATTCTTTCTCTCTGTCTTTCTCTCCCTCCCCACCTCTTTTTCACTCACTCTACTTCTTGAACCACAAGCTGTACCAAAGGAAGGTTATGTGGAATCTCATGGCCCTTTCACCAGATTCTCTCTCCCTCTCTTTTGCCCAGGCTATGGTGGACCTCTGAAAGAAATGGAACCAGAGAAGTTCAACAGAACATGCCTCCCGAAGTCCTACCACTCCCCCTGGGACCAGGCCATCTACCACCACGACCCCTCCCTGGCCGATAGCCTCGTCACCTGCCTGCAAGAGCCCGAGGCCAAGCCGGAAGGACCAGGGTACAAGAGCTTCAACAGGTATAGCTGATAATGGACCTGGACCACACCTTGGTTGAAATAGTACTTGCGCAGCGTGTAACACTCCTGACTTCGGAAAACATATGTCAACGTGATTTTGTAACGAGCATAACATACTCAATGTTTTCTATGTCGAAATGTACTAAAATGTCAACTTGATTTTACACATTTGTAGTAGATGAAGGGTGTCCACTGACATGCTTTCCTTTATCTGGGTCACAACATAGTCAACAGACACACCATGCATTATCATTTCAACAGAACATGTCCTCCAGACAGTGGCTCATACCTTTGATGGGATGAGTCAATCTGTCACTTCCCTCTGCATTGTTAGTGGTGCAAGGTTAATATTAACATTGTCAATCCTCTATCTATCTCCAGGGTGGCTACTCCGTTCAGAGGCTTCGGAGGCAAGTCCACCAGACCGGCCCCATTGTTCAAGGCCCCCGAGGTGGAACACAACCCCATGCAGGAGCTGTACCCCGAGCTCCAGGTGGAGCCGGCAGTGCAGAGGCCCACATTCAACAGGGTGGCCTGCGGCTGGGCGGGGACCAGCGCCCCACTCATCCTTCCCACAGTGCCCCTGGATCCCATGTTTATCCCGGAGTCCGATGACCTTTGAAACTCTGGCGGTTGCTGTGTCTTCCGAGACGCTGCCTGGTTTGCTACCCACAAGTCCTTTTTGGTGGGTTAGGGTCAAAATATGGTCAGAGTGAGTGAAGGAGGTATTTTGGTTTTCCGCTTAGGGCAAGTTAGCTACTTCTTTGTAGCGAAAACACACATTTCTCTGATTAACTGGTTGGCCCATGCCCAAGGTATTCCATCTTCAAACTGAACTTAAAATAAGTCAACCAGCTAGTGTACACTAGCCAGAGTTACTAAATACAGTATAGGAGCTGTACATACATTGATGTGTATGAGTGAAATTGTATTTGCCTGATGACATTTGATTATTGGTATTAGTTGTTTTTTGAGGTAAATAAAATAATCTAAAGCATAATGCTGTCATTTCAGTTTTCCTTGAGTGATTTTATGCTTGCATTGTTTTTTTTTTCTTGCTGAATTTTTCACTTTCCTTGTGATTGAGTGACACAAATTACTTTAACATATTCACAGAGAAACGCTTGAATAACTGTTCAGCAGTGAGTGTCTGCGCTTGATCTACAGTGATGGATCCATTGCCACATGACATTGCACCTGTGTTCTCTTCTATGTAGTCTTCCATCACCACTCACATCCTATTTCAGTCTAAGCTACAGTTCTATAACACACCTCAAGGTTACACTGCCCGAGCTGACAAATCAAATCTGCTTCCCTGAGGCGAGCGAAATGATGCGCCTCACCTTTTGGCGACAATGCGGCCACTCGCATCATATCAGCCAGTCTCCTACCCACTCCTCTCTGTCGCTACATCTTTCAGCTATCCCTCTCAAAAGAAAATAAGGTATTCGTGAACAGGATGTGATCATTGTTGGGAGTACTCAGATTACTTTTTTGTGGTAACAAGTAACTTAACGGGTTCGTTTTTCAATATAGGTAATCAGTTACTTAATTACTTTTTCAAATAAGCAAGTTATTTTTACAACATTAATTCCCTTTTTCTTTGTTGTAAAGAATTAAAATCCCTCACTACGTTCGCCGCAGTTCGCGCTCTTCCTGTTTCTGCATGAACAAGTATTATTCTATTTACCATTTTTGACAATTGCTTCCACATGATTTCTGAAACTAGGGCTCCTTTTCTCTGGACTCTACACACAAAACCCCAAAACACACACACAACATGCAAAACGTCACACATCTCTTGCAAAACCAAACACTTCATTCAAAACTATTTTAACTCTTTTCAAAATTGTGTTTTTGCATCAAAACTTCACACAAGACATCACATGATTAGCTCTTACACAGCCAACTACACACGGATGTGACAAATGTAAAACACTACCTTGTGTCTTTTGCATGTTCAGTGGAGTCTACGGCAGTTTGTCATAGCACTCACACGTACATGTATGTGCACAAATATATACAGTATGTATGTATATTCAGTATATATTTACACTATAAACAGAAATGCAAGGGGGGGAAATAAAATGTATTTATTTCTCAAAACATTGTATTTTCATCCAGATTTCAGGATGAACAGTAACAGACAAAACAAATACAGTAGAAGATAAACAAATAGGCTTGTTACTATAAAGAAAAAAACAATTAGGGTGCATCCTGTCTCCTATTTGGGTCTGGCCACAGCACCTCATCAACATCACAAGTGATGTTCTCTCTGGCTAAACAGCGGGGGAAGTAGCGTCTGGAGTGGCGTATCCAGCCCTGGCATGCCCCCTCGTCTATGTCAACACAGGCCTCCTCCATCGCCTGGAGAAGGGGTAGGCGTTGGTGGGGTTGGCGTGTACCTTCCAACGCCACGCCGAAAATAACTCTTATATTGGGTTTAGAAATGGAGAATATGTTGGCAGGTTGAGCATCAAAACTTGCAGATGGTCAATGAACCGGACCAGAGCAGCCTGGTGGAAACTTAAGTTGTCCCAGATGACAACAAACCTGGACTGCTCTGGCCTATTCCTCTGCTCATTGGGAATGAGGATATTATGCAGGGTGTCAAGGAAGGTGATAATGTGGGCAGTATTGTAAGGACCAAGAGTGGCATGATGATGAAGGACACCGTTCTGACTAATGGCTGAACACATTGTGATGTTGCCACCACGCTGTCCAGGGACATTGACGATGGCGCGGTGTCCTATGAGGTTTCTTCCCCTGCATCTTGTTTTGGCTAAGTTAAAACCGACCTCATCAACAAAGACAAAATCATGATGCTCTGCAGCAGCATCTAGTTCCATAACTCTCTGAAACAGACAAGACAAAACATTACTGTATGACAGCATGAATAGACATAGAGCAGTCATTATGTAGCACAATACACTGGAATACAGTACCAATAGCAGGATAGTATAGCTTACTTGTGCATATTCATAGCGCAGTTGTTTCACTCTGTCAGAATTTTGCTCAAATAGTATTCTGTAGAGCTGCGTCATTCGAATCTGATGGCGTTTCAGGAGACGGCCAAGTCCGGATAAACTCACCCTATTTCTGTTACTGAATGTTGTGTTGTCAGTGATGTGGTGTTGCAGTTGTCGTAAACATATGCTGTTGTTTGAAATGACCATATTCACTATGTGTTGTTCCTGCTCTGCTGTGAACAGACGGTTTCTTCCTCCATTGAAGGGTCATCTAGCAATTCTGCAAAAACATGATGTGAATGGTTAGGGTGCATGATTTCTTTCAGTATTAAGTGACATGTTACTGTAGTGCTGTAAGTGTTGCAAGTACAGTAGCATGGTATAGAGGGTAGGTTTACTTACCTGTTCTCATTTAAAAATGTCCGGATGACACTTGCTGCAGTGTAGCGGCTCAAGTTAGGCTGGACCCTCTGCCCAGCCTCCCTGAAACTCAAACCATGGTTGACCATGTCATCTGTGATTGTTCTCCTTCCTCCTCTTTCTTGTCCCACTCCTCGTCCTCATCCTCATCCTCGTCCTCCTCCTTGTCCTCTTTCTCCTCATCCTCGTCCCCCTCTTACACTCACTCACTCACTCCTCTTCCTCTAACTCGCTCTCTCAAATTGGCCTCCATTGTTGTCCCAACCAAGAAAGCCAACCTGAAGCCTATTTATAGTGCTCAAGCTCTGAAGAAATTAGCTAAAAGTGTTTTCACACGTGAGCACTGGGTGTAGGTAATCGGTAAATGAGTGTGGCATTTTGATCGGCAGTGTTTTCAGAACAAAACACAAACCCTGTTAGTTTTGAATGATGTGTCTAATGTAGAGAACTGTGTTTAGTGTTTAACAAAAAGTGTTTTACAATTGCAAACTGAGTGTAAAGCAGATAATGTGCTTGCAGTTTTGCAGACTTGGTCTGAAGATTAGGTACATGAGTTAATGGTTTCACTGAGTGTGCCTCAAGTACTGTAATACCAACATGTTTTAAGCAGACCACCATAGTGCCTGTGCCCAAGAACACTAACTTAACCTGCCTAAATGACTACCGACCTGTAGCACTGACGTCTGTAGCCATGAAGTGCTTCAAAAGGCTGGTCATGGCTCACATCAGCGCCATTATCCCAGAAACCCTAGACCCACTCCAATTTGCATACCACCCCAACAGATCCACAGATGATGCAATCTCTATTGCACTCCACACTGACCTTTCCCACCCGGACAAAAGGAACACCTATGTAAGAATGCTATTCATTGACAATAGCTCAGCGTTCAACACCATAGTGCCCTCAAAGCTCATCAATAAGCTAAGGACCCTGGGACTAAACATCTCCCTCTGCAACTGGATCCTGGACTTCCTGACGGGCCGCCCCCAGGTGGTAAGGGTAGGTAACAACACATCCACCATGCTGATCCTCAACACAGGGGCCCCTCAAGGGTGCGTGCTCAGTCCCCTCCTGTACTCCTTGTTCACTCATGACTGCACGGCCAGGCACGACTCCAACACCATCATTAAGTTTGCCGATGACACAACAGTGGTAGGCCTGATCACCGACAACGACGAGACAGACAGCCTATAGGGAGGAGGTCAGAGACCTGGCCGTGTAGTGCCAGGATAACAACCTCTCCCTCAATGTGATCAAGACAAAGGAGATGATTGTGAACTACAGGAAAAAGAGGACCGAGCACGCCCCCATTCCCATTGACGGGGGCGGCAGTGGAGCAGGTTGAGAGCTTCAAGTTCCTTGGTGTCCACATCACCAACAAACTAACATGGTCCAAGCACACCAAGACAGTCGGGAAGAGGATACAACAAAACCTATTCCCCCTCAGGAGACTGAAAAGATTTGGTATGGGTCCCCAGATCCTCAAAAGGTTCTACAGCTGCACCATCGAGAGCATCCTGACTGGTTGCATCACTGCCTGGTATGACAACTGCTCGGCCTCCAACCGCAAGGCACTACAGAGGGTAGTGCGAACGGCCCAGTACATCACTGGGGCCAAGCTTCCTGCCATCCAGGACCTCTATACCAGGTGGTGTCAGTGGAAGGCCCTGAAAATTGTCAAAGACTCCAGCCACCTTAGTCATAGACTGTTCTCTCTGCTACCGCGCACGGCAAGCGGTAACGGAGCGCCAAGTCTAGGTCCAAGAGGCTTCTAAACAGCTTCTACCACCAAGCCATAAGACTCCTAAACACCTAATCAAATGGCTACCCAGACAATTTGCATTGCCCCCCCTCTTTTACACCGCTGCTACTCTGTTGTTATCATCTATGCATATTCACTTTAATAACTCTACCTACATGTACCTATTACCTCAACTAACCGGTGCCCCCGCACATTGACTCTGTACCGGTACACCCTGTATATAGTCTCGCTATTGTTAATTTACTGCTGCTCTTTTTTTGGTTAGGGGCTCATAGGTAAGCATTTCACTGTAAAGTCTACACCTGTTGTATTCGGCACATGTGACTAATAACATTTGATTTGAAGTACAACTTTTAGTGCGTAAGCGATTGTAAAAAACTAACTGTGCATACTATGCTTCAACTGCAGCTCTTACTTTCGCCACTAGGGGTAGTTGATTTCTGGGGGTCTGTACTCCCAAAGTTACTGACGTGCTTGCAAGTTATCTAGCAGTTCTCCGCTGTTAGCAGTTTATACTGGTGATAAAAACACATGATTGCCATAATTTAAAGTCCTTACTGAATGATTTAATGAAACAAATCAAACATTAAAACACAGTTATAGAAGGTAAAGTAAAAATCCAAGATATTGCATCTGTCATTACTTGAGTTAGTATTTCTTGAGTTATAGATTAGGCTATGCAAGCCATTCAGAGGATAATGTGCACCCACTATTGGGAATAAGAATGAGTAACACGCGCAAGGCATCTTCAGAGGGATTTCTGTTTTTGGTCATGCAAAAGTAATGTCACAAGTTACTTTCCACAGTAACAACTAACTTTCAATGGAAGTAACAATGTAACGAGTTACTTTTAAAAGTAACTTTCCCCAACACTGCAAGTGACTTACAAGTGTGGTGAGTCTTCCCGCCACTGTTATGTTGGAAAGCGTGTTGAGCACTTGGGAAAGTATTCTACATAAATACAAAATATTACATAGTTGTGTTTTTTTCGCTTAAGTTGTTTGTAGTACATATAGCTATCACTGGAGGTACACCAACACTAATTCAAACTCAGTGATAAAAATTACACATTCAACTGTGGCATATTTTGTCAGGTGCTTTAAAAAAAATAATTCTACAAAATGTCTAATTCATTCAAATTCAAAGTGAGATTCTTTCATAGTTCAATAATAATAATTACCATGTGGAGCCATTATTTCTCACTTTTTTTCTCCATTGCCCATCAAGCATGGCTTCAAGCACTCCATGAAAGCAAGGAAAGTATAGCACACATGATATGGCGATGTACTGGAAAAAAAACACCCATATGTAAAAGACAACTTTTGTTTTAGCTGCCCATCATCACAAGAGCAGTGTGTGTTATGTCAGAGACCATGTGGTGTACATTTACTGCACTTGTGGATTGCAAGACTGTCTTGTCACTGGTGGATATGAAAAATGGGGCCTCAGCAAGCGCCAGCTTTCGGAGACTGTTTTTGGTCCTTGTTCTCTCCTTACATTTGGCTATAAAATCTACTAAACAGCTGAGAATGTAGTCAGAAAATAAATACTGGATGAACAACTGGATGAATAAGAGATTAATTATTTCTGCCTTACTTCTTTTCTCAAGATGAAAGGAACAATGCCCATCAGCTACCACAAAGAGATCACTTTGGAATGTGTTGTGTTTTATGAGCCACATGCCAAAGACAAAAGGTCCATCATGTAAATCGGATGGACAATAAAGCTATATGAATTTCAATACTAGAAAGACGCTGCAAACCCACTCCCTATTGCTCCATAACGACTTGGGCCCAGTGGCTGCATGCATTCCTAGCCTCTGTTTAGCACTCTTTGGAATGCACTGGAACACATGAACCCCGCCTTTAGCTGTCTTATTTATTTTCTCTCCATCAGTCTCCTTCGCGCTCGGTGTACACCCAGCATCCCAGCACGTCAGCATTGCCAAGACTGTTACGCTATATCCAGCCTGTTTATCAAGAACGGCCTGGACTCTCTTTGAACTTCGATTGTGCACAGTATCAAAACTCGGAAAGGAAATATTATTGGCTGGTGGTGGGGTTGCGGGGGGGGGTCATTCAGTCTTTAATCTCCACCGGTTTCCCCCAGGGGTGTATTATTTGGCACGGGATAGCACAGTGGGAGGTGGGCCGAGTAAATCGAGGGGCTTTGGTCCAGGAACGTGGTCGAGTGCACAGCAGCACCAAAAGTTCCAAGACAAGGCCTTCCCAATCACTGTACACACTGTGCTCTAGGAGTACTGTAGCTGAGAAGATACTCAGCAACTCTTGGTAAGGCAATGGAAGTTCAAAAATAACTATTTCATTGTTAAAACCGCCACGTTTCTGGGTGTACTGTAAAATCTAACGAACACACGACCGATAGACATCTAGGGACTATTACACATTTTCTCTGGGGCATTGCAGATAAGACAAGAGCACTTATCAATTTCAATCATGTGATTGCCTGTGACTGTAGAATGCAGGACAAGCATACACAACAATCACAATTCTTCATAACTACTAGATAAACATGACAATGGTGTTTTTCTTGGTGTTACAGTGCTTCAAAAGTGTTTTATATCATGTTACCCTGCCATCTGAATGTATATAGCACTCTCAATGTCTTGCGAAGCTATTAACATTTGGTGCTGTTGCTACAGCACCTAGACAGTTTTTGTCATGGAAAAGTGCATCAGTCCCCAGAGAATCCTTCTGCACACACAGCAACAAAAGCCAATGTTTGCAGCATAGTCTGACACACACAGACAGGCTCAAAAAGGGTGAGACTTATCTCCAAAAGGTTTTCCTCTAGCATTTCAATGTCTCATGAAAAGAGCTAGCCTGAAACACAGCAATATCAGTGTGGATTCCAGGCTACTAGTAGGATATTGTATAGGCTAAACTGCAAGGTCCCACAAGCACAGCTAGAGGGAGGTGTTTTGAAAGCGAATGCTTTACATTTGCTCTCATAGGTACCTGTTTCTGTCTGAGAATTTTCTTCATCAGAGGACCAAGGGACATATTTGGAAGGTTTGACTGGTAATATTTTATGTTGGTTTATACCCCTTTCCTAACTATACAGCCAATGATCTCTAACATATAACGTTGCATTTTGGACATTGGATAAATAGTCAGTGATATTTGACCTCCACGTGTGTTCTTAAATAATTGATAGACAACCTTTGGGATTGTGTGGTGACCATGTGTTTTCATACTGTATGGGTTGGTTTTCCAGACCCAGAGAAAGCATAAGTTGTACTTTAACAAAAAGAGAATCTCCATTAAGTGATTTTTGGTCCACGAGCAGGCCTAATCTGTCTGGGAAACAGGTCCTTTCTTCAGGACATAATAACAATAATAATGTAGACTATTAACAATACTGTATATATTTAGATAATATAGTGTACTGTAAATTTACTGTACTGTAGACTTTGGCCTGGTGCTAGTAAATGGACACAGCAGGTGGTCTATCTCGCAGGGGGTGCTAAGCCCAGCGTGATGCTCAAAAATACAAGTGAAGAAAATATCCCGAGGTCAATGGGTTGGTATAGGGTTACTAATGAGGTGGGGTGAAAGGGTGAGGGAATAGGCTTCACGGGTGGTGTGACTCAAAATGTCATAAAGGGCGGACCTATATTTGACTGTCAATACGTTTTCGACCAATCATAGTAGTCGTTTTTTTGGGAGAGATGTCATGGGGTCAAACAGTGATCGACAGGATGACACGTATCAAAGCTTCAGTCCCCCATCATTAATGATTAGCTTACTACAAACAAAATAAACACAAAGATGGATGGGGGAAATGAGGGAGGGAGGGTAGGGGGAATAAAAGAGAGAACAAATCCAAAACTGGTAGGAACGGAAGTAGGAAGAGGAGGAAGCTTGGTCGGTAAGGAAAAACAAAACATATGGATAAAAAAAAAAATGGCTTTGGCAAGACCATAACCCCAAGCACACATCAAAATCCACAAAGAAATGGTTAATTGACCCCAAAAATCTTAGTCTCCATTGAAAATGTGTGGTTTGAATTGAAGAGGGCAGTCCATAAGCACAGACAAAGGAAATCAAGGATCCGGAAGGTTCCTGCATTGAGGAATGGTCTAAAATCCCTCCCAATGTGTTCTCCAAATATTTATGAAAAAGGCTGAGATTTGTTTCTATTACTTGTTAACAAAATCTCTTTCTCTGAGCAATTGTATTAGTATAACATAATATAACGTGCACATTTTTTTGAGCATACATTATAGCTCAATATTTGAATTATTTCTTTTATACAGTAATTTTTGCTAATCTTTATCAAGGGTGTCAATAATTTCAGACCCCACTGTATATTAACCTCTCATTGGTTAATGGCCTGGAAATAGTGATGGACTTACTAGCGACTGACATGCTTTCTAGGTAAACAAACGTATAGCTTGGAATTAAGACAACAGCTTTCCCCCTTGGACAATCGAATGCCCTTTCCTGGTTCAAGAGTAGAAATATGAAGATAAGAAAATCCTGTGGAATTCCAGGAGCTTTTGTCCATACAAAGCAACATGAATGGGAATTAGAAACCGCCCCACGATTTCTGAAGACGTCTCAGTGGAAAGAATAATAAATGTCTCTTATCCATGATGGCGGAGGCCATTTATTTCCTTAACAGACAGTACTGAGGAGATGGCATCACTTCCATGACTAGTGCCGGAGCCCGGGCTGCCACGGATACAGCAAACGCAGCAGCAAAATATATCACAGTCACCCCTTGGCTGCGAGCCAAAGTTAACATGGTCATTTGCCCATTTTCTTTGCTTACGTCATCCCCTTTACTCCCTCCCTGCAGCAGTTAACAGCTAACGGCATCGGTGCTTTTTCTAAAAAGGCAGATAAAGATGTTGGAGATGAATGATTCAAGTAAATGAATATAGCTACTGTATGTCTACACTGTTCGCAGTCGTCTCTGATTACTTAACACTTGTTAACAAGATACCTCACCTGCACAAGTGGTTTCTTTGTACTAATTTCTTTGATTTCATACTGCTGTCATGCTACATGCAAATTCATGGTGATGCATGTTGAACTGATATACATTCCACTTTGTTAAGCAATATCTATGCCTACCTTGTTCTTGCTTATTAAAGACGCACTACGGGATCTTATGTACAACACATTCGTATATCACACGAAATGGATGACATAGTACACAACTGGATAACGTAGTACACAAACAACGGGACTCGTTTCGGCTCGTGAGCCCACCCTTTCAAAACTACTGGCTCAAATTAGACAAAAGTTTGAGTGCATCTTCAAGATCCTCAACACACTTGGACTACTTGTCCTGTGCATGATATGATACATTCATACATCCAAATTATGTTAGTTGATGGATCAATGTGTTCCAGAGACAAAAGCAGTCAAGAGAACGCATAATCCCCCAAAAAAAAATATCTATTCTTCTTTTCTATGAGAAAGCTGACAAGTGGTTTTGTTTCAAAACCATCATCATTACCAGATTATAATTCCTGGATAAATATAGGCCTAGCAGTTTCCCAGTCAATAGCCGCATTACCTCCCATGGCCTCCATTGTGGCAATGAACCATCTCTAATCTCTCTCTTATGTAACTAGGGGTATTCAGATTGTATGTAGCTGCTAGTTAGTGGTAATTCAATAATAGCATTACCCATAGTGTTTTAGAGGAAACAACATGTTCTGATGCTTTGATTTGGACATTGGTGGGTACATTGTGAATAAGAAGGGCATTTTGGAGAATATGTTCGGAGTCCTGTCATTAATTAGTTTGGTCGATGTCAATCATGACTACAAACAGCCAATGGTCTCTGGATGGTTCCTTGGTGAATGGGCAGAGCTGGTTAACCGGGTTGATACAGACACACCCGCACACACAGATGTACTGTACACACATTAGTACAGTACATGTCTCATTTGCAGCATCTGCATTTTCTGTGAGTACCGGCAATCGCACAAAGGGGCACTGCTGTGTTTGCTAACTAGGCAGAGGTTGGAGAAGGAGTGCACCTCAACGTGATGGCTATTTTCCTAACACCTGACAGTAACTCATGGACATATATATTTTATTGTAGCTTTTATACTTTGTACCTATAATCACATATACAGTAGATAGGAGAGTCAAGTAATATCATTTCAAAAGCAAAATGCATTCTCCAGTCAATAGGTTTAGTAGGCCACAACATCTGGTTTATATGCCACAACATCAATAGCTTGTTTTACGTCTTTTCATGTAAGTTTTAACAGTTCTGAAAAGAGCAAGACTGACAATGTGGCCCTGCTTTTAACACTAGCGGTTGTCCCCATTTCCATACAACTTCTGCCCATTGCCAATAATAGAAACAAGTATGGGATTGAAAAGCCAGACAGTGATGCTGAAAATATCCCAGCTGTCCATCAAATGGCTGCATTTGGGGTGAAACAGCATTTAGCCGCATGGTGACCAGCCCAACTAATCCAAAAATAAACATGAGCTGATTTCTCTCCACCAAGGGGATTGGTCAATATGTTTGGTAGGCACATTGGGTCATGCTAACCTAAATGGCTAGCTGTGAGAGAAACATCAACAGTCCAAACTAAGTGAATGAAAACATAGCATTTGGATCTGAGAGGTGTCAGATGTAATTTTCCTGATAACTCCAAATGATTGAATGCAGCTTATTGCTTTTATCTACAGTGTTGGGAATTGTGGGAAAATGGCTGGGTTGGTGGGGCGCCAGAGGAGATTGGTTTGTCATTTGAGCCTCTGGGCAAGGCACTGTGTTCAGCAAATCACTAGCTGTTCACTGGGGGATTTTCTCAAGGTGAGAAGTCAGGGCAAGCAGAGGCAGAAATTCTCAGCAGGCCATTTACTATGTACTGTACAGTCAGTGTCTCCTTGCAGAGCTGGCAAATTAATTTTCTATTAAAATGCTCTTCACAACCCAGCCAAAGCAGGGTAGTATTGACTATCAGTGGCTTGGTTTGCTGTTAGATTTGCATTCAATAACTGTTTGGTCTCTAATTCGGAAAGCTATACTTTGCATGGGTGGGTTGTGTGTGTGGGTAGAAAATCTCCTCAACCTCACTCATTCGGAGCTTAACAAACTTGAAAAGTATATAAAGGCAAATAAAATTGGCTGCTTTCACGGCAGTTTAATGCCTATCCTCATTGTTAAGAAATATGGCATAGATCTAATGAAAAAGCTCCTGAAATTCTATCAACACATCTACTGTGCTACACGTAGAGACCACGCTTGACCGTTGTTACTCTCCCTTCCGGGATGGCTACAACGCCTCCATCTGCTCCTCCCCGCCTATAGGCAGAAACTTATGCATGAAGCAACCGTGGTAAGGACTGTTCAATGTTGGTCTAAACAATAGGAATCTATGCTTCAAGACTGTTTTGATCACGTGGACTGGGAAATGTTCCGGGTCACCTCTGAGAATAGTATCGATGTATACCCATACTCTGGGTTTATCAGGAAGTGCATAGAAGATGTTGTTCCTACCGTGACGATTAGAACTTATGCAAACCAAAAACTGTGGATAGATGTCACTATTTGCGCAAAAACTGAATTGAACCACAGCAAGGTGACTGGGAATATAGACATGTACAAACAGACCAGCTATGACCTCCGTAAGACAATCAAAGAGGCAAAACATCAGTACAGGGACAAAGTGGAGTCGCAATTCAATGGCTCAGACACGAGACGCATGTGGCATGGACTCCACATAATCATGGATTGTAAAGGGAAAGCCAGCCATGTCGCGAAAACTGACGCCTCGCTCCCGGACAAGCTAAAACACCTTCTTCGCCCGCTTCAAGATAAACAACACGTGGACCCCAGCCACTCAAGACAACTGTGTGCTCCCGATCTCTGTGGCCCACGTGTGTAAAACGTTCAAGCATGTTAACCCTCGCAAGGCTGCTGGACCAGACGGCATTCCAAGTCACATCCTCAGAGCATGTGCAGACCAGCTGGCTTGAGTGTTTACTGACATAGTCAATCTCTCCCTATTTCAGTCTGTTAGAAGCTAGTTAAGGATCATATCACTTCGACCTTACCTGACACCCTAGACCCACTACAATTTGCATACTGCCCAAACAGATACGACACAATCGCCATGGCTCTGCACACTGCCCTATCCCACCTGGATAAGAGTAACAATGCTGTTCATGGGAGGGCAAAGGAGCAAAGCTGCTCTGCACAGGTAGACCCCTATCTGTGCACATGCCTGACTGTCTGCAATGCCAATGACCCAGAGCTGGACAATGAGAGGCCGTTGATTCCCGGGAGTCATTTGCACGAGCTGCACGAGCTGCAACTATACAGTAATATTCGGACAGACTCAGTGTTACAGAGCGATGCTGATGCGTCACAAATCTGGAGATTCAACTGCTGATATGCAAGCTGTTCACAACGTCAAAAACCAACTTTTGAAAGTTGCTTCTAAACTTTGAAAGAAAATAGCCGAAGCCTGAGACATCTTTATGTATAGATATTCAATGGCATCGCTTCAAATCAAGGACTAGCCTACACCCAAGGTGAGAATGTCCAACATTGGGAAGAGAGCATCAAAAAGAAAATAGGCTCAGTATGTATGCAATGCACCCCACTGATACCAAAAACACCTTTCTGTTAATCTTTTCCTGTAAGCACAGAAACATTCCTAGCCTATTGAGGGACTGGTATCAGGTTATTGTCAAATCAAACATGTTTCTAGTGTGAATGCACTTCCGTGTTTGTTGTTGAAATGCACCAACTGTATTTCTAACTCTGTTTTCCTATGGACTTCTTCAGGTGTACTGTATCAAATGAAAGCATTGATACTGATCATCCCTTTGAAGAATTCCTCCCACCCAGTGAGGGAGTAACGTCCACTCCCACGCTGTAAAATGCCAGTGTTCTTTGCATGGTTTTGAATTGGTGATCGTAGATAAGGGCTCAGTGGCGTAGGCTCTTAGCTCACATCGCTTAAAATGATTAACACACTGCTAAACTTGTTCCCTGGTCTGAGAGGAAGCACTATGTGTCCCCCCGGGAAACGTTTGCTGAGGGAAAAGACATTGTCTCATCTATGGCTCACAAGTATTTCCTGGGGAAAGCCTGGGCCACTCAGATACAATATGACCCCCTTTAATCGCACAGTCAAATCAAATCAAATCAGTTGATCGCCACGTCCGATTTCCTTGACCACTCTTTGCCATTGGACAGCTTTGTTTGAAAGACAATGTCTATCAAGCACAAGCTTGTGAGACCTTTGGCCCGCCTGAAAATAATTAGCTCATATTGGATTGTACAACCAATTGTATCTAGAGTGGGATCTTCACTGCATTAAAGTGGATCGATAGAACCTGAGCCCAAAGCAGCAAAAATTACATTTAATCTCTTTAAACGGTCCCAAATTCAGGTAGCTGATAACACTCCTTTAGGACCTTCAAGATTATCAACAAAAATTAATTGCACCCTAAAAAAACTGTTAATCAGTATATGGAAGCCATTCAAAGAGCTTCCGAATCTGGGAATTAAGAAGAAACAGATGGTGGAAAGCTGTGCTTAGATTAACTTTGCATGTCTGTGGCCGTTAATAAAAAGAGTGCCTAAATGTATTTTTCCTGTGTCATGAGATAAAAAAGCCACAGTCAAATTGTGTTTCTGAGTGACAATCACGCAGTATTCGTGTTTGGTCAACAATTCAAAGAATTAACCGTAAAAGTTGTATTTGATTTTAATTTGACTGGTAATTACGAGACCTTTAAATGACCTCACAGTTTGTCTCTGAGATGGATGTGACTTTGTTAAACCCCTCTTTCTCCAAGCGCTATGGGTTAATGAGTTACATTTTCTATTTCCATGAAGGAAATGAGAATGGCATCAACACAGAGGAACTTCTAACAGACGTGCACACATGCCCTCTCACACACAAAATAGAGAGAGACACACAGACAGAGATCACATCTGCATAGTGTGAACAAGCACTGTTAAAGGCTACTAGTAAAATACAGAAGTGGGGCAAAGTAGCGTATACTAAAGAATATAATACAATAATAGAATGCACAATATTTGCACTCAACAAAAAATGCTTCAATTGTATTCCATTGCTTTCTTTACATAACAGGATTGGGCAGATGGTGTTTGGGTAACAGGAGTCTTATATCACATTGTTGTACAACTGATTTCAGTTCTTCATAATCATCAAGCAGTGTTGTAGGCCTAATAGTCGCCACATTGCTGGCGTCCGTAGGCTGTGTGTAGCTTATAAGCAGTAGGCTATCAACCTGTATAAATAATATAAAAATGCATATGACTCTTTTCCACACCTGAAACCAGTATGGTAACCGACTTGCAACCACATTATTAAAGGCATATCCCAGTGGGCATACAATGTGATGAAGACATATTTTTCTGGTTAGAATCTGGTCGGGAGGCCTTATAACCAGATCACAACCAGATTAAGACGTCTTTTTCATGACACCAATTAATAGACACCAACCTACATAAAACATGTGCATAGTGTTTGTGGGCCATGCGCCCAGTGGATATAAGACACTAGAACCATTATAATGATTAAAATGTGAGTGTTTTTTTTCCAGCAGTGTTTGAATGACTCAGTTTAGCACAGTTGGCAAACAACTGCTGGCAGAGCGCACCAAAATGGGTAAGGGTCTCAAGGCATACGGTACCCAATGATCACGGTGTGCTCAGGCCTATTCCGTTTGAGACTCGGGGGGACTAGGCATGGACTCAGACTCGAGGGGCTTCATGCGGGCTAAGCTCTTCCCGAGTCCAGCAGAATCTTATTACTCTGGGCTTCGTCTAATGGTATTCAGGCCGAGTCCACTTCAGCTTATCTGGCCCGATTAACTTTTTCAGGAGTACGGCCATTTGAGGTTTTTATTGGGCAGGTGAAATACACATTTTATGTGATATATTTTATATATTTCACCTCATTGAATTTTCTAGTCATTAAAAGCTCAAATGTGTTACAGTCTCTGTGGTCCTATAGCTATCAGAGATGGTCCCTAATTTAGAGAATCTCCGATGCTCTAAATGCATTTGCTACAGGCTAAGGCAGTGTTTTTCGTAGTTGCAGTCCACCCAATTGAAAAGTGCACATTCACTTCCATAACATTTGTTCTAGGCTACCAGCATGTAAGATAAACATGCACAATAATACTGGATACCCTTACAAAAATTCACTGCCGTTAAATAAATTACTGTAAAGTCGCAATAAAACTGCAATTCAATGAATTAATGGTTGTTTAATTAATGATATCTGGTAACGTTCTGTGAGTGAGCTTCTAATAGTAATATTTTGTCTGTGTTAGCTAATTGCACTGTTTATTGTGCTGCACATTTTCTTCTGTTCAAATGAATGCTGTTTTAGTAAAAAATTATTAGTAAAAAATGATTGCACATGAATTTCACCCTGAAAAGATGACTATTATATTTTCCCTTAAAGCTTTTAAGCAACTAACAATGTGTGCAGTAATTTTATTTTAATTTAGCTAAATAAAGAGGTAGGCAAAAACTTGGATTAGAATCTGTGCCTCGTACGCCACAATAAATCTCTGCGTGGCCATTTGGACAGAGCGCCCGGTAGGCTACACAACACAGCTGGAAAAAAATTACAATTTCTCTAAATGTCCACACATTTTTTTCAGAAAAGATTTGACTGCTAAGTGGTAGTCCCTGTTCTCCTGCACTCTTGTTTTACTTTTGTAAGTAAAGCGGAGGTTATCTGGGGAGAAGAACGTCAAGGAAAGATTTGCTAACTAACGGTAGTTAACTTAGCTGACTAATTTTAGCTGGCTAACGTTAGCTCTCTGGCTAATCCTTCATGGACATGGTTAGTTTTCATTTTTACATTACATTTGAGTCATTTAGCAGACAGTCTTATCCAGAGTGACTTACAGTTAGAGCATTCCTCTTACGATAGCTAGGTGGGACAACACCATATCACAGTCACATTTTTCCTCAATAAAGTAGCTATCAGCAAAGTCAGAGCTAGTAAGGGGGACAAAAGTGTGAGCTAGTTCACGAAAGGAAAAAAAAAAATATATATATATACAGTTGAAGTCGGAAGTGTACATACACTTAGGTTGGAGTCATTAAAACTTGTTTTTCAACCACTCCACAAATTTGTTGTTAACAAGTTTTGGCAACAGTAGATGTCGGTTAGGAATTCATCTGATCACTCATGACATTCTGGAGTATATGCAAATTGCCATCATACAAACTGAGGCAGCAGACTTTGTGAACATTTATATTTGTGTCATTCTCAAAACGACTGTACTTTGTGCATGACACAAGTAATTTTTCCAACAATTGTTTACAGACAGATTATTTCACTTATAATTCACTGTATCACAATTCCAGTGGGTCAGACGTTTACATACACTAAGTTGACTGTGCCTTTAAACAGCTTGGAAAATTCCAGAAAATGATGTCATGGCTTTAGAAGCTTCTGATAGGCTAATTGACATAATTTGAGTCAATTGGAGGTGTACCTGTGGATGTATTTCAAGGCCTACCTCAGTGCCTCTTTGCTTGACATCATGGAAAATTCAAAAGAAATCTGCCAAGACCTCAGAAAAATTTGTAGACCTCCACAAGTCTGGTTCATCCTTGGGAGCAATTTCCAAACGCCTGAAGGTACCATGTTCATCTGTACAAACAATAGTATGCAAGTATAAACACCATGGGACCACGTAGCCGTCATGCCGCTCAGGAAGGAGATGTGTTCTGTCTCCTAGAGATGAACTTACTTTGGTGCAAATGTGCAAATCAATCCCAGAACAACAGCAAAGGACCTTGTGAAGATGCTGGAGGAAACAGGTAAAAAGTATCTATATCCACAGTAAAACGAGTCCAATATAGACATAACCTGAAAGGCCGCTCAGCAAGGAAGAAGCCACTGCTCCAAAACCGCCATAAAAAAGCCAGAGTATGGTTTACAACTGCACATGGGGACTAAGATCGTACTTTTTGGAGAAATGTCCTCTGGTCTGATGAAACAAAAATAGAACTGTTTGGCCACTATGACCATCGTTATGTTTGGAGGAAAAAGGGGGAGGCTTGCAAGCCGAAGAACACCATCCCAACCATGAAGCACGGGGGCGGCAGCATCATGTTGTGGGGGTGCTTTGCTGCAAGAGGGACTGGTGCACTTCACAAAATAGATGGCATCATGGGGAAGGAAAATTATGTGGATATATTGAAGCAACATTTGCGACTAAGTTAAAGCTTGGTCGCAAATGGGTCTTCCAAATGGACAATGACCCCAAGCATACTTCCAAAGCTGTGGCAAAATGGCTTAAGGACAACAAAGTCAAGGTATTGGAGTGGCCATCACAAAGCCCTGACCTCAATCCTTTAGTGGGCAGAACTGAAAAAGCGTGTGCGAGCAAGGAGGCCTACAATCTGACTCAGTTACACCAGCTCTGTCAGGAGGAATGGGCCAAAATTCACCCAAGGTATTGTGGGAAGCTTGTGGAAGGCTACCTGACACGTTTGTGGAAGGCTACCTGACACAATTTAAAGGCAGTGCTAGCAAATACTAATTGAGTGTATGTAAACTTCTGATCCACTGGGAATGTGATGAAAGAAATAAAAGCTGAAATAAATCACTCTCTACTATTATTCTGACATTTCACATTCTTAAAATAAAGTGGTGATCCTAACTGATCTACGACAGGGAATTTTTACTAGGATTAAATGTCAGGAATTGTGAAACTGAGTTTAAATGTATTTGGCTAAGCTGTATGTAAACTTCCGACTTCAACTGTATATATATTTAGCTGTTGTAGCCATTGGTTGTAGCTAGCTAGCTTTTTGATATAGGTTTAGTTAATGACAGTAAATGTGTGTTCTCTCTCTGTCAACGTTGTGTGTGTGTGAGAGAGAAATGGTTGATAAATACACATATAGGAAACATTGATTTTGTGTGTGTGTGTACCCCAATATGGATGGGAAGTTTTCTTGATTCATCAGGGTCTCTTGTAATTTTGTCTTTTGTATTTGACAATACAATACATTTTAAGATCCTATCCCTGCTCCCCCTAAACACTAATTCTAACTTTACACCTCTCAACTGCCTTTTTCAATTCTTGATTCTCTTTTGTTGCAGGAATCTTCTAGCTTGGATGGATGGAACAAAGGGAAGAAGTACAGAAGTTATTCAGCCTGCTGACAAAGTAATGTAAATAGACAGCAAAACATATACAGAGAGGGATAGAAAGAGAGCCTGTCTGCCAGATTGCTGAGGGGCAACATAGTCAATGTACTTGCTAGACTAAGTATAACTTAGTGAAGACTTTAGGTAATGGCTAAACATGATCCATCTCCGTATTTACAGTTCCTGAAACATGTCAATGACCTGATGCATGGCCTCTACAGCAGTGCTTGGCCACCCACTCAGTTACTAGTGACCTATTATATTCCTATTCTAATAGTTTGTAAAGCAAATAAAATCCTATTTTATTTTTATGCTTACTGTAAGTGTCATTGATTGGTTGATGTGTTGCGGGCCTCTGACCACCATGGTGGAGGAGGATACAAAGTATGTATATGAGAAAGTTGTTCTTTTTTGAAGACATCTGCCACAAACTTCTTTAACCAGTACCATGGAAATACTTTTAGCCAGCTAAGTCCAAAATTTTGTCAGGAATGTCCTTTTCTAGTTATTTTACAATCTCAAATTGATGAAGTTGTAATGCGCTGATTCGCTTCACTGCAGATCTGATCCATTACACCACTCTTCAAGAGGGCCACTACGCTCCAGATCACCTTCTGTGCTAAGAGGTCCTTGATGAGGATCTACTCAAATCACACCATTCTAATTAGTACAACAAAACAAAATGGGCTTTATATAGCCTCATTATTGTTATTTTGTGTTATTTTTTTACTTTACTTTATTTAGTAAATATTTTTTTTACTTTATTTTCTTAACTGCATTGTTGGTTAAGGGCTTGTAAGTAAGCATTTCACGGTAAGGTCTACACCGGTTGTATTCAGCGCATGTGACAAATACATTTTGATTTTATTTGATTATATATTCTGTCCCAGTCTCTATATGCATGTAATGTCTGTGGGTGAATTATGAAACAATTACTGTATGCAGATGTGCAAAAAATGGTGATGTAGATTTTTTTTGCCATTGCTTTATCTATATTTAAATGTAAGAATATATTGCAGATTTAAACTTTAATTGATGCCTATGGTAACAAATAGAAATGTAATTATCAATGTTTTCAATATCCAACTTTGTCCTCTGCAATACTTTTTACAGTAAGTAATAAACTGTAGTCAGGTGGTGGTCATTACCAGGTCATGATGAGGTCTTAAATATGAATTTAACTATGACCAGTGCATAATATAGCACATAACATAGTGGTAAGAATTATGACCAGCTGGTCATATGGTGGTCAGAAAAAAAGTCACAATATTTTTTTTTCCAACCAGTTTGCGACCAGAACAAGACGTCTTAAAAAAGACGTTAAACTAACATATTCTGAACCAGTTTTGCCTACTGGGTATTACCTGCTTGATTGACGGTGAAAAGTACCGTGAAACTCCTCCCTTCGCTCGCAGGCAGTTGGGATTGCTTCCTATGCAAACGTGTCTCAGTAGAGTAGAGTAGAGTACAGACGGTTGCAGTAAATACAGTGCTCCAGAGGCGGGGGTTGACCTCGCAGCTCAGAAAACATCACTAATCCAGTATTTCAGGTGCGGAAGCCGACCATTGCTCAAACTGCAACAGAAACACCCACGACTCTTAACCGGCATACTGCAAGTGAATGGGAGGTCTAGTGACAAAAACTGGAATTCTGATTGAAGAAAGAGACCGTAACCGTGAAGACGATTAGAGAAATTGTTATACATGCTATTCTTTTAGTTATTTGGTTTAATTTATAACGAGACATCTAAGAAATTTTAACCACGCGCAACGACTGTTGGAATTGGGACACTAGGCTACGTCAATTTCCACTCTGGTTTCACTGAAACTCCAGCCGTTCCCAGTTGAAGAATTAACAAAAATACATTTGGAAGATCCTAGCGATTTCCTAACTTGGATATACCTACTGCTGGGGATATTGGTCATTCTTTAAAAAGGTGAGTGTTGGGGTGTTCTTTTTGTTTAGGTTGGGTTGTTCTTCAAACTTTTCTCTCGCCATTTTCCTGCATCAATTGTGTTTTCACAACAACTGGGAACCCGGAAAAAACGATGTCAAATCATGACGTCAATGGTCTTCATTTCGGAGTTCCGAGTTCCTAGTTGTTTTGAATGTGGCACAACGCGCATGAGGCGGAAATGTACCTGGATTACAGGTAAACTCATCTGAAACGTATGAAATCGCTGATTAACTTCCGACGTTATTCAAAACAAAAACGTCAAATATGTATTAGTGCGGTTTCAGTAGTGCTTCTGTAACTGTGTGAAATAAACGCCTACATTTTATATAAGAACCTATCCTAAATATTGTGAAAGTGCCCAGCTTAACAGTATTTCCTTATTGCGCTTGGGACATTGTAGCAACATAACATATGAACAAAGACTAGTCTAGCTTGTCACATAGCCGGTTGACACTGACAACAATTCTGCAAAGTTTACTTAGGTTATTGAAATTGAGCCTGCAAAACTCAAGTCCCTCCATAGTCCATAGCCAAAATACTATTGTATATGAAACTATTAAATGTGACAGGTTACTTCGTCCATGTAACCGGATTCGGCATTAAAAATAATCATTCAGATCTACGCTCAAGCATTTCCATTCATTTGCACAAGTTGCATCAGACTGTCAGTTCAGGTAGGCCCTCAGTGTTTCCCAACTCGTCCGAGTACCCACCAACAGCACACATTTTTTGTTTGTTGTAGCCCAGACAAACTCACCTGATTCAACTCAGAGGGCTTGGTAGTTAGTTGAGAAGTTGAATCAGGTGTGCTGTGCTGGCTACAACAAAAATGTGTGCTGGTGATGGGTACTGGAGTTGGGGTAACACTGCATGCCTACTTGAACTGACCTAGCCTAATGCAGCTTGTGCAAGTGAATGGAAATGCTTGAGTGTAGATCTGCATGATTCTTTTTAATGCAGAATCCAGCTACATTGACTAAGTAACCTGTCAAATTTAATAGTTTTGTTTTGTTGAAACTATTGCATTTGTTGGGGGCACTCAAGGACTGGATTTGCGAAACACTGTAAGGTATCAACTATTTAATTATAGATTTGTGCCATTATCTGATAGAGAAATGTTCTTGTAATAATCCGGAATGAATTGGAGAAGACTTTCCTACTTCCAAACTGATTTGACTGTACCACATTAAAGTAACTGTCCAGTGAAAATCTCACTTTTAAAGTTCATATTATGACAACTCATACCTAAATAATGTTGTTGACTCATCCTATACTCGTATGTGGCCACCTAAATAATGTTGTTGACTCGTCCTATACTCGTATGTGTCCAAAGCATAAATTGGAGAAAAAAACACTTGCATCTCAAACAGGCTTTCAAAAATGTTTGCTATTTCCTCATAGAGTATGATGTCATACTCCTGAGAAGGAAAAGCGGCCCAAGCAGCGGTCTACTTACATTCATCATTTTAATGACCGGTATACGCCCACACCATTCTGTAGTTGGGGTACGCTCACACTATTCCAACCCAGAAACAACATAGGCCTTCTTAATGCCATTTTTTTGGGAAGGATAACTATTTCACTCATAAAATGTATTAATTATAGGTCATTTAGAAATCTGGAAACAAAAGACAGTTACTTTAGCATTCCTTTTTATATTTGTCATGATGACCAGCACTAGTTTCTCAACACTGCCAATAACAAAGTTGTTTTAACATGATTATAACATGAATCACTTTTACAGAACATTCGGCAAACATCTGAGTGATAAGCAGACACTCAATTAGTAATTTTACCACATAGCGCCATGCTTTTGAAATACTGTATCTTTTGTATGACCAGTGAGTACAATTTGTACTCATCTCCCGAGTCCCCAGTGAGTTTCAGTAATATGCATTGTTTCTACGACACCTTCTTTTCACCCCAAAAGCCTTGTTAGCAAATTAACACCTCATCCTGTGGTCAAACATCAGACACCTCAAGAATATTCCCTCGATTGTGTGATTTTCGCCATTATTAGATAGCTGTCTTTTTATATTCCTCACAGGCATAAAGCTCATTCAAACCTTGAGTTGTGTGTAAGGTATTACAACTGAATGAAAATCATCTTATCAGAAACTAATGGTTTAGTATATTATATTGTACTCAATATATATTGTGAGTTTGTCTGATTGTTTGAATTATTTAGATGTGAGAAAGGGTGGTGTTCACGTTTAGAATAAAGCTAAATTGGAAGATGTTACGATTAGCCTACTTATCTATTTGTGGGACAAATATAAGCCTAGAGGGTGGCAGGGTTGGATTTTCACATTTTACGATGCTCCAATTTCAGTTTAATTGATAGGAAAGATACTTTGTTTCAGAACAAGGTAGCAAATGTCTTTCCATCACAATTAATATATTGGAAAGAAGACTTCATTCAGAAATTATGGAGAACTCATTCTCTATTTTACATCACACATACACACTCCTCAATATAACACATCAACATTTGTATTATCCTGCTATGACATAATTATCTTTATTGTACACCGCTAGATAATGCTGTGCTGTTTTTAGCACACAATGTATTTTCATCATACCAAACATTGCTGTGGGATATTTTCATTGGAACCAGTAAGGTAGATTAGAAGATAATGGCATGCTGGAAAAACAGCTAATGTTTGTAGCAGCATGGCCCATGTTACATAATTCATTTCCCAGAGTTGTTTCAGAGAACTATGTCAGTTCACTGTTGTTGTCTATGGAAGTTTGCGGGTGTGATATTTTTATGTGCTTCACTGGGATAGTGAAATCAAGTACCAATCGGACAAGATAAAGTGCTAACTCTCAAAGGAGGGCAGTTCACTAGCTAGTTCCCATAGATAATTAGAACTATTGGAGGTTTGATTGAAGGGTACCTGGCATGGATGATAACTTGTGTCCCATTTGTTGGCCTATGTCAGCAGCTGCATCATTCATTCATTAAAGCCTCACTCTGTAGGATGTAGGACCACCAACTGAACTGAAAACAAATGCATCCATTCACTTTTTCACTGTAGTGCTAAGAAATGCCATTCCATGAGAGCAACATTACTTTTTAAAACATGTTTTGAAGCTATACATATTTTGCTTATAAATTACTGAAATCTTAGACTGTGGCATTAAACAAGGGCTGTGCCAGAGTGCACTTAAACCACCTGACCTCCGCATGCAGCATTTAATTTAGCTGCTGGAACAGAATAAACTCATTCATCTGTTTTAAAAAGGGAAAGAAAGTTTTTGGCCAGCGCCGTTGCACTGACATTTATTGGCAAGTCATGGGAAGCAGCGAGACATTTAGGAAGTAGTCTGAACAGTCCAAGGGAGGATGTTATATTTCAATCAGAGCCTTAAAAAAAAATGCAGGGTCCGGCTTTGGGAACATGTGCTTTTGTTCTCTCCCTTTTCCATTGTTGCTGTGACAGAAGGGGGTCGTTCATTGAGTGACTCAGCGAGGTGTGGGTAACCTGTTCAGTTTCACACGGTTCAAAGCTGCGACCGTGTGCTGGAACGCAGCCAGCTTTTGGCAGGAAGGCCACTCGAGAAATGTCCGCTTGCATTGTTTCCCCCGTCTCCAGTCCTCAGGGAATTCACAAATTTTTGTTTTGTTCTGTTATTTCATGATTTTCAACAGAAAATTGTTTTATTTCCCCACAGCTGAGCAAGGTTTCCTAGTAGTCAGCTTTCATTATTACATGGTCTAAAATGTTTGAGGATTTTATTTGTTTCATCAGCAACATCTAGGGATTGTGATATACACAAGCATTTTTGACCAAAACCAATGGAAGCTAACATTTGTGTATGAAGCAAAATGAGGCAGATGGTGACTGAGTGTGAGGGACAATGTCAATAAATGTCGGTTTTCTCTTCACTTTCTCACCTCGTTGCTTTTTAGCACCACAGTTACACCTGGTGGCAGCTTTAAATGAATTATTTAGTGAAGTATTGAGTTCACGTTGGAAATGGTCAGCACAGAGAAGGTCAGCTTGACTGACCGGTGTCAAGTTGCTGAGACAAGTCTCTTACTAAGGTCTACATTTAGCATGAAAGCACTATGTCACTCCATTGGGAATATCAATCCATCTTTCCATTGATGAAGACAAGACAAACAGTGATGACAATGTGCAACTGTCAGCCACACATGGGAGAAATCTCTCTTGTCAATCTTCGAAAAACCAAAGCTATTGTCGGGCGGTTTACCGCATACCAGGGTATGCAATTATTTTTTTCAATACCGTCGAAACGATTTTATTAGATTTTTTTTATTTGATACATTTTTAATATTTGTAGATATTTTTTAAAGAATAATTATGTATTTTACCCCCTTTTTCTCCCCAATTTCAATCTTGTCTCATCGCTTCAACTCTCCAACGGGCTCAGGAGGCAAAGTTCGAGTCCGAGACATGACCCGCCAAAACGCGCTTCTTTACACCCGCCTGCTTAATCTGGAAGCCAGCCACACCAATCAATCAATCAATCAAATGTATTTATAAAGCCCTTCTTACATCAGCTGATGTCACAAAGTGCTGTACAGAAACCCAGCCTAAAGCCCCAAACAGCAAGCAATGCAGGTGTAGAAGCATGTTGGTTAGTCTTTTTCAAGAGAGGCTTTATTACTGCACATTTTGTGAGTTTGGTACACATCTGGTGGATACGGAGCCATTTATTATGTTCAACATAGGAGGGCCAAGCACCGGAAGCAGCTCTTTCAGTAGTTTAGTTGGAATAGGGTCCAGTATGCAGCTTGAAGGTTTAGAGGCCATGACTATTTTCATCAATGTGTCAAGAGATATAGTATTAAAAAACTTGAGTGTCTCCCTTGATCCTAGGTCCTGGCAGTGATGTGCAGACTCAGGACAACTGAGCTTTGGAGAAATACGCAGATTTAAAGAGGAGTCTGTAATTTGATTTCTAATGATCATGATCTTTTCGTCAAAAAAGTTCATGAATTTATCACTGCTGTAGTGTTAATTTTGTCACCTATTTTTAATTTAGTCTTAGTCTTGTGCCAAATGTGCTTGTTAGTTTTAGTCATATTTAGTCATTCACATATCTTTTTTTGTTAGTCAAGTTTTAGTCGACTAAAAGTCTCGTAATTTTAGTCTAGTTTTAGTCAAAAGAGAACTCAAGGTATCTTAGTCAAGTTTTAGTCGACTAAAAGTCTTTTCATTTTAGTCTAGTTTTAGTCAAAAGAGAACTCAAGGTATCTTAGTCAAGTTTTAGTCGACTAAAAGTCTTTTCATTTTAGTCTAGTTTTAGTCAAAAAATAACTCAATATATTTTAGTCAAGTTTTAGTCAAAAAATGTTAGTCTTGTTTTTTTTAAATAACACAGATTATTTCTGATAAACATTTCAGTAAAAAAGTGTTTCACATATCTCAAATATTGGTTAAATGTCATAATTACCTGACAAAATACACTTGTTGAATGATTTTTGTTGAATGCAACTGTTAAATGTGTCTGGTTTTCAATTTCTGATTTAGGCGACACATTTACAAATGATGAACCTGTTCTGAAGAGTATTTTATTTTAACCAACACAATTCAAAAGCTGGGGCCCAACAGACTCCGACTGACAAGTTACAAAGGTTTTTAAAACTCTTTTGGTTGCATTGTGTCTCATGTTTCTGTTCAAAGCAGAAATAAAATAAATATACCCAGAAAAACTGAAAAGAATAGGCCTACTTTACTGTGGGTCTAAAATACAACCTATTTACAGTCTAGGTTGATCTTGAGAAATAACAAATAAGATTTAACAAGGCTTTAACAAGGCTCAACAATTAACAGTTCTGCTGTTACTACAGCCACTGATACTAAAGCTTACTACAGCTGCTGAAACTTCAACTTTAGGAATGAATTAAACAATCAAGTTCAAAGGCAATATTTGCAACAGTAAGCAAAATCCATTACAAGGTATAGTGCTAGAAAAAAAATGTGTGTGCTGTTTAATTGAGGGTTATTTAAAGTAAAAAAAACAACCTATAACCAAACTTTAACCAGAGCAGTATGCAGTTATCACTCTAGACTTTGTTAAGTTTTAGAAAAGCACTTCTTTCTAATGTAACTCTTGCTCTGTTTGTGACCACTTGAAAGGTCTCCAGTTAAACTAAAGACCCGCTCTGCAAACGCTTCGGAAGCTGGCATTGCCAGAAGGTCTAATGCCAGAGGTTTCAGCAGTGGATACATGGTGGAGCTTTGAGAAGACCAGAAATCCATGCCGGATTCTTCTGGGTTTGCATGGGACAGGGCTTCTTTGAATTTTTGGACCTCTTGTCTGATGGAGGCCTTGGAGGTCTTTGGCTTTGATAATGGCCGATGGGCACTAAAAAACCTGAATCTAGGCCGCTTTTGCAGAGGCGCCTCTGAGACCTCTGCATTTCCAATGTCCTCATCATCTGTCACCTCTTCCTGGTATGGTACACTGCAGTGATGTACTCTTCAGCTTTACTGAGGAGATTCTGTATGTCGTCATTATCATTGTCAATCAGGGTCTCTGCTGACACACTAGCGTCAACAAAACAAGCAGCTGCAGCAAGAGGAGAGAACTTGCTTGCCGACACATCCAGAAAACAGCTGAAGCGTAAATCCATGTTTGCAGACATCTTCTGTGCCAGTTTAGCCACATCCCTGTAGCTCCTGGCATGAGCAAGGGATAAGTCTGAAAGGTGGCTCCTCAAGTCCAGTAGTGCAGGGACAACCAGGGAGAAACAACACGTGTCACTTTCAAGCACCTTTGTGTGTTCTGCAAACGGAAGGAGCAAATCTTTGAGTATGGCCACCTTCTGCCATTCACTGGGCAGTAGGCAGTCCCAGCCCATGGTGTCAGCCACTGATGTCACATGGTCCTTTACTTCGAGTAAACGAGACAACATCAAAAAAGAACTGGACCATCTGGTTTCACAGTCTTTGATGAGAATGAGTCCACATTGTTCCAGCAACCGTTCTGTGGCAACAGATGATTTGCGAAACTGTCTCACCAGATGCCGGACCTTGTCCAGTAGACGTTTGATTGCTTGTTCCTTCTTGACCATGTTGACGACAAGCTGAAGGGTATGGACCACACATGGGGTCCTCTCCAAGGTTCCATATCTCATAGAAAGTTTAACACAAAACAACAATTATTTTCATTAATCCTACAATAACTATTAATCTATACAATAGCACTTCATCACTACATGAAATTAATTAAACATATTTATTTCAGATTCTTTTTAGATTCAATATCTATTACAGTGAATAAGCTCTCTATAATAACAAACATCATTCACAGACTGACCTTTCGTCTGCCTCTTCCTCTTCATCACTATACTTGGAATCGTTCTCATCAGAACTGGTGTCCTCGTCTTCGACGCGAAATGCAGAAATCATGTTGCTTCCATTATCAGTTATTATCATGATAATTTTTTCGTTTGGGATCCCCCATTCTTCTGTGCACTCCTCCACAAGAGTGACAATAGAATTAGCAGTGTGTGGGTGAACCATTTGCTTTAGGTTTAGTAGTATGTGTTCAGCTTTACTGTCCTGAACATTGAAATAGCAAGCACTGACAGCCAGGAAGGAGGCTGTGAGCCCCTTTTTAGTCCATATATCAATGCCAATGGTTACTTTGCGGGCCATAGCCAGTCTGTTTTTAATTTGACCTTTTCAGCTAGGTACATTTGGTCCACTAGATTTGTAATTTTGGTATTTTTTGGCACAGTCAGTCTTTTATCTATTTTCTCCATCATGTTGATGAATTCCTCATCTTCTACTGTCTGTGGAGGGTGGGCTGTCTGGGCTACCCATTTAGCTATAGCCTCCTCTTTAATGCGTTGTTCCTGGGAGTCTGGCTTGTACTTGATGTGAGAAAAGAGTGCACCTGACATAGATGGCCTCTCCTCTTTCCTGGCTGGTTGCTTGACCACATCTGAAATCTATGGTAAGAATAAATACAATGAGGCCTCATTAAATGCAATAATATCAGGAACACAAGTGTTATAGTGGAAAAAAAATAACTTAATGAAAAACCTAAGATCAAAACTGTAGGTGGATATATATATTTTTTTATATTACGTAAATGACCAACTGAATGTTATACATGGTATTGCACACACCATTATTGATGATATTTGGAGCAATATTACATGTAATTGTTAAACTTGATTCCCTTACATATAAATTTGCTTTTATGCCTAATTACGTTCATTTTGATTATGATGTGATTGTGACAGGGGCGCGGGAAGAGGTTTCAGGTTGGGAGTGCTGAGTTTTTCAGTCACCACTTTTGAATAAGAAACAATATCAAGACTATAAAACTTGTCAAAACTCGCATGAATCACAACAAGTGTATCAGTGAGAACACTCATTTAAACAGCGCATACACTCGAACTTGACTGCACATCACATTTTTGACTTTATTGATACTGCTTTTAATCGTAATGCAACGGACCGGTCAACGGGACATAAATGAAGCCTTTAAAGAAAAGGGTTATTAGGCTGTCATGTACAATAAAGAGCCTGCGCAGCGACAGGAAATAGAATTTAACACAAAAAGCCTGCCTTGTGCTAGACGGTGGACTTGCGCTCAGGATTTTTTTTTTTTCATGTGGGCGATTAATTCTTTCTACGCAGACACCATTTTATGTAACACTCTGTGGAGTATGTTTTTAAATTACTACATGGCTTGGTTAAATTCTAATGTAGAATGCGGTGGTCTGTTATTTCTTGATATATATATATATATATATATATATATATATATATATAGCATTCCTAGCAACATATGCTGGTGAGTACAGTACAACTCCGACAGGTCTGATTTCTTACCAACTTAACGTCATGATAGAAATGTAGTGGATATGTTACTATGCATATCAAGTTATTCATAGTCTGGTGGATTTGTATTTCTTGATAACAGACCGCTGCTAAGTATAACACAACAAAAACAAAGACATTTTTGTAAATTGAAATTTGCTATCGTAAATGTTAGCAACACCTCCGCCTTTGTGGGATGCGCGGGGGATATGCTCACTAGTGTAACCAGGAGGTGAGGCCTCATTTAACACAGTAAATTCATCAGGCTCAAGCTATGTTTGTCAGGCCAATCACATCAAGATTATGATCAGTGATTCGTTCATTGACTATAACTGCCTTGGAAGTGAGGGATCTTACATTAAGTATCCCTATTTTGAGATGAAATATCACAATCTATTTCAATAATGACAGGAATGGAGGAGGTCTTTATTCCTGTGAGACTGCTAAGGCAAACATCGCCATGTTTAGTTTTGCCCAACCTAGATCGAGACACAGACACTGTCTCAATGGGGATAGCTGAGCTGACTACACTGACTGTGCTAGTGGCAGACTCCACTAAGCTGTTGGGCTGGCTAACAGCCTGCTGCCTGGCCTGCACCCTATCTCATTGTGGATCTATGGGAGTTAGAGCCCTGTCTATGTTCGTAGATAAGATGAGAGCACCCCTCCAGCTAGGATGGAGTCCGTCACTCCTCAGCAGGCCAGGCTTGGTTCTATTTGTGGGTGAGTCCCAGAAAGAGGGCCAATTATCTACAAATTCTATCTTTTGGGAGGGGCAGAAAACGGTTTTCAACCAGCGATTGAGTTGTGAGACTGCTGTAGAGCTCATCACTCCCCCTAACTGGGAGGGGGCCAGAGACAATTACTCGATGCCAACACATCTTTCTAGCTGATTTACACGTTGAAGCTATGTTACGCTTGGTGACCTCTGACTGTTTCATCCTAACATCGTTGGTACCGATGTGGAGAACAATATCCCTATACTCTCTACACTCACCAGTTTTAGCCTTAGCCAGCACCATCTTCAGATTAGCCTTAATGTCGGTAGCCCTGCCCTCTGGTAAACAGTGTATGATCGCTTGATGATTTGTTTTAAGTCTAATACTGTGGGGTAATGGAGTCGCCAGTGACTCGGGTTTTCAATTTGTCAGAGCTAATGGTGGGAGGCTTCGACGTCTCAGGAAGAGGCGAGACCAGAGAAGGCTCCGCCTTTGACTCCGACCAGTTGAACGTTTCTGTCGGCTGAGCATTCCTACAGCATTTCCTTCCAGAAGCCATGAGAAAATTGTACGGCTGCGGGGACTGCGCAAGGGGATTTATACTACTATCTGTACTTATTGTTGGCACAGACGCTGTTTCATCCTTTCCTACACTTAAATTACCCTTGCCTAACGATTGCGTCTGAAGCTGGGCTTGCAGCACGGCTATCCTCGCCATAAGGCGATTGTTCTCCTGTATATTATGAGTACAGCGACTGCAATTAGGTTTCCTCTGACCAATGTGCAGGAGGAAACACTGTTCACCTGACGATTAAGGTCAGCTTTGCTGCGCCGCCCAATGGGACTCCCGATCACGGCCAGTTGTGATACAGCCCGGGATCGAACAAGGGTCTGTAGTGACACCTCTAGCACTGCAGTGCCTTAGACCGCTGCGCCACTCCGGAGCCCTGTAGCTACTTTTTAAGTAAATACCTTGAGTCAACTTGTGCAATACTTTAGGAGATAAAGATGATTATGTTCTGAATTACAACTGTCACGTAATTTTTCATTATGAATTTTACCAGTAGTTCCCAGTCACGTGGTGTTTGTTTACAAGCACACAACGATGAGAGACCGGAGCCTTGTGAGTCACTCACTGTGGTGCAGCACGCGCCAGGTGATCTAGTTACAGTATGGAAATAACAACTAAATGTTTGCCGGCTAGATATCTTATAACTATTTAAGTTAACTGTCTAAAATGTGCTAAATGCTCTGCAGTTGTGCATTTGGTTTGCTAATTTATTTTGCTAAGTGGTTAGCTTTTTCCAAAATCAAGCTTTGCTTGGTAACAGCAGAGAATACCCTCCTGGATCAAGAGTCTTGCTGTTTAATATTTGTTTTGCGTGTGCAGCAAACTGCGAGTAGCATATTTTAGTTACTAGTATAGTTTAGGTCAGACTGTTTAACATTTAGTTAGTATTCTCTATGATATTTTACATGTATTTGTTAGCATTGCTAACCTTCGGGTTAGTGGGATTTGAAAACGGCACACCTTGTGTTCAGTGCAGGAATTACCGAATATCCCGTTATGGAAAGGTTTTAAAGAAAAAAGCTGTTTTAGGTTTATTTTATTGTCGAAATTTGAAACCGATTGGTCTAATTAGTTTCTTCTCTGCAGTGAGTCTGGATCTGAGTACCTCCCGGACGATTTCTATAACGCAAACACATTCTAATCGTTCTGATTGGTCCCAGAAACTGATGGGTTGGGTCCGAGGCAGAGCCAGAACATACGTGGGCAGGCCTCACGCACATGCAAAATGTTTTTTATGCAGTGCGATAAGTGCTTTTATTTTGGGAGCACCGTGCCACTAAAACATTTGCCAATAAAACACAATGCGTAACAATATTTTGCCGCAACACTCTTCACTACTCTAACAAGACAAGATGATATAGTGTTTACAAATCACAATACTACAAGGCTTTAAATGTAGCTAATTAAAACAGTCACACGCCATGCACACAACTAATCCCTTTTCGCACAAACTTTCCCTCAGAACTGTCAGTTAATGGCATTAGCTAGCTAAGCTAACTAGCAAGAACAAAAATAATGATATGCGTTGGAATTTACACTTTATTTGACAACAAAAAAACAAATGATGAAAATGATCAATCAGAAGATGATGATGATGACAATGTCGGCGATGCTGCTACCAATCCTCAGACAAAAAGAGGTGGCATCGAGAATTCAAGTGGCTAAGTAGGGACAAAACTAGCAGCACAATGTTATGTGAGTACTGTTGAAAGTCTGGAGTAATAGCAGTAGGGAAGGACTTATTTTACACCTGGGTCGAGCAACCTAAAACACGAGTCTTTACTAACACATACATTTATCCAATAGTGCGTCGGGGCAGGGGTGAGCGCAACATCACTACGTCTACTAGCTACCAGCCATATTTGACGGTTTCCACTAGTTACCATAGCCACAAAGTGGCTACATCGTAAAAATGCATGAAAACCAAAATGTGCTTTTTGATCTTAATTTAAGGTTTGGGTTAGGTATAAAGTTAGCAGTGTGGTTACATTTAGGATTAGGTTTAAAATCACATCTTTAAGAAGAGAAATAGATGAAATAGGCAGGGTTTATGACTTTGTGGCTGTGGTCACTGGTGACGATTGTATTTGACAGGCAACAGGTGGCAGCCCAAGCTGGTCAACAGGCAGAGCTAAAGATGAAATTTAACACTGCTTACTGAATTGCCAAAGATGAGATGGCTTTTACCAAATTCAGATCCATGTTACTCCCTCATAACATTTTTTATGGATTACTGTTTGAAGTGGGAGCTTTAGCAGTAGCTGCCCATTAATTCTGCAATAACAACTCATTTAATATCACTAAAATACTAAATGTAATGCTGGCACTGTTAGAATGATTCTATAGATTTGCAAAACAAAGCAATAAAGTTGTTGCATTGTATGTCATAATCATACATGACCAGGTGATTTATGTTTTTTGTAATTTGAATTATATTGATACTTTTAAGCATAATTAAATCAAAATGTCTCTCTTACAAGCAGTCATATTTTCTAAATGGAATAATGGTGTATGATTAAACAGGGTAGACCAATAGTTATGTTTCTACAACCAGTTTCACAGGATGTTATAATAGCAAAGAAATAAAAGCTTATCTGTGATATGACAACCAAAGTACACTCCTTAAAACCATTTAGATTTTAAATCATTCACACATACATACATAACATCATACATAACTGTTTAGCCACAATGAATTTCAGGTGTGTAATTAAACAAATAGCAAACAGGTGTAGGAGTCGTAAGGACTGTGTAACATGGAGGTACACTGTAATTACTCACTTAGCTACCTACAGTAATCCTATTGTGCGTTAGGTGGTCTAACAACTGACAGCTGTAATACTGAAGCTAATGCACTTTTACAAACTACAACAAATGTGATCAAAAGTTCAACTGTTCATTGCAGCAATAAAGTATATATATATCATAACGTATTTAAAGTATAGATACAGTATACACAAATGTTGTGGTGTAACCTACTCATATGTTAAGTAAAATTACTTTTCACTTAATTTCTTTGCCACTTGTTTTTAAGTATTACTTTAGTGCCTTATTGCAAATAGGATGCATGTTTGGGATTTTTTAAATTCTGTACAGGCTTCCTTCTTTTCACTCTGTCATTTAGGTTAGTATTGTGGAGTAACTACAATGTTGTTGATACATCCTCAGTTTTCTCCTATCACAGCCATTAAACTCAGCAAACTTTTTTAAAGTCACCATTGGCCTCATGGAGAAATCCCTGAGTGGTTTCCTTCCTCTCTGGCAACTGAGTTAGGAAGGATGCCTGTATCATTGTGGTGACTGGGTGTATTGATACACCATTCAAAATGTAATTAATAACTTCACCATGCTCAAAGGGATATTCAATGTTGGATTTTTTACCAATAGGTGCCCTTTGCGAGGCATTGGAACACCTCCCTGGTCTTTGTGGTTGAATATGCGTTTGAAATTCACTGCTCGACTGAGGGACCTTACAATTATCTGAGATGAGATAGTCATTCAAAAATCATGTTTTACACTGTCACTGCAACTTATTATGTGACTTGTTAAGCAGATTTTTACTCCTGAACTTATTTGGGCTTGCCATAACAAAGGGATTGAATACTTATTGACTCGATACATTTCAGCTTTTCATTTTTAAGTAACAAGATTTCTAAAAACATAATTCCAGTTTGACATTATGGTGTATTGTGTATAGATCAGTGACACAAAAAACTCAATGTAATCCATTTTAAATGCAGGCTGTAACACAATAAAATGTGGAAAAAGTCAAGGAGTGTGAATACTTTCTGAAGGCACTGTAGCTAGATTCTAGATCAAGGAAATTGATGAGTTATTGTGAGAGAAGATAAACCATTTATTTAATTATCCAAGTATCAGTTCATAGTCAGAATGTTGCCTTGTTCCAACATTAATATTATTACATAGTTTTCTTTTTATTTATTTATTTATTAGTATTATTATCTATTAGATGAATGCAGTAATGGAAAACAGTTTGCAAGTTGCACTTTTAAATACAATGGTTATGTTTTAATCACGTATATAAACATCCAGCTTCTTCATCTGCGGGATCGTAGGAGACCAGCCACCCGGACAGCTGATGAAACTGTGGGTTTGCACAACCAAATAATTTCTGAACAAACTGTCAGAAACCATCTCCAGTAAGCTTATCTCTAGCGTGCTCGTCATCCTCACTAGGGTCTTGACCTGACTGCAGTTCAGCATCGTAACCGACTTCAGTGGCCAATTGCTCACCGTCAATGGCCACTGGCACGCTGGAGAAGTATGCTTTTCAAGGATGAATTGTGGTTTCAACCATACCGGGCGAGCAGGTTACTGATGTCAACATTGTGCCCCATGGTGGGATTATGGTATGGGCAGGCATAAGCTAAGAACAACCAATAAAATCACAGTATCGAATCGCAAGACATATCGTGTCGACACCAAGGTCCTTGATAATTCCCAGCCTTATTCCGCACTGAATGTTGTCTCCTTTTGGAAAAGCCATCCATCAAGGTTGAGTCAGTCGGTGGGTTGCGGGGAGGGACACACTTTAGCCGTCACACAGGTGTGTAATGCGCCAGCTAGATGGGATGATGTATGGATCTGCATTGAGCAAAGGCACACTGCACCACTGTCCAACATCAAGCGTTCAGTAGAGAAAATAGGGCAACCAAGGTTTTTAAGCTTTGCCTTTGCGTATCTGTAAAAGGAGGTAAATGACAACACGTTTTCTTCCAGCGGCCGCTTCTTTAACGGCAGTGTTTTGTTGTGATCATTCACCTGACACATGTTAAATGACAACAGATCGACTATTTCAAGGATCTTCCCATTACCATATAAAAGTTAAACTCCTCTTAATGAGGCCATCCATCAACACATCTCTAAAAGATACACCACCAGATTACTTCAATTTCCCACACTGTAGCCCAGGTCACGTTTTGCTGTGTTCAAGTCTAACGGACAGCCTTGTCCTGTCAAAGATGCTGATTTAGAACAGACACTCTAGCTGATTGCTCAAAGGTGCTAGCCTTAGCATTTTCGCTATGTCAAGAAAACATGGGTTTGTGCTTGGAATTTGCAAGACACCATCTAAGCAAGCCTCTCTCTTTACAAAGACAGTCTCATAACTCCTTCCTGTGCTTTGGTCTATTCTCAAAATCAAGACCAGTGAAATGCCTTTGCTTGGCTACTCCTCAAAAGTGTAGTTTATCCTTACCAGATTTACAAAACACACCTGGAAAGGGTGGCTTGTCATTTTTGTTTTGTTCTTCTCATTAATAATTCCATACGGTAATACATGTCGAGGGCATGGCCACGCTTTCAGAAAGGCCTCCTTTTGTTGAGTGTCTGGGATACAAATGACTGAGATGTTATTGAACAAAGATATAGAAAAGGAACCCAATAAATAGACATGAAAAGTGATTCATAGGCCCCTTGAAAGGCCTGCCCACTCAGGTGAATGTTCTTTTGAACTGAGATCAGAAGATGCCTGTGTTTGTGATAAGTTGGTGGATTTCACGTCTGTATATTAATACATTTTGTTAGACACAAGGACCTGTGCTTCATAAACAATCATTAATACTATCATTAATGCATTACCATAACGAGTCTCTTTTAAATGAGCTTGTTTCTGTGCAAGCCTGTGACTTTGCGACATGGGATTCCATCCTCTAGTCTAAACCGATCAAATTCATAATAAACACCGCTTGAGGAAATGTCACCCATGCCTCAGAACTCTAAAGGAAGGGTGTCTCTCGGGTTACGCAAGGACCCATGCCATGACATCACTCAGCTCGGTTGCAGAAGAGTGGCAAATTGGAGAGCAGGCTCTCTCCAGACAGGACTGAAAGCAGGAAGCAGAGATATTGTAACACAACTGCTCTCTACTCACACTCAAATAACAGGGTATTTAAAGCACCAGAATCCATTTGTCTGATTAATATAATATTTTACCTTAAAAGAACAGTGGCTATTGACATGTTCTGCAGTTTTACCTTAGCCACCTGTAACCCTGACCCTGCACAGTCACTCTGTATTATTCCACCCATGCATCTCTATCCCAGTTCTCACCTAGCAGGTTAGGTTTGGAATGAAAGACCATGCCTGTCTCCCTGGTGTGCTGGTATTCAGCCAATCACGGTGACAACAATGTCTGTCACTCATGCGTTGCATTGTCATGTCTCTCTCCAGACAGGACTGAAAGCAGGAAGCAGAGATATTGTAACACAACTGCACTCTACTCACACTCAAATAACAGGGTATTTAAAGCACCAGAATCCATTTGTCTGATTAATATAATATTTTACCTTAAAAGAACAGTGGCTATTGACATGTTCTGCAGTTTTACCTTAGCCACCTGTAACCCTGACCCTGCACAGTCACTCTGTATTATTCCACCCATGCATCTCTATCCCAGTTCTCACCTAGCAGGTTAGGTTTGGAATGAAAGACCATGCCTGTCTCCCTGGTGTGCTGGTATTCAGCCAATCACGGTGACAACAATGTCTGTCACTCATGCGTTGCATTGTCATGTCCTTTAGGAATGCTGTCACCTGCCCTGATCACGTGTGCTATATAGTATTCTGTGTGACCTACGGTCAATGTGATATGTTCATTGGTTTCTTTTCGAAACCAATGAGAATGTAATGACTGCCAGACTGTACTGACTAAGAAAATTAGATGACACTGGTAATAACGCGATGATTGTTAATGGTGATAAATCAGTAGTTCGGTTTTAGAAACCAGAGATGGCTGCATGTGATAGCATTGTTGGAAGGCACCGCTGAGCACAGGACTGTCTTCGATGTTGAACAAGGGTAGCATAGAGAGAGACCTTTGTCATTCTATAAGGTTGTTAAGACACACCTACGTTGGTTCCATATTGTGCTCTAGTTGCAGTCTGTCACGCCAGTGTCAATTTACCTCAGACTTTGAGATACTAGAAGATAAGAGAGGTTGGCAGATTGGCAGATTGAGTACAGTAATGTATTATCTGTGCTGTGATAAGGTAAGCATACATTAGTTATCTTTACTGTTGTTGCCGTGGATGCACTTCTTATGGAAACGGAGTATGCCTTATGCACTGAACTGAAACCTTAATGAATTCATTTTTTTGTCAGAGTTGGTAGTTGACCTCCTAAACATGTGGTCATGATGACATGGACTTATTTTACAAGCACTTGACTGCGTGCCATTTTCTTTATAGGGATTATTTTGTTCATGGTCATTATCTATGGATGCATATTGGCTGGGCTTGAAGGGCCAACAATATGGAAGAGATTCAGTTAATTTATGTTGAGGTTTATGCTATACGTAAGATGCCAGGGAATCACTTTCTCTAATGGTGGAAATCAAGGATTTATCTTGGTCTTGAGTATCGTTTCTGGGCCGAATGTGTGATTGAATTGTGATGCCGGCCTCTTTGATTTGACCTGGAGAGATGGATACATCAGGGTAGGCTTTGTGAGAAGGCGGCATTAAAAATGAAGGAAATTTATCGTGGCCCCTCAAGGCTGACATGATCAATCGTTCTCAATCATTCCCTGGGCATATTGGACATGGTGAGTAATCATTTAGTTTTTGTAAATCACTTCCTTAAATGGATCGGCACATTTGGTCAAATGTGCATTGAGAACAGGCTCTAAATGGATGGATGATGTGGTAGATTGGTGTCTGCAGGAAGCTTTCGTCCCGGTATAGACAGACGTGACAAACATGCATGGTTGAATGGAGTCACTCTAGAAGGTTAAGTAGAGTACAGTTTTCCACTTGCCCCTACAGCGCTGCATCTAATCACAAAGACACAATCTCTTTAGCAACGCCAGGCTTAAGTGATTCCTTTGGAATGCTGTTGCTATGGAGGGGAGTTGCAAATGAGAGCCACAGGGCCTAAGCCTGTTGTTTTCGGTAGGGGTTTTGGAGACAAATTATTTAGTCAATCAGAAACTATTGAATGAATGGTCAAATTCAGGTTCCACCATAAACATATACTCTACTTTAGCTGTGTGGTCACATTTCAGGACATGTTGAAAATAGTTTGAATACCAGAGAAGAAATATTGCTCGACTGGTTTTGGATGACACTTTGTGCCGTCCCACAGTCTGCTCTGCTATATTCTCAAGAATTTAAGCTTGAGCTGAAAAAGCTGTGAAAACAACCAAATTATAAACTGAAGATAATATTTTGAAAAACAAAATCTACAAACCTTCGCTATCTCCTAGTCAAAAAACCAGCATGTTTCCGTACTTCCTTGCTATGACAATTTCAGTTCTGCATACAATCACCATCTTCTCATATAGAGAGGTCTCCAGTCTTACAACTTTACCCCTTTATTATAGCTAATGCTATTGGAGCAGATGCCCATTCATCATACTGTATGTGGAAAGGTTCACCACCAGAGGGAACCAAGTCTCAGTGTACCTTCCACTCTATTGACCATTGATAGTGAATAGACACTGTGTACAAAACATTATGAACAGCTTGAAAAACCCAGCACTTCAATATTTTGTCTTGCCCATTCACCCTCGGAATGGCACACATACACAAGCCATGTCTCACTTTTCTCAAGGCTTAAAAATCTTTCTGTAACCTGTCTTCTCACCTTCATCTACACTGGTTGAAGTGGATTAAACGGGTGGCATCCAATTAAGGGGTCATAGCTTTCACCTGGTTAATATATGTCCTGGAAAGAGCAGGTGTTCCAAATGTTTTGTACACTCCCGAACTCAGTACCGCCACCCCCCTTTCCTTTCAATTAAGACCTAGACAACCAGGTGAGGGGTGTTAAGACCTAGACACTCGGCCCTGCATGGAATGAGTTTGACATGTGCTCTAGAGAGATTGTAAAAACAGGATATATTCAATGCCTGAGATGTATTGCAGTGCATACATCATGCAGGAATGGACTGGGACCAGAACGGCAACTTTTTTTCCCTCAAGGCCCCAACTCTAGCCCAAACTTTATTTTCTTTGAGGTCCTCAGTATTGGCCAAATAATTACAATTCTTGCAAAACAAAATTAGATGGGCCCCTCGGGCAAAAAGTGGACCATCCCATCTGGCATTTGCTAGAACTGCCCTGTAGCCAGTCCGTATCTGACTGCTTGACTTGATATGTCAACCAGGCACAGTACATTACTCATGCAGTGACTCTATTTGTTGATTGTCAAGTTATGGGTTGCACTTCAATGTTCTACATGGGAGCTTTTGAGCTATGGAATAAAATATTTGCATCATCATGTACTCAGAGGTGCCTAACTTAAAACAGAAGTCTGAATTGGATGTGAGTTGACAGTGGAAACTGCTGCTCAGTGTCTCATTCTAACATGTATAGCTTCTAGATAATTTCCTGTGAGCATCCCACTTATCTGATAACTTCCCCTAACCACATTCTTTGCAAAATGGTAGCACTAATGTGAATAATAATACAGAGGGGTTCCCCCATTTTACTATGTGCAAAAGACTTGGTATAGTCCTTTGTTCCTCAGCCAACATTTTAGAAAATACAAACAGACCGACATGAACAACAAAGAAATACATGGTTTATGAAGCTCACAAACTAACTCTTTACGATAAGTATGCACATTAAATTGACTTAAACAACCCTACACCAGCATGTCCAAAGGGAGCAGATGACACATTGCAGATGACACTGGCAGAATTCTGGGAAAAATCTCTGTTCTCTCTGTTGTGGATTGATTGTTGCGTTCGAAGTTCAATGTGTCGGTATGACCTGGAGCATGTGGGCTGCACTGCTTTTAGGTTCAACGGAGTCTCAAATGTTTAACAACACACTGGTGTCCCGGTTATGTTTTCGAGAGTCTATTGCGAGCAGCAGGTCAGGCCGGGTCATGCCTTGTCTGCCATGTTAGCCTAATACTAAGTCCGCTCCAAGGCTAACACTCATAAGTTGAAAGGCTATGAGAACTACTACATGACTGAAAGACTGGCCATTGGCAAGCCGTTGGACCTGAAGGAAGGCGTGCTGCAAGTAGATAATTTGCACTACATTGTTCACTGGGCTGATGATATAACTGTGTAACTTGGCATAGCTCCCTTTCTTGTTTTACCTTCGACTCGATAGCTGGGGCACGTCTATTCAATCTGAAAAGATGACGTAAGGTTTAGGCTTTAAATCACATAATATGCACAGTCTGCTGTAATGTCTTAGTTTGGTGGACTTTTGAATTTGTGACCTCATTTGTCTAAGACTTAAACAATGTGATATTTGGTAATCTAATACATTAACTGTAAATGATCAATAATTACTTTGTTTCCCATTCTCCATTAATAGTGTTTAGAAAGAGGGGATAGATTAAATGTATATAATCTTTCAAATGTTTTATTTAGAAACAGTAGGTACAGAGGACAGTCATTAAAGTTAATGGATAAGCTTTGTTGATATATATTATAAAGAGGGTGGGGTCAACTACTGACCTTGAAGTAGGTGAAGCCTGATGTTTACTATTGCCGTAAAAAGTTATTTACTAACTGGGAAGATCCAAGCACCCCATCAATTCTTGTCCTGACTACATGTTTTTCCATTTACGATACGTAGAATGTTAATCCTGGATGTTAATTTGTTTTCAGTGAAATGTATTATTTTGTGGTCTTTTTCACTCTTTCGTTTACAGATCAGACCCCATTGACATCCAATGGCAAGCGCTGCCTGGATAGATCTTCGCAATGGATGAAGCTTGGAAAGGCTGATCAATTCCATTTGACTGCCCTATAACGAGCTGGGCATGTGGAGAGCCCCCAGAGGCACTGAATCCCCAGTGCAGAATGATCCAGGCTGGAGAATGCCTAACACCCCTACTTCAGGAGTCAAACAGCTACGCATAAGAACAATCGGACTAGCGATCTGTGTCGAAATAATTTTATCTGGATTCCAGACTTCCTAGCTAGGGACTTTCTAAAACATTTCTCCAGGTTTCTGTGACATTTAAGACCTTTCCAAGTTGTGGACAAGGTAAAATCACCTTCCTCTGGAGCTGCGGAGAGGTGGGAGTAGTTGCCCATGTGTAGCAGGACAGTAACTGCTGCTAGCGGAATAACGTAGCCTCAGACTGTTTGGGGTTCCTCTCGACGGGACGAGGGATCCCACCGCTACACCAAGCCCCAGTCTGCCTCACCGTGTGACTCCACTCACGTCAAAGGGCAGACCCTCTATCCAATGGCATGGGTCAAGTTCTTCAGGAAGCCGGGGGGCAATCTCGCCAAGTCCTACCAGCCGGGGAGCATGCTGTCTCTAGCCCCCACCAAAGGCTTGCTGAACGAGCCGGGGCAGAACAGCTGCTTTCTCAACAGCGCGGTGCAGGTGAGTCATATCTAACCAATGAATAGTAAATGATTACTGCATGCTTTCAGATAATTGCAAAAAATGCTTTGTTTTTCAATGACTATATATCCAGAACAATAGGATGGAAGTAGAGACACTGTTAATATCTGATAAGGGACATGAGTAATAATGCAAATTGCAACAATGTCCAATCCCTTGATTTGAAATACATGGTAAACCAATACAAAACATGATCTCATTTCCAGAAGGCCACATTCCTCATGTTAGCTTTGATTATTCATAATAAAGGACTAGACAGCATCTCCCTCCAGACAAACAATATTTACCACCACCAACATTACTTTACAACCTCAAAGCCAATAGCTTAGTCACTCTCTAAATGCTTCAGTATTTCCCAGCAAGTTACTGGAAGGTTGTTTTTTGCCTCATGGGAAGGCAGTTGGCGGACTCTTCCAGGCCGTGACTCAGAGGGCAAGACATGGCAGAGCTGGATGAAGACGTCCACCACCCAGGGCTTTGTTTCCAAGGAACAGAAACCCTCCCTCCCCTCTTTCTTTCCTCTCCCTCCCCTCTTTCTCCTTCCTGTTTTTTAAATATTTTTTTATGTTTTTATTTTACTAGCCAAGTCAGTTAAGAACAAATTCTTATTTTCAATGACGGCTTAGGAACAGTGGGTTAACTGCCTTGTTCAGGGGCAGAAATACAGATTTTTACCTTGTCAGCTCAGGGATTCGATCTTGCAACCTTTCGGTTACTAGTCCAACGCTCTAACCACTAGGCTACCTGCCGCCCCAGGCCATGTTGTCCTCATGGCCTGACAACCACCCAGCCCCTCTAAGCACCATCTACCAAGGAAGGACATCACTAGCCCTAAATCCACAGTCGAGAATGTTTGAGGTCAGGTCGCAACGTAAAGTTGTTATTATTGTTCAAATTATAACCGGCCCTCAAATGACACCTTTAGAACTGAAAGTGTTTTCTAAAATAAATCCTATAAAATATGTCTTTCATCAAAGGATAGATTAGCTGGGAAAGTTGGGGTCATATTGTAAGTTCGATGTGGATATAAGGATCTTCCTGAACCTGACAATACTTTCACAATAATATGTTTTCTTCAATCCTCTGTTCAGGTACTGTGGCATCTGGACATCTTCAGACGCAGTCTGAGGCAGCTTCCTGAACACTTCTGTCTCGGAGACTCATGTATCTTCTGTGCGTTGAAGGTAAGCGCCCTTCATCAAGTCTTACAGTTGTTGCAAGCAATCACAAATGTAAAAAAAAAAAAAAAAGACATTTGTAGGGCACGTCACTGCTAGTTTGATAGCATTACCAATAATTTGATTTGGCATTTTGTTGATAACACACATTCAGACTGGGGATATTGAGCTATGAGGTAGTAGTTAGTTGTCCCTTGAGAACGGCTATAAATAATTATTTGTAAATGTTTTCATTTGCAGAATTTAATTTCGATTATGGCAGCCCCCCGCACCTCTCTGATTCAGAGGGGTTGGGTTAAATGCGGAAGACGCATTTCAGTTGAAGGCATTCAGTTGTACAACTGACTAGGTATCCCCCTTTCCTGTTCCGCAGGGCATCTTCTCCCAGTTCCAGCACAGTCGGGAGCGCGCCCTGCCCTCAGACAACCTGCGTAACGCCCTGGCCGAGACTTTTAAGGATGAGCACCGCTTTCAGCTGGGCTTCATGGACGATGCTGCCGAGTGCTTCGTAAGTGCCTTTGGTGACTGACCAGACTTTCCGGCAGATCCCTGGTATCCAGGGGGCCTTTGAGCAGAGGCGAATAGAGTGGAATGTGTGTGTATGTTTGTTGGTGTGAGTCATTTTGACCATAGCTATTCAGTACACTTGTGTTTAGTTTGCTAACTTCCAAACATTTATCCTACTGTAATAACAGTGGTGGACAAAGTACCCAATTGTCATACTTGAGTAAAAGTAAAGATACCTTAATAGAAAATGACTTGAGTAAATGTAAAAGTCACCCAGTAAAATACTACTTGAGTAAAAGTCTAAAAGTATTTGGTTTTAAATATACTTAAGTATCAAAAGTAAATGTAATTGCTAAAATATACTTAAATATCAAAAGTATAAATATTTTACATTTTTAAGATAACCAGGGGCATACAACAAAACTCAGACCTCATTTACAAATGAAGCATGTGTGTTTAGTGAGTCCGCCAGATCAGAGGCAGTAGTGAGGACCAGGGATGTTCTCTAGAAAAGTGTGTGAATTGGACCATTTTCCTGTCCTGCTAAGCATTCAAAATAGAACAAGTACTTTTGGGTGTCAGGGAAAATGTATGGAGTAAAAAGTACATCATTTTCTTCAGGATTGTAGTGAAGTAAAAGTTGTCAAAAATATAAATAGTAAAGTACAGATACCCCAAAAAATGACTTAAGTAGTACTTTAAAGTATTTTAACTTAAGTACTTTACACCACTATGTAATAGTAATGCTTTGTTACCCTGTTCTTTTTAACACTTATTCTAGACCCAACAGAGATGAGGTCATTACCATCTGAGAGCACAATGTTCAGATGCTTCAACACCAACTAAAAAACATCCAGAATTTAGGAATTTTACTGTACATTACATCTAGTTTTAGACTTCATCTTAGCTAATGAATTAGTTCCTCTTCAGCCCTTTAGCTATAGGGCTTAGGTGAGGCTACACGACTGTACATTATGTTCTCTGTCTGCCTGCATCAGGTTTGTCACTGTAGCGTAATTGCTCTAAACCTAGTCAGCACAGACATATTATCATTTCCTGTTTAGCGCAGCAGGTCTTGAGTGGGGAGGACATTCACTCAGGAGAGCTCATTATACAGTGGAGGATAAACAGCAGAGAAAATGAAGTCTCTTTCTCTCTAGAACAGGAGGTGATGAGAAAATGAGCGGCCAGCCAAACCGATTAACCAATATGCCCACTCTCCGAGCTTCCCGGCAACACAGGGAACCAGCCACACGAGCCGTTTACGTCAAATTTACCTCAGATTCCCTGTTATGAATAAGCAATGATTTTCAAAGAACCACGATCCAATGAAATCCAAAGCGGTGGTTGAAAGGTCAGATGCCAAACAAAACGGAGAACTCAATGTTTGATTTCTTGTTCTGTAAATAATGCCCCTTCAGTTTGGCAACAATGCTGTTTCAATTACATAGCTAGAATAAAAAATGTTCGAACACCTGAAGTGACGTGATACCAGGTAGATGGGTTAAAGGAGCTTCTACATACTGTGTACAACCTCCCTTTGTTTTTATGTGCAGTTTGCTCAGATAGTCCTTTGTCAGGCATGTCATCTTAACCATTCTAACATTGTAACAACTGACTTTCATTCTGTGTTTATTTCTCCGTGGGCGTGTATTTGAATGAACGTTTTGCTGTGTGTATGTTAAGATTTGGCAAGGTTATACGGGGACGCTCTCTTTATCTAGGTTTTCCCATGGGAATCTTGGGTTTACATGCGTAAAGTAAAGACCGAGTCAAGGCTCTGTAATGAATGCTTTAGCAGTACGACTTGGATTTATTTATGAGCAGAATTTGTGTCAGAATAAATGGCTGTGTGGTTATGGAGGTCTAAAAGCAGCCTGAATGTTTCAGAAACCTAGGGGGATTCCATAGCAACAGGAGCGAGTTTCAAGTGCTTGCACATGGACTGGTTCCTTAACTACAGTAGTGAGGCACAGCATAACTCCCTAGCTGTTAAATGTCACAAAACAATACAGCTCATACCGATGTATCAGGGGGGAAAGTATTTCTTCTCTGCACTGGTACATTGGGGAGAGAAGCTGATAGCTGAGGGTGAGTTGAGGGTAATACATGCTGGGGATAAAGAATAAGCTGGTGATTCCTAATATTGTAATCGAGGGGGATGATTACTAGTTTCAATTTGGAAATTAGAATGTTCCCATGGATAAGATTGAGCAAACTTTGCTAATGGAATATATTGTGATTTGTTGACAACTATTATCTCAATCTCTTGTGGAAAGATCTACGTAAACCTAACTGGCACTGTCACCATCTTATGGCAGTGGTTCTCCCATTTTAGTTTTTGCCTTAGCACTACACAGCTGACTCAAATGATCAACTTATCATCAAGCTTTGATTATTTGAATCGGGTGTGTAGTGCTCAGGCAAAAAGCCACAATTAGCACCCCCTTGGGCCATCGGGGCCAGAATTGAGAACCACTGTCCTATGGGATACTTAAGATAACAAGAAGGATTAGTTCCGGATCTTGGGTTTTTGTTTTTATTTAGATGTATAAGGATTGGGCGAGGGCGGTGCTAAAACTGGTGTGCCCACACGAATGACAAACACAAGTGAAATTATCGTAAGGGGTGGCTTCGGCTAAGAGTTTCCTTTTGCGAGGGTGGGGACTTCGCAAACCAGACATCTTCATTTCTAACACGCTTATGCAATATTTTATTTCGGGGTTAACCGAGATTACTATTCCCTATACACTGAGTATACAAAACATTAAGACTGACCAGGTTGAAGCTGTGATCCCGTATTAATGTCACTTGTTATATCCACTTCAATCCGTGTAGATGAAGGGCAGGAGACCGGTTAAAGAAGGATTTGTAAATCTTGAGACAATTGAGACATGGATTGTGTATGAGGGCCATTCAAAGGATGATTAGGCAAGATAAATAATTTATGTGCCTTTGAACAGGGTATGGTTCTAGGTGCCAGGCGTACCGGTTTGTTTCAAGAACTGCAACGCTGCTGTTTTTTTTGCACGCCACAATTTCCTGTGTGTATTAACAATGGTCCACCACCAAAAGGACATCCAGCCAACTTGACACAACTGTGGGAAGCATTGGAGTCAACATGGGACAACTTGTAGAATCCATGCCCGACAAATTGAGGCTGCTCCGAGGGCAAAAGAGAGGAGGGGAGGGGGTGCAACTCATTACTCGGAAGGTGTTCCTAATGTTTGGTATACTCAGTGTGTGTATTCTCATTTCTTATCAGCATACTATATTCCCACAGGAGAATATTCTGGAGAGGATCCACCGGCACATTGTGCCTGAGGAGACAGATGCCTGCACCTCCAAGTCCTGCATCACACACCAGAAGTTTGCCATGACGCTCTATGAACAGGTTAGAGAAAACCACTAGCATCCGTTTGTGGGCGGCAGGTAGCCTAGTGGTTAGAGTAACCGAAAGGTTGCTGGATCGAATCCCCGAGCTGAAAAGGTAAAAATCTGTCGTTCTGCCCCAAACAAGGCAGTTAACCCATTGTTCCCTGGTAGGCCGTCATTGTAAATAAGAATTTGTTCTTAACTGACTTGCCTAGTTAAATATCCACCAGGGGTGCAGCATCAGGCACATGGATCACTGTCTGAGATGGGAGCTGCCCAATCCGTCACATCTCTAGAGTGGGGCTACTCCTCTGGAACGCAGAGGGTGGTTTTCCTCAGATCTATGTGAGCGGTAGCAGTACAAGACGAATAATGACACATAGGATCTCCATGTATTTCCCCCCACACCCACACACACACCCTCCCTGCCCTGCCGGTATGATGTTCATCTTTGATGCCATGTCCCTAAACCTCAGAGCTGTCCTGTCATCAATGCTTCAGACAGCTCTGATGGTGATGCAGTGGTGGCCAACTCTCCTCCCTGAGAGCAAGTTGGTTTGCAGACATTTTTTCCATCCCTGCTTTAACACACCTGACTCCGTTAATCAGTTGCTCAACAGGACCTTGATTAGTGGAATCAGGTGTTTCACAGTAGGGTTGGAACAAAAGCCTGTACACCCAGTAGCTCTCTAGCTGGAAGGTTGCTTTAATGGGTAAAAAACAACATGGTCTACATGATAGATCAGAGGAACTGATATCTGACCCTTGAGGTCACGTGTACTGCAGGTTTTGCTTTCTTCTTGGTAGTTTATTAATTGATCTGTAACTAGTGGAAACTTCACCCCGAAGCTGAAAACCAGCAATGCTTTGGACCTCAAGGCCCGAAGTTAAGGAGGCAATAGATTAAGTCTGAAGACCGGACACAAACCACAACCCACCCGTCACTTTTCCTCTCAACTCTGACAAACACTCCACTCTCTCCCATCACAGTTTTCACAAACAGCCCACAGTAGTAATTTCCCCATAACCATCCCCAAACTACTATCCCTCGCAAAATGACACGCTGACTTGATAATTAGTGTTTGGCAGTGGCTAAGCGGCGCCTAGCTAACGGCCATGTGTCTGTGTTGTGTTCCTGTTCCCCGCTCCTCTGCAGTCTGTCTGCCGGAGCTGTGGGGCATCCTCCGACCCCCTGCCCTTCACTGAGCTAGTGCATTATGTCTCCACCACTGCCCTCTGGTAAGCCATGCTTATTGTTTTCAAACTGACGTCCCACAGAACACATTTCTCTATGCTCCTCGTAGTGTTACTGAGTGACTTTTGTACTTTCTAACTTTGTCTCTCTCTAACATACACACGCACATGCACTCTTACTTATCTCCATCTCTTTACCTTTCTTTCCTTGGCTCACACTCTCTTTCATTCTCTGGTTCACGCAGTCAACAGGTGTATCAGAGGCGGGACGAGTCATTTGGAGAGCTGCTGCAAGCGACCAGTACCATCGGGGATTCCCGTAACTGTCCGGTAAGTCATGCATGTCAATGGAAAACTCAAGTCAGGATGCACCTCTATCTCCATCACACTAAACAACTACTAATGAGTTAACAGATGTACTGAGCAGTGAACTAAGAATGGTGTCTGAGTGGGTTGATATGAACAAATTGGTGTTGAACATTTCTAAAACTAAGTGTATTGTATTTGGTTCAAGATATATGCTTGCTGATGACCCCCAATTGAATTTGTCGATTAATAGAATACATGTAGAGCAAGTTTAAAAAACTAAACTACTAGGCGTCATGTTGGACCTAGCTTTATCATGGTCAGAACACATAGATAATATTGTTATTAAGATGGGTAAGGGAATTGCTGTTATAAGAAAATGTTCAGAGTATGTAACATCTAGCACTCTGAATCAGGTGATTCAATCCCTGGTCCTATCACACTTAGAGTACTGTCCGGTTATATGGTCATCTGCAACAAAGAAAGATATAAAAAAGCTCCAAATGGCTCAAAACAGGGCTACCAGATTATCTCTTCATTGCTCTAATCAAATGAATATTATTAAAATGCATCAGAATCTTTCATGGCTTCACGTTAAAAACAAATTACTATCTAGTCTTTAGATTTTCTTTAGGAATGTTATATTTAAAAAAAAAAAAAACACAGTACCTTTCAGTCCAATTAGTACATACTAGCAACACACACAACCACCAAACCAGACAGGCAAATTCAGGGCACCTAAAACAACTCAAGCCAAGGACAAATCGCCTTAAATCTACAGTTTTATATAGAGCTATAGCTGAATGGAACTTTTTACCAATCCATATTTCTCAGGCAAAAAGTAAATCCACCTTCAAGAAAAAAATAAAAGAACATTTAATGTGATAGACCATATGACTGGACAGGACATAGAAAGTAACAACTGAATGTTAAATGTGTTTCCTGTCAGGTATTTTAATTATCTGTATTGTCTACTTGTTGAATGTGTGTGAAGTCTTGATTGTGGTTGTTTGTAATGTCTTGTTAATTGGTGTTGGACCCCAGGAAGATTAGCTAGTGTTATGGCGTTAGCTAATGGGGATCCTAATAAAAATTACAAAATAATTTACAAATTAATAAGAAGGGGAAATTCAGAAAATCACTAGCAAGACAACAGTACTAAGATCAACTGTGAAATTGTATTTATGGTTCTTGTTACTTAGTTAGTTGGCTAGTTACTTTGCTTAGTTAGTTAGTTAAGCTGGTTAGTTAGCTCTGCTCCCCTAGTTAAGTCTCCTCCCTCTCTCTGTCATCAGAGTAACTGTGGCCAGAGGATCAAGATCCGCCGCGTCCTGATGAACTCTCCAGAGATAGTCACCATCGGCTTCGTGTGGGACTCGGACCAGTCGGACCTCACAGAGGACGTCATTCGCTCGCTGGGACCACACCTCAACCTTTCCGGGGTAAGGACAGCAAGCCAGTAGGGACAAAAAGCACATTACTACGAAGCTCAGTTCAGTAGGGTAGCGCTATGTCAGTCGGTCTACTCTTGTGTTTCGTTCAATGAAAGTACACCTACTACCATACCCCGTTCAAAGGCACTTCAATTATCTCAAGGCTTAAACATCCTTCTTTAACCTGTCTTCTCCCCTTCATCTACGCTGATTGAAGTGGATTTAACGGGTGGCGTCAATAAATGATCATAGCTTTCACCTGGATTCACCTTGTCAGTCTAGGTCATGGAAAGAGCAGGTGTCCTTAATGTTGTGTATGTAAAGTTGGGTAGTGCTTTATAATGACTCCACATAACAAAGCATTTATAATGGATTAGTAAATAGTTTATTAATCATTTATTAATCATTTGTCCATTCATAAGATGTTTAACATTCAGAGCATTGACCTTCTGAAACGGACTATGAATGGATTTCTTTGTGATTGTATACACTGAGTATACAAAACATTAACAACACCTGCTCTTTCCATGACATAGACTGACCAGGTGAATCCAGGTGAAGCTATGATCCCTTATTGATGTCACTTAAATCCACTTCAATCAGGGTGGATGAAGGGGAGGAGACCGGTTAAAGAAGGATTTTTAAGCCTTGAGACAATTGAGACATGGATTGTGGATGTGTGCCATTCCGATGGTGAAAGTGCCTTTCAACAGGGCATGGTAGTAGGTGCCAGGCGCACCGGTTTGTGTCAAGAACTGCAACACAGCTGGGTTTTTCATGCTCAACAGTATCAAGAATGGTCCACCACCCAAAGGACATCCAGCCAACTTGACACAACTGTGGAAAGCAGTTGAGTCAACAAGGGCCAGCATTCCTGTGGAACGCTTTTGACACCTTGTAGAGTCCATGCCCCGTCGAATTGAGGCTGTTCTGAGGGCAAAAGGGGGCGGTGGAACTCCATATTAGGAAGGTGTTCCTAATGTTTGATATACTCAGTGTACACTTCAAAACTAGCAAGGCAGAGAGCTTCATAATGACTCAAAACAAGTTTAAATGTTTAAATACTCTGCCATTTTTAAAGTCATGCCCCCCTCATCCTTGTCTTTTCCTAAATAAGTCTATATAACACACTGTATTTGTATTTATTATTGATCCCGATAAAGAAAAAATGCAGCATTGGTCCAGCAAAATTAAGGCAGTTATATACATTTACATTACATTTCATAACATATTTCACAACACATTAAGTGTGTGCCCTTAGTCCACTACTCTAATACCACATATTTACAACACTATCCATGTGTACGTGTGTGTATAGTGTGTATGCGTGCCTGTGTGTGTGTGTGTGTGTGTGTCTCTTCACAGTCCCCTTTTATCTGGAGTTATAACCAGTTTTAGGAAGGCATGTAATTTTTGGAATGGTTTTCCCTCGGCCTGTTCCCGCTCCTTTTCCGATAGTTGAATGTGCCGTGCCCAGTTGATAATCATCCCGATAATTGCCTCGAAACTGAACCTAACCTGTACCGAAACTAATTTCACACATATAACAGCAGATTAAATAAATTAAGTATAGTATGATTGGGGAAAATGGGTGAGTTGATGAGAGAGGAGAAACCACTATGCATAATTGTGTAGGCCTAATCACCAATTGTGAATGAAGAACAAGGCGAGCCATTCTATTGTATTGATGTATTGTAATTATAATCTCAAAACGGTGTACCCTATATCAGTCCACTGAATCCAAGCAGTTTTATCAGTTTACTCAAGGACTACTTGCAGTAGGCTACACAGTGAGAGTGTGCGTAATTTACAATGGTAAGACCAAGATGAATGGAGGCACATGCTGCGTTAGCGTTGCTACAAGATCTGAATGAAAATGACTGCGATGGCAGGGATGAAATGGTTCATGACATTCTGATTCATGCTGAACAGCTTTCCATATCTGAGAAAGGATCCATATCGGGCAGCAGGTGAGCGAGTGTCGGATAATGTTTCGGATAAGATGGCACAGCTGTGCTAGGTGAAAGGAGGAACTTACCGCTGGCCTGTTGCGGTGTTCTACAACATGCTTGACTTAGCTGCTATCCCCACACGTGTTGTTCAAGCTGTGCATGAACACCATGAGCAGGAAACACTTCATCAGTCTGGCATACGGGCTACGTGAGCAACATTTCGGGCCAAGGTAGCAGCAAAGATTCAACGGGAGCCATTGCCCGAGCCAAATTGCGCACAGCTCCCGGGGAGGAGAAACTGCAAGGTGGGCAGATGCACTCAGAACAGAAACCACAACACCTGTTTCAACTGCAAGCGACTTATTTGTGGGAAGTGTTGCAATCAAGTGAAAGTGATGAAGATTTGTGCTGATTGTTACAGTGCCTTGCGAAAGTATTCTCCCCCTTGGCATTTTTCCTATTTTGTTGCCTTACAACCTGGAATTAAAATAGATTTTTGGGGGGAGGGTTTGTATCATTTTGATTTACACAACATGCCTACCACTTTGAAGATGTCAAATATTTTTTATTGTGTAACAAACAAGACATAAGACAAAAAAAACAACATTAGCGTGCATAACTATTCACCCACCCAAAGTCAACACTTTGTAGAGCCACCTTTTGCAGCAATTACAGCTGCAAGTCTCTATAAACTTGGCACATCTTGCCACTGGGATTTTTGCCCATTCTTCAAGGCAGAACTGCTCCAGCTCCTTCAAGTTGGATGGGTTCTGCTGGTGTACATCAATCTTTAAGTCATACCACAGATTATCAATTGGATTGAGGTCTGGGCTTTGACTAGGCCATTCCAAGACATTTAAATGTTTCCCCTTAAACCACTCGAGTGTTGTTTTAGCAGTATGCTTAGGGTCATTGTCCTGCTGGAAGGTGAACCTCTGTCCCAGTCTCAAATCTCTGGAAGGCTGAAACTGGTTTCCCTTAAGAATTTCCCTGTATTTAGCACCATCCATCATTCCTTCAATTCTGACCAGTTTCCCAGTCCCTGCCGATGGAAAAACATCCCCACATGGTGATGGTGTTCTCGGGGTGATGAGAAGTGTTGGGTTTGCGGCAGACGTAGCTTTGCGGCTTCTTCCTTGTTGAACGGTTTTTCAGGTTATGTCGATATAGGACTCAGTTAACTGTGGATATAGATACTTTTGTACCTGTATCCTTCAGCATCTTCACAAGGTCCTTTGCTGTTGTTCTGGGAGTGATTTGCACTTTTTGCACCAAAGTACGTTCATCTCTAGGAGACAGGCATCTCCTTCCTGAGCGGTATGATGGCTGTGTGGTCCCATGGTGTTTATACTTGCATATTATTGTTTGTACAGATGAACGTGGTACCTTCAGGCGTTTGGAAATTGCTCCCAATGATGAACCAGACTTGTGGAGGTCTACAATTTTTTTTTCTGAGGTCTTGTCTGACTTCTTTTGATTTTCCAATGATGTCAAGCAAAGAGGCACTGAGTTTGAAGGTAGGCCTTGAAATACACCCACAGGTACACTTCCAATTGACTCAAATAATGTCAATTAGCCTATCAGAAGCCATGACATAATTTTCTGGAATTTTCCAAGCTGTTTAAAGGCACAGTAAACTTAGTGTATGTAAACTTCTGACCCACTGGAATTTTGATACAGTGAGTTATACATGAAATCTGTCTGTAAACAATTGTTGGAAAAATTACAGTCGTGGCCAAAAGTACAGTCGTGGCCAAAAGTTTTGAGAATGACACAAATATAAATTTTCACAAAGTCTGCTGCCTCAGTTTGTATGATGGCAATTTGCATATACTCCAGAATGTCATGAGTGATCAGATGAATTGCAAAGTCTCTCTTTGCCATGCAAATGAACTGAATCCCCCAAAAACATTTCCACTGCATTTCAGCCTTGCCACAAAAGGACCAGCTGACATCATGTCAGTGATTCTCTCGTTAACACAGGTGTGAGTGTTGACGAGGACAAGGCTGGAGATCACTCTGTCATGCTGATTGAGTTCGAATAACAGACTGGAAGCTTCAAAAGGAAGTTGGTGCTTGGAATCATTGTTCTTCCTCTGTCAACCATGGTTACCTGCAAGGAAACACATGCCGTCATCATTGCTTTGCACAAAAAGGGATTCACAGGCAAGGATATTGCTGCCAGTAAGATTGCACCTAAATCAACCATTTATCGAATCATCAAGAACTTCAAGGAGAGCGGTTCAATTGTTGTGATGAAGGCTTCAGGGCGCCCAAGAAAGTCCAGCAAGTGCCAGGACCGTCTCCTAATGTTGATTCAGCTGCGGGATCGGGGCACCACCAGTACAGCGCTTGCTCAGGAATGGCAGCAGGCTACCTGAAGACTTTTGGAGGACTTTTGGAGGATGGCCTGGTGTCAAGAAGGGCAGCAAAGAAGCCACTTCTCTCCAGGAAAAACATCAGGGACAGACTGATATTCTGCAAAAGGTACAGGGATTGGACTGCTGAGGACTGAGGTAAAGTCATTTTCTCTGAATCCCCTTTCCGATTGTTTGGGGAATCCGGAAAAAAGCTTGTCCGGAGAAGACGAGGTGAGCGCTACCTTCAGGCCTGTGTCATGCCAACAGTAAAGCATCCTGAGACCATTCATGTGTGGGGTTGCTTCTCAGCCAAGGGAGTTGGCTCACTCACAATTTTGCCTAAGATCACAGCCATGAATAAAGAATGGTACCAACACATCCTCCGAGAGCAACTTCTCCCAACCATCCAGGAACAGTTTGGTGACGAACAATGCCTTTTCCAGCATGATGGAGCACCTTGCCATAAGGCAAAAGTGATAACTAAGTGGCTCTGGGAATCGTTATTTTGGGTCCATGGCCAGGAAACTTCCAGACCTTAATCCCATTGAGAACTTGTGGTCAGTCCTCGAGGCGGTTGGACAAACAAACACTCACAAATTCTGACAAACTCCAAGCATTGATTATGCAACAATGGGCTGCCATCAGTCAGGATGTGGCCCAGAAGTTAATTGACAGCATGCCAGGGCAGACTGCAGAGGTCTTGAAAAAGAAGGGTCAACACTGCAAATATTGACTCTTTGCGTCAATTTTATGTAATTGTCAATAAAAGCCTTTGACACTCATGAAATGCTTGTAATTATACTTCAGTATTCCATAGTAACATCTGACAAAAATGTCTAAAGACACTGAAGCAGCAAACTTTGTGCAAATTAATATTTGTGACATTTTAAAACTTTTGGCCACGACTGTAGATGTCCTAACTGACTTGCCAAAACTATAGTCTGTTAACAAGAAATTTGTGGAGTGGTTGAAAACGGAGTTTTAATGACTCAAACCTTAGTGTATGTAAACTTCCGACTTCAACTGTATATTCATTATAATTCCATTATTTGTGCTGATTTTCACTATTCACAAACACGCTTATACCGATGTTTAGGCTACTAATATTTTCTTCATCGACTGAGTGATTTATTAGACTGGTGGCTATTGGTGCTCCTCGAGGTCTGGCTATTGTACTGTTAAATATGCATATGGTCATTTTGACCCCTTTGTGGATGAAATGTTAAAGTTTTAGTCTTCTATGATATCTTTCTGAAAGTACTGCTAGAGTGTATAACACACATTTAGGAAAAGTCAGGGACAGGTGGGTTCAAGGTTTTTATTGAAATTAAGTTATTGAAATTACAAAATGTAAAACGGTCAGATTGACCGTGTTGGTGGTTCTAGTGTTAGTATAGGTAATTATAAACCATTTACTAATCATTAGTTACGTCTATTTACATGGCCTCATCTAAAGTGTGAGCTATTTATACTTTATTAATATGTTTATGAATGTTTTGAGTGACCAGTGTAATTTCTCACAAGTTTTCTCTCTGATGGAGGACAAGCGGGGACAAGCCAAATATCTGTGAAGAAAGTTTGATATGGCCAAAAACCTTCACACGAGATTAAAAAACGTCTTATTCCAAGAATCACAATAATCTTCGACTGTCAGCCCGTACTAAAACAGATTAGTCAAGTAGTCTGATTAAAATGGCCAAGGCACTGATTGCATCAAAACAAAATGTCTGCCTCCGCTCCAAAATTACGTGAACACTAGAATAGGAAAAACAACAAAAACAATACACTGTTGTGAATTTGTTTAGAATCCCTGCATTCTGGTTTTACTCAATTTGCTTTCTGTCTTGTGTTTTTGTGTGTATGTTTGTTGGAGCCTCCACAGCTGCCATTCCTTTCCCTGATTTTTTTTTTGGGGTCTGTTTATTTTGGTGCCGTGGAGCATATGTGGGAAATAAAGTGGGTCTTTATCCCTCTGTAAGTCGGAGCGTTGCGTAAGCAGTGCGCGGTGTGATGCCCAGTTGGCCCTTGTCGCAGATCAAAAAAAGCCTCTGCTGCACAGGCCCGCTCGTGTCAACGCTTCCTCCGTGCCACGATGGAAAGGCACTGTGTGTGAGTGAGTCAGAGAAAGGGTGGGTGTGTGTGTAGTATGTGTAAGAGAACAGAGCGTGTGTGGAAGATGTGGCGTGTGTTTTCTGTACATGTGTGAGTTGGGACTGTGTTGGAGTACAGAGTGTCCTACTACAAACTTAGAACAAACTCTTATAGGCCAGGCCCAACATATTGTGCAACTCCATCTCCCTTGAAGACTACAGGCACAGAATGAGCTTCTGTGAAACCTAAGCCAAACTCTCACAGACCAGGCCCAACGTATTACACAACATCCCCCTTAAAGACTACAGGTACAGATTCCTCTTCTCCTTGTTTTGAGTGCATTCCAGAACTGGATTAGTCTAGCAGAAGCCCCACCAAGTACCACAAAGGGCTTGATTCATACTCGTACTGTTCACGCGACTGTGCTGGATGTCGGAGAAAACTCCCCCCTTCCTAGGAATCCATTAGCCAAAGAGAACTGGCTATTCAGGAAATACGGGTGGGGAAAAAAAGGTTATTTCACAACCTCTTCATCCAGCGGTCTATTCAAACTGGTGGGAGGCTGTGGTTACACTGATAATTGCCTGAACTAGCTTGATGGAAACTACTAGATTTGTGGAAATGTACAATGCAAACGAGACCCGCAACAGTCCAAGTTGAAGGGCAATTATACTCCAAATGCTAACGTGTGGATGACAAACATGATAGTTTTGGCCAAAGGGCTGTATATGTGACTGAGAATGTTTGAACCCGGGTCTGCTGCATGATACAAGACTGTGTTAGTCCATTGAGCTAAAGCCTAGGCATTAGTTCTGGCAGCTAACGAAAGTCATCAGGCAAGGTTACTCGTGGGCAGCACGGGATTGTTTTTGTGTATTTCAGTAATTTCTAACTAATTTGATCCAAATAATGTAATTTAAATGTGTTTAAATCCGCAGCTCTTCTACCGGGTGACAGACGAGCACGCCAAAAAGGGAGATTTGCTCTTGGTTGGGATGATCTGTTACTCCAGCCGCCACTACTGTGCCTTCGCTTTCCACACCAAATCCGCCAAATGGGTCTTCTTCGACGACGCCACCGTCAAAGAGGTGAGAAGCTCGCTGATGTGTCTTGAACACCAAAATACACACACACCAAGCAAGTAAGCAAACACACATACCTCACCCAATGCCCTCATAGCCTCTGAGTCTTTTGCTGTGGTGAGATATGATGCTCGGACCACACACACACATATGCACTAACGCGCACATACGTTTGATAACAAGTCTAATTAGATTAGCTAAAGTAATTTTAGGTTGGTAACTGGCTTGAATAGTTCTTTGCCTATTTAAGTAAAACTATAAACACAATCTGATATCAATGGAACAGTTTCCATAAACTGATTTAGATACTATAGGCTACCTGCAGTCCACATAGAGATAAACTGTCCCCAGGCAGCAACTCAAAGCACAGTGCATAAATGTACTTGTCTGAACTGATAAAAGCAGGCAGTTTTAAGAGAGAGCAAGGAGCGCCCCGCTCCATCTCTTATCTCCATCGCTACAGTCTTTATCGTCTAAGGGACCCATCGACCGCCCTTCACCACCCCTGGGTTGATGTGCCTTCAGTGGGGTTGAAAAGTCTGCTATAATCACTACCACCACCACCCACACAGACACATACATACACAAGCACGCACACATACACGTATGAACGCAAGGAGGCTCGCTCACACACACACCCACTGGAAAAAACTGGTTGAATCAACTCCAAAAAATCAAGGTGACGAAGTTGAATCAACATGGAAACTAATTGGAGTTGCAAAAAGTAATCCATTTTTTATTTCTTTATTTGTTAGGATCCCATTAGCCGACGCCAATATGCATCTGTTGGTCACAGATACCTTAAAAAAAATGGGCCTCACAATGGGCCTTAGGATCTCGTCACGGTATTTTTGTGCATTCAAATTGCCATCAATAAAATACAATTGTTCGTTGTCCATAGCTTACGCCTGCCCATACCATAACCCTGGCGCCACCATGGAGCACTCTGTTCACAACGTTGATTTCAGCAAACCGCTCGCCCACACAACACCATACACGTTGTCTGTGGTTGTGAGGCCCGGTTGGACATACTGCCAAATTCTCAAAAATTACGTTGGAAACGGCTTATGGAAACGGCTTAATATAAAAATATCTGGCAACAGCTCTGGTCGACATTCCTGCTGTCAGCATGCCAATTGCGCGCTCCCTCAACTTGAGACATCTGTGGCAATGTGTCACAAAACTAGAGTGGCCTTTAATTTGGGCGGCAGGGTAGCCTAGTGGTTAGAGCGTTAGACTAGTAACCGAAAGGTTGCAAGTTCAAATCCCCGAGCTGACAAGGTACAAATCTGTCGTTCTGCCCCTGAATAGGCAGTTAACCCACTGTTCCTAGGCCGTCATTGAAAATAAGAATTTGTTCTTAACTGACTTGCCTAGTAAAATAAGGGTAATAAAACATTTTCCCCAGCACAAGGTGCACCTGTGTAATGATCATTCTGTTTAATCAGCTTCTTGATATGCCACACCTGTCAAGGTGGATGGATTATCTTGGCAAAGGTGAAATGCTCACCAACAGTGATATAAACAAATCTGTGCACAACATTTTAGAAAAATAAGCTTTTTGTGCGTATGGAACATTTCTGTGTTCTTTTTATTTCAGTTCATGAAACATGGGACCAACACTTTACATGTTGCGTTTATATTTTTGTTCAGTGTAAATCAAAACTAGACGTTGAACTGAAGTCTGTGCCCAGTGGGACACCTTTTCTTTTCCTTCATTTTAGTCGTTTAGCAGACGCTCTTGTCCAGAGTGACTTACAAATAGTGCATTCATCTTAAGATAGCTAGGTGAGACAACCACACATCACAGTCATAGTTACTACATTTTTCCTCAATTAGGCTATCAACAAAGTTAGAGCTAGTAAGAAAGGACAAGTGTTAGTTCAAGAAAGGCAAGGGTGTTAGTTTTAATAATTATTTTTGTGTGGTGGAGAGACGTTCACAAGTACACACACACTCGAGTGTACACACACACTCACAAGTGTACACGAGCACACACACACACAGCAGCAGCACTTGTACAGTAGTAGTGTACTAGGGTTTCCCAATGGAAGCTATTAAAGCAGTTAATTGCATCATCAGTCATCCACTGTTGAGATGCACTGTTTAGTGGACTTTTTGGATATATTGAAATGACTCGTGGTTGGAATTGGTCTTTTGTGTGCATGACTGTATGTGTGCGCATGAATAAGTGAGTGTGCTAATGAACGGCACTGTGTGTGTCCAGTGCATTTGACTGGACTGCGGCGCAGGGTCTGGCTGGCTCCGAGTCAATCCATCAGCAGCTTATGCAGTGTGTGCACTTCAGCCGTACTGGGACGGAGGGCTACAGAACAGCACTCTTTGCCAGCTAAATAACACTCCATATACCTGCTGTATTGCTCCTCATTCTCTCACTGCCTCACACCAAGTAACGAGCATGCATGCTGCCCTACAGTTTATGGATAGATTTTAAAACTTCCACTATATTTATATTTTACAGGTTGTGTTTTGTTGACTATCATTCTTGTCATTCATTATTTTTTCATGTATTGTTGGTTGAGTTTCTCCTATATATATATATATATATATATATATATATATATATATATATATATATATATATATATATATAGGATTTTTTTTTTTTTTTTTTTTTTTTTTTTTTGTGTGTTTTGTCCCAGGCAATGACAAGTGTTCACCATCAAAATGTAAACTCAAAGCAACCTCTTCCAACCTTGTATTTCTCAATCCTTTTTTCTTTTCCCTCATTTTGCTTTCCTGTCTTGTTTTTTCTTTTCCCTCTTTGTTCTCTCTCTTCCTCTTTCACTCGGTCTTACCTTCTGCTCCTCCTCTCTCCCCCCTTTGGTTAATTAGGGAGCACACTAGCATCTGTTAGCCTCCAATCTGCCTCTGTGGCATTTTCTAGTGAGGCACACACCTGATTGTGATACTCCGCTTCAGTGCATATTTTTCACTTAAGATCCAGGACAAAGGGAAACTCTGCATTCACAGTGTACAACAATGCCTCCTTGGCCATTCAGAGTTTTGTGTGGAATTAGAAAAGTAAAATTAATCTCTGAACAGTTGGCGACAAGCTTGGATCCAATTGCGTTTCTTCTAGTCTATGGTCACTACATGTTTTGGTGGTAGCGGTTAAAAGAACGTCACAGAAGCATTGTGTCAAAATCATCCCTTCAAGGTTTTTGTTTGTGCACTATCCATGTGTCTCATTTTTAACAAAGCATTCGACATGACTTGCAGCAGAGTATTCCTTAGAGCCCAACCGCTTGAAGTGTGTCAACCATTTTGAACGAGTCCGTGTTTTCTGAAAGGTGTACACAGATCAGAGCTAGGGTTTGGGGACCTTCAATTTAAATGTAGGTTTTGGCAACTGGTGCTCATCAAATACTGTAAATACAGGAGCTTCAAAAGTAGTAATGTATATTGTCACTAAAGAACACATCTTCTGAAAAGACCTCTCAGGGTAATGAGATGAGGAAACTGGTTGCTGCCAGTAAGACAAAGGTGACTTTTTGTCACATTGGGAAAATGCCAGTTCGTGTGTGTGTGTGTGTGTGTTACACAGACAAACAGCCTTCCAGACGTGTGCACATACACACTATTGACCTCCTATATCTCATCTCCTCTATCCTAGATTGGGACCCGGTGGAAAGACGTGGCCACTAAATGCATCAAAGGCCACTTCCAGCCCCTCCTCCTATTCTACTCCAACCCAGACGGCAGTGCCATCTCCGTAGACGACGCCTCGCGCCAGAACTGCGACCACTCCCGCTACAAGGCCCCCGTCAACGGAGACGTCCAAGGTATACAAGACATTGGACAAAGTGACATTCTCTTTTCGTTCCTTTTATGGGAAGAACTAGACAACCAACCCTAGAGTCATGGAACTTTCCAGCACATTGAGGGGAATGACTGCTTTCAATTTGCAAATCAAAATCATGCAGAAATAGTTTTTTTCCAGAATGACAACGATATAGTCTACATCATCATTTTTTCATGTTGTCATCAATCCAAGATGTGCTTTTGCAGTGCTTTTGCAGTGCAGATGCAGTCTATCTAATGATCTCTGACTTGAGACAACTTAAAACCAAAATGTGTTCTTGGTCTAGGTCTTTTGGAGACCAGATTAAAACTGTCCCCCTTTCCGAAGTGGTTAAACCACCGTTCCTCAGCTTCACCTGTGCCAATTCCAAGGAACCACATACCACGTTTATAATTCATAGTTTCTTTTAATTCTTGCTTAACAAGGGGGTGCTATATTTAAGTTGTGCAGTAAATTCGCAGCCAATACGTTCTTCTAACAGTAGAATTCTGCAGCACCAGCCAGTTGGAAGTAATGTCAGCAAGTGTTGCTGATGGTGTGACTGTGGTTAACTTTTTTTGGGGGGGGCAGCTTGTGCTGAAATGCACACTTAACCAAATGACTGCCACAGAGCAGTGGTTTTCAAAGTTTTGGCCAGAACTTATTTTAAATATTTTGGTCAAAGCATGAGCCCTCGGCCAGACGCACGTGAATAGCTTTTTATTAAGTGTCAGCCCCACCACATTCAGTCTGAGCGAGAATCGTAAAAATAAAAAGTTGAGCTACAGTACACGTTGCAGTGTGGACAAGAATTTGTTTTTGTTTTTTAAAAGTGATTGGGTCAGTTCGGGATTAAATTTTGGTGTCTTTTGAATTCTCACAATGCATTTTGACATGTATGTCAAGTGTCTAGACTGTGGATGACCAGAAAAGACGTACTATTGACCGAAATGACTATAACTCTACAAATACGTTCTGCACTTTAAAACAAGTTTGTGTGCCATCACTTCAGTTGGATTTAGGGTCGCAAAATGTCCTGCTTATTGCCTCCTGATTACAGGAATATTTTGATTTCTGGAAAAGCTGTGAATTTTAGGATAGCTGTCGGAATTTAGCAATTCTAGTTTGATTAATGGTTAAGTGTATTAGCTTACGGTGTTCCAAGCGATCAATACTGAATTTGAAACCGAACGACGAAAGTTTATGAGCAGAAAGCCTTTTTAACATTTATTTAACTAGGCAAGTCGGTTAAGAACAAATTCTTATTTACAATGACGGCCTACACCGGCCAAACCCAGACGACCCTGAGCAACTTGTGCGCCGCCCTATGGGACTCCCAATCACGGCCGGTTGTGATACAGCCTGGATTCGAACCAGGGTGTCTAGTGACGCCTCTAGCACTGAGATGCAGTGCCTTAGACCGCTGCGCCCACTTCTTTTTTTCGTATTATTTATTTATTTCTGACGTCAACCTCAACCATAATACTCCTTGCTGTTGGCAATGGCAGGAAGTTGTTGATGACAACAGCTGAACATTTCTTTGTGGTGATTAAAAACTCTTTGGATTTGTTTGGGGTGGGGTTTATCCCCCTTAATGATCCTCCCTCTAACTCGCTGAGCTGGCCTCGCCCCAGGTCGTCACGTTGCCACAGGTCACTGGCCTTCAGAGGCAGCGCAGTGTTACAGACGAGCTTAAGAAGAAAGAGCGAACATTTTTATGTTTTAATTATTATCAATTTCAGTTATCACACATTTTGTTAACTGGGTAGCGCTCCACTTTTTTGTATTTCTTTTTAATTATTGGGAATATTTTGGTAATTTACTGAAAAGCTAATCATTGAATTACGTAATACCTAAGAACTGCTTTTTTGGGATTGATAAAATCGATCCCAACCCTGATCTCACCCTCTCCGAACACCCAGCGCCTGAGTCTACAGTTCCAGGCCCCAAGAAGCTGGACCTGACCAGGGAGAACCTGAATGCCCTGCTGGGCCTTGGCGGATTGAAACAGAAGAGCCAGAACCCCTCTACCCATAGTTCCACCTTTACCAGGGGCAGCGGCCAGACTAGCGGGGGCCGAGGACCAGGTACGACACAAGGGGTGTGTTTGAAATTACCTCAGTGCATAGTTCTAGTTTTATCTGTCGTCTCTGACTTTCTCGTACATGGCGAGAGATAAGACTCGCTGCATTTCCCCTCACCCAGCAGACAAGCCCACCGTATACATCAGCACATTGGTCGGCTCTAAAGTTCCCCCCACACTCCCTCCTTTACACACTCCGCACTGTTCAATGCGTCCAGGGGTCTAGTCGGGATAGAGGGGAGTGGGGTAGAGGAGGGATGGAGGAGAGGGAATTGGGGTGCCCTAAGTTACTATAGTTTTCTGTCTTATTGTATTGGGCTTTAGAAGGAGAAAGAAAGTTCCCACTTGCGTGTTTGACTTGCTACACATTATTTTTGCTGTGTTTCTGCCCCTTGTATTGTCTATTGGAATTTAAGTCACTGTATCAGTTTCTCAAAATGACTGAAATGGAATGTGTTACATAATATGTTTCTTTCTCCCTGTCTTGCAGTGATGCTGGGCACCAGTGATCCTAAGAGCCGTCTGAAGGACATCTCCAGAGAGGTGGCCCAGAAGGCAGGGGAGGTCCGGGGGATGCACCCCTCCAGGAGAGACCAGGACAGGATGGAGAGGAGGAGACAGGATGCCCGCTACAGAGGTGTGGAACTACACACACAGCCACACTCTCTCACACAGGCACACACACACAGATTTAAATGCGCACACACATAAAGAGAAAAAAAATAAAAGATATGAAACAATACAGCACATACCACACACACACACACACACACACACAGACCAATGAAAAGACAAGATTACCCTTGACACAACGGTGTACACAATGCACCATTATCAACATACATCTGTTCAAGCCTGCCCCCCCCTCATTTTAATCTCTAACCCTCTGTTATATTTCTCTCACCTATCCTGTCATTTAATTTCTCTGAACACCAAAGGTGTTGAAACTAGGGGCAAGGTGCTAGGAACTGAAAATGAACTATCCCCCAAATCCACAATGCAACCACAGCCACCCTGTTAGCACCAGGCTCACGTCCCTTTATGATTGAATGCACCAGGCTAACAGAGGCTAGCGTCATGATGAATGGTGAGACTGGAAGTGACGCTGTAGTTGATGTAAGTGGAATACATCCATCTCTAGCGCTGCTCGTGCCCAGGCTAGCTCTCTGCTAAAAATCTGACGTCAAAGCTACTGGACATACTTAAGAAAGTTAGCATTCGGGTCAGATAGGAAGTGTTGATGTCAATGGGAGACATAGGCTTCATCAATATAACCTCCCATAACTTTCTCTGTACACCTGAGACTCAGTGCAGGCCTCAATCCTAGATCACACGCCCTGTCATGTTAATAATGAATATTAATATGGTGATTTAGGAGACACTTTTATCCAAAGGGATTTCCAGTTATAAAACATACACCCAGACGTGTGTGTGTGTGTGTGTGTGTGTGTGTGTGTGTGTGTGTGTGTGTGTGTGTGTGTGTGTGTGTGTGTGTGTGTGTGTGTGTGTGTGTGTGTGTGTGTGTGTGTGTGTGTGTGTGTGTGTGTGTGTCAAACCCACAACCCTGATGTTGGAGGAACAATGCTCCATCCAATAGAGCCATTGGAATCATGAGAATGCCAGTTGTTGTTAGTCAAAATCACCCAAATGTTGAATACTGAATAACAGTGCATCTCCTGTTACTCTTTGTTGAAGCGCTCCATCAGGTAATAGAGTTGGACGGCAATTAGAAGAGCATATTTTACACAAGTAAAGCTTTAACAGTGTCTCTTTTTCTCATTTGACCTATGTGACCCAAAATGTGTTACATGGACCCAGCTTGTCCACTATTTCACCAATTATACCACGGGCCAGTGCACACTGCACACCTTGTTTTGTGGCACAAACACTTTTTTTGTCCCCTGTATTGGTTTTAGGGCTTAAAAATATGTCATGCTCTTCCATTAAAAAGTGCTAGTCAATTGTTTCTATTCAGATTTTTTTTATATATATTCCCAAGCGAAAGAAAATTTGATAGAGGTAGTACTGTATGTATAGTAGCTTCATGTTCTATTAGTTGTGGATACAGCGTCATCCAGTATAGCAATAAGTGAGCTTGTGTGTGCCCCCCCGGTCATATCTTTCGAAAGTGGCGGGCATGACTCGGTGTCCTTGAAAGACAACCACACCCATACAAACACTTTGTCCTCAAAATCATGCACATCTCCAGGCCACAGACTCATCAGTTCAAGGAGTCATGGACAGCCAGCAGGGAGTCCACACACAATTCATCAATAATATCTTCACAGACGTCACAACGTCAGGTCACTTCCCCTACTGCTACACCACATAGACACACAGCCTCCCAGCGTCCATTATTTACACCTTCCTCTTGTCTACATACGTACAGTACAAGTCAAAAGTTTGGACACACCTACTCATTCAAGGGTTTTTCTTTATTTTTACTATTTTCTACATTGTCAAACGTCTCAACTACAAAATAACGTCAACTACAAAATAACACATGGAATCATGTAGTAACCCAAAAGGTTTTTAATCAAATCATATTTTATATTTGAGATTCTTCAAAGTAGCCACCCTTTGCCTTGATGACAGCTTTGTACACTCTTGGCATTCTCTCAACCAGCTTCACCTGGAATGGTTTTCCAACAGTCTTGATGGAGTTTCCACATATGCTGAGCACTTGTTGGCTGCTTTTCCTTCACTCTGCAGTCCAACTCATCCCAAACCATCTTAAATTGGGTTGAGGTCAGGTGATTGTGTAGGCCAGGTCAATGTAATAGTCCGGTGGCCATTTGATTAGTTGTTCAGCAATCTTATGGCTTGGGGGTAGAAGCTGTTAAGGAGCTTCTTGATCCTAGACTTGACAGCTTGCCGTGCGGTAGCAGAGAACATTCTATGACTTGGGTGAGTCTGACAATTTTATGGGCTTTCCTCTGACACCGCCTATTATATAGGTCCTGGATTGCAGGAAGCTTGGCCCCAGTGATGTACTGGGCCTTACGCACTACCCTCTGTAGAGCCTTACGGTCAGATGCCGAGCAGTTGCCCTACCAGGTGGTGATGCAACCGGTCAGGATGCTCTCGATGGTGTAGCTGTATAACTTGTTGAGGATCTGGGGAACCATGCCAAATCTTTTCAGTCTCCTGAGGGAGAAAAGGTGTTGTCGTGCCTTCTTCATGACTGTCTTGGTGTGTTTGGACCATGTGGTGATGTGGACACCAAGGAACTTGAAACACTTGACCCGCTCCACTACAGCCTCGTTGATGTTAATGGGGGCCTGTTCGGCCTGCCTTTTCCTGTAGTCCACGATCAGCTCTTTTATCTTGCTCACATTGAGGGAGAGGTTGTTGTCCTGGCACCACACTGCAAGTTCTCTGACCTCCCTATAGGTTGTCTCGTCGTTGCCGGTGATCAGGCCTACCACTGTTGTGTCGTCAGCAAACTTAATGATTTTGTTGGAGTCGTGTTTGGCCACGCAGTCGTGGGTGAACAGGGAGTACAGGAGGGGGCTAAGTACACACCCCTGAGGGGCCCCAGTGTTGAGGATCAGCGTGGCAGACTTGTTGCTGCCTACCCTTACCACCTGGGGGCGGCGTGTCTGGAAGTCCAGGATCCAGTTACCGACTTCTTTAATATTAGACATCGCGCACCAGCAGTTATTGACAAATAGACACACACACTCACCCCTCGTCTTGCCAGACGTAGCTTCTCTGTTCTGCCGGTGCATTGAACATCCAGGACTCGGTGAAACCTAAGATATTAGTTTTTAATGTCCTGTTGATAGGATAATCTTAGATCATCAATTTTATTTTCCAATGATTGCATGTTAGCAAGTAGAACAGAGTGCAGTGGGAGTTTAATCGCTCACCTACGGATTCTCAAAAGGCAGCCTGATCTGCGTCCTCTTTTCCTCTGTCTTTTCTTCACGCAAATGAATCTGTACCTGTTCCCGGGAGAGCAGTATATCTTTCTCATTGGACTCGTTAAAGGACTCGTTAAAGGAAAAAGCTTCTTCCAGTTCGTGGTGAGTTTAAAAAAAATAAGTAAAATAAAAAATATTTAACCTTTATTTAACCAGATAGGCCAGTTGAGAACAAGTTCTAATTTACAACTGCGACCTGGACAAGATCAAGCAAAGCAGTGTGACACAAACAACAACAGTGTTACACATGGCATAAACAAACGTACAGTCAGTAACACAATAGAAAAAAATCTATATACAGTGTGTGCAAATGAGGTAAGATTAGGGAGATAAGGCAATAAATAGGCCGTAGTGGTGAAGTAATTACAATTTAGCAACTGAGTAATCCCATCCCAGTTCTGATGTCCAGAAGTTATTTTTGGTCATAAGAGACGGTAGCAGCAACATTATGTACAAAATAAGTAAAAAAACAAGGTACAAACAATGCAAAAAAAAAAACGAACTAAATAGCACAATTGGTTACGGGCATGTAAAACGTCAGCCATCCTCTTCGGCACCATCTTACTAAACCATCACTCTCCTTCTTGGTCAAATATCCCTTACACAGCCTGCAGGTGTGTTGGGTCATTGTCCTGTTGAAAAACAAATTATAGTCCCACTAAGCGCAAACCAGATGGGAAGGCGTATCGCTGCAGAATGCTGTGGTAGCTATGCTGGTTAAGTGTGCCTTGAATTCTAAATAAATTGCTGACAGTGTCACCAGCAAAGCACCATCACATCTCCTCCATGCTTCACTGTGGGAACCACACATGCAGAGATCATCCATTCATCTACTCTACGTCTCACAAAGACACGGCGGTTGAAACCAAAAATCTCAAATTTGGACTCCTCAGACCAAAGGTCTAATGTCCATTGCTCATGTTTCTTGGCCCACGCAAGTCTATTCTTCTTGTTGGTGTTCTAGTAATGGTTTCTTTTCAGCAATTCCATCATGAAGGCCTGATTCACGCAGTCTCCTCTGAACAGTTGATGTTGTTGTGTCTGTTACTTGAACTCTGTGAAGCATTTATTTGGGCTGCAATCTGAGGCTGTCCTCTGCACTTGTCCTCTGCAGCAGAGGTAACTCAGGGTCTTCCTTTCCTGTGGCGGTCCTAATTGGAGCCAGTTTCATCATAGCTCTTGATGGTTTTTGAAACTTTCAAAGTTCTTGACATTTTCCGCATTGACTGACCTTCATGTCTTAGTAATGATGGACTGTCATTTCTCTTTGCATGTTTGAGCTGTTCTTGCCATAATATGGACTTGGCCTTTTACCAAATAGGGCAGTTTGGATACTATGCCAACTCAAGTGCAATGTTGGAATCAGAATTAGCCCTGCAAACGTGACTTTCCTAGAGACCTCAACCAGAAAAGGTTATTTGGACCATTAAACCACCCACTCCTCTCCTCCCACCCTACTTTGGCCTCAGATTAATTGATGGGGTTTTGTTTGCCTCATCTTTTCAGTCAAGCCTTGGCATAATGTCGCCCAACGTGTTTATTTTTTCCCATTTTGTAAGAAAAATATAACATAATGTCATATAGAATAACAACTTCTTGCAATGAAGCTCCAAATAGGTTTTCGCTAGATGCTTTCTACCTAATTCTAGCCTACAAGAAAGGACAGTAGCTTAAGCTCTAGGGTAAATTATCTTGATAGTTATTTCCTTCATATTTGTACAGCAAAATCTGTAGAAAAAGCTTTTCCACATCCTTGTAAGTAGCAGACAGACCTCTAGGACAATGTACCCACACACTGCACATATCCTCCTAAACCACTTGAACAAATTCTCATAAAATCCTTTCATTCAGATCCAATCCCAGAGAGGTACTCACGCTCCGCCTCCCCACCGGAGAACGGCTTCAAGCAGTACCTGGATACGCACCTGTACGCCAGCCAGGGCAAAGGGCCCACCAAGACCGAGAGGACCCCCCACATTGGCGGCAGGTCCTCCTCCCACGAGGGGCCTCCTCGCTCCCAGTCCAGGGTCCAGGCACAACCAGCCCTTCCCAGCAGTGGGGGCTTCGGTGGCGGCCATTACAGCCGGAGACTGGAGCAGCTCTCCAATGGCTATGACACAGACAGCAGCCGGGAAGGCAGCCGTAATGACAACTCCAGCTCCAGCAGCAGCAGTAGTAGCAGCAGGCCCAGTCGGCCATGGAAGCCCATGCGTGAGGTGCTAAACGTGGATAGTGTGATAAGCGGTGGTGGTGGAGGGGGTCACGAGCACCGGCAGCACAGCCCCCACCGGAGACCTTCCAGCCAGGAGAGGGCGCCACCCCCCAACGAAAAAGACAGGGACCGGGACATCACATGGGGTGGGCGTGAAGAGCACAAGCCCAAGAGCCTGATGACCATCTACGAGGACGAGCAGCGTCCCGAAACGGGCCGCAGTTCGCTGGAGTCGGAGGGCAAGGACAGGTCAAAGGGCACCACTGTGATGGCGAACACACTAAAGGTGTGCAGCGACAACTGGAAGATCCAGCGCACAGAGTCAGGATACGAGAGCAGCGACCGGCTTAGCAACGGCTCGGCCAACCTGGACTCACCCGTGGTGGAGAACTTTACGTCCAAAGACCTGAGGCCCATACTTGAGGTACACCTGTCAAGGTAAACAGGAGTGTTATTTTTTGTCTCATGTTGTTGTTTCTCTTATAAGATCATATATCCAAATTCATTCAGTACTAGTTTGTTGATAGACACACCTTGTATTCACTCACTCAAACAGTTCAAAAGTCAAACGCTGCCGCTGCCTTCCTCCAGCTATAATCTCTTTGTCACTCTTGTTATGATTCGACTGAGTCATAATCGCTGCCATTTCTGAATAATTAAACGGTGCAAACAACTCATTCTAAAAATAGAGCAAGACATTTTTTACGTAAGTGCACAGGGAGCAGAATCTGCCAACGTTATTGTACTAGGGTCATCGTTTGTCGGCTCGGCAGGGTGTCTTGTTTGGCGATGATCCCAACTAGCTGACGACTGCTCTCCTCCCAAGAGGGACAGTCAGTCAATGGCCGAAACAGGCCTAACCAGTGCAAGCCAATGTCTCCTGACAGTAGTGTTTCCATTATAACAACATAGTTAAATATGTTAATTCATCCCGATGTATATAACAAACATTAATATACAATATAAATACATTGCTCAATATGTTGAGTGAATAATGATCTGTTTTTTGATGAGTCAGCATTAAGACTATATGACTAGTGTTAAATTAGACATTCGACTGCACTGTTGGAGCTAGTAACATAAGCATTTTGCTGCACTTGCTATAACAAATGCAAATCTGTGTACACCACCAATAAACTTTGATTTGATAATGACTATATAGAAATCCATGTGCAAATCTGTAAGTGAAATCTCACAAAGGCTTTAATATAGATCATCTCTTTAGATCTCTGAACTTCATTGCTAGTTGATTTTAAGAGGCGATAGTGAAACTGTATCTGAACACTGTAGCTATTGTATTGGCATCCTTCGATTCAGTGCTCCTCTGTTGTTGGGACACAATAAGTATTGACTTTCCTCAGTCTCCCGAATTCATCAATGCACCAACCGAGAAGAGAAATGGATGTGAGCTGTTTTTGGTGGATTAGTATCGTACTACTCCACAATAAATCATATACAGAACAAAGTAGTATGGAGTAAAGTGGATTTCCATGTTTTCGGTAGCAGTTTAGATCCAACGTAATCCCTTTAAAAGGTCAGTTGGGGAAAAACCTGCATGCCGAGAGACACCGTACAAAGGGACATGCATAGAAAGGCCTTTGTCATGTGGCGTCAGCGTTTGACCCTACTCAATGTGTATTTCAGGGACCCTTTCTCTCACCGGAGAGGTGACGACTCCAAGGCCCACATCTTGCACTCCTCCTTCTCCTATGGTAAGTACTACAGGGTAAAGTTTCCCCTAGGTACAGATCTAGGATCAGCTTCACCTCCCCCAATCCAAACATTAACCATTAGTGGAGAAAATGCAACACTCTCCCAAGATCATTATCTAGGGGCAACTTCATCCCACTCCATGGTGGTAAGTAACTTGTGCTGCTTTTTGACTGACACCGATGTTAGACTGGTGTATACACACTGATGTTATACTATGGAAATTGTGTTAAACATTGGGGTTAATCCTTTGTGGAAAGTCGCCATTCGTTGTCCTGTCTTCCCATGATGTTTTGTGCCAGCTGCCTTTCGTCCCTCACTCCTTATTTGTTTTGTTTGTAAGTTCTCAGAAAAGCCAAAGTGTCTGGCAAAATCCTCACTTTACACCCCACCTTGTCGTATTGTCCTTTGCCCAAAGCATAAACACGCAAAAAATATGAAATGAGGCAGCTGTGCTAATTTTGAGTCAATATTTTGGCGACCTGGATGAGATCTCATCTAGATTAAATGTATTATTGTGTAGAAGATGGGGGGGAAAATAGGCAGCTGAAACTTTCCAATGGTAGGAAATATACTTTTCTGTCAGTCGCTTAACCCAATGTGTCTGATATGGAGGGAAAATAGACTCTGGTGCGGTCATTATCAGAGAATGATAATTTGTCATTATGTGCTTCCAAAGTTAAATCCCCCCCCCCCCAATACGTTTATTGTGGAGCATAAAGTTTAGAGATATTAAAAAACACCACTCTGTAATTTCCTTGATTTATGGGCCCATCAGTTGTGCTAAGGTTAGAGCCCAATGGTGGCGATTTGTTATGGAAGTACACGTGGGATTGGTTTCTCATTTACTGGACCGGTCCTTTTACAGAGGAAAGTTCATGTGTGCTTTGCAGTGCACAGAGAGTAATATGATAGGTTCTGTCCTGAACAATGCATGTATGAGCCTGAAAGGTGGCAAGGAGAATATCAATGTATCCGGTATTTTAACACTAGGTCATTTTTAACACTTATGCACCCAGTTTAAAAGAGAAGTGGAACAAACTAATCAATAACTCCTGTGTCTGATTGAAGGCAACAAGCTTTTAGTACAAAAAAACGAATAAATACAAGTCAGTTTTACAACTAGCTATAATAGCTATTTTAGCCCCCAGACAAGATAGAGGGAGATTAGTTGATATGAATAGCAGTAGGGGGGCTCACCGCTCGGCCACCCCTCACATACTGTATCTGTTTTTCATCACGTTCCCACTGTCTCCATCCATTCCAAGAGAGAAAAATAGATTTGTTTTGTAATGCTCCAATCTACGGCAGCCCTTTTAAACACCCGTCACGATTCTCAGAATTGTCCTTGGAGTTTGTCCTTACAGAGCAGGGATGATGAGCGAGCTCACAGGGGCCTCCCAGCTGTGCCCAGCCGGGCAGAAAATGCCATGACCCGGCCTGTCAGAAGGTGGCATTCACACACACACATAAATAAAATAACATTTTCTGTGGCACCACACTTTTCCCCCTCCCCTCCTTTTATTTTGTCCTTTCTTCTCAATAACAACAAATGGGGTGAATGCGAGGTCTCAAACATCAGTGTTTAGAACAGCGGGACGGTGGGTTGGTTTTATGTAAGTCTGGTTAGCTGACTAATCGAAGCGGAAAAGGGTTGTGTTTTATGTCTGGCCTGTGAGTCTGTGTGTGCAGAGCAATCCATGTGGAAACACTCCCTGGCAAGGAAACAAACCCTTTTGAAGCCTTGATGTATTTATCACCCATGCGATTTCTGATCCCCTTATGTTTTTGCCTTTTGCTAGGTTTTTCTTCTGGATCTGTCATTTTTAGCAGTTTAATTTAAAACGGTGGGGATCTATTAAATCGTTTTTTAATGCCTTCACAATTGTATTAGCTTATTGCACACACAGTAGGCCTACAAGAGAATCAATTTATTTCATTGTTCTGGCACCACTTTGATTGATTGCTGTGTTCTTGGCTTCCGGTGATTTATATAATCTGTAACAAAATGTCAGATCTTTCCAATTTTCCAACTATTTATATGCTAACTTTTTAGGAAGGCTGACTTGTTGATAACCTGAGTGTTCAATTTTTGAGTCACCCTATTTGAGCCAGGGCTGTTGCCTCTACTCCCCGCCATTTGCAAATTGTATTGACAAGCTCCAGCAAATGTTTTTGAATTCAATTTGGCAGGAGTTCAGCTGTGAGCCCGGGCTGCGCTGCAGATTACAGAGGTTCATTAGAGGCTAAAATACTTTTTAAGATCAAAGCTGGCCTGGAGTCAGTACAGACGTAAATAGTAAACACCATTTTATAAACAACAAACCTTTGTTTTGTCTGGATATACTGTTATGTCTACAAACAACAGTCATAAAAGTAGAGAGTATGGATGTTATGTCTAGATCTCTTCTGGAACAGCCGTCCAGACTTTGCCCATCTAAATGACAGCGTTACATTGTGTTTTTTTTGCCGAGATGCCAGCCTAACCACAGGGTGCTAAAATGGATAGAATGCCTTTAGAGAAGGCATTCTGTCTGTGTGAGGGCTTCGAAAGGTCAAGGCTGCTGGGAGATGGGTGGAAAGTCCAGCCGCTTCAAACGGCTGTATCCAAGCAGTAAATCATGCCCTCGCTTGATTTACTCCGATTGGCTCCCGTGGTTCCCCAGACGTTCGTCTGGAGGCATAGACACACACTCTGCTGTGCTAATTGTTGTTTTGCTAGCGTGTTAGCACAACATCGCTAACACTTACTGAATATACCCCCCTTCTCCTTCCTCAGAATATTGACCTGCTTCATTCACAATGAAAGCCATATTGTGCAGTGCCAAACTACCCCAAATGAACACCTACATGCACCAACCTCTGTCACCAAGACACAAACTGTCTATTTATCATGACTGACAAATTATTGCTATGTAGGTGTTAATTTGTCTGTGAAAGACAATGTTTTGAGCAAACAAAAATGTAATAGTTTCAAAGGGGGATACCTAGTCAGTACAACTGAATGCCTTCAAATAATATGTGTCTTCCGCGTTTAACCCAACCCCTCTGAATGAAGTTAACGTCGTTGTGTTCAAGCATTTGTGGTGGCGTGTATTAGTGTGTCTAAGACTTAAGGCATGCCTTTGTGTGTGCGCGCCCACTGCTTTTGAGAGCATGCCTTGGCTCTGCTGCCTCCGCCTGTTTAGATGGAAAGAGTGCCTTTGGCTCCCAATGGGTAACCAAGCACAACAAAAGCATTTCCATGTTCTCAAAAGCTTATTAGGACTCTTCTGCATATTAATTTCAAGCAATTATCCAGTCATGTAAGCTACCAAATCTCTCCCTTTTTAATACTCACATTTTAATGAAGATAGTAAATAGATAAACCTATATTAAATTAATGGAAATGATTAACATAAAGCAGTTTCCGAGAAGGATTTCTTTCTCAGTCCTGTGTTGTGTTACTGTACTTTGGTCTATTACGCATCCGAAATGACACCCTGTTCCCTGTACAGTGCACTACTTTTGACCAGAGCTCTATGGGCCCTGGTCAAAATTAGTGGAATATAAAGGGAATAGGGTGGCATTTGGGACAAAACCTATGACTCAGCGAGTTAGGAGCTCGGGTTGTAATGCTCCCACGCTCCCAGGCTTAGAAAGCCCATTGACACCACTTAACAAGCTTGTGACTGATGTGTTAAACTTAGTGTTAATGCCCTGGGATAGAGTCCAAATTTATATTGCACCTTTCGGCTTGATGTTCTCAGACTGGGGTCCTATCAGCACTCCCATAAGCCATACCGAGTGGGTGGATTATGTTGAGTGATGAGACGATTTAATAAAAAAAGTGTAAATATTTTCAATATTCAACAATATGAACAGGCATTGGGGTTAATAACAATTGCAATTGTTGTATTTATGAAATTCGTAATGACTTTGAAATGAATAAATTGTTAAAAAACATTTTTTTAAACTGTCTGCCTAAGTAAATGTGGAGTTGACACCCCAGAGAACTGGTCGATTAATGTACAGACTGATAAATTAATTTAAAAGTGTGAATTTGAGCAATGTGAAAGGTAATTCGCTTGTGAGATCTGATATATTTGGTTCCCTGCCATCCACACCAGCTTGAGTTACATCCCTCTGATCAGTGTCTTATCCAGTTTCAAGCTGGAAAAGGAACTATCTTTAGATGTCAATAAATACTCTCGACAGCTTTTGGGTCCTCTGATTACTCAGATGTATCATCAGATCGAATTGAAACTTGTCAAAAGCTCTACATTTTTTGCCATGGTTCTCTTTTTCTCCTCCCATAATTGATTTGCAAGAAAACTGAATAGGTAATATGAATGCAAGTATGATTGATGTCAAGGAATTTGAAGGACTGCAGATCAGCAGAAAACCCTGAGCTCTACAAATCTTGACTCGGCAGTCTTGAAATTGAAACGTCTGAAGTTCTCTCATTTAGTTGCTTCAACACAGCTATTTAAGACGTTCAAAAAGCTCTTAACAAATTCTGGTTTTCGTAACTGGGAGAGGTTGGAGTTTGTGACACCACGTGAGATATTTGGTAAGTAACCTGAAGCTCCTATATTGATGCTGAGCTATGATCATAGAGTTTTGAAACAATGTGATTAGTAAGATGTTGATTTGATTGACAGGTGTCCTTTCGACTGCTCAGGATAGTCCCATTCACTGAAATGGGATCAGTGGCATCAGTGATTTTTGTCCATAGAAACAGTATCTTCATATAACCATCACCACTGGAACACAAAATATTATGTACACAAACACCAGAGGCCATATTCTATCAAAGACAGTAAACCTGGGTGTACACTACATGATTTTGGCCCAGATTTGGCTGTCCCAAACAGGTTTTTGAGATCGGAGACAATGTCGTTGCCTACTCTCGAGCTGGAGTGACGACTACTACTAGTATGCGTTCACAAGCATTGTTATTCAGTTCAAATTGTTGGCTAGATATTTAAACTCTGTATGGCAAGCGTGAATGTCTGACTGAAAACATTTGAGGCTGCTTTTGAGCCACAGCTCGTTCTAGCTACGTTAACAATCTAATGACATCATCACATTGTTTTCACAAGAGAGCGTGGTATGGAGAATCCTCACAACCAAGTGAAGAATCGTAGAGTGCGTGACACCAATTTGTACCTTGATCGTTTAGTGTGGGCACCACTACGTTGGCAAGACAAAAATAAACTACAGGAAAGGCGGTCGTTTAATGTGAGAGGCTCAGCGATGTTAGGATTTTGAAAGTAGTGTACACCTGGCATAACTGGGTTTCAAAGTGTGTGTTCTCTTTTGGATTCATCGAGTAAACACATTTATTTTTACAGTGTTGAACCAAAAAAGGATATTCAAAATATGCATTCAAGTTGTGAGGAAATATGTATTTTTCTTACTGCAGAAACCGTATTAGCGGTTTTGATTCATAGGGACACAAGCTTATCCATGTTGTTTCTTATGGCAGCATGAGCAACTTAATGCCACTGTTAGCCACACAGTTTCTGAACTATACTGTTGAACTTGTTGTGCCCCTAAGTGCTAAGAGATGGAACATTACCACATTACTTTATTAATGCACCGTATTACAGAGGTATACATCAATTAAGTTGTTGGTCTCTAATGCTTATAGTTGTAAAACTATCAGTGACCCCAACTCTGTCGTTAACCACTTAAGAGATTATTCAACCATTGATTTGATGGTAATCGGACTGCTGATGTCTGTCTGAACCATTTTGATATCTAGTTAGAGGCATTTCTCTAACCGGAGAGCCGCAGCTGCCTTGCTCTTTGTTATACAACAGCTATGCTCCCCAGTCCCTCTGGTTCTCTCTGCAATAGCCGACACGACTGTAAAGAAGAGAAAAGATATGCTACAGTAAGAAGCAATGTAGTGGAGGGCTGTAAACTGCACCCCACTTTGTTTTCATATTGATATTGTTATGGTTGCTTGCCAAAATTGCAAATGAATAGCATCAAATTGAGAATCGCCACACGTACTTAGCGACATAAAAGCACGCAGCGTTGAGAGGGAGAGAAAGTCAGATCCCAGCGTAATAAATGCATGCCGCTGAAGGGTTTTATCCAGCAATGCTCCTGCGGAGAGAGCAAAAAAAGGAGGGGGTGAAAGCCGAGTATGCTAACACATCACAGACAGCCTAAGCCTTATAAGACCATGCACATTTTTCAACCATCACCTTTTAGTCTCTTTGCAATGACATGAAAGGTAAACATGACATGGCCTGACTTTCTTGCCATAGTTTCTTTTAATCGTGGTCATGCCCTTCTCTGCAACTGTCCCACTACCACTGATAGCTCCCTATTTAATCTGCTTGTCACTTGCTTTGTTGACATAGCTCACTGGGTCAGGCTCTGCCACTGGGGCCTAAATCTGCAAGGTGCAGAAAGTCCAGATGCTGGGAACCCTCTGCCTGTCACACCCCCACCCCCCTCGGTTCAGGGTACGATGCTTTCCCCCTGTTCCCCTCACCCCACTGGGTTGAAGTCCTCACTTTGCATTAGCAAGGATTAGCATCATTAGCCTAAAGGCTAGCAGATTGGCCTGAGCTTTGGACTTTAGCTTCCTCTGAGGGGCCTTGGCCTCGCTCATGCCGGATCAGACAGTGGTACACAGGGCCAGAAGGCACTCTACCAGACTGCCTCTCTACTTTGATGCGTCCTCCCCCAGCACCGGGCTTGGCCCACAACCAAGTTAGATAACATGTCTGTGCTAGAGACAGGCAGGAAACTACTGTGAGTCTGTTCAAACATGGGATCAGAGCAGATTCACAGATTTTTTTTTTTTGGTTGTGTGTCAGTGAGGTTAAGGGTTGAAAATGTATTTTGAAAAGTCGTTTTGGGTACTTGATTCGGAATAGTGCAGTCTTATGTGTGTAGCTGTAGTAAATTAGTAGCAATCTACAAAATCAAATGAACTTATTCTTATCTTCCAGGTGAACACCCAACAAAGTCTTCAGACCTGCAAGATGCACATCTCCTCAAATTGAGTCCGAGATTACAAAGGTAAAGCATGGTTATTGTACTACTTACAGTAGCGTGAAAGGGTTGTTTCTTTGATTATTTGATCTGTAAACTGGATATAGAGTAAAGATTGGTCTCGGCTATTGACCCATTTTGAAGTACCAGTACTGATGCTAGTGATAAAGTATGACATCTTATTCTGGATAGACTGTTTCATTGATGTATGTTTTTTTTTCTCTCCCTGCAACAGAAGACGAGCCTTCCGATATACGCCTGGAATTCTGGAGAGGAGGGACGGTATGGATGACGAACAGGAGGATAACGTCGATGGCAGCCCCAGCCCGGTCAGCCCCTTTCCCCCATACCTGGCCAAGGCCAGCAGCTCCGAGTGGAACAGCTCCGACAACAACACCGAACCCTTCTCCGAACAGGAAGAGACCAGGCCACTGGTCCCCAGAGACCCCTCCCCCCAACCCCATTACCACAACCTAGCCCCGCCTCTCCCTCCCAAGACTTACGCCTACCGATCAACAGACCAGTCGGGCTTCCGCACTCACCAGCTCCAGGAGCCCTCCCGGACGAGCCCCCGGAACGAGAGCAAAAATGGTCAGATCCCGTCCCTCTCCTACACCAACCACAGGTGGATCGAAACGCCCGCCGATCACAAGCTCTCGTCTGATGCAAGCTCCAAGTCAGGCTCGTCGGACCAGGACCGGAACGATCTGTCGGCCAGTGAGAGTGGAGAGGAGAGGTTCCCCAGCCCAAGGCCAGGGGATGACATGGATGACCTAGACTCCCCAATCACACGGGGGATGGTTCTCCCCATGGTCCTTCCCACCACATACTTCTCTGTGGACAACTGTATGACGGACACATACCGGGCCAAGTACCATCAGAGTTCCACCCTATACACGGACACTAAAGGCGGGGAACAACACGCGTCGTCTGGTGAGAGCGACCTGGGAGAAGGGTGGCTCCCCATCCCTGAGGCCCAACCTGCAGAGCCCCCCAAGAGCCGGCCTGAATCAGGTAAATGGAATTGTCTGTAGATAATTTGCCACAGGACGTGGAAAACACTTGGAGCCCTAATTGTTTGTGGTCATACCCACTTCACTATTTGTTTATTATGACCAAAGTAAAAGCATGTTCCTGCTATAGATTTGTTTGTCATCAATAAATGTTACCAAAAGGACCAGAACTTTCATTAAAGTCTATTACAGTGTTGGGTACTGTTTTCTTTGTGTGTTCTAATCTATGTCTCTGGTCTTTTGCAGGTTACTCCACCAGTAAACATACTGTAAAATGGAATCCTGTAACACCCAAAGGACTTGATGAACATGGGTTTCTATGAGAGAAACTCCACTGTTGAGGGGCCTGGTACGAAAGCCACAGTTGAAACAATCATCTCCTCTTACAAGTTTTGAAACCTTACGGTGATGCTTATTTGTACAGATCTCATATCAGAGGTCCAACATGAATCTGGAATGCCAAAGAGATTGGTAACTCCCAAATGCACTCTGAAGAGTACTTTTCAGTTCAGCAGTAGTCACAGGAGTCTTGCGCCACCCCTGCAGAACAGTCTTTCTGCAGGACAATCTTCGTACCATTGTGATTGTGGCCACTAGATGGCAGCAGCAGTAATTGTGGATTTGCACAGTAGAAAGCCCCAAAAACTACCGAAAAGGATCTAAACCTAGGATGGTTATTGGTCAACACAGGGACATCCTCGAACTTACTTCCAAGGATCATCCACTGAGTTGAATCACAGAATGTCTCCCACGAAGCCACTTTTTCCCCTTAAGAGATTATCAAATGAAATACCCGTAACAATGACAATAACCCGTCTCTAACCCATTTACAATTTACGCAGATAATCGATGGAATGCTTGTATTTCTTTCTGGAATTATGCTCATTTCAGTGTCATACGGTTACTGTGCTACTTCTGCCTATGTAACAATGCAGGGTGAGGTAAATAAGCCTTGAGCAGGTTTTTAGTTTTAGTCTTCAGTGTTGATTCATTCATGGAATAAGGTTTTTCAGTTTGTGGACACTAGGGCTGGCACAATTACCGTTTAACTATGTGACCAACGGTTATGGATTAAGACAGTCATGAAAATAAAATAACCGTAATAACTGTCAAAAAAAAAATATACATTTGCAAACGAACAGATGACTGAAGACGGGACGGCCAGGCATTCGTGCAGTTGAGTCCCTTTCTGTGGTAATATGGACTCTTAACAACGTGATGAAACTTGGTTGCTCCTTGCTGAAACAAGCAAGGTGGCGCCTATGCAACGCCCCCCACAATGCAGCAGCACACAGAAATAGAATGAATAGAACAGGCTTGGAACCTCTAATCCTGGCAATTTGACTCATGGGTACACTCTCAATGATGGCCTGGTATTGTGATGCAATATTTTCAATGGTTATGTAGAATGTTCATTCAAATGTGACTCATGCAATGAAATGTATTTTTTTAATGTCCGTTGAGTTGAATCAACAAATCACAACACATTGATGGGTACTCTAGGTTGAAGATAATATATACTAATACATATATTTTTACTTCCTACTTTGCTCCTATGGGCAAAGATTGTGGATGAATGGAGATGGTTCACTCAGGCCATTTACCATAGATTTAATTTCTTCTGTTCCTGTCTACTTAAGGGGGTGGCTCTCCCATAGACACCAATGCAATAGCATCTGTGTCTGGTCTACTTATTTTTTTGTCTTAAATGGAAGTCAATGAACTATCTGAAAGTGGGATGTCTCACTTAATCTTCCTTCTCTGTTATGGGTACACTCGCCCCCAGTCCACTTAAATGGGGACACCTGTTCTATTCATTCTAATTATATGGCAGCACATGCAGTCAGGAGCGGAGAAAATGTGCATCTAAAAAATATACATACTTTTTTTTGCTATTCTAACGTTATTACAGAGACTGTGGTTATTTGGCTGGCTAATTGCAGTCATCAAAAATTCCAAGACCGTCACAGCCGTAGTGTACACTCATCCATTGTTTTCGTAAGAGCCATTTGGGGAAGACAAGAGAAGGCCTAAGGATTCCTAAAATGATTTATTATTTTGTATTTAAAAAATTAATATAAATGATTTTTTTCTATAATTTAAATGATATTCTGATTTCATCTCTTCAGTTTGTTTTGGAAAGGGAACGTTTAACAATGAAGAGAAAAAAATACTAAATCAGGATTTTTCTTTGGTGGTCTCTGAGGAGAAATATTTTGCTAGCTAAGCCAGCCATGGCTAGGCCCTCAAAAAATAGACATCTGCCATTCAACAGAGTGACAGGGAAATCAACTAATCACATTTTGGCTGTTGTTTTAAACTTCCATCTTCTCAAAGGCCTAGACACTTCACTCCTGATAGTATGAGCAGTAGCGTAGTTTTCCCACGGTCTAGCTAGCTTTTGTTGCCGTGTGCAGCGGCTGCAGCCACAAGTGTTATCGAGGAGGATGTTTTTTCTAATTTGTTAACATCTCCCTTCAAGATTAACTTTTAACAAGAAGTTAAGTTTCACAGTTTTTTGCAGCTCGTTTGTTGTTAGCGATCACTTTGAAAATATGCGTGTGAAACATTGTTGCGTTTAAACTTTAGATCACGGGTTACTTTGTGTGCTTAACGTGATAAAATGGTTGCAATGGGAAGTAATAGTTGTACATTTTTATGTTTTTTGGGGGGTTGTGGTTTGGGGGCCTACTGGCACCTTTGATGCGTCACTGTTGTTATCGCTAGGCTATTGCTGGTAGTGATGGTGTTAGGCTACCACAGATTGTTTAAACTGTTGGTTGCATTATTCTGTGCCGGGCGTGAGTGACAGCCTGATGTGTGGCTCAGGTCTGTTTGATGAATTAATGATGTCATCAAAAAGCATTGCTACTCTTACATTACATCTAGTGTAAATTAAGTGTAAATGTTAACTTTTTTGGGGGGAGGTGTTGTAAGATGTTTTAACCCCGCTAAAGTCCAATAGTCACGGTTCGTAGTTAAAACTACTTTAAAATGGAAAACTACTACTTTAAAATGGATCCCAAGGGTCCCCTCATGTGGCCACAGAGGCACCGGGTGTTGGGTGAATCTGTTCTAGTCCGAGTTTGAATGCGAGTTTAGTGGTTGTTAGGAGAGAAGCGTCTCAATTAATTGGCATTGGCACAGTATGTTATAATCTGCCTTTTAACTGTGTATTCTCTAGGAAGCAAACAGCCGAAGTGGGGCAGGACTAGCCTGACTTGTCCAATAAGAACATTTTCATAACCATTCGCTGCTGTGTTTTATACGTTTTTTTATCCCTAGTTCGGATCGCAGTACATCGTGTCTCTCACACTCCTTTCCAGATATACGCTTCTTTGTCTGCTCTTTTTAATGTTGCTCCTGTCCATACTGGGTAGTATGTTAAAGGTATGTTAGGTCAAACCAAGCTTCTATATATTTGTCTTCTACTCCTGGGTCAAATACATGGGTCAAATACTTTAGGTGTGTTTCATTTAGTTTTCCCAATACAATGGAACCAAGAGAATTTGTTCCAAAGTCCAAACTCCAAGCTAAATCAAGCCCACCTCAAACTTGTAAGTATTTGAAATGAATTTGACTGAGGTCTGTTGGTTTAACTAATCTTCAGCCTAAACCTCAAGAATGGATTGAGTAATGGATTTTAAGTTTGAGTGTCTTAATGAGGTAGAAAAGCTTGACCCCCAGAGATTATCACATTGGCTAGTGATGCTGTAAAATGTTATGTTTATTATTTGTGTTGTCATGTTTTATATAATTGCTCGGCAGACCACTTCACAGTGCCTTTTCTATTTTTCTATGTTGAGAGGAGTTGAAATAGGAGCCATTATTTGTACAAAACTGCTTTTTATAACATTTGATTTAATTTGTATTGATAAAAAATTGTTTAATAAACAATTTTATTTAACCATAGCATTGTCTACACGTTTTATTTTAAATCATGAAATTCTCACTATTTTAAGTTATTCTAATGACATCATTACTGTAATTAAAAAGCCTACTTGGGGTAAATGTAATCTCGGCAAAAAAAATCTCACGTAAACTACTGTATGTTATGGATACGTCTGTCAATGAGAGATTAGGGTAAATGCAAGCGAACACCCTAAATAAAGTTATACATTGTATTGTAAGAGTAAACGGGAAGCTGAGTTGTGATATATGGAGCACAAAAGGTTTAGCCATGGAGGCTTGGAAACCTGAAGCTCTGCTGCTATCTACTGCATGGAGGAGATTATGGTACGCCTCCGAACTCTTCATTGAGATAATGAAACATCAATCAATGGGCAGGTCACTGCCACATTTTAAATTGTGCTGAAATCAAAAATGAAAGAAATGGTATCTTGCAAATTCAGCAGGCTATTACTGATGTCCAGAGAGGACATAGTGCATTCGAAAAGTATTCAGACCCCTTGACTTTTCCACATTTTGTTACATTACAGCCTTATTCTAAAATTGATTAAATAGTTCCCCTTCAATGTACACACAACATGCTTTTATAAATGTTTGCAAATGTATATTTAAAAAAAAAAAAAAAGACATTTTACATTTACGTAAGTATTCAGACCCTTTCCTCAGTACTTTGTTGAAGCACCTTTGGCAGCGATTTACAGCCTCAAGTCTTGGGTATGATGCTACAAGCTTGGCCCGCCTGTTTTTGGGAAGATTCTCCCATTCTCTGCAGATCCTCTCAAGCTCTGTCAGGTTGGATGGGGAGTGTCACTGCACAGCTATTTTCAGGACTCTTCAGAGATGTTCGATCAGGTTCAAGTCCCTGCTCTGGCTGGGCCACTCAAGGACATTGAGACTTGTCCCGAAGCCACTCCTGCGTTGTCTTGACTGTGTGCTTAGGGTCGTTGTTCTGTTGGAAGGTGAACCTTCGCCCCCAGTCTGAGGTCCTGAGTGCTCTGGAACAGGTTTTCATCAAGGATCTTCTGTACTTTGCTCTGAATATCTTTCCCTTGATCCTGACTACTCTCCCAGTCCCTGCCGCTGAAAAACATCCCCACGGCATGATGCTTCCACCACTATGCTTCACCGTAGGGATGGTGCCAGGTTTCTTCAATACGTGAAGCTTGGCATTCAGGCCAAAGAGTTGAAACTTGGTTTCATCAGACCAGGTTCTCCTGGTCTTGAGTCTTTAGGTGCCTTTTGGCAAACTCCAAGCGGGCTTAAGGAGTGGCTTCCGTCTGGCCACTCTACCATAAAGGCCTGATTGGTGGGGTGCTGCAGAGATGGTTGTCCTTCTGGAAGGTTCTCCCATCTCCACAGAGGAACTCTGGAGCTCTGTCAGAGTGACCATAGGGTTCTTGATCACCTCCCTGACCAAGGCCCTTCTCCCCCGATTGCGGAATTTGGCCGGGCAGCCAGCTCTAGGAAGAGTCTTGGTGGTTCCAAACTTCTTCCATTTAAGAATGATGGAGGCCACTGTGTTCTTGGGAACCTTCAATGCTGCAGAAATGTTTGGTACCCTTCCCCAGATCTGTGCCTCTACACAGTCCTGTCTCGGAACTCTACAGACAATTCCTTCGACCTCATGGCTTGGTTTTTGCTCTGACATGCACTCGCCACTGTGGGACCTTGTATAGACAGGTGTGTGTGCCTTTCCAAATCATGTCCAATCCATTGAATTTTCCACAGGTGGACTCCAATCAAGTTGTAGAAACATCTCAAGGATGATCAATGGAAACAGGATGTACGTGAGCTCAATTTCAAGTATCACAGCAAAGGGTCTGAATACTTATGTAAATAAGGTATTTAAGTTTGATTTTTTTTATACATTTCCCGAAAAAAAAACTGAAAAACCTGTTTGCACTTCGTCATTATGGGGTATTGTGTGTAGATTGATGAGGATTTGTTTTAATTTAATCCATTTTAGAATAAGTCTGTAACGTAACAAAATGTGGGAAAGGGGAAGGGATCTGAATACTTCCCGAATACACTGTATGAATAAAATAAGGAATTTCCTTGTTATGTCGACATCACAACTTTATTTATCTCAAGATCACAAAATTAACTACAAGAGTGCACGTATTGATGGTATGGCTGAGGCAGCAGAGCCCACGGTGGATCAGCACATACTTTTTTAATGATTGCTACACTAAGGGATGGTACATTATATGCTAACATCATGCTTTCATTTGTATTTGGAGCTCATTATCAGTTTAAGTTAGAATCTTAGCAAGCTAAATGTCACTTACCTTGAGCTAAGAGCTTGTAGGGGAGCTAAGCCCTCGTGGGGCATTTAAGCCCTGAACGATGTCTGACAGGCAGCCCTGTCTCCCAGGCTGTCTTCCACAAACCACAGCCAACCGCATGCAAGAAACAACACCCCTAACTTGGCTAGTCTTGTGAGCGAGCTAGCTAGCTAGTTAGTTCTGTTGTTATCTATGCTGGTTGTTAGCTTGCAAAACTGATGTGTATAATTGTAAGGGACGCTTAATGTTTTGCATTTACAGAGTGGATGAGCTCCATTCCTGACAGGCTGATCTGATTCTGATCTGATTCTGATACAGCCACGGAGCTTGATCAGATTCAGTAGCAGCCTCGGAGCTTGATCAGATTCAGTAGCAGCCTCGGAGCTTGATCAGATTCCGTAGCAGCCTCAGAGGCTGATAAGTCAGGATCCTGCCTTGTAGGCTGTCTGCAAGGAGCCGTACTTATGAAACAGCCTTCAAGGCAGCATCTTGACTTAACAGCCTCTGAGGCTGAAATTGAATCTGATCAGCCTGTCAGGAATGGACCTCACCCACTATAAATGTAAATATCCACAAAACATTATACACATCAGTTATGCAAGCTAACAACCAGCATAGCTAACTAGCTCACAAGACTAGCCAAGTTAGCTGTGTCGTTCCTTGCGGGTTGTGGTCTTGGGGGCGGCACGCAGCCTTGGAGACAGAACTGCCTGTCAGGGATTAAATGCCCCACAAGTGCACTGCGATCAAAACAACTTTTGTTATGTCGCGATCCCAAGACTATTATCTTGTGATCTCGCCGAAAAAACTTTTGTTGTGTAGTGATCATGAGTTGTGTTCTCGACATAATGAGAATTATTTGTTTTATTCATATGTCCTCTCTGGACTTCCGTAGGCTAATCATATACAGTACCAGTCAAACGTTTGGACACCTACTCATTCAAAGGTTTTCTTTATTTTTACTTTTTTCTACATTGTAGAATAGTAGTGAAGACATCAAAACTATGAAGTAACACATATGGAATCACGTAGTAACCAAAAAAGTGTTAAACAAATCAAAATGTATTTTATATTTGAGATTCTTCAAAGTAGACGCCCTTTGCCTTGATAACAGCTTTGCACACTCTTGGCATTCTGTCAACCAGCTTCATGAGGTAGTCACCTGGAATGCATTTCAATTAACAGTTGCATTTCAATTAACAGCCTTGTTAAAAGTGAATTTGTGGAATTTCTTTCCTCAATGCATTTGAGCCAATTTTTTATTTTTACCTTTATTTAACTGGGTAAGTCAGTTAAGAACAAATTCTTATTTTCTATGTCTTCCTAGGGTCAGGATGACAGATTTTTACCTTGTCAGCTCGGGGATTCAATCTTGCAACCTTTCGGTTACTAGTCCAACGCTCTAACCACTATGCTACCTGCCATCCCAAATCAGTTGTGCTGTGACAAGGTAGGGGTGGTATACAGAAGATAGCTGTATTTGGTAAGAATCGCAGAGATCATCCATTCACCTACTCTGCGTCGCCCAAAGACCCGGAAGTTGGAACCAAAAATCAAGTCTCTTCTTATTATTGGTGTCCTTTTGGTAGTGGTTTCTTTGCAGCAAATCCACACTGATTCATGCAGTCTCTTCTGAACAGTTGGTGTTGAGATGTCTGTTACTTGAACTCTGTGAAGCATTTATTTGAGCTGCAATTTCTGAGGCTGGTAACTAATGAACTTATCCTCTGCAGCAGAGGTAACTCTGGGTCTTCCTTTCCTGTGGCGGTCCTCATATAGGGCGGCAGGTAGCCTAGTGGTTAGAGCGTTGGACTTGTAACCGGAGGGTTGCAAGTTCGAATCCCCGAGCTGACAAGGGAAAAAAAAATCTGTCGTTCTGTCCCTGAACAAGGCAGTTAACCCACTGTTCCCCGGGCGCTGAAGACGTGGATGTTGATTAAGGCAGCCCCCCCGCACCTCTCTGATTCAGAGGGGTTGGGTTAAATGCGGAAGACACATTTCGGTTGAAGGCATTTGGTTGTACAACTGACTAATAATGGTGACTTTGACATAAGAGCCATTTTCATCATAGCGCTTGATGGTTTTTGCGACTGCACATGAAGAAACTTTAAAAGTTCTTGACATTTTCTGGATTGACTGACCTTCATGCCTTAAAGTAATGATGGACTGTCGTTTCTCTTTGCTTATTTGAGCTGTTCTTGCCATAATATGGACTTGGTCTTTTACCAAATAGGGCTATCTTCTGTATACCACCCCTACCTTGACACAACTGATTGGCTCAAACGCATTAAGAAGGAAAGAAATTCCCCAAATGAAGGCACACCTGTTAATTAAAATGCATTCCAGGTGACTACCTCATGAAGCTGGTTGAGAGAATGCCAAGAGTGTGCAAAGCTGTCATCAAGGCAAAGGGTGTCTACTTTTTGAAGAATCTCAAATATAAAGTACATTTTGATTTGTTTAACACTTTTTGGGTTACTACATGATTCCATGTGTTTTTTTTGTTATGTCTTCACTATTATTCTACAATGTAGAAAATAGTCAAAATTAAGAAAACCCCTTGAATGAGTAGGTGTGTCCAAACTTTTGACTGGTACTACACATTTGAGAGGCACTGCACACTCCTCTGCTACTGCATTTTTCCTTTTTACTAATACAGATGAAACAAGATAACTAGGCTACATAAAGCAAATGCAAGCTTGTAACTTCATAATTATTAGCTAGCAATATGTGAATCATAATAAGCCAGCTAGTTTTACAACCTAAAACTAATGTTATGAAAGGTGGATGGCCAACGTTAGCTATAAATGATTTGTGGGTAGCTAGCTAGCTACCAATTCTTTGTCAGTTAGCTCGAGGTTTCTGCACACTACAGTAGATATTCTAGGCACTTAAACATGCCAAAATGAACACCGTATCTATTTATTAACGTATCATGATAAAATTCCAAAGTCGGAGCTCTCGCTTTATCTCAAAATAACTCTGCATTGTTTTCTAGAAATGTTGTTGTTTATTTGGTTGCGTCATGTTACGTCAACAATCCTGTAAATATTTCAGTTGAATCGTGCATGAGACCTGCCCTCCATGCTCCGTTTCGCATACTTTCATTTGGACTCTGACTGTTCCGGGCTCCAATTTGCGGTAGTATGGATGTTGTGAATTACCCAGTGTTTAACAAAGTTACCTCGCTAACTCCTCAAACTACATTCGTAGTATAAGGTTCTGAAGTGTGCTCTCCTTCACTACTTCACACAACTAAAAGCATTGGATTAGTGTATGTATGGGCTTGGGCAAAATGTATTATACCAGACATTTCCATTTCATTTCCTTTCAATTCAGAAAAGGGAAGTGAACTAGTGCACAATTGGGGAGGAAGGAGAGATAACTGGGACATAGCCAAGGTCTTTAAAAATACCAAACGACTGAACTGGAGATCCCTCACAACTGAACTTTTTTAAATTTTTTAAGATTCTACATATTTAAGTCATGGATTTTAAATCTTAGCTGAAGTTAAATGTATGGTCACCGTTGTTTGAAGCAAGGCCCATAACAACACAAGACATTCCTGTACAGTTCTAAATGACATGTTTGTCAATTAACTGTACAGTGTGCAAAATATTGTAGCTACATTATATTTTTGGAGAAATTATTGTACTGTATAAACTTGTATCAGACAGAACCCTGAAGTGATATGGATTTCAGTGTGCATCTCACATTGTTTGTCATGCCATTGGATGTGTAGTGATGTAGCTCCACACCATGGCCAAGCACACACTCAAGTTGTACAACTGATGTGCAACATATTTGACACAATGGTTGTGATACAACTGCTAATTTTGTGATACAATGGAGAGTTTGTCAACACATAAATGTTAACACAACCATTGTGCTGTGTCTCCTACATACTTGTGCTATTATTTATGTGGATAAAAACTGTTTTAGCACGTGTAATACATCACAGGGCCCATGAGAGATGAAAAAGGATGACCGTCGTGGTGACATGTACAGTAACTTTTGCCAGTGTGCACTCTCGACTTCTACGGACATTGCACCATCTTGTGGTCTTACTGGGGCTGACAGTGTTTTCTGAGTTCAGCAGTCAGAATTGATCTAAACTGTTAACTGCAGCTGCACATTTTCCAATGAAACCTGCCTATCAAGCCATTGTTATTAGGTTCATGATTCACAACTAAGCAATACTTGGAGGAATCGTGTCAGGATTAAAGATCCATGTACTGAGACACTTTGTTTGGCTGACCCTACTGTAACGTTTTAACCTCCTGTACCATATAACTAATTCCATCCAAATCTTTCAGATGGACGAGGGATCATCAAACACATAAAGGAATTAAGGGTTGTTTTGTCTATACCTCAATTGCATACACTATTCAACCAGCTTTGTGGTTTTTAGAATGACCTTGACAGTTGATTACAAAGCAACTATAACATTTGATTAATCCCCACATTTCTAGAGTCCTACGTAAAGGTTGTTTTTTCATAGTACTCATTATTCTCTTGGAAGATGTTGCATGTTCCAACACAGGTGCTAGTGTCATGCTCACCAATTACCCTATCTAAAAGTCACTGTGTTGGCCCCAAACCCCTTCAGGGAAACAGGCAGGCAAATGATATGCTTATTGGTCACCAGATGGACTGGTCCCTCAGGTAATTAACTGACTAAACACTTGACAAAGGAAGGTCCACACTGATGAAGAGCTCACACAAAGCTTTGTTCATTTATGGGCAGAGATGGACTCCCCAGACGGTGCGCTACCGAGAAGGGACGTGGTCTGGAGAGCAAGCGGGCCACCACTCGTTTTGCAGGTATGACAGCTCTCCCGACCCCCAGGCTTGCACTAACTTGACATTGGCATCCCCAAAGAGAGTTGACTGAATAGTGTCTCACTTGAGTTTCCTGCTTGAAGGTAGGCCCAGTAAGATGACATCATTATCATCAAGGTAGACACAGCAAGATTGCATCATCATCATACACAAAGTTTCCCAGGGCAACTTCCTGCTTACAGACATCAATAGAATTAAAATCAGACAAGACTGACATTATTGGCGCAAATTGGTGAATATTGATCATTTAAATTCAAGATGTGTTTGGTGTCCATTTTGGTAATGGACACCAACAAACTATCTGATACTGTACTTCACAATGTACTTCACAAAATACCCTTATTTTTGGGCTCTCACATAAAAAATACGTACAGTACAGTGTATATTGTGGTCTATCTATAGCCTAGGGGCTGGACTCAATCCATATTACCGAAGATCCGAGTTCAAATTTAAAGGTAATTTCCGATTGAGCAGACATGCAGCATTTACCGTGAATGCATTCTCTGCGAACATGGGAACATTGCCTTTCAATTTCAATTGACCTTTAACGCGGATCTTCCACACTACTTCTGCATTACGGATTGAATCCAGCCCTAGGTTCCCAACACATAACCTTAATTAAAAAAATAAAACCCTTTTTGACCAACAACATTGCATAGAGACAGCCAACACTGCGTGGCATATCCCCAGTCTGTTTTATTGACTAACGAAAAGGCGGCGGAGGCCGAGATGTCACTGGAACTGTGCAGCTCTTGACGCTCTGTCACAGATAAGCATCACCTTTTCCCCTCAAAGGCCCCTGAAATATTGAACACCTGGAAACGAATGGTGAAAGCATTTAAACTGCTTTCTAGCCAAGCTAGATCAACCCATGCTAAGCCGTGATTGCCTTAATGTGATTCTGGGGCAGTTTAAGACCATATGTAATATTATTGGCACCATAGAACAAAATCCAGATTAATGGAATAATCCACTCAAAAACAACGTTTTGTTATTTTTATCATTAGTCCACTGTTGATACAGTCCCAAAATGTTTTGCATGTCAACAATCATGTTTTCAAGATTTAGACTTTCAAAAGGCAAATTGTAATTTGCCACATGATGATACATTTTCTTACAGATGATGCATTTTGCATCATCATGATGATGGGGCAAGTTACAATTAGTATTTTCAAAGTCCTAAATATTGAAAACGTGATTACTGACATACAAAACATTTTGGGACTGTATCAACAGTGGACTAATGTAAAAAATACAAAAAGATGGTTTTTGAGTGAATTGTTCCTTTAAGGGCACTGCTTATTATTAAATATTGTCCGGATTATCAGATTGGGAGGCGTAGTTATTGTGTTTCACAAGCATGTTTTTGAACTGTTCCAGCCGATATGCATCACATCCTTTCTCGAAGCCAATCTAGCATTCTTTGTCTTTACTCGTGTATTCCTCTTTCTATCTCCCATCCCTCCATCCATCTCTACATACTACATCCTACATCAGGGAAGATAATCAAGGACAACAACCACCCGAGCGACTGCCTGTTCACCCCGCTATCATCCAGAAGGCGAGGTCAGTACATGTGCATCAAAGCTGGGACAGAGAGACTGAAAAACAGCTTCTATCTCAAGGCCATCAGACTGTTAAATAGCCATCACTAGCACATTAGAGGCTGCTGCCGTATATATAGTACACTACCGTTCAAAAGTTTGGGGTCACTTAGAAATGTTTTTTGGCCATTAAAATAACATCAAATTGATCAGAAATACAGTGTAGATAATCTTAATGTTTTAAATCACTATTGTAGCTGGAAACTGCTATTTTTCTTTATGGAATATCTACATAGGCGTACAGAGGCCCATTATCAGCAATCATCACTCCTGTGTTCCAATGGCACGTTGTGTTAGCTAATCCAAGTTTATAATTTTAAAAGACGAATTGATCATTAGAAAACCATTTTGCAATTATGTTAGCACAGCTGAAAACCGTTGTTCTGATTAAAGATGCAATAAAACTGGCCTTCTTTAGACTAGTTGAGTATTTGGAGCATCAGCATTTGTGGGTTCAATGCCTAGAAGGCCAGCATCCCGGAGTCACCTCTTCGCTGTTGACGTTGAGACTGGTGGTTTGCAGGTACTATTTAATGAAGCTGCCAGTTGAGGACTTGTGAGGCATCTGTTTCTCAAACTGGACACTCTAATGTACTTGTCTTCTTGCTCAGTTGTGCACCGGGGCCTCCCACTCCTCTTTCTATTCTGGTTAGAGCCAGTTTGCGCTGTTCTGTGAAGGGAGTAGTACACAGCGTTGTACGAGATCTTCAGTTTCTTTGCAATTTCTTGCATGGAATAGCCTTAATTTCTTCGAACAAGAATAAACTGACGAGTTTCAGAAGAAAGGTCTTTGTTTCTGGCCATTTTGAGCCTGTAATCAAAACCACAAATGCTGATGCTCCAGATACTCAACTAGTCTAAAGAAGGCCAGTTTTTTGCTTCTTTAATCAGAACAAAAGTTTTCAGCTGTGCTAACATAATTGCAAAAGGGTTTTCTAATGATAAATTAACCTTTTAAAATGATAAACTTGGATTAGCCAGCACAACGTGCCATTGGAACACCGGAGTGATGGTTGCTAATAATGGGCCTCTGTACGCCTATGTAGCTATTCCATAAAAAATCTGCAGTTTCCAGCTACAATAGTCATTTACAACATTAACAATGTCTACACTGTATTTCTGACCAATTTGATGTTATTTTAATGGACAGAAAAATAGCTTTTCTTTCAAAAACAAGGACATTTCTAAGTGACCCCAAACTTTTGAACGGTAGTGTACATAGACTTGAAATCACTGGCCACTTTAATAATGGAACACCAGTCACTTTAATAATGTTTACATATTTTGCATTTCTCAACTCATACCTATATGCTGTATTCTATTCTACTGTATCTTAGTCTATGCTGCTCTGACATTGCTCATCCAAATATTTATATATTCTTAATTCCATTCCTTTACTTTAGATTGTGTGTATTGTTAGATATTACTTGTTAGATATTACCACACTGTTGGAGCTAGAAACACAAGCATTTCACTACATCTGCAATAACATCTGCTAAACAAGTGAATGTGACAAATAAAATTTGATTTGATTTAGAAGAAGAATCTACTTTATTCACCTCCTCGTCCCCTAGAGGGCAGCAGAGGACAACAAAAACCAACACCCTTGCACGTCTCCTAAACAGTCGCCTGTCTCTCCAAAATTATAACAGAATCCATAATAAGCAGGTTAAAGATATTTCTCACAAAAATAAATTTCATCTACAAGATAAGGACCCCTAATCTCAATAATCCCTGCATGCAATCAGCCTAGAAATGTATTTATAGTTTGTTATTTGTTGTAGTAATTGCGGTATCTCGACCGCAGCCCATTTTGCTAATCATAGCTAATTGGCCTACCCTCCCTGCACAATTTCTATGCACAAATAGTGTATTGATCTCAGGACTGTCTCCATTCGCGTCTAGGAGAGAACCAGGCTGAATGGAAATTGCACGGATCACGTCTTCTCCAATCTATGTTCCTAGTTTCAGGTTGGCGTTGCGAGGTAGTCGACCGTGTTTTGACTAAAAGCAAACTGACGTGCCAGCTGACTACTTTTCATTTGAGAATGAGAAGAGGGGGGTGGAAATAACGAAAGTCTGATAGAGATGCGATGATGCCTTTGTAAAGTTCCTATGAGACTAGTGATTCGTTGTCATCAATGATATCAAGTCTGTCAATGGTATGGTTGTAATTGAGGTAGACGAGTGTACTAGACGCCACAATTCATTGATTAGGTGTCAGGCTTGTGATTAATTGAGGGGTTACTATTTTCTTTAACTCCAAGGGTGAGTAAACTCTCCTATGTGATCACAAAACCCCTATTGATGAGACGTAACATAGAAAACTAAAAGGAAGTAAGGTGTCCATCTCTATCTTTCCTGACATTTGGGTAGAAGTCTCCTCCTGATTGCATGGGTTGTCTGTAAAAGACAGAGTTTGGGTGTTTGAGTCTTGGCTGTCTCCGAGAGTTGTGTATGTGTGTTTCCTCTTCTGACTCGCTGCCTGTCAGGCGGCTCCTCCTCTGCAGCTGACTTACTTCATTAGGAGCCATCAGCCAGGCTGAGCACACTGTCAGAGGCAGGCTTCTGCTTTTTCATTTCCCCCTCTCTCTCACTTCTCTCTCTCTCTTTTCCCCTCTCCCTCTCTCGCTACACTCCATCTCCATGTGATTTTTTACTCTGTCAACCTCCCTCAATCTCTTTCCCCTTGCTAAATTTACCCCTTCCCTCACTCTGCCTCCTTCTCCCTCCTGTCCTCATCCTTCCATCACATCCTCCTCCTCTAGATCATATCTCATCTCTATTTTTTCCCCTTTCCTTTCCAACCTTGTTGTTTCTCCTGGTGTTATTCCTCCTCTTTCTGTGTCTCAATTTCTCTTCCCCTCCAGAACTCTCTTTCTGAACCATATCTGTTTCTGTCTATATCCTTTTCTTTCCTTTCCCTCCCTTTCTGGATTTCTTTCCGATTGTTTGTCTTTTCCTTAATCTGATAGACCCATAGACTGTAAAAATGATGGACGAAGCCATCTGACGTCAACCCGTTATTTCCTATGAGAATGCTCAGTGGTGCATTTGATGATCAGGAAGTGTCATTTCAGCGTGTTGCCATCTAGCTACATGTAGGAATTTTTGGAAACATTGCATGCGCAGTTTGAGCTTTTCTACAAAGTGAAATTGCAGGCTAGCAGAGTGCTGCCCACTCTCATAGAGTATCTCAAGTTGCCATTAGCAACTAAATTATCGGGATAACTTTGCCTGTGTGTGATTTTAAAGTATCGAGTCAATGACATTCATCTGGTGAAATAAAAGCAATTATTGGTACCATGATTGTGTTGGGAAATGTTTTTGTTATCCAAGAATATTGAACACGAAGATGGCCATTTCCCCATTCACTATAATGGGGGATCCTGTTTTCTGGAAACAATACCTGCAGTAGCGCCGACCGCTTTCAACTTGAAATCCTCAATGCGAGGGGGAAGTCGTTCTCCCCTGGTTAGACCACCCTCCCCCACATGAACTTGTGTGGAGACACATGCACACACAAGCCCCCAGGCCTCTGTTCACCTTCATCCTGACAAGTTGTAGGAACCGGATTATAAGGAAAAGTCTCTAATTTGGGCTAGTAGATTATAGGAAGAAGCCACTAACTTGGGTCAGTAGAAAGTGTGAAATCTGATTGCTTTGGAAGACTTAAAAAACTGGGAGCCTGAGAGTTGTGTGGAAACCTAAATACGAGCTGGCTGGGGAAATAAAGAGGTAGGGGTGTAGTTCGTTCGGGGTATTTGCCAAATGTTGAGATTTGACAGGGTGGCTTAATGAAGTACCCAGAGAGAGCAGACTGGAGGCTAGGCTAAAGATTTGATACCACACTGAAGAAGCTCTCGCCAGCAACCTTCCCCATGTTGTGTGATGAGATGCTGTAGATTCTGATACGTTTGTTTTATTTGTTGTTTATATCTGACTTGGGTCAGATCTTTATCTTGTTACTTGCCCTCTGAAATTTGAGTTGGCTAATACCTTACCGTATTACGATATGGAATAAGATCAGTATTTTTTTACCATAGGAAATCACTTTCAAGTCTCATAATAAAGAGGAAGCTCCTTGTATTATGTTAGGACATGTTAGGGCATGTCAAGACAAAGTCCTTGGTGTAGTTCAACACTAGGGGGCAATGAGATTTCACATGTCCCTTCCTATCCTAAGGCTATCTGGCAGAGAAGACACAAGTACCTCTCCCACTTGCTGCATGAAACGAGACCAATGTAATGACTATGTGACACAGACACATTGGCAAGTAAAAGTGTCTAGAGGGAGAGAGAAGAAAATTACAATCATGGTGGCAACATGTTGGCTTTTCCCATAAAGCCATGCTGCCAGGTCCACTTTCAGATTAGTCGCAGTAAAACTTCCTGAAGGTGATGGCAAACCTCCGGTCAGGCCACCCTGATTTCCATTGGCAGGTTAATTGACATTTTGCAGGGCAAAAGAAGTTCAAAGCTCAGACGCTAGCGGACCTTTAGGGAAAATATGCAGATTAGAGAGAGAAGGAAGGAAGCAAGAGAGAAGACAAAACATTGTATTGAAATTGGGGCTTTCATGAATGAACTGCCTTGCTTTTAAAGGAAAATTCCACACAAAACCACTAATTCCTATAATTTACAGTGTTATTTTTTTGTGAACCAATGTTTCATTTTGTCATTATAGTAAGGTTGGTAACAACGTGAAAATCGTTGTGGAAATCGGTTGCAGCTTAAATTGACTACAAAACTCACAATGTAATGCTCCCTCTATGCTCTAGCTGGCTAGCTAGCAAACATAGCTATACACCATAATACCAAAGTCAATATCAGCATGTTACGTACCTATTTAGCTTTAAAAACACCTAAACAAACTGCACTATCAATTTAGGAGTCTTCAATCTCAGCATGTTTAACCTGCAGATCAATGTGCCTCGCAGAGTGGACTCTGACATGTGCAACGGCCATGCAATGCACCCTGGGCTGAAGAGGCAGACAAATAGGAGAAATTTGTTGGACCCTCTGTTAAATTACACATTTCTTGAGGTATAAATATTGCAAAAATATGATCAATAGCTAATTCGAGAGAATGCAACCTCTGACTTTATGATATCGGCCAGTATTAAAATCTGACATGTATGATAGACATTTTTGCGGGCTAAAAGTTCTATTCCTATTAACTTCTAGTGTAGTGAGTGGCTTTATCGTAATGCTGTGTCATATGGATGAATTTCTGCCTGCTTGAACGACCCATAAACCCGGGAATTGATAGAACGCCGCTCAGAGATGCACAAAAACAATATAACATTCAAAATGGGTGAATCTTTCCTCTAACTTTTTCTCTCTGTGACTGGTGAAGCAATGTTTGATTCTCTCTCGACCGTTAATAATTTCCCCCCTTTTCTCTCAGAGGTCAGATAGTGTTTGCGTATTAGCACTTTGACCCTGGTAGACAGTCTTTTGAAAAACCCCTTGCAAAAAATGTCAAGACTGAGCTCTGTTGACGTTGCTCAGCCCAAGACTCTGACAATTCATGCTTTAACCTACATAGCTCTATCTTTGAGTCCTGATAGAAGGGACATTGACTGCCCCACCCTTATCCACCATTCATCTAAAAGAGAAAGAGAGGAACCCATTTAAAATCTATTTCTAGATGCAAAGTGTCAGATTAGCTGGATATTGCCTAGATTATATTCCTGCCACTGTACCACAGGTTGTCCTTAAAGTACATTCTGTGTTGTGCTATTCCAAGTTTCTAGCTTATTTGGTGTGGCTTCAGCTTTAATTGTGCTTACCATCTACCCTGTCCTTGTAGTCAAGGCTTGAATTTCTATTTACTTGCTTCCTCTAGCCTCTCTGACTGTAACGGAGAAGCAGGTGAAACATTTAATCAACAACAAACCTGAAACGAGACAGCAGAACAGTGGCAATAAGGCATGGACAATACCAACTGAGGAAGGAACCTAAGTGAGTGACAGGTAAAGGGGAGGTAACCAGGATGGTAATGGAGTCCAGGTGAGTATCTTAATGACCCTGCAGGTGTGCGTAATGATGGATTCCAGGACCGGTGGTTAGTATACTGGCGACATCGAATGCCGGAGGGGAGTAGACGTGACAGTAACCCCCCTCTGACGCCCGGGTTTCGCCGCATGACAACACCAACAAAAGGGACAACCCCGAGGACGAGGAGTGGGCTGGTCTGCGAAGGTGGAAATCACGAATGATGTTGGGATCCAGAATGTCCTCCACCGGAACCCAACACTGCTCCTCTGGGCCATACCCCTCCCAGTCCACCAGGTACTGGAGCCGACCCCCACGATGCCGGGAGTCCAGTAGGGATCTGACAGCATATGTCGGACTCCCTCGATATCCAGGGTGTTGTGGGGACAGCATCAGCTAGGGGACCAGGAACCACCGGCCTGAGAAGGGAGACATGTCACCTTGTTGACCCTCCGGAGAACCTTGAACGGCTCCACAAATGGGGGCTCAGTTTCTTGCAGGACAGGTGGAGTGGGAGGTTCCTGGTAGAAAGCCAGATACGATCCCGGGTGGAACATAAGGGGGTCGCACTGCTGTGGCGGTCTGCCTGCTCCTTTTGCCGGTGGATGGTGCACTGGAGTCTCACGTGAACATTGCTCCACACCTCTTCTGCGCGCCAGAACCACTTATCCACCGCAGGTGCGTCGGTCTGGCCCGGAGTCCACAGGGCCAAGGCCGCCATGAAAACCTTGAATACACTGGAAGGGGGTAAACCCCAGTGGAGGAGTGACTTAGCGAGTTCTTGGCATACTCTGGCCATGGAAGGAATCATGCCCACTTTCCCCACCAGTCTGGGCAGTGAGTCCTCAGGAACCTCCCCAGCTCCTGGTTAATCCTCTCCACCTGCCCGTTGGACTGAGGCCGGTACCCGGAAGTGAGACTGACCGTGACCCCAAGCTTCTCCATAAAGGCCTTCCATACCCGTGATGTGAATTGGGGGCCACGATGTCCTCCGGAAGGCCATAATGCCGAAAGACCTGCTGTAAGAATGCCTCATCGACCTGGAGAGCAGTAGGGAGATCAGAAAGAGGGATTAATCGACATGACTTTGAAAATCTATCCACAACCACCAAAATGGTTTGGGCACATACGGAACAGGAGTTGACGTAGCGAGTGACATCCTGCGCTAAGGTGGGCCACCAGTATTTCCCAGAGATGGATTGGGTAGTGTGAGAAATACCTGTATGTCCTGCGACGACAGCTGTGTGCAACCAGGTCAGCAGCCTGTCCCTTATCCCTGTGGGAACGTAAATGCGCTCGGGAGGACAGTGGGTGCGGGCTCCCTCTCTAGAGCATGGCAGATGTCCACTACAGCTCAGCAGGATGGGATTATAGGCTCATTCTGTACAGGACCTTCTCCCGAATCTTAGAGACGGGACATCGGCCTTGGTGTTCTTTAAACCTGGGCGATAGGTCAGCGTGAAGTCAAACCTTGTGAAGAAAAGGGACCACCTCACTTGGTGCGGATTTAGCCTCCACGCTGTCTGTATGTACTCCAGGTTCCGATGGTCGGTGAGAATGACGAATGGCTCCTTGGCACCCTACAGCCAGTGTCTCCACTACTCTAATGCCAACTTCACCGCCAGGAGCTTACAATCCCCAACATCGTAATTCCTCTCTGAGGGGGACAGTTTTAGAGTAAAAATCACAGGGGGACAATTTCTGCTGATTACCCTGTCGTTGAGACAAACTGCCCCCACGCCTACCTCTGAAGCGTCCACCTCCACCACAAAGAATGTTGTGGGATCTGGATGTTTGAGCGATGGGGAGACAGAAGGCCTCGTCGGCTGCTGGGCTCCATACCAACCTACGGGGCCCTCCCTTGAGGAGAGACATGAGAGGAGCGGAGGTAGAGCTGAAGTTCCTGATGAAGTGGAGGTAGAAGTTGGCAAACCCCAAAAACCTTTGTAACCCCTTTATGGTGGTTGGGACTGGCCATGACCTGACTGCATCTACCTTTTTGTCGTCCATCCTCACACCCTGCGGGCTGATTTGGTAACCTAAGGAGACAGCCCTCTGGTGAAATTGGAACCTCTCAGCCTTGACGAACAAATGGTTAGCCAGGAGGCGTTCCAGGACTGTGCGAACGTGAGTGATGTGATCCTCCAGGGTAGCCGAGTAGATCAGGATGTCATCAACATACACGACCACCTGGCATCCAAGCATGTCCCTGAATACCTCGTTAACGAATGCCTGGAACACTGACGGAGCATTGGCTAAGCCAAATTGCATTTTTTTTATTTAACTTGTTAGGCAGAAGCGCACGAGGTGACCGTTTTGGAGACCCTGGCGTGCCCAAAGTAAAATGCCTCCCATTCAGGCCCAGAAAATAGGATATGCACATATTTAGTACCATTGGATAGGAAACACTCTGAATTTCCTAAAAGTGTTAACCATTTGTCTGTGAGTAAAACAGAACGGATCTGGCAGGCGAAACCCTGAGGAATTTCTGTCCTGGAAAAAGTGGTTTTGACAGAGTGCCTCATTTGGAACCCCTCCCTTATGAAAATGCCCATATAAGGGCATATGAATGCAGTACCTATCGCTTCCTCTAGATGTCAGTCTCGAGACAGTGTTCAGATTTTTTGGGATGCATTAGAGCAGAGAAGAAGAGAAAACAGGAAGAGTCCCCTTGGAAGTCAACAGAAGAGAACGCGCGCTCCCGAGAAGGCACGCTCTGTGTTTTTTTCCGTCCTTATAGCTCAGTTTATATTCCGGTTGATTTATTATATTAAATATACGTAAAAGTGTTCCTAAGGATACATTTAAAAATTATTTTTGATTGTTCTTGGACAAGTTTATAGGTTTAAGTTGAACGAGTTCTTGTCACGTTTCAATGGAGGAGTGGAGGCTGTAGTTTCTGATTATAACGCGCGAACCAAACTGAGATTTATGGATATAAAACATTACTTTTTCTAACAAAAGAAAAAAAAAAAAAGAATTGTCTTCGTTGGACAGCAGAAGTTCTTCAACAGGTAATTGATTTGTTTTCGCTGTGAAATGTGTTTTGTGTGAACCGTGAAGGCTAATGAATTCATGGTCATGAGAAAATAGTGAAGGTGCTACCACCACAGGTGCTCAAACAATCAAATGTGCTGCTTTCGCCGTAAAGCCTTTTTGAAATCTGACAACACTGGGATATTGCCAAGAAACAGAGCTTTTTATGAGTATGAAACACTTGTATATGGGTGCATGTTTAATAATTCAACTTTTGGATTTTGAATTTGGTGCTTTGCATTTCACCTGGTAGTGTCGGGATTGGGGCGCTAGCGCCTACCACTCCCCAAGAAGTTAACTAGGCAAGTCAGTTAAGAACAAATTCTTACTTACAATGACGGCCTAAAAACAATGGGTTAACTGCCTTGTTCAGGGGCAGAACGGCAGATTTTTAAATTGTCAGATCGGGGATTCGATCTATCAGCCTTTCGGTTACTGGCCCAATGCTCTAACCACAAGGCTACCTGCCGCCCCATCACTTGGCATCACCAAGTACTCGTAGTGACCAAACATTATGCAAAATGCCATATTCCAATCATCCCTCTCCCGGATGCGGATGAGATTGTACGCACTCCGCAGGTCAAGTTTGGTAAAGAACCAGGCCTTGCGGAGCTGTTCGATGGTACCAATGGGAGAGGGTACTGATATTTTGTGGTGATTTAGTTGATTCCTCTGTAGTCAATGCAGGGACATAACCATCCTTCTTGGCCACAAAGATTTATTTTAAATCAGCCGACACAGGAGACTTGGACGTGTGGACTAAACCCTGTTGGAGCGCCTCTGGGATGTAATCCTCCATGGCCTGGGCCTCAGCCACCGACAGAGGGTAGATGCATCTGCACAGGGGTGCTGAATCTGCAAGCAGGTCGATGGCACAGTCCCGGGGCGATGAGGAGGATGACAGGTGGTGCGAGTCTTGGAGAAAACCTCCCGCAGATCCTGGTATACCTCCAGGATGTTGGACTGAAGGGCAACCACAGGACTCTCAACCGACGTGGAACCACAGGGGACAGGGAAGCAGGTCCTCCGGCATTCGGGTGACCAATCTGTTATTCTCATCCTCGACCATGAGATGGTAGGGTTATGGCGTTGAAGCCAAGGGAGGCCGGGATGATTTTGTGGACTGGTAATGAAGAAGGGGATGTTCTCCTGATTAGTGGACTTCACGGTGAGTGGTTGAGTGATGTGGGTGATGGTTCCTGATCCTAAGGGCTGACTATTGAACCGGAAAAGGAGAGGAGAGTGGGTATGAGATGATGTTAAGGGAGGAGGCAAGGGTCTGGTCAATAAAGAACCCTGCGGCACCGTAATCCACTAATTCTGTAGACGCAGCGCATGAGGGACAGTCAGCTAGTGTGATGGACACCAAAAAGAGCCTAGCAGACAGTGATGAAGATAGAATACTCACTCCTGTCCCAGGGAGGGAAAGATCACATGACCGTCCCCTCTTTGCTCTTGTGGATCCCGGATTCGGACATCTCTGGATGTTGTGCCCTCTTTGTCCACAGTACAGACAGAGCCCCAGCTGTATCCGTTGTGACGCTCCGCCGCGGAGAGGCGTGTGACCCCTACCTCTATGGGTTCAGGCTCTGATTCCGAGTGTTCACTGGGGGAAGGAGAGAAACGATGAGAGTACTGGCGCTCCCAAAGTAGGTTATCGGGACGGATGGCCATCGCAATGAGTGCGTCCAAGGTGAGGTTGTTGGTGTGTAAAGTAGAGGGACCACTGAAATATGAAGCCACGGCATTTGGATGGAGTACCATCATATTTATCTGGGAGGGATAAACAGGTATCGCTGACCCGAGCGGGTTGCTGAATGGGCTGTTGTGCTGGCTTGACTGGTTGTAGGGTATTCTCCACTGGTAGAAGGCAACACCTCCCGGATGTGTTCAAGATGTTGCAAACTGCAAAGAACCTCCTCCATAGCCACCCCCAGTTGTGCCAGCTGGTCATGGTGTTGACGTAGAAGGTAACCCTGTTTGTCGACCGTCAAAGATATTCAAATTTCCTGCTGATATTCAAAGATATTCAAATTTCCACAGTTTGAGTTGGTATTCTGTAACGGAGTCGCTGTAAATTGAGAAGCAGGTGAAACATTTAATAAAACAACAAAAATGAAATGAGACAGCATAACCGTGGCGATAAGGCATGAACACAGGAACAAAGCCAACTGAGGAAGGAACCTAAGGGAGTGACAGATAAAGGGGAGGTAATCAGGAAGGTAATTGAGTCCAGGTGAGTATCCTAATTATCTGCAGGTGTGCGTAATGATGGATGCCAGGTGTGTGCAGTGATGGATCCCAGGACCAGTGGTTATTATACCGGCGACGTCGAACGCCGGAGGGGAGGAGCGGGAGTAGACGTGACCTGACCTAACAGTAAATATCACATCCATATCAAAATCATCTGACCACTATTATTCACTTTGAGAATTTCACAACTCTTCAAGAAAATATTGCTGACTGGTGAGTCAGATGGGATTCAATGAGATCAGATTATATTTTCCGTTGAACTGCAGTCCACCACAACAGGAGTCTGATGATATCTCTGATTAGCTTACGTGTGTATTAATTTCCCTATAGAGTCATCATTACTCAGTAATTGGGGATCTTGTGGTAACAAGTGCTGGACGATTACCACTATCCTTGCAATGCACAAGTCTATATTTTACATCAAACTCTTTACATTAACATGCTTGAATGCCATTTAAATCATTACAGTGTGTTACACCGTCATCATGTAGTCAACATAGAGCCGAGCTGAGAAGTCTGTGGCTGACACGTCGGTGTAGAAATGGGGCATAACGCATTGAACCACTAGTACATCTACGAGTGCTGCTTTCGCAATCTCCTAGGAAACCATTTCCCGGCTTCTGCCACTTGCAGCCACTCTGTCACGGTTGCAGGTGAAACACAGGGGTACATGAGTGAAAAGTAACATATAAAGAAAAAATTAAGAACGAGAACGAGTGTTTGCAAATGGCTCTGAAGGCTGCAAGCTTTAAAGGCTTGATAACCAGGAATGAACTTTTCGTCTATCCCCTCAAGTAACTTTGCTTTGTGTGTGGTCTGTGAGTGTGTGTGTGTGTTTGTCTCTGTATCTGTGTGTCCATGTGCACACACATGTGAGACGTGCATGCATGTGATTCGTGTGTGTGTGTTCGTTTTAAGCATGAGCAAGGGACTATGAGAGAAAAGCGCAATGACACACAGCTCTCCTTCTGCGTCCTCCGTATTAGGAACGTTCATTCAACATTAATTTGCATAATTTGCAGCAGCACCACAACAAAAGGAGGTTATCTTTTGGAACATGTACAATCGTCACTCTAATAATCTACCCTTCAATCATCCTCGAGTGGGCACATACGCTTGCAAAGAATGCAAGCTTTTCTTTGACAGTTGTATAAAAAGACCATGGCAGTGATCTTGTATGTTAGTTGCTGGCGTAATCCCCACACACTGCCTGCTTGCGTGTAAACAGCTTTTAGCAGCTTCCTCCATTTTTTCGCTAGATGACTGTTGAGTGATGTGTTGAAGGCAGTAGAGAGGCAAGGAGGCTTCTTAACGGGACGGTTCTGAGTATTCTACTCTGGAATGGTAACAACAAGAATTAATAACTTTTGTGATTATTTTACATTTGATTACTAGTAGCCATGACTTGTTTCTTACTGATGTAAGCCTGATCAATTGATCAGGCTTACATCACAACAATCTTTCCAAACAGTGTCTTTCAGACATTGTGATAGTCTTTACATTTTTTTTATAATATACTAGCCACAAAGTGGGATTAAAATGTATCTAATTGTGATTTTTTTTTGTGAACAATCTACAAAAAATTCTCTATATATTTTTGGGATTAATAGAAATGAAATAACTAAAATATAAGTACAGTTGAAGTCGGAAGTTTACGTACACTTAGGTTGCCATTAAAACTCGTTTTTCAACCACTCCACGAATTTCTTGTTAACAAACTATCGCTTTGGCAAGTTGGTTAGGACATCTACTTTGTGCATGACTCAAGTAATTTTTCCAACAATTGTTTACAGACAGAGTATTTCACTTATAATTCACTGTATCACAATTCCAGTGGGTCAGAAGTTTACATGCACTAAATTGACTGTGCCTTTAAACAGCTTGGAAAATTCCAGAAAATTGCTTTAGAAACTTCATGGGAAACACCATGGAACCACGCAGCCGTCATACCGCTCAGGAAGGAGACTCGTTCTGTCTCCTAGAGATGAACGTACTTTGGTGCGAAAAGTGCAAATCAATCCCAGAACAACAGCAAAGGACCTTGTGAAGATGCTGTAGGAAACAGGTACAAAAGTATCTATATCCACAGTAAAACAAGTCCTATATCGACATAACCTGAAATGCCGCTCAGCAAGGAAGAAGCCATTCCTCCAAAACCGCCATAAAAAAGCCAGACTACGGTTTGCAACTGCACATGGGGACAAAGATTGTACTTTTTGGAGAAAATTCCTCTGGTCTGATGAAACAAAAATAGAACTGTTTGGCCATAATGACCATCGTGATGTTTGGAGGAAAAAGGGGGAGGCTTGCAAGTCGAAGAACACCATCCCAACCGTGAAGCACGGGGGTGGCAGCATCATGTTGTGGGGGTGCTTTGCTGCAGGATGGACTGGTGTACTTCACAAAATAGATTGCATCATGAGGAAGGAAAATTATGTGGATATATTGAAGCAACATCTCAAGACATCAGTCAGGAAGTTAAAGCTTGGTCATCACAAAGCCCTGACCTCAATCCTATAGAAAATGTATGGGCAGAACTGAAAAAGTGTCTGCGAGCAAGGAGGCCTACAAACCTGACTCCGTTACACCAGCTCTGTCAGGAGGAATGGGCCAAAATTCACCCAACTTATTGTGGGAAGCTTGTGGAAGGCTACCCTGAACGTTTGACCCAAGTTAAACAATGTAAAGGCAGTGCTAGCAAATACTAATTGTGTGTATGTAAACTTCTGACCTACTGGGAATGTGACGAAATAAATAAAAGCTGAAATAAATAATTGTCTCTACTATTATTCTGACATTTCACATTCTTAAAATAAAGTGGTGATCCTAACTGACCTAACACAGGGAATGTTTACTAGGATTAAGTGTCAGGAATTGGGAAAAACTGAGTTTAAATGTATTTGGCTGAGGTGTATGTAAACTTTCGACTTCAACTGTATATTCAGCTCCCTGAGTCAATACATGTATGAAACACCGTTGGCCTCGATTACAGCTGTGCGTCTTCTTGGGTATGTCTGTAAGAGTTTTGCACACCTGGATTGTGCAATATTTGCCCATTTATCTTTTCAAAATTCTTCAAGCTCTTGCCATAGATTTTCAAGCTAATTTAAGTCACAACTAACTTGGCCACTCAGGACAATTCACTGTCTTCTTGTTAAGCAACTCCAGTGTACATTTGGCCTTGCATTGTAGGTTATTGTCCCGCTGAAAGGTGAATTCCTCTCACAGTCTCTGGTGTAAAGCACACTGAAGCAGGTTCTCCTCTAGGATTTTGCCTGTGCTTAGCTCCATCCCGTTTCTTTTCATCTTGAAAACAACCCCAGAATTTGCCAATGTCAAGCATACCCATACCATGATGCAGCCACCACCATGCTTGAAAATAAAGAGGCAGTCACTCAGTGATGTGTTGTGTTGGATTTGCCCCAAACACAAGGCTTTGCATTTAGGCCAAAAAAGTATATTCCTTTACTGTGTTTTGTTTGCAATATTACTTAGTGCCTTGTTGCATCCAAGATGCATGTTTTTTTTGTTTGTATTTTTCTTTTCGCTCTGTCATTTAAGTCATTATTGTGGAGTAACTACAATGTTGTTGATCCATCCTAAATTTTCTACCATCACAGACATTGAACTGTTAGCTGTTTTAAAATCTCCAATGGTTCTGAAGGACGGCTGTATCTTTGATGTGTCTGGGTGGTTTTATATTTACACCACAGCATCATTATTAACTTGACCATGCTTAAAGAGCTATTCAATGTCTGATTTGTTATTGCTACCCATCTACCAATCTGTGCTTGAAATTCAATACTTGACTGAGGGACCTCATAGATGTACACTACCGTTCAAAAGTTTGGGGTCACTTAGAAATGTCCTTGTTTTTGAAAGAAAAGCACATTTTTTGTCCATTAAAATAACATCAAATTTATCAGAAATACAGTGTAGACATTGTTAATGTTGTAAATGACTGCTGGAAACGGCAGATTGTTTATGGAATATCTACATAGGCGCGCACAGCCCCATTATCAGCAACCATCACTCATGTGTTCCAATGGCATGTTGTGTTAGCTAATCCAAGTTTATCATTTATAAAGGCAAAGTGATCATTAGAAAACCCTTTTGGAATTATGTTAGCACAGCTGAAAACCGTTGTTCTGATAAAACTGGCCTTCTTTAGACTAGTTGAGTATCTGGAGCATCAGCATTTGTGGGTTCGATTACAGGCTCAAAATGGCAAGAAACAGACCTTTCTTCTGAAACTCGTCAGTCTATTCTTGTTCTGAGAAATGAAGGCTATTCCATGCGAGAAATTGCCAAGAAACTGAAGATCTCGTACAACGCTGTGTACTACTCCCTTTACAGAACAGCGCAAACTGTCTCTAACCAGAATAGAAAGAGTGGGAGGCCCCGGTGCACAACTGAGCAAGAGGACAAGTACATTAGAGTGTCTAGTTTGAGAAACAGATGCCTCACAAGTCCTCAAATGGCAGCTTCATAAAATACTAACCGCAAAACACCAGTCTCAACATCAACAGTGAAGAGGCAACTCCGGGATGCTGACCTTCTAGGCAGAGTTGCAAAGAAAAAGCCATATCTCAGACTGGCCAATAAAAAGAAAAGATTAAGATAGGCAAAATAACATAGACACTGGACAGAGGAACTCTGCCTAGAAGGCCAGCATCCCTAGAAGGCCAGCAACAGTTACACTGTTAGCACTGAGTCGGTGGGGCAATAGTAGGAAGACCACTTTATGCAGCTCACCCTGCACTATCAGCTCCAATGTAAATAACATGAGTAAGTCATCCTCTGATAAGCTTCCCAGTAAAGCATTAAAAACAATCGAGTAAACCAGAAAAGTGCTAAAAATAGCCCATATTAAGATATGTAGCCTAAGAAACAAGGTCCATGAAGTCAATAACTTGGTTGTAACAGATGACATTCATATTCTGACTATCTCTGAAACTCACTTAGATAATACATTTGATGATACAGTGGTAGCAATACATGGCTATAACATCTACCGAAAAGACAGAAATGCCAACTGAGGCGGTGTTGCGGTCTATACCCCCAGGGCAGCAGTTTAGGCCCCTTGCTTTTTTCAATTTTTACCTACATGCCACTGACTTTGAGTAAAGCCAGAGTGTCTATGTTTGCGGATGACTCAACGCTATACACATCAGCTACTACAGCAACTGAAATGACTGCAACACTCAACAAAGAGCTGCAGTTAGTTTCAGAGTGGGTGGCAAGGAATAAGTTAGCCCTAAATATTTCTAAAACTACAAGCATTGTATTTGGAACAAAACACCCACTAAACCCTAAACCTCAACAAAATCTTGTAATAAATAATGTGGAAATTGTCACGCCCTGATCTGTTTCACCTGTCTTTGTGATTGTCTCCACACACCTCCAGGTGTCTCCTGTTTTCCCCATTAGTCCCTGGTGTATTTATCCCTGCGTTTCCTGTCTTTCTGTGCCAGTTCGTCTTGTTTTGCCAAGTCACCCAGCGTTTCTACTAGCTCCTATTTTTCCTAGTCTCTGTTTTTTCCTAGCCCTCCTGGTTTTGACCCTTGCTGTCCTGAAGCCGAATCCGCCTGCCTGACCACTCTGCCTGTTCTGACCTCGAGCCTGCCTATCCCCTTGTACTGTTTGGACTATGACCTGGTTTATATACTCTCGCCTGTCCCCGACCTGTCTTTTGCCTACCCCTTTTGGTATAATAAATATCGGAGCTCAACCATCTGCCTCCTGTGTCTGCATTTGGGTCTCGCCTTGTGCCCTAATAGAATTTGAGTAAGTTGAGATGACTAAACTGCTTGGAGTAACCCTAGATTGTAAACCTGTCATGGTCAAAACATATTGATGCAGTAGTAGCTAAGATGGGGAGAAGTCTGGCTATAAAAAATGTATGCTCTGCCTCCTTATCAACAAGGCAGGTCCTACAGGCGCTAGTTTTGTCGCACCTTGACTACTGTTCAGTCGTGTGGTCAGGTGCCACAAAAAATGACTTTTGCAATTGGCTCAGAACAGGGCAGCACGGAGAACTAATATTAATAATATGCATGTCAATCTCTCCTGGATGAAAGTGGAGGAGAGATTGACTTCATCACTACTTATGAGAGGTATTGACATGTTGAATGCACTGAGCTGTCTGTCTAAACTACTGGCACACAGCTCGGACACCCATGCATACCCCACAAGACATGCCATGAGGTCTCTTCACAGTCCCCAAGTCCAGAACAGACTATGGGAGGCACACAGTACTACATAGAGCCATGGCTACATGGAACTCTATTCCACACCAAGTAACTCATGCCAGCAGTAAAATTTTATTTAGAAAACTGATAAAAAAACACCCTATGGAACAGCAGGGACTGTGAAGCAACACAAACATTAGCACAGACACATGCATACACACAAACGATAACACACGCACTATACATACACATGGATTTAGTACTGTAGATATGTGGTAGTGGTGGAGTTGTGGCCTGAGAGCACACAGTGTGTTGTGAAATCTGTGAATGTATTGTAATGTTTTTAAAATTTCATAAACTGCCTTACTTTTGCTGGACTCCAGGAAGAGTAGCTGCTGCTTTGGCAGCAGCTAATGAGGATCCATAATAAATACAAATACACTGTATTTCTGATCAATTTGATGTTATTTTAATGGACAAAAATGTGCTTTTCTTTAAAAAACAGACTTTTCTAGGTGACCCCAAACTTTTTAACTGTAAAGCCACATTTTACTCCTGAACTCATTTAGTCTGTCCTAAACAAAGTGGCTGCATACTTATGCATCGTCTATTTTAGTTATACATTTGTATCAAATTTTACTTCCACTGACAGATTATTTTGTGTGCATTATTGACCCCAAAAATCTATTAAATAAATTTTAATGCCACTTTATAACACAATAAAATGTAAAGCAATCAAAGGGGTCTGAATACTTTTGCAAGGCACAGTATACACTACATATACAAAAGTATGTGGACAACCCCTTCAAATGAGTGGATTCAGATATTTCAGCCACACACGTTGTTGACAGGTGTATAGACAAACATTGGCAGTAAAATAGCCTCACTGAAGAGATCAGTGATTTCAAAGTGGTACCGTCATAGGATGACACCTTTCCAAAAAGTCAGTTTGTCAATTTTCTGCCGAGCTAGAGCTGCAGGGATTTTTGCGAGGATCAGGCGATGAGTGGCTAATCTGCCTTTGCCTTCCGTCCTGCTAGCTAATGTTCAATCGCTGGAAAATAAATGGGACTAGCTGAAAGCGTGTATATTCTACCAACGGAATATTAAAAGCTGCAATATCTTATGTTTCACTGAGTCATGGCTGAACAACGACATTAAGAACATACAGCTGGCGGGTTATACACTCCATCAGCAGGACAGAACAGCAGCCTCTGGTAAGACACGGGGTGGGAGCCTATGCATATATGTGAACAACAGCTGGTGCACGATATCTAAGGAAGTCTCAAGGTTTTGCTTGCCTGAGGTAGAGTATCTCATGATAAGCTGTAGACCACACTATCACCCTAGAAAGTTTTCATCTGTATTTTTCGTAGCTGTCTACATACCACCACAGCTGTATACCGCCAAAAGGAAAACGCTCATCCAGAGGCGGCGCTCCTAGTGGCGGGGGACTTTAATGTAGGGAAACTGTGCAACCAGAGGAAAATCTAGACCACCTTTACTCCACACACAGAGCCACGTACAAGCTCTCTCTCGCCCCCCCCATTTCGGAAATCTGACGATATTTCTATCCTCCTGATTCCTGCTTACAAGCAGAAATTAAAGCAGGAAGCACCAGTGACTCGGTTTATAAAAAAGTGGTCAGATGAAGCAGATGCTAAACTACAGGACTGCTTTGCTAGCACAGACTGGAACATGTTCTGGGATTCTTCCGATGGCATTGAGGAGTACACCACCTCAGTCACTGGCTTTATCAATAAGTGCATCGAGGACGTCGTACTCACATTGACTGTACATACATACACCAACCAGAAGCCATGGATTACAGGCAACATTCGCGTAGAGTAGAGCTCTAACCCGGAAGCTTATAAGAAATCCTGTTATGCCCTACAACGAACCATCAAACAGGCAAAGCGTCAATACAGGACTAAGATCGAATCATACTACACCCGGCTCCGACGCTTGTCAGATGTGGCAGGGCTTGCAAACTATTACAGACTACAAAGGGAAGCACAGCCAAGAGGTGCCCAGTAACACGAGCCTACCAGACGAGCTAAATAATTTCTATGCTCGCTTCGAGGCAAGTAACACTGAAACATGCATGAGAGCATCAGCTGTTCTGGACGACGTTGTGATCACGCGCTCCACAGCCGATGTGAGTAAGACCTTCAAACAGGTCAACATTCACAAGGCCGCAGGGCCAGACGGATTACCAGGACGTGTACTCCGAGCATGCGCTGACCAACTAGCAAGTGTCTTCGCTGACATCTTCAACCTCTCCCTGTCCGAGTCTGTAATACCAACATGTTTCAAACAGACCACCATAGACCCTGTGCCCAAGAACACTAAGGTAACCTGCCTAAATGACTACCGACTGGTAGCACTCACGTCTGTAGCCATGAAATGCATTGAAATGCTGGTCATGGCTTACATCAAAACCATTATCCCAGAAACCCTAGACCCACTCCAATTTGCATACCGCACCAACAGTTTCACAGATGATGCAATCTCTATTGCACTCCACACTGCCCTTTCACACTTGGACAAATAGAACACGTATGTGAGAATGCTATTCATTGACTACAGCTCAGCATTCAACACCATAGTGCCCTCAAAGCTCATCACTAAGCTAAGGACCCTGGGACTAAACACCTCCCTCTGCAACTGGATCCTGGACTTCCTGACGGGCCACCCCCAGGTGGTAAGGGTAGGTAACAACACATACGCCACGCTGATCCTCAACACAGGGGTCCCTCAGGGGTGTGTGCTCAGACCCCTCCTGTACTCCTTGTTCACTCATGACTGCACGGCCAGTACAACTCCAACACCATCATTAAGTTTGCTGATGACACAACAGTGGTAGGCCTGATCACCGACAACGATGAGACAGCCTATAGGGAGGAGGTCAGAGACCTTACTGTGTGGTGCAAGGACAACAACCTCTCCCTCAACGTGACCAAGACAAACAAGATGATTGTGGACTACAGGAAAAGGAGGACCGAGCACGCCCCCATTCTCATCGACGGGGCTGTAGTTGAGCAGGTTGAGAGCTTCAAGTTCCTTGGCATCACCAACAAACTAATATGGTCCAAGCACACCAAGAAGTCATTAAGAGGGCACGACAAAACCTATTTCCCCTCAGGAGACTGAACAGATTTGGCATGGGTCCTAAGATCCTCAAAAGGTTTTACAGCTGCACCATCGAGAGAATCCTGATGGGTTACATCACTGCCTGCCCTTTAATGAGGGAAATATGTATTTGAACCCTCTGCAAAACATGACTTAGTACTTGGTGGCAAAACCCTTGTTGGCAATCACAGTTTCTTGTAGTTGGCCACCAGGTTTGCACACATCTCAGGAGGGATTTTGTCCCACTCCTCTTTGCAGATCTTCTCCAAGTCATTAAGGTTTCGAGGCTGACGTTTGGCAACTCGAACCTTCAGCTCCCTCCACAGATTTTCTATGGGATTAAGGTCTGGAGACTGGCTAGGCCACTACTGCCTCTGGAAGCAATGTCAGATGGTTGCTGATAATGGGCTTCTGTACGCCTATTTAGATATTCCATAAAATAAATCAGCCGTTTCCAGCAACAATAGTCAATTACAACATTAACAATGTCTACACTGTATTTCTGATCAATTTGATGTTATTTTAATGAACAAAAAAATAGCTGACATTTCTAAGTGACCCCAAACTTTTGAACGGTAGTGTATATACTGTATCTATTTATCCTCGGGAAATGCTTTCGTCCTGATCGAAATCAATATGCATAATATTGCTTGAGTGCTGTTTGGGCATCTGCAGTGTGTACAATTATGTGTGTACCCTATTGCTCATTTCAAGTGTGTACATTAAACCCTCGTAATCAAGCACTTCATAAACAACTTAATTTTCATTAAGCCCAATAACAATACATTTTCATTAGACTACACAGATAAATGCCCGCAGCTTGCTACACTTGAGAGGGATGCTGGGGATGATGGTTTTCCTTCTTATTAAAGGACAGGTTGCACTTTATATTTCCACAACTCTAACAACGTAGATTGATGATATTCCATCTAAACAGTCTGTATGCAAAAGAGTATTAAAGAAATAGTTATACACTTCTATTTTCGCAATTGGAATTACATTTATTAAAAACTCCTATACCAACAATACATTGCAGCTTTGACACCAAGAGAGGAATGGCCTGGTGGTGGTGGCAATCATGGCGGCCAATGTTTCTGTTAGCCATTATCTGGATTTACTGCTGCTAGTAGTAGCACTCAGATTAACGTCTGGCATGCTACAGCTACCATCGATCAACAACAGAGTATTAGCCAGTTTGGTTAGAGATGTTTAATGTCCACTATACTGAACAAAACTATAAACGCAACATGTAAAGTGTTGGTCCCATGTTTCATGAGCTGAAATAAAAGATCCCATAAATGTTCCATACGCACAAAAAGCTTATTTCTCTCAGATTTTGTGCACAAATTTGTTTATATCCCTGTTAGTGAGAATTTCTCCTTTGCTAAGATAATCCATCCACCTGACAGGTGTGGCATATCAAGAAGCTGATTAAACAGCATGATCATTACACAGGTGCACCTTGTGCTGGGGACAATAAAAGGTCACTCTAAAATGTGCCGTTTTGTCACACAACACAATGCCACAAGCAATAAATCAAATTTATTTATAAAGCCCTTCTTACATCAGCTGATGTCACAGAGTGCTGTACAGAAACCCAGCCTAAAACCCCAAACAGCAAGCAATGCAGGTGTAAAAGCACGGTGGTTAGGAAAAACTCCCTAGAAAGGCCAGAACCTAGGAAGAAACCTAGAGAGGAACCAGGCTGTGAGGGGTGGCCAGTCCTCTTCTGGCTGTGCCGGATGCAGATTATAACAGAACATGGATAAGATTTTAAAATATTCGTAAAAACAGGCAGAACAGTTGAAATTGGAGAAGCAGCACGGCCAGGTGGACTGGGGACATCAAGTAGTCATCAGGCCAGGTAGGCCTTGAGGAATGGTCCTAATGCTCAGGTCGAGAGAGAGAGAGAGAGAGAGAGAGAGAGAGAGAGAGAGAGAGAATACTTAAATTCACACAGGACACCGGATAAGAGAGGAGAAATACTCCAGATATAACAGACGGACCCTAGCCCCCCGACACAAACTACTGCAGCATAAATACTGGAGGCTGAGACAGAAGGGGTCGGGAGACACTGTGGCCCCGTCCGACGATACCCCCGGACAGGGCCAAACAGGCAGGATATAACCCCACCCACTCTGCCGAAGCACAGCCCCCACACCACTAGAGGGATATCTCTAACCACCAATTTACCATCCTGAGACAAGGCAGAGTATAGCCCAGAAGATCTCCGCAACGGCACAACCAAATAGGCATGATGACTGCAGGAATGTCCACCAGAGCTGTTACCAGATAATGTAATGTCCCAAAGCCACTCCTGTATTGGCTGTGTGCTTACGGTCGTTGTCCTGTTCACCCCAGTCTGAAGTCCAGAGCGCTCTGGAGCAGGTTTTCATCAAGGATATCTTTGTACTTTGCTCCGTTCATCTTTCCCTCAATCCTGACTAGTCTCCCTGTCCCTGTCGCTGAAAAACATCCCCACAACATGATGCTGCCAACACCATGGGACCGTGGGACCTTATATAGACAGGTGTGTGCTTTCTGAATCAGGTCCAATCAATTGAATTTACCACAGGTGGACTACAATCAAGTTGTAGAAACATCTGAAGGATGTTTTGTCATGATGGGGTATTGTGTAGATTGATGAGGAACATGTTTTATTTAACCAGTTTTAGAATAAGGATGTAACATAACAAAATGTGGAAAAAGTCAAGGGGTCTGAATACTTTCTGAATGCATTGTACATAGTACACATGCTCACATAAGCTTGTGCGTACACACGTTCTCACACATGCGCTCACAATCACACGTGTGCCAATACACGCAAACACACACATAAGTGAACAAACACCCTCTCTCTCTCACACACACACACACACACACACACACACACACACACACACACACACACACACACACACACACACACACACACACACACACACACACACACCATCACCACCGTCAAATTCATTCATTTAGGATTTCACAAATATTACCTGTGATTGCCGGTTGTCGGATGTCAATCAGCAGTTAATACAGGAAATGGTTGGGAGAGCAAGGCGCGTTCCCATTATCTTGTCCCTTGCATTGTAATTATCGCTCCTGCTCCTTCTGCGCCGCTGCTCTCGTCTCCCATTGCCATTGTAATTGTGATTGACTGGCGCAGCGGCCAAAACAGCACGTCTGAAAAGGCATCAGACACCCATCTCATAACTGCTCCGACGCTTGATCTCTTCCTTCACACAGACTGACTCTCCATCCGATCCTATCCTTCCAGCTTCCTTTCTTTTCTCTCTTTGAGATGAAATGGCAGCTAACATGTTTTGACCAGCACATACATTTGCTGCTCTAACAAGTTATTGTGATTAATACATGCATTAACTGATTGTACAACGTCAATAAGTAATCTGTTTATAATAAATAACGTGAACATGTTGCAGTGTGTCCGCTACACTGAAAATCATCAAGCGTCATTAACCCTTCTTCCCTCACTTCTGTTCTATGCAAAATAATAATGGCAACACATTTGTTACGGGTGCTCGCTTTAGGGTATTATGAGTACAATATGTGCATGTGGTGTCACCAATTTACAGACTTCACCAAAAACCTCTCCACCTACACTCTAAGAAAAAAAGTGTTCCTAAAGGGTTATTTAGCTGTCCCCATAGACTCGTTGGCTGACAACGTCAGGAAAATGATGTGCAATCATCGATTAGGCAGAAGACCGTGTGGTGTTATGATTCTTAATGGTCAGATAGCCAGCAACAGTGTTAGGGAATCTACTCTGAAAATAAAACTTACCAAGCTACCAATTACTTCACACTGAAAGAAGTTAAGCTACAGTAAAGCTACCCTTAAGAAAAGTATAGTTTACTAAAGTTACTTAAAATAAATAGTTCACTAAATCCAAACTACTTAGTGAAAAATTATCATCTGAAATGCCATGGACAACAAATTGAAAAAAACTGATCACTTTGGTGTTATACATGTTAATAGAATGGGTAATTTAGCCTTTTAAACACAAAAACATTGTTTCAAGTAAGAATTAGGCAGGTCCGATGCGGAAAAAGAAAGAAAATGATTGCCTACTCACCCATTTTTTTATTTTATTTTTGTGTAGTTCCAGTTGTTAGCTACACCACTACATGACAAGCAAAGTAATTGACTACTGAAAACACTGAATTTAGATAAATTAGTAGTTGAACTACTACTATTTCCTTCATGCACACTCATTTGCATAGTTCATTGTTTAATTCCAGCCTTCATTTCCAGCATTTAAATACATTTCTTTGTTTCCTGCTCTAATGTGTTATCATTTACACACCGTGGAATATGCACAGTCTCCATGATGGAGAAAAAAAGCACATGGTTCTCGAGCACCTAGGCATCCCGCCAGCGGGACAACTTCTGGTGAAACTGGAGGGCTCGCAATTCAAATTAATAACCATAAAAATTATGGATATTAAACATTTAGGTACATACAAGTGTCTTATATCGGTTAAAATCTTAAATTCTTGTTAATCTAACTGCACTGTCCGATTTACAATAGGCTTTACAGCGAAAGCATGCAGAGAAAGGAATCCAAAAAGCTACCGCTACACTTTGTTAAAACAAGTCAAAATACTTTATATTTAATCCTCAGGTACCCTAAAATGTAATTAAACTATAATATTTCATACGGAAAGAAGTATGTTCAATGGGAAAATTCTTCGTCGCGCACGCACAGACTGATTTCCAACTCTGAGTCCCTGTACTAAAACTCATAATTCTTCCTCGTTTAGGAAGAAACAAGCCTGAGAGAGACTGACATTCATAGTATTTATATCAGCCCTCTGATTACAATTAAGAGCAAAACGTGCCGCTCTGTTCTGGGCCAGCTGCAGCTTAACTAGGTCTTTAGTCAACAATCTGGGAGCTGGATTTGAATATGCCCCTATACTTTCCATTGTAAGAGCATGGGCTCTCAAAAAAAAACATCTGGTTGGTCTTTCTTTGGATTTTCTCCTACCATTTCTATTGTGTTATAGTCTCATACATTATTTTAACATTTCTACAAACTGTTTTCTATCCAATGGTACCAATTATATGCATATCCTGGCTTCTGGGCCTGAGTAACAGGCAGTTTACTTTGGGCACGTCAGTCATGCAGAAATTCAGAAAAAATAGACCCTTGCCCTAACAAGTTAAAGAGACTGTCAGCAGGTGTGGTTTTCTTGCAAGTTAAATTTTTTGTTGTTGAAATTGAACATTTAAAGAGGAGCTGGGTTGGAGAGGCCTATGCTGCCACCTACTTTAGTAACATCAGAGGTGTAGGCATACAGAAAAGTCATTTTATTTTTTAAGATACTTTATTAACCGGAGCTGATAAAGCTTGAGTTAGAGGAGGGAGTGAGAGGTGCTGCTCTAGCAAGCGGGGAAGGGGCCGTACTGTGAGTGAGTGACAGGGAGGATGAAGGGGAGGAGGGAGGGAGAGAGACAAGAGACAGAAACCAACCAAGGCGACTCACGCTGTAGTAGACTAATAGCTGTCGTACCTAGGTATATAAAATCAAATATGATTGTGTAGTACCTGTCTTGACTGCATCAAACTATGAGAAACTAGTTAAGCTAGCTAACAGTAGCTAGCTAAGCTAATTGAGGCTGCAGTTGTATTTTGGTATTTTCTTAGGATCCCCATTAGCTGTTGCAAAAGCAGCAGCTACTCTTCCTGTGGTCCACACAAAACATGAAACATAATTCAGAATGACATAATACAGTACATCAATAGACAAGAACAGCTCAAGGAAAGAACTACATACATTTTTTTAAAGGCACACATAGCCTACATATCAATGCATACACACAAACTATCTAGGTCAAATAGGGAGAGGCGTTGTGCCGTGAGGTGTTGCTTTATCTGTTTTTTTAAACCAGGCTTGCTGTTTATTTGAGCAATATGAGATGGAATGAAGTTCCATGCAATAAGGGCTCTATATAATACTGTAAGCTTTCTTGAATTTGTTCTGGATTTGGGGACTGTGAAAATACCCCTGGTGGCATGTCTGGTAGGATAAGTGTGTGTGTCAGAGCTGTGTGTAAGTTGACTATGCAAACAATTTGGGATTTTCAACACATTATTGTTTCTTATAAAAAGAAGAAGTGATGCTGTCAGTCTCTCCTCAAATCTTAGCCAAGAGAGACTGACATTCATAGTATTTATATCAGCCCTCTGATTACAATTAAGAGCAAAACGTGCCGCTCTGCAGCTTAACTAGGTATTTTCTTGCAGCACTGGAGCACACGACTGGACAATAATCAAGACTAGACAAAACTAGAGCCTACAGAACTTGCTTTTTGGCATCTTATCCTACAGTTACAAATAACAGCAACTCCATTCAGAATAATATGTAGCAGCCTACCTGGTGGCTATTGATCGTTGTAGCCAATCCTTCTCCTTTAACTTTGAATTCCGCCATTTTTATTCCATCTTCCATTGATTACATAGCTTCTAACTTTTGCCACAAACAGAGGCTCTATGACTGTAACCTATTGCCACTTTGATGACTTGTGATTGGCCAACAACAACAAGCTACACTCTCTACTCTCGTGAAAAGCAAGAGCAGCAGCATAAATGATTACATTTCTCTCTCCTCAGCAGTCACATTCAGATCTCTACAGGCCCTTCCGTACAAGTCAGTTAAAATTACACCCATTTGGAGACCCGTGACAATCTTATCAGATCCGACCTAGACCCATGACATTATTTAGAATTTTGGATCCGGACACGCTCGGGTCCCAGATCGGGTCTCGGGTATTCAGGTACAGGTGGATCCGTGAAGACCTTTAGTCTGTACTCCCGAAGTTGTTGACCGTTTTTGTGTATGTCAGTTAGCTAGCAGTTCTGAGCTATTAGCAGCCAATGGCTAGCAGTTTCTTACTGCCAATAAAAATGGATGATTGCCATAATTTTTTTGATTCATTAATGAATTATTTAATGTAACAAATCAAACATTAAACATCAAACAATTCATGGTAATTCATGGTAACCTAGTAAACAATTCATTTAATTTATTTATTTGAAACAGGCATTCATTTGCTGAAATGTGTGCACTTGCCCGGTTAAGTTTTACGGTACATGTAGTTCACTACTCCCCAACACTGGCTAGCAACAATGACAAGAAGCTGCCATGTGGTGATTCGTAGGTGGCTCATTGTAGGTGGCTTGTCAGCTTGTTGTATCTTGTTATTGATACCATGTCTTGTTTTCAGGTGATTTGACTCATGTCATGTCTATGATACTATGGCAAAATAATTACTTGCTAGCTAACCAACAACTGTAACGATGTATGAGAGACAAGTGGTCGTTGTGGAAATGTATTTATGTTTTCAATAAACAATTGGAAACTTAATATAGTTTATTTGTTGTCAAAAATCTAAGCCACGGTTTCCCAAACTCGCTTCGGGTGCATCGTTTTGCTTTTGCCCTAGCACTACACAGCTGATTCAAGTAACCAACTCATCATCAAGCTTTGATTATTTTAATCAGCTGTGTAGTGCTAGGGCAAAACCAAAATGTGCACCCGGGGGGCCCAGGACCGAGTTTGGGAAACCCTGATCTAAGCCAACCCCGTCTGTTTTGCCCCATAGTGTCGTTGGTTTTGTTGCTAAACAACCAAACTGTCTATAGGAGAACCCTTTTTGGTTCCAGGTAGAATCCAAAAGAGTTCTACCTGGAACCAAAAGGGTGCTTCATAGGGCTATCCTATGGGGACAGCTGAAGAACCCTTTTCAGGTCTTTGTTTCTAAGAGTGTAGTGTTCTTCAACCCTGTGAATGTACCGTATTTTGTTCCAGTCCAGTACTGACACACATCAACTAATCATCAAGCACTTGATTATGTACATTAAGTGATCTATCATGTGTGTTGGTACTAGGCTGGAACAAATATATATTTTAAATGCGAGACAGAGCCCTGGTTGACGACAAGTCTGAATGATACACCTTTTCAGAGAGGGAAGTTCATCAGCAACGACGGAAAGTGTCATCGATCGAGCTGCCCTGAGCCTCGCCAGGTAACCGATTGGATTTACCCTGCTCTGGATAAGGCTCACTCCTTACTCTGACACACAGACACAGACACAAACACACATGCACACTCACACACGCCAAAAGGCAGACACGCACACAGAAAGGCAGACACGCACGCAATCACGCACACACACACACAACCACACACTCCACTGTGACAGCCAGGCTGTCTGGAAACTTATGTGACATTTAGCAGACAGTGGGGACTGTTGGGATTAAACGCACTGATGGATCGGCAGTGGATCCACAGACAAAAAACAAGGCTAGGTAATGGGCCTCCGATAGATATCGAAACATTTGTCATGCATCCGTCTAGGCTTATTTTAGCAGTGAGAGATGGGAAGCATCGAATCAATCTTTGGGGGGAAAAACTCGAAGTGAGTGATGGAAGATGTCCTCAAAGTTGAGGGTGTCAATGTCAGCATGTGAGCTTGACTTCTTTCTTCAATGTTCTGTCGCCTATACCATTCTCATTTGGTTGCAAAACAAATATTTAGCAGGAGGACATCATTCATAACGTGTGGCAAGAGCCATTTGAGCATTTCAACAACCATTATAGCAATGAGAGTAAACAGATTGGGAGATGGAAAACACTATTAAAGTGGCATTCCGCTTGCTACTCAAGCATCAAAGAGGCAATGCATCACAAATAATGTACAACCAAAGATGAGCAAAGTTATAATTAGACAACTAATCTTTTAGCCAGGAGCTTTACCTATAATGGCTATAATCTATGGACTCTAATATGTTAGAGACGGTACTTAGTGGCAATTCATCTTCTGATACGCCTCAAGGCAATGAGAGAAAGACAAAAAACAGAAATGGAAAAAATCTCATAACAGATGCATCAGAGGCTTTTTTCCATTTGGCTCATCTAAGGCAGACAAACATAAGACTTACACAAGTCAAGTGGCGGGGCTGCTGTTTGGCTATAATTTTTTTTTTTTTAATGTTATTCCTTTTCAAACAACCAGGATATATGGGATCGGTCCTGTGTGGGTCAGTTGTTAAGAGCATGATGCTGGCAACGCCAATGTTATGGGTTCAATTACCTATGGCATCACATTCCACGAGCACAAACTAGTAGAATCAATGTTGTTTCCATGTCCTTCAAAAACAAAACATTCAATGTGATGATGTTGAATCAACGTGGAAAAGGGATTGGATTTACAAAAATTCCTTAATGTAAAGGGATTTGGGGAATGTGGTTAAATGTTTTGTTGATTTCACATTCAATTCACATTAGTTGACAACTCAACCCAGCTAACAATTCTCGGGAGAGAGAGAACGTTTTTGTAATGTTACCTGTAATATTCCCCAGTTTTTTGACTGTCCAGTTTTCCGTTAGTTAGGGGAACATTCTGCGTATGTTTGCAAAAACCCCCTGAGAACCTTTTTATGATGTTTTGGCGTTAAATTTAGAACATTCTCAAATGTCAAACAGAACTTACCCAGAATGTGGTTGCCATGTTCTCAGAATATCCAATATTTCATTGAAATGCAAGAACATTTCTGTGTCCAGTTTTCTGAGGGTTAGGACAATATTCCATCAACGTCCCACCAAATATATAAAGAACATGGTTGCCATGTTCTCAGAATATAAGATATTAATGTTCAATGGTTATATCACACATCTGTTCCAACTCAAGGTGTCATTACGCTGGTCACCAACATAAAACATATTTTCACATGACCCTCCCCTTGTACTGTAAAATAAATTGAACACCATCCTTCCTCATAGAATTGACAAAAAAAAAAAATGTTTATGACCACAAATAACAATAACTGTAGCGACCCTTTGCTTTTGTGGCACAGTCGATGCCACGCAGGGCTACGAGCCAGAAGGTTGAGGGATTCTGTGCCAATGAACCACACAACCAATAAAAAAAACATATCATCATGATTTGTGTTTTCAACACAACAGTAAATAGACAATGTCAATCTCGACAAACAGAAAACACACCTCTCGCTACCTTGTAGGCTTACCCAGTATCGAAGGCTTGGCTTGACAGTCTCTGAATGCCATTTAACTTTTTAATGTTTTGTAACAGATGTCTCTTTCCATTCATCAAATTACTTCTGCACTGTTTGGATTGATTGATTGATTTTATTTGTCAGTAAAAAAAATACATATATACACAAATAATTGCAAAAGTGACTGGGATTGCACAATAAAGTCAGGGACTTATTTCCATTGTGGTCCTTACATTTGCTGTAGCATGTGCTACAGTTTTCTAACGACTGAATGCACAGCTAATTTATCTCCGTCTGGCTTTCGGGGGTCACCTTATTTTTAAACATAGCTACATCTATGAGTTTTTATGTTTTTCTGTTGTGCGTAATGTGCGGTAGCCTATATCATAGGCATATTGGATAACAGCATAATAGTTTGGTCTTTCTGGGCTTGGGCTCATAATTTCTTTTTAATGTAGGGCTCATAAAATGTATTTAATGAATGGCTCATCAGGCTCAGGTAGCACCAGACGTATATTGTTAGATTATAGGAGTAACTCTGGTAGGCTTGAAACATTCTTCCTCACCTCAAGTCCAACTGTCTGAGTCAGTTGGAGTGCCAGCGCACACTACCTTCATATCATATGCTTTCAGTAGCTCAAGTTTAATAATAGCCACATCAAACCTTCACAAACTTAATACCATATGCCTACCGTACCCAACAAATTACAGAAATAGGTTAATGTTATTTATTTTACAACAGACCTACTTATAACCTGTCTTAAACTAAATGTGGAGCCCACAATTAAAAAGACAGATCAAATTTAATTTAGCCAATGAAAATATCTCAACAGAATTAAACAAAAGTAAAAATTAGCACACAGAAAAGTGTAGTGCATAAGGGAAGTGTAATGAAGCACCATGAGAGTGAGGATCCATTTGCAGTTTTATTACAATCTTGGTCGTACGAACAGGGTCAATCGCCAGCAAACACAACAGCAGGGATAAGGCAAATCGTAATCCAGGTACAGGCATTAGGTCAGGGCAGGCAGCAAGCTTACAAAAATCAGTCCAGTAAAGAATATAGTCCAGGGCAGGCAGCAAGAATCAAAAAGGGAAAACAGTCCAGAGTATAACCACGATATGACAGACACGGGAGAAAGCGGCTCAGAAATGATCACCAGGGATAACAAGACTTCGCAAAGAGAGAAAGGAGAGAGAGCCTAAATAGTCTATTAATGGGAGACAGGTGCAACGGTGATTAGAACCAGGTATGTGGGAGTTGTAGTTCAGGGCTTAATATTCAGGAGAGGGTTCCCTCTGGTGGTGAGCAGGAGGAACCGCGGGAGTCTCGTTTGTGACAGAGCCCCCCCCCTGTGAGCGGCTCCTGACGCGAAGAGGTGAACGACGCCGGGGTCTTCCTCGAGGTCGGGGGCGGTTTCTCCGGTGCGTCCTATGGAACTCAGTCATGAGTGCGGGTCGAGTATGTCCTCTGCATTAACCCAGGATCGCTCCTCCGGTCCGTACCCTCCCAATCTACCAGATATTGGAGGAGCCTGCCCCGGCGTCTGGAATCGAGTAGATCTCGAAGCCGATATACCTCCTCGCCGTCCACCAAGATGGGTGGGGGGCCCTGCTCACTGGTCTGCTCCTCCTCCTCCGCTCTCGGACCACCAGCGGGTTTGAGAAGAGATACATGGAAAGTAGGAGAGATACGGTAATTAGCGGGTAATGCCAAGCGGAAGGAAACTGGTGTGATTTGTTTGACTATTTGGAAGGGACCCACATACCTGGGACTGAGTTTCTTGCAGGGGAGTTTGAGGCGAGGGTCTCGAGTGGATAGCCAGACCCATTGACCTGGAGTATATTCGGGGTTGGGGCGGCGGTGGCGATTGGCCTGCAACCTCTGTCTCCTGACTGCATGTAGCAAGTGGGTATGGGCCTGACTCCAGATGTCCTCGCTTCTCTGGAGCCAGTCGTTGACAGAGGGTACCTCGGTGGGTTCCCCTGACCATGGAAACAGGGAGGTTGGAAGCCCATTACACACTGGAATGGGGTTAAACCGGTGGAGGGTTTCTGGAGTGAGTTCTGTGCATACTCCGCCCACATGAGGAATCGACTCCAGTCTGCTTGGTTCTGATGACAGTAGGATCTGAGAAACCGGGTGATCTCTTGATTGAGGCGTTCTGTTTGACCGTTAGATTGTGGGTGATACCCTGAAATCAAATCAAATCAAATTTTATTTGTCACATACACATGGTTAGCAGATGTTAATGCGAGTGTAGCGAAATGCTTGTGCTTCTAGTTCCGACCATGCAGTAGTATCTAACAAGTAATCTAACAAATTCACAACAACTACCTTATACACACAAGAGTAAAGGAATGAATACGAGTATGTACATATAAATATATGGATGAGCGATGGCTGACCGGCATAGGCAAGATGCAGTAGATGGTATGGAGTACAGTATATACACATATATATGAGATGAGTAATGTAGGATATGTAAACATTATATAAATGGCATTGTTTAAAGTGGCTATGATACATTATTTCATCCAATTATAATTATTAAAGTGGCTAGAGATTTGGGTCGATGACCTAACAGCATAGGCAAGATACAGTAGATGGTTTAGAGTACAGTGTATACATTTGATATGAGTATGTCGGATACGTAAACATTATATACAAATTGTTTAAAGTGGCTAGTAATACATTTGTTACATCCAATTCCTATGTATAAAGTGGCTAGAGATTTAAGTCAGTATGTTGGCAGCAGCCACTCAATGTTAGTGATGGCTGTTTAACAGTCTGATGGCCTTGAGGTAGAAGCTGTTTTTCAGTCTCTCGGTCCCAGCTTTGATGCACCTGTACTGACCTCGCCTTCTGGATGATAGCGGGGTGAACAGGCAGTGGCTTTCGAGGTGGTTGTTGTCCTTGATGATCTTTTGGCCTTTCTGTGAGCATCGGGTGGTGTAGGTGTCCTGGAGGGCAGGTAGTTTAACCCCGGTGATGCGTTGTGCAGTCCTCACTACCCTCTGGAGAGCCTTACGGTTGTGGGCGGAGCAGTTGCCGCACCAGGCGTGTGATACAGCCCGACAGGATGCTCTCGATTGTGCATCTGTAAAAGTTTGTGAGTGATTTTGGTGACAAGCCAAATTTCTTCAGCCTCCTGAGGTTGAAGAGGCGCTGTTGCGCCTTCTTTACCACGCTGTCTGTGTGGGTGGACCAATTCAGTTTGTCCGTGATGTATGCGCCGAGGAACTTAAAATCCTTCCACCTTCTCCACTACTGTCCCCTCGATGTGGATAGGGGGTGCTCCCTCTCCTGTTTCCTGAAGTCCACGATCATCTCCTTTGTTTTGTTGACATTGAGTGAGAGGTTATTTTCCTGACACCACACTCCGAGGGCCCTCACCTCCTCTCTGTGAGGCCGTCTCCGTCGTTGTTGGTAATCAAGCCTACCACTGTAGTGTCGTCAGCAAACTTGATGATTGAGTTGGATGCGTGTGGCCCACGCAGTCATGGAGTAAACAGGGAGTACAGGAGAGGGCTGAGAACGCACCCTTGTGGGGCCCCAGTGTTGAGGATCAGCGGGGTGGAGATGTTGTTTCCTACCCTCACCACCTGGGACCGGCCCCGTCAGGAAGTCCAGGACCCAGTTGCACAGAGCTGGGTCGAGACCCAGGGTCTCGAGCTTAATGACGAGCTTGGAGGGAACTATGGTGTTAAATGCTGAGCTGTAGTCGATGAACAGCATTCTCTTACATAAGTATTCCTCTTGTCCAGATGGAGTTAGGCAGTATGCAGTGTGATTGCGATTGTCGTCTGTGGACCTATTGGGACGGTAAGCAAATTGGAGTGGGTCCAGGGTGTCTGGCAGGATGGAGGTGATATGATCCTTGACTAATCTCTCAAAGCACTTCATGATGACGGAAGTGAGTGCTGGGGCGATAGTCATTTAGCTCAGTCACCTTAGCTTTCTTGGGAACAGGAACAATGGTGGCCCTCTTGAAGCATGTGGGAACAGCAGACTGGGATAGGGACTGATTGAATATGTCCGTAAACACACCAGCCAGCTGGTCTCGCGCATGCTCTGAGGACACGCCAGGGGATGCCATCTGGGCCGGCAGCCTTGCGAGGGTTAACACATTTAAATGTTTTTCTCACATTGGCTGCGGTGAAGGTGGAGCCCGCAGGTTTTGGTAGCGGGCCGTGGTCGGTGGCACTGTATTGTCCTCAAAGCGAGCAAAGAAGTTGTTTAGTTTGTCTGGGAGCAGGGCGTCGCCCGGTCCGCGACGGGGCTGGTTTTCTTTTTGTAGTCCGTGATTGACTGTAGACCCTGCCACATTCCTCTTGTGTCTGAGCCATTGAATTGTGACTCTACTTTGTCTCTATATTGACGCTTAGCTTGTTTGATTGCCTCATGGAGGAGTAGCTGCACTGTTTGTATTCAGTCATGTTTCCGGTAGCCTTTACCTGGTTAAAGCAGTGGTTCGCGCTTTCAGTTTTGCGTAATGCTGCCATCAATCCATGGTTTCTGGTTGGGGAAGGTTTTGATATTTGCTATGGGTACAACATCACCAATGCATTTGCTAATAAACTCGCTCACCGAATCAGCGATACATCAATGTTGTTGTCAGATGCTATCCGAACATATCCCAGTCCACGTGCTCAAAGCAATCTTGCAGCATGGAATCAGATTGGTCGGACCAGCGTTGAACAGACCTGAGAACGGGCGTTTCCTGTTTTAGTTTCTGTTTGTAGGCTGGGAGCAACAAAATGGAGTCATGGTCAGACTTGCCGAAAGGAGGGCGGAGAATAGCCTTGTATGCATCACGGAAGTTGGAATAACAGTGGTCCAGGATTTTACCAGCCGGGTGGCATTCGATATGCTGGTAAAATTTCGGGAGAACCTTGTTCTTAAATTAGCCTTATTAAAAATCCCCAGCCACAATAAATGCAGCCTCAGGATATGTGGTTTCCAGTTTACATAGAGTCCGATGAATTTCTTTCAGTGCCGTCGATGTATCAGCTTGAGGGGGGATGTACGGCTGTGATTATAATCGAAGAATTCTCTTGGTAGATAATGCGGTCTGCATTTGATTGTAAGGAATTCTATGTCAGGTGAACAAAAGGACTTGAGTTCCTGTATGTTGTTATGATCACACCACGTCTCGTTAATCATAAGACACACACCCCGCCTTCTTCTTCTTACCAGAGAGATGTTTGTTTTTCTGTCGGCGCGATGCGTGGAGAAACCAGGTGGCTGCACCGACTCTGATACGCGTGTCCTGAGTGAGCCATGTTTCCATTGAAGCAAAGAACGTTGCAGTCTCGAATGTCTCTCTGAAAGGCAACCCTCGATCGGGATTTCTCGTCCTACTTTGTTGTCAAGAGACTGTACATTGGCGATTAAAATACTCGGGAGAGGTGCACGATCACCCGTCGGCGTGCTTGACCAAAAGACCGGCGTTTCCCTCTTCTCCGGCGCCGCCCGTTGTTTTGAGTAGCCACGTGCTATCCAGTCTGTTGTTGTGTTTGGGTTAACGAAAGGAGAATCCTCTTTGGGAAAGTCGTATTCCTGGTCGTAATGTTGGTAAGTTGACGTTGCTCTTCATATCCAATAGTTCCTCCCGGTTGTATGTAATAAAACGTAATATTTTCGGGTAACAATGTAAGTAATACATAAAAACAAAATACTGCATGGTTTCCTGAGAACGTGAAGCGAGGCTGCCATCTCTGTCGGCGCCGGAAGTAGATCCGGTGAGGCTAATGTTGATGTTGAGTTGTTGGAAGAATGCTGACCATACTCTGGATGTGAATTGGGGCCCTCGGTCCGACACGATGTCCTCTGGCAGGCCATAGAAGCGGAACACCAGGTTGCACATGAGTTCGGCAGTTTCCAATGCCGTAGGCAGTTTGGGAAGTGGAATCAGCCGGCAAGCCTTGGAGAAGCGATCTATGACAGTGAGTATTGTGGTATTCCCATTGGACTTGGGGAGGTCGGTAATGAAGTCTATGGCGAGATGGGACCATGGTCGGTGGGGAACTGGTAGTGGTTGCAGTAGGCCCGATGGTAATTGTCTGAGATGTTTATTTGTGTTACAGGTGGTGCAGTCGTTGATGAATTTTATTGTGTCTGCCCGCAAGGTTGGCCACCAGAAGCTGTTCTGAAGCAGGTGAACAGTGGCAGCGATTCCCGGATGACCGGAGCTGAGTGCGAAGTGAACTTGCTTTAGCACTTTCTGACAGAGGTCCTGAGGTACAAACGTTTTGTTGGGGGGGCATTCGGGCGGAGGGGTCCTTTGTGAATTGGCTTGGGTGAGCTCTGTCATGATGTCCCATTGAATAGGGGCCACGATTAACGATTCTGGAAGCAGGGTTTCCTTGGGTTCAGTGGGAGCTACACCGTCGTGTTGGCGTGATAGTGCGTCTGCTTTGGTGTTCTTAGAACCGGGACGATAGGTGACAGTGAAGTCAAATCGCGTGAAGAAGAGTGCCCACCTCGCTTGTCTAGGGTTCAGTCTCTTGGCAGACCGCAAGTATTCCAGGTTCTTGTGGTCCGTTAGAATCACGAAGGGATGTTTAGCTCCCTCCAGCCAATGACGCCACTCCTCCATAGCTGCTTTCATGGCCAACAGTTCCCGGTTTCCGACGTCGTAGTTCTGTTCGGCTGGACTAAGTTTGCGGGAATAATAGGCGACGGATAGAGCTTGAGTGGGGATCCGTGCCGCTGTGACAGAATAGCTCCAATGCCCGTATTAGATGCGTCCACCTCAACTGTAAACGGGAGTTCAGGATTAGGGTGGTGGAGGATGGGAGCCGATGTAAAACGTGCCTTGAGTTCTGCGAAAGCCTCCTGTGCTGTAGTTGACCAGGTGAGGTGTGATGAGTTCCTCTTAGTCATAGAGGTTAAGGGGGCGGCTACCGAGCTGAAATTCCTGATGAAGCGTCGGTAGAAGTTAGCAAATCCCAAGAAGCGTTGTAACTCCTTTAAGGTCACTGGCAGTGGCCTGTCTAGAACGGCCTTGACCTTCTTCTCGTCCATGGCGACTCCCTCCTGGTTGATGATGTAGCCCAAAAACGATGTGGAAGTCTGGTGAAATTCGCACTTCTCTGCTTTGGCGTATAGCTGGTGATCTATGAGTCGTTGCAATACTGTTCTCACATGTTGCACGTGTTCTTCATAGGTGTTGGAATAGATGAGAATGTCATCAATGTACACAATTACCCAGCGATTCAGCATGTCCCGAAAGACGTCATTGATAAATGATTGAAACACGGAGGGACTATTAGACAGCCGAAAGGCATAACCAGATACTCATAGTGCCCAGTGCTGGTAGAAAAGGCTGTCATCCATTCATCACCGTCCCGGATGCGAATGAGGTTGTAGGCGCTGGAGGTCCAGTTTGGAGAAGTACTTGGCTTGGCGGAGTTGTTCTAGGGCAGCTGGAACCAGCGGTAAAGGATATCGAAACTTGACTGTGATGTCGTTGAGACCCGGTAGTCAATACAGGGCGTAAACCACCGTCTTTCTTTTTAACAAAGAAGAAGCCAGCGGCTGCAGGTGATGTCGATGCTCTAATGAACCCCTTCGACAGTTCTTCCTCGATGTAGTTTTCATGGCTTCTGATTCGGGTTGAGATAGGGGAAGATTCGGCCCTTGGGTGGCTTTGTACCTGGTAGTAGCTCGATGGCACAGTCGCTTGATCGGTGAGGGTAGTTCCATCGCCTTGGTCTTGCTGAAAGCTTCGATGAGGTCAGAGTATTCAATGGGTAGAGTGGGGAAAAGAGCTGGCTCGTCCTTTAGCGTAACGGCCTGAATGGAGAGTGAAGGGCTGCCAGTTAAGCAGTTGGAGTGGCATGACGGGTCCCATTTGATGATCGACCCTCCTCCATGAGATGAGCGGGTTATGTTGCCGTAGCCAGGAAGCCCAAGGATTACCGGGTTATGGGGTGATGTGATGACGTAGAAGCGAATTACCTCCGTGTGGAGGGTCCCGGTCTGTAGTCGAAGGTCCACGGTGGTGTGCAGGACCCTCCCATCGCCGAGAGGTCGTCCATCTAGCGCCTCCACTGCCAATTGAGAGTCACAGGTGATTAATGGAAATTGTTGTTTTTGGGCAAACTCATGAGACATAAAGTTGCCGGCTGCTCCGGAGTCTAATAGTGCTGATGTGGTTATATGATTGTCCTCTAGAGATAATACTATCGGCACTTTGATGCAAGAACTGGAGTGATGTGCTTGAACACAAGGACTCACCGAAGAGGGATTACGAGGAGGTGGTCTTGTGGGGCAAAACGCCCTTAGATGGCCCGGTTGACCACAATAGAGGCAGAGATGTTGGCGTATGCGGCGTTCACGTTCCTCCGAGTCAGGTGAGTATATCCGAGCTGCATGGGTTCGGTTGGAGGCAGAGTAACTGGGCATTGTGTGCTGGTGGGTCCCGTTCTGAGTGGGCGCCGTGATCGAATCAGATTGTCAATCTGTATGGTGAGTTCGATGAATTGATTCAGCGATCTCCCTTCATCTCGGCAGGCCAGTTCAGACTGTAATTCCAAGCTGAGTCCCTTGCGAAAGAGCAGTTTAAGCGTGCTCTCAACCCAGTCGGTTTGAGCTGCCAGAGTGCGAAATGTCAAGGCATATTCTGCTGCAGTATTCCTGCCCTGGTTCAACGCGAGTAGTCGGTCACCAGCTCTCATGCCTCCCTCCGGGTGTTCAAATACTTCCCGAAGCGTTGAAGAAAGGTACGAGCGAGGGAAAAGCCGTGCCATCCTCTCTCCAAACCGCCGTTACCCACTCTAACGCCCTGCCAGTGAGGAGAGAACATACCAAGGAAATCTTGCTGGCGTCAGTGACATACATCGCTGGTTGTTGATCAATGAATAATGAACATTGCAGTAGAAATCCCTTACTCTTAGTGGGGTTACCGTCAAACTTATCAGGGAGAGCCAGACGTGGGTTAACTGTGGGTGCCGGTGGTGGAGAGGTGCCCATACCATCGGCTGAGGAGGGGCTGGGTTCGGAAGCGACATCTGCAACCTCTGTAGCGTCCGGACGAGTTCCTCCGTTACCGTAGTTAGATGGGTTAGCTGCTGTTGATGAACGGCGAGCTGGTTTGCTTAGTGGAGATCTCCGTGGACATTTGGACCAGAGCTGCTGGATCGCGAAGTGGCGAAGTCTTCTGTAATGAAGCACCATGAGAGTGAGGATCCATTTGCAGTTTTATTACAATCTTGGTAAATGCGAACAGGGTCAATCGCCAGCAAACACAACAGCAGGGATAAGGCAAATCGTAATCCAGGTACAGGCATTAGGTCAGGGCAGGCAGCAAGCTTACAAAAATCAGTCCAGTAAAGAATATAGTCCAGGGCAGGCAGCAAGAATCAAAAGGGAAAACAGTCCAGAGTATAACCACGATATGACAGACACGGGAAAACGGCTCAGAAATGATCACCAGGGATAACAAGACTTCGCAAAGAGAGAAAGGGAGAGAGAGCCTAAATAGTCTATTAATGGGAGACAGGTGCAACGGTGATTAGAACCAGGTATGTGGGAGTTGTAGTTCAGGGCTTAATATTCAGGAGAGGGTTCCCTCTGGTGGTGAGCAGGAGGAACCTCGGGAGTCTCGTTTGTGACAGGAAGTACCAAAACACCTTCAATATAGGTCAGGTGCATGCAAGCAGATTACATAGTAAAACCTGCAAAAGAGCAAATGTAAATTAGGGGAGAAAAAAAATCACTAATCTCCCCTGTGCCCAATAAAAAAAGCAATCAACCCTCCCAAAAGCAAAAAAAGTTTGACAACCCTCCCCTATTTTGGACCACCATTCCCCCCAGTAAATTGTGATCTTTCCCTTAAGGTTTGCTTCTGGACAGGGCGTAACTATACTGGCCCAATAAGCACATGTCCTAAGGATATCCCTTATTGGGACAATGGTTAGGGTGTTCATTGGTGCTGGTGACCTAGGTTTGAGACCAGGTAGGGGAGTCAACCTACTCTCACATTCTTAGCAATACTGTATATGTTAATGTCATTATTTGGCAACAGTTACAAGACCCCTTACTGATCTAATCCAAATGAATTTCTAATTGAAAGATGGGAATCTGTAGGATTACCCCTTGAGCACACATTATGACCACATTTCCACTACCTCTCAAATTCAGTATTTATTAATTCTACAGTCGTCTTCTTGAAATCCTCACCACATTCTGTATACCATGGGTATACTGTACTGTAATTTATTTGGATAAATACTTCTGCTAAGTGTCATATAGCACAGAAAACCGTCAAATTAAAATGTGTATTGGACATTTGTACTACACCAAAGTCCTTGCTACTGTAGGTTAGTTACCATTGAAACGTAATATTTGTAGTTTATTTCATTAATATGATATCACAAACCCACTGCAAAAACGTTTGACAGAAAGAGAAGACTTTAGAAACACATTTCAATTCATGATTTTAAATATTTTTATTCATAGAAAATCATTATGTATAAAACCAAATAGTGATAGTTTTGCCATGAGACTTCTGTCGTACAGTGCCTTCAGAACGTATTCATACCCCTTGACGTATTTCACATTTTATTGTTTTACAGCCTGAATACAAAATTGATTAAATAGATTTTTTTCTACACACAATACCCATAATGACAAAGTGAAAACATGCTTTTAGACATTTTTGCAAATGTATGGAAAATGCAATACAGAAATCTAATTTACATAAGTGTTCACACCCCTTTGCAATGACACTCCAAATTAAGCTCAGGTGCATTCAACTTCCATTGATCACCCTTGCATGTCACAACAACTTGATTGGAGTCAACCTGTGGCCAATTCAAATGTTTGGACATGATTTAGAAAGAAACACCTGTCTATACAAGGTCCCACAGCTGACAGTGCATGTCAGAGCAGAAACTATACCATGAAGTCCAAGGAACTGTCTGTAGATCTCCCAGATAGAGGCATACATCTGGGGAAGGGCATAAAACAATTTCTAGACTGTTGAAAGTTTCCAAGAGCACAGTGGTCTCCATCATTGGGAAATCGAACAAATATGGAACTACCCAGACTCTGCCTAGAGCTGGCCATCCAAGCAAACTGAGCAACCGGACAAGAAGGACCTTGGTCAGGGAGGTGACCAAAAACCCAATGACCACTCCGACAGAAAAACATAGTTCCTTGGCTGAGATGGGACATCCTGCCAGAAGCACAACAGTCTCTACAGCATTTCACAATTCTGGGATTTATGTGAGAGAGGATAGATGGAAGCCGCTCTTGAGAAAAAGGCACATGACAGCATGCCTGGAGCATGTGAAAGACCGAGCATAAAACAAACGATTCTGTGGTCTGATGAGACAATTTTTACTCTGAATGCAAATTGCTATGTCTGGAGAGTCACAGTCACAGCTCATCACCCGTCTAACACCATCCTTACTGTGAAGCATGGTGGTGGCAGCATCATACTATGGGGATGCTTTTCTTCGGCAGGGACTCTGAGACTGGTAAGGATAGAGGGAACAATGAATGGAACCAAATATAGGCAAATACTAGATGAGAAACTGCTTCAGAGTGCAAACAACCTTAGACTGGGGCGAAGATTTGCATTCCAGTAGGATAATGACCCTAAGCACACAGCCAAAGCAATGCTGGAATGGCTTCAGAACAACAATATGAAACATTAGGAACACCTGCTCTTTCCATGACAGACTGACCAGGTGAGTCCAGGTGAAAGCTATGATCCATTATTGATGTGTAGATGAAGGGGAGGAGACAGGTTAAAGAAGGATTTTTAAGCCTTGAGACAATTTAGACATGGATTGTGTGTGTGCCATTCAGAGGGTGAAAAGACAAAATATTTAAGTGCCTGTGAAGTATGGTAGTAGGTGCCAGGTGCACCGGTTTATGTGAAGAACTGCAACGCTGCTGGATTTTTCATGCTCAACAATTTACCGTGTGTGGTCCATCACCCAAAGGACATCCAGTCAACTTGACACAGCTGTGGGAAGCATTGGAGTCAACATAGGCCAGCATCCCTGTGGAAAGGTTGACACATTGTGGAGTCCATGGCCTGAGGAATTGAGGCTGTTCTGAGGCCAAAAGGGGTGAAACACTATTAGGAAGGTGTTCTTAATGTTTTGTACACTCAGTGTAGATGGTTATCAATGAGTTATTTCTTGTGTAGGCTGCTATCTTACTTGAAATAAAAGGACCACATTAGTTATCACCGACGACACGATCGTGATACCCAGTAGGAAGTACCTCATGGCGGCAGTCACGTCGACACAACACCTGTGCACTGGTTGCCGGCCTATCGACTCGTCCTACATCCCAATCAGCCACGCAAAACGGTCTTGATTGGCAACAAATCTGCCCAATTAGTTGATTTGCTTTCCATACACCCACTACTTTCACATCCACTCGCCCATACTCCAGTCGCCATATTTGGCTGCAACTACCTATATCAGTGCTTCTCAATTATTTTCTGTTACGCCCCCCCTAGGAAGAAGTAAACATTTTGCGCCCCCCAACTCTCCGTCGCGACTGTAAATAGTATCATTTGTCTATAAAATTGTTATAAGTACACCTCTGCATAACATTGTATCCTTATTAACATTAAAGAAAACAAAAAAAGAAAAAAGAAATCAATATAGATCAACTTACAACAAAGAATAACTTTATTAACATTGTTTTTTAGTCTGTAACAGAAAAGACTTAAAGTGCATCAATTTGCCTGAAAAAAAAAACCAAATTAAATCCTTATTTAAAGTGTAATTTTTTTTGAGTTTATCTACCAGCTGTTCTTTAAGATCGTTAGCAATGTCATTTATACGTCTGGCGACAGTGTCATTGGACAGAGGGATAGTTTTTATTTTTGCAGCACTTGCGTCATCCAGCATGACAGAGACCATGTCTAATGCTGCAGGCAGTATCAGCTCCTCTGCTATGGAGTGGGGTTTTATGCACTGACCAATTTGGTACGCCACCTTATATGATGCTAACAGTGCTCACTGGTTTACTGAAGTAGCATTCACAAAGCGAGACGATTGTTGGCAATATTCGGCACGTTTTCGCTGAAAAAACTCAAGCGGCTTATCAGCGTGATTGGGGTGTAATGTCTTTAAGTGACGCCTTAATTTATTTGGCTTCATGCTGTCCGCTGCCAACATTTTTAGACACAGTAAACATACCGGTCTTTCTTCGTCTCCCAGTCACAGTGAAGCCAAGCGCAACATACGCTTCGTCATATTTCCTCGTTTTAGCTTTCGTGAGACTTACGTTTGTCTCATTATCTCCGTCTCTCTCCGTCTTTCTTTTCATCCCTGTTAAATATTGTTCCATGGTGTCTCTTAAGGGTTTGTTATCTGCACTTCATATCTCCTGCTATGTGCTGTGTGCTCTTGTTCGGTGCAAAAAAAAAACACTTCCTGAAAAAGCATGTTCCCCGGGGTCTCGTGCGCCCCCCCTGCCATTGCTCCGAGCCCCCCCAGGGGGTCGCGCCCCACTATTTGAGAAGCACTGACCTATATCATTGTTCAATTTAGTTTCTGAAGGCCATTTTTAAGGGGTCAAAGGTCAAATCTGGTGAAAATGGGCATAATGGAAATGGTGTATTATCAAATATAAACACTTAGACTATGAAATTGATGTATTAATAGTACATTTTCAGCTACAGTTGTGGTCTGTTCTTGTGGTCAGATGATGTAGACCCTCTCAGAAAACTGGGAGAGACCCCATTGAACCCCGAGAACTCTACTTCAGAGATATTGATACTGTAATGTCATTTTTAAAGGCCCAATGCAGACCTAATATCAAATAATTAAATAAATAAATAATTTCAAGGTAACTACTTACTGTGTTTGTTTCAATTCAAATGGTCAAAAATTAACAAAAATAGCTTCTTCACAAGAGCAATTTCTGAAGCAAGAATTTAGCTTAGACTGTCGGAGTGTTCTGAGTGGGGAGGGGAAAACTGAAAACTAGCTGTTATTGGCAGAAAGGTTTGGAACTCTTTGTTATTTGTATATTAATGAATTTACCACCAGGCAGGCCAAAACTCTGTCCCCCCAAAACAGGCTGACATTTCAGGCAGTCTTTTCAAACAGCTCTTACACTAAAAGGACATTATCATTTTCACAGTATTATTCCAACCTCAGTGTGAAAATTATATAAATATAAAACACAGGAAATCTAGTTTGACTGCAGTGGTCCTTCTAAGGGGTAAAATGTCATACTGGAGTAATAGTAAAGATACCTTAATAGAAAATTACTAAAGTGAAAGTCACCCAGTAAAAGTCTACTTGAGTATAAGTAAAAAATTATCTGATTTTAAATGTACTTTAGTACAGTATTGGAAAATATTGTCATACTTGAGTTAAAGTAAATGCTATACATCAAATTCCTTATTACGCTAACCAGGCTGCACAATATTCACGTTTTTATTTATTTATGGACAGCCAGGGGCAAACTCCAACCCTCATAATTTACAAACGCCGTATTTGTGTTTAGTCAGTTTAGCAGATCAGAGGCAGTAGGGATTACAACTCGTTGTATTGATAGGTGCGTGAATTTGACCATATTGCTGTCCTGTCTGAGAATCTTACATGTAACGTGTTGTTTTGGGTGTCAGGGAAAATGTATGAGATTTATTTTAGGAATGTAGTGGAGTAAAAGTTGTCAAAAATATAACTAGTAATGTACAGACACCCCAAACTACTTAAGTAGTATTTAAGTTTTTTTTACTTAGTTACCTTACACTGCTGCACACCAGTGGTGGGTTTTGCATTGAATTGAGAATGTATGAGCAGAAAATAACCCCATGTCTACTGTAAAATATGGTGGTGGATCTTTGATATTATGGGGATATTTTGCTTTCACTGGTCCTGTGGCCCTCATAAATAACTAAACATTTGAGAAAATCCTCTCAAGGTAATTTTAACCCCTACCTTTTTGATTAAAACAATATTTCTTGGTAAACAGTCTCTTTATCTGATCAATTTTATTAGTATAATATAATTTACCCATTTGTTTGAATTATTTATTTTATACAGTAATTTTTGCTCCGCTTTATCAAGGGTGTATGTACAGTGGGGTCCGATTAATGGCAACGTCCATCACGACAATTTTTTTCATTTTTTTTATGTATGTACGGGATAAACATGGTATAAGCCCTCTAATTAAATACTTAATTGCAGGTTCCTTCTCGACAATGCAACAACAATAAGTATAATATAGGAAGGCATAGTTTGTTGTCCAATATTTACAAGTTTTGGAGAAGAAAATTGTGCAGTATTAGCAATCATAATAAAAGTCTGGTAGCAGCAGTTGTGAGGTGTGGATGTGTGCTAAGGTGTGGAGAAGAAGAGCAGGTAGTCAGTCCAGTTCAAGTGTTCAGCAGTCTGATGGCTTGTAGATTGAAACTCTCTGAGTCTGTTGGTATCAGACCTCATGCTCCGATACAATCTCCCCGATGGTAAGGGAGTCAACAGTTCGTGGCTTGGGTTGTGGGGTCCTTGATGACCATGTGTCTTCCTCGAATAGATGTCCTCTTTGGGGAAGAGCCATTTTCACCACCCGCTGGAGGTTCTTGCGGTCGTGGACGGAGCAATTCCCATGATGGGCCGTGATGCAACTGGTCAGGATGTTCTCGATGATGCAGAGGTAGTATTTGGATAGGACCGGGGTGGCATGCCAAATTTCTTCTCTGCTTCCTGAAGTCAAAAATCAACTCCTTTGTTTTACTGACATTGAAGGAGAGATTGTTGTCCTGACACCACAATGCCAGTTCACTTTCCTCCTCCCTATAGGCTGACTCGTTGTTGTTGCTTATCATGCCTACAACCGTGGTGTTGTCAGCAACCTTGATTATGGAGTTGGTGTCGTTCAAAGCCACGCAGTCGTGGGTGAACAGGGAGTACAGCAGAGGGCTGAGGAAACACCCTTGGGGGGACCCTGTGTTATAAGTCAGTGTGGAGGAGGTGTTGTTGCCAATCCTCACAGCCTGTGGTCTGCCCATCAGGAAGTCCAGAATCCAGTTGCAGAGGGTGGTGTCCAGACCCAGGGCTCTGAGCTTGGTGTCGAGCTTGGAAGGAACAATATTATTGAATGCTGAACTGTAGTCAATGAATAGCATTCTCACATAGGTGTTCCTCTTGTCCAGATGTGTTATGGACGTGTAAATAAAATGCACAGACTACAACTGGTGTAGACCAATGAAATGCTTACTTACAAGCCCTTGTCACGACTTGCCCTGTTGGGTGAGGATCATAGACGCCAGATCCCCCCCTCGCTCTCTCTCCACAGTGGAACTTATATGATTAACTATTTGTGAGAAGATGAAATGTGATGTTAGCCTTCTAAATGAGAGAATTGTTTTTCATATAAAGTCTTAACCCCGTCAGTGACCACACCCACGTGAACACAGACATTGTGTCGGATCATGGAACGCCCACTTTTCCCAGAGTGCATAAAACCCACTTCTGACTAAATTAACATTAGTCTAGAAAATGGAAGGACGGGAGTACCCACGTTGAAATGGCTACCATTCTATAGGCCAACAAGACCGACAGCGTGAGCTGAAAGGTACGGAATGGCTAGAAACTCTGAAACATTCAACAGAGAAGAAAATCTCTACAAGACCAAGCAGGCGTACGGTGTGAACCGGATGTCACGAATGGTTAGACTCTATAGACCAGCTATGTGCAGCGCCAGCTGAATACGTTACAAATGGTTAAGAAATGTACAAAACTAAAGACTACACATTCACAGTCTGCAGCTATATATGTAAAATAGTCTAGGAAACCGACCGAAGACGAGAGACAAAGAACAATTCCCTCCCACGACTCTATTCTAAGGAACAGAGCCGCTGAACAAGCTACGACTCCAAGGACATAGTGACCTCTGGTGGACAACCAGAGACTTACACAACCAGAGACTTTGTCGACTGACCCTCAAGAAAATGGACCGGCGATTTGAACAGAGACAACAAAGGCATACAATCGTAAATATGTACATTGCAATTATTTTCTCCCGCTCTTTCTTACACGCCCCTCCCTTTTCATTTTGTGTAACAAGCCGTCATATCGGTTTAGTCCGCTAGGGACCTTTCATTGCATTATGTAGTAATCAATGTGTAAGCTTTTCTGTTTGTATTTCTGTGTGATTTTAGTTTTATAATTAAGCCAATTTTGTATATTGCTAATTTCTCATTTATGCTAGGGTTCGTGCAGATATCCAAAGATTTTGCGACATTCAGAATGAGACTGATAGAAGACAACAATTATTAATGACTGATTGATGACTGAAATGTCAGAGATCTTTAAGAGTTCATTCTGGAAAACTGTAACTCATTAAATAAACTTTTTCCGTGGTGCCCCAAGAATGCTAATGAGTTAATTGTTACGTTAATAATCATCGTAATAATTAAACAGTTAATCGATTTGATAAAACAATCGTCATCACATTAATGATAGTAAAGACACGACACCCTTAAGCAAAAATAGTTAAACACATTTTTGCAAATGTATTACAAATACAAAAATACCTTATTTACATAAGTATTCAGACCCTTTGCTATGAGACTTGAAATTGAGCTCAAGTGCATCCTGTTTCCATTGATCATCCTTGCAATGTTTCTACAGCTTGATTGGAGTCCACCTGTGGTAAATTAAATTGATTGGACATGATTTGGAAAGGCACACACCTGTCTATATAAGGTCCCACAGTTGACAGTGCATGTCAGAGCAAATACCAAGGCATGATGTCAAAAGAATTGTCCGTAGAGCTCAGAGACAGAATTGTGTTGAAGCACAGATCTGGGGAAGGGTGAAATAACATTTCTGCAGCATTGAAGGTCCCCAAGAACACAGTGGCCTCCATCATTCTTAAATGGAAGACATTTTGAACCACCAAGACTCTTACTAGAGCCTTACTAGAGCCTTACAAGAGCCAAACTAAGCAATCGGGGGATAAGGGTCAGGGAGATGACCAAGAACCCGATGGTCACTCTGTCACCTCCAGGGTTCCTCTGTGGAGATGGCTGTCCGTCTGGAAGGTTCTCCCATCTCTGCAGCACTCCACCAATTAGACGGAAGCCACTCCTCAGTAAAAGGCACGACAGCCCGGTTGGAGTTTGCTAAAAAGGCACCTAAAGGACTCAGACAAGGAGAAACAAGATTCTCTGGTCTGATGAAACCAAGATTGAACTCTTTGGTCTGAATGCCACGCGTCACATGTGGAGGAATCCTGGCACCATCCCTATGGTGAAGCACCGTGGTGGTGGCAGCATCATGCTGTGGGGATGTTTTTCAGTGGCAGGAACTGGGACACTAGTCAGGATCGAGGGGAAAGGTGAACGGAGCAAAGTACAGAGAGATCCTTGATGAAAACTTGCTTCAGAGAACTCAGGACCTCCGACTGGTGGCAAGGTTCACCTTCCAACAGGACAATGACCCCGGACTTGAACCCGACTGGAACATCTCTGGAGAGACCTGGAAATAGCTGTACAGCGACGATCCCCATCCAACCTGACAGAGTTTGACAGGATCTGCAGAAAACAATGGGAGAAACTCCCCAAATACAGGTGTTCCAAGCTTGTAGCGTCATACCCAAGAAGACTCAATTCTGTAATCACTGCCAAAGGTGCTTCAACAATGTAATGAGCAAAAGGAATGAGCAAAAGGTCATATTAATATTTCCGTTTTTGTAGTTTTATACATTTGCAAAAAATTCAAAACCCCCTGTTTTTGCTTTGTCATTATGGGGTATTGTGTGTAGATGTCACGTCCTGGCCATAGAGAGCCCTCTGGGTTTCTCTATGTTTTAGGTCAAGACGTGACTAGTGGGTATTTCTATGGTATGTCTATGTTGGTTTTGAGATGGTTCCCAATTAGAGGCAGCTGTTAGTCGTTGCCTCTAATTGGGAATCCTATTTAGGTTGTCCTCTCCCCACTTGTGTTGTGGGTTATTGTACTGTGTTTGTGCTAGTGCGCTCTAAGTCATTGTTACGATTAGTTGTTAGTTTTTGTTGTTTTTGCATGTTCCATACTTGATTATTTATGTGGAACTCAACACACCCTGCGCTTTGGCCCGTTTATGTCAACGATCGTGACAGTAGAGTAAGGGGGAAAAAACAAATTTAAATCCATTTTAGAACAAGGCTGTAATGTAACAAAGTGCCCTTTTTCACCAGATTGACCTTTAACCTTTCAAAACAGCAGGGAGGATATAACACAAAACAATTACACAATATAACAAAAACTGGGTCCAGTGCCGGTGGTGGGAAAGCACTACAACTAACTTTAATATTTCTCTTCCCAAAACCAAGGCTTCCAAAGGAGCTCTGCCAAAGCTTCCAACAACGCAGCTTCCCTCTCACCTGCACCTTTTTCCTGGGTACCTGTGCATCAAACACAAGAAACAAAGGTTATAAACAGAGTCAATGACATTGGAAGCCAATCACCGTGCGACGCAATCAAATTGCTCAATGAAGCAATCAATTCTGGAACACATTTTTAGGAGTACATGGGCAAAAACAGTCATTATTGGCATTTCTCACACCTGTGACAATCATTATTAGTTACTGTTTTTTTTCTTCTTTCATGTCTTTAAATCCTTAAGTGTCTACTGACTCACCCGTGCGTCAATCTAAGTAACATATTTTAAAAAATCCCAGTAAAATCTGTCCGTTTTAGCTAGAGGGCTGCTTCTCAATCTACCGCATCCGCCTATGTCGGTCTTACGCATCTGCGGTTGAAGATGGCCGAGCTACAATGGTGTTTGTGAGACCATGAGACATCCCGCAAATCGATCTCAAGAAAACATCTCCACAAGGGTGCGTTCTCAGCCCCCTCCTGTACTCCCTGTGGCTAAGCATGCCTCCAACTCAATCATCACGACACTACAGTGGTAGGCTTGATTACCAACAACGACGAGACGGCCTACAGGGAGGAGGTGAGGGCCCTCGGAGTGTGGTGTCAGGAAAATAACCTCTCACTCAACGTCAACAAAACTAAGGAGATGATCGTGGACTTCAGGAAACAGCAGAGGGAGCACCCCCCTATCCACATCGACGGGACAGTAGTGGAGAAGGTGAAAAGTTTTAAGTTCCTCGACATACACATCACGGACAAACTGAAATGGTCCACCCACACAGACATGATGAAGAATGATGAAGAAGGAGCAACAACGCCTCTTCAACCTCAGGAGGCTGAAGAAATTTGGCTTGTCACCAAAAACATTCAAACTTCTACAGATGCACAATCGAGAGCATCCTGTCGGGCTGTATCACCGCCTGGTACGGCAACTGCTCCGCCCACAACTGTAAGGCTCTCCAGAGGGTAGTGAGGACTGCACAACGCATCACCGGGAGTAAACTACTTGCCCTCCAGGACAACTACACCACCCGATGTCACAGGAAGGCCAAAAAGATCATCAAAGACAACAACCACCCGAGCCACTGCCTGTTCACCCCGCTATCATCCAGAAGGCGAGGTCAGTACGGGTGCATCAAACAGCTTCTATCTCAAGGCCATCAGACCGTTAAACAGCCACCACTAACATTGAGTGGCTGCTGCCAACATACTGACTTACAGTGAGGGAAAAAAGTATTTGATCCCCTGCTGATTTTGTACGTTTGACCACTGACAAAGAAATGATCAGTCTATAATTTTAATGGTAGGTTTATTTGAACAGTGAGAGATAGAATAACAACAAAAATCCAGAAATGCATTTGAAAAATTTTATCAATTGATTTGCATTTTATTGAGGGAAATAAGTATTTGTCCCCTCTGCAAAACATGACTTAGTACTTGGTGGCAAAACCCTTGTTGGCAATCAGAGGTCAGACGTTTCTTGTAGTTGACACACATCTCAGGAGGGATTTTGTCCCACTCCTCTTTGCAGATCTTCTCCAAGTCATTAAGGTTTCGAGGCTGACGTTTGGCAACTCGAACCTTCAGCTCCCTCCACAGATGTTCTATGGGATTAAGGTCTGGAGACTGGCTAGGCCACTCCAGGACCTTAATGTGCTTCTTCTTGAGCCACTCCTTTGTTGCCTTGGCCGTGTGTTTTGGGTCATTGTCATGCTGGAATACCCATCAACAACCCATTTCCAATGCCCTGGCTGAGGGAAGGATGTTCTCACCCAAGATTTGACGGTACATGGCCCCGTCCATCGTCCCTTTGATGCGGTGAAGTTGTCTTGTCCCCTTAGCAGAAAATCACCCCCAAAGCATAATGTTTCCACCTCCATGTTTGAGGGTGGGGATGGTGTTCTTGGGGTCATAGGCAGCATTCCTCCTCCTCCAAACACCGCGAGTTGAGTTGATGCCAAAGAGCTCCATTTTGGTCTCATCTGACCACAACACTTTCACCCAGTTGTCCTCTGAATCATTCAGATGTTCATTGGCAAACTTCAGACGCTTTCTTGAGCAGGGGGACCTTGCGGGCGCTGCAGGATTTCAGTCCTTCACGGCGTAGTGTGTTACCAATTGTTTTCTTGGTGACTATGGTCCCAGCTGCCTTGAGATCATTGACAAGATCCTCCCGTGTAGTTCTGGGCTGATTCCTCACCGTTCTCATGATCATTGCATCTCCACGAGATGAGATCTTGCATGGAGCCCCAGGCCGAGGGAGATTGACAGTTCTTTTGTGTTTCTTCCATTTGCGAATAATCGCACCAACTGTTGTCACCTTCTCACAAAGCTGCTTGGCGATGGTCTTGTAGCCCATTCCAGCCTTGTGTAGGTCTACAATTTTGTCCCTGACATCCTTGGAGAGCTATTTGGTCTTGGCCATGGTGGAGAGTTTGGAATCTGATTGATTGATTGATTGATTGATTGATTGCTTCTGTGGACAGGTGTCTTTTATACAGGTAACGAGCTGAGATTAGGAGCACACTCTTAAAGGGAGTGCTCCTAATCTCAGCTCGTTACCTGTATAAAAGACACCTGGGAGCCAGAAATCTTTCTGATTGAGAGGGGGTCAAATACTTATTTCCCTCATTAAAATGCAAATCAATTTATAACATTTTTCACATGCGTTTTTCTGGATTTTTGTTGTTGTTATTCTGTCTCTCACTGTTCAAATAAACCTACCATTAAAATTAAAGACTGATCATTTCTTTGTCAGTGGGCAAACATACAAAATCAACAGGGGATCAAATACTTTTTTCCCTCACTGTAAATCTCTAGCCACTTTAAATAATAGAAAATTGGATGTATCTCTAGCCACTTTAATCAATTTTGTATATAATGTTTACATAGCCGACATTACTCATATCAAATGTATACACTGTACTCTATACCATCTACTGAATCTTGCCTATGCCGTTTGGCCATCTACTCAAATCTCTAGCCACTTTAATAATTAAAAAGTAGATGTAATAAATGTATCACTAGCCAATTTAAACGATGCCATTTATACACTGCTCAAAAAAATAAAGGGAACACTTAAACAACACAATGTAACTCCAAGTCAATCACACTTCTGTGAAATCAAACTGTCCACTTAGGAAGCAACACTGATTGACAATACATTTCACATGCTGTTGTGCAAATGGAATAGACAACAGGTGGAAATTATAGGCAATTAGCAAGACACCCCCAATAAAGGAGTGGTTCTGAAGGTGGTGACCACAGACCACTTCTCAGTTCCTATGCTTCCTGGCTGATGTTTTGGTCACTTTTGAATGCTGGCGGTGCTTTCACTCTAGTGGTAGCATGAGACGGAGTCTACAACCCACACAAGTGGCTCAGGTAGTGCAGCTCATCCAGGATGGCACATCAATGCGAGCTGTGGCAAGAAGGTTTGCTGTGTCTGTCAGCGTAGTGTCCAGAGCATGGAGGCGCTATCAGGAGACAGGCCAGTACATCAGGAGACGTGGAGGAGGCCGTAGGAGGGCAACAACCCAGCAGCAGGACCACTACCTCCGCCTTTGTGCAAGGAGGAGCACTGCCAGAGCCCTGCAAAATGACCTCCAGCAGGCCACAAATGTGCATGTGTCTGCTCAAACGGTCAGAAACAGACTCCATGAGGGTGGTATGAGGGCCCAACGTCCACAGGTGGGGGTTGTGCTTACAGCCCAACACCGTGCAGGACGTTTGGCATTTGCCAGAGAACACCAAGATTGGCAAATTCGCCACTGGCGCCCTGTGCTCTTCACAGATGAAAGCAGGTTCACACTGAGCACGTGACAGACGTGACAGGGTCTGGAGACGCCGTGGAGAACGTTCTGCTGCCTGCAACATCCTCCAGCATGACCGGTTTGGTGGTGGGTCAGTCATGGTGTGTGGTGGCATTTCTTTGGGGGGCCGCACAGCCCTCCATGTGCTCGCCAGAGGTAGCCTGACTGCCATTAGGTACCGAGATGAGATCCTCAGACCCCTTGTGAGACCATATGCTGGTGCGGTTGGCCCTGGGTTCCTCCTAATGCAAGACAATGCTAGACCTCATGTGGCTGGAGTGTGTCAGCAGTTCCTGCAAGAGGAAGGCATTGATGCTAAGGACTGGCCCGCCCGTTCCCCAGACCTGAATCCAATTGAGCACATCTGGGACATCATGTCTCGCTCCGTCCACGAACGCCACGTTGCACCACAGACTGTCCAGGAGTTGGCGGATGCTTTAGTCCAGGTCTGGGAGGAGATCCCTCAGGAGACCATCCGCCACCTCATCAGGAGCATGCCCAGGCGTTGTAGGGAGGTCATTCAGGCACGTGGAGGCCACACACACCACTGAGCCTCATTTTGACTTGTTTTAAGGACATTACATCAAAGTTGGATCAGGCTGTAGTGTGGTTTTCCACTTTAATTTTGAGTGTGACTCCAAATCCAGACCTCCATGGGTTGATAAATTTGATTTCCATTGATAATTTTTGTGTGATTTTGTTGTCAGCACATTCAACTATGTAAAGAAAAAAGTATTTAATAAGATTATTTCATTCATTCAGATCTATGATGTGTTATTTTAGTGTTCCCTTTATTTTTTTGAGCAGTGTATAATGATTACATATCCTACACTACTCATCTCACATGTATATACTGTACTATATACCATCTACTGCATCTTGCTTATGCCGGTCAGCCATCGCTCATCCATATATTTATATGTACATACTCGTATTAAATCCTTTTCACTTGTGTGTATAAGGTGGTTGTTGTGAAATTGTTAGATTACTTGTTAGATACTACCGCATTGTCGGAACTAGAAGCACAAGCATTTCGCTACACTCACATTAACATCTGCTAACCATGTGTATGTGACAAATACAATTTGATTTGATTTTATTTGAAGTTCTTTCACACCGATCTTGACAAACCATTTCTGTATGTACCTCGCTTTGTGCACGGGGGCATTGTCATGCTGAAACGGGAAAGGGCCTTTTACAAACCGTTGCCACAAAGTTAGAAGCACAGAAGTGTAATCATTAGTCCAACAGTTGCAAACGAGAGTTTCTATTGGACAAATTCAGGGATGTTTATCCCTGTTTTGTTCTGTTTGCTTCCATTTAAGAAATGTTTTTCTACAGAATTAGCGGAATGAATATACCCCTGATCACGCGTATACAGAGTTCTCATAACAGTCACGTTGTATTCCTTCTCTTCCCTTCGCTTGTGAACTTCAATCCACAACAAATCAGCTGTATGTGACCAGGCAAAAAAACATTTTCAAGCCAAACCTCTACAAACAGCCTACATAGTTGTCACCATATTAGCTAAAGTAACGCCATAGCCAGCATAGCTAATAGAATTAATGCATTAGCAAACCTGCTACAGTCATGCAGTAACATTAGTGTACAGTCAGTAAGCTTTTAGCTAAGTAAGTGAAAAAGATTGACACTCGCTCTATTTCTCTTTTCTCCTTCATTTTGGAATAAATTCATTTGTTCAAAACTGTTCAATTGTTGTCTTTCTCTCTCTTTGAGTCAACTACTCACCACATTTTATGCACTGCAGTGCTATCTAGCTGTAGCTCATGCTTTCAGTACTAGATTATTTCTCTGATCCTTTGATTGGGTGGACAACATGTCAGTTCATTCTGCGAGAGCTCTGATAGGCTGGAGGACGTCCTCCGGAAGTTGTCATAATTACTGTGTAAGTCTATGGAAGAGGGCGAGAACCATGAGCCTCCTAGGTTTTGTATTGAAGTCAATGTACCTAGAGAAGGACTGAAGTTAGCTGTCCTCCGGCTACACCACGGTGCTACCCTACAGAGTGCTGTTGAGGTTACTGTAGATGTTCTTTGCAAAATAGTGTTTTAATCAGTTATTTGGCGACATGATTATAATCATTATAGTTATCTAAAAATGATAACTTAAATTTAAATTGTAAAACAAATTCACTGAGAAGGATGGTCCTCCACTTCCTCTGAGGAGCCTCCACTGGTAGTAACAAACATAGTTGTCTACGACTTAGGAAACATGTTATATAAAATGTACACTCAATGAGACTAAATTTGATTTAATTACTTTTTTAGAATGTAAACTTGCATCAACATTGCTGAAGACCAAAAGTCGTTGTGTAAGGACCGATGCCAGAGATGAGAAGCAGGTACGGGGAGTTGAACGTTTTTATGTAGGACAGACATGGAACAGGACAAGAACAGCGTCAGAACAGGTAACAAACGACAAACTCAGCAAAAAAAGACATGTCCTCACTGTCAACTGCATTTATTTTCAGCAAACTTAACATGTGTAAATATTTGTATGAACATAACAAGATTCAACTTCTGAGACAAGATTCCGCAGACATGTGACTAACATACATTGAATAATGTGTCCCTGAACAAAGGGGTAGGGTCAAAATGCAGCTATGGCCACCAGCTGCATTAAATACTGCAGTGCATCTCCTCCTCATGGACTGCACCATATTTGCCCGTTCTTGCTGTGAGATAATACCCCACTCTTCCACCAAGGTACCTACAAGTTCTCGGACATTTCTGGGGGGAATGGCCCTAGCCCTGAGATCCGGGCTCTTCGCTGGCCATGGCAGAACAATGACATTCCTGTCTTGCAGGAAATCACGCATAGCATGACAATGCGGCATTGTCATGCTGGATGGTCATGTCAGGATGAGCCTGCAGGAAGGGTACCACATGAGGGAAGAGGATGTCTTCCCTGTAACGCACAGCATTGGGATTGCCTGAAATGTAAGCCTATAAGCCCTCAGTCCAGCCTCTCTCAGCCTATTGCGGACAGTCTGAGCACTGATGGAGGGATTGTGCGTTCCTGGTGTAACTCGGGCAGTTGTTGTTGCCATCCTGTACCTGTCCCGCAGGAGTGATGTTCAGATGTACCAATCCTGTGCAGGTGTTGTAACACGTGGTCTGCCACTGCGAGGACGTCAGCTGTCCGTCCTGTCTCCCTGTAGTGCTGTCTTAGGCTTCTCACAGTACGGACATTGCAATTTATTGCCCTGGCCACATCTACAGTCCTTGTGCCTCCTTGCAGCATGCCTAAGGCACCGTTCCACAGGTGCATGTTCATTAATTGTTTATTGTTCATTGAACAAGCATGGGAAACAGTGTTTAAACCCTTTACAACAAAGATCTGTGAAGTTATTTGGATTTTTACAAATTATCTTTGAAAGACAGGGTCCTGAAAAAGGGACCTTTCTTTTTTTGCTGAGTTTATGAACATTAATCCTGAAGCAGGGAACAGAGCTTGGGAACAGACAGATATATGGGAGGTAATGACAGGTGATTGAGCCCAATAATCGCTAATGCGCGTGACTGGGGAAGGCAGGTGTGCTTACTGATGGTGGCAGGAGTGCGTAATGCTGGGGAGCCTGGCGCCTTCAAGCGCCAGGGAGGGGGAGCGGGAGCAGGCGTGACAGGTTGCATAATTGTCTATGCAAAAAGTGCCATATGGCCTTGAATTAATTAATGTATTATTATTATTATAACAAAGTGCATGTTTTCTGGAGAGTTAAACAAAGGAGAGTTAAACCAAAATAAGACTCTGAATACACTGAACATCACTCTGGGCCATGCAATGTTCATGTATAAGTCACTCTGGGCCTTGCCATTGCATCAATGAGAGATATTAAACTTTGTCTCCTGCCAATGCTTTGAACTTTGCAACAAATGTTGTGAGCCTGATGTGGTATTTGTTTTTAATAAAGTTCATTGTGGAGCCAAACATGGTCAGGATGTATAGTGCCAGTCTCGTGAGCACAGGGACCAGCTGCAGGCACCATCTTACCCCAAAAAGTGACACTCACAATCACCAGCCTGCTCCTTCAAAGCCACATTTTCTTGCAGCTCAGTCAACTCAGTGATGCAACATCTACCCATCTGAAGGTCTGTTTTGCTTCTTCTAACAACTTTGTCACATTTGTGAACAAGAAGGGGTTCTGGATGAGCAGCCGCAGTTCTCTTCCAACAGTGAAGTCATCAAAGCGTGCCTTGAAGTTATCCATCAGCTTCTGTGTGAAATCTACATTGTTGGGAACATGTTTGTCTCCCTGTGTTTGCACCCGAAGATTGGGGAAGTGGACAAGTTCTCCCTGGAGATCATTCTTGAAAAGCTCAAATTTCTTCTGGAAAGCCTGGACTGCTGTTATCAAATCACATCTGTGTTGTCCTGTCCCTGCAGCTTAACATTCAGTTGATTAAGGTGTGATGTAATCTCTGTCAAAAATGCAACTGTTTACATCTTCTCATCTTCCAAAAACTCTGAGTTGCCTTGTCACTCTTTTTCTCTGATAAGAAAGCTTTGTTTTCCTCCTGAATGGCCCAAAAGCATTCCAAAACCCTGCCTTTGCTGAGCCATCTGACATTGTTGTGCAGTAGTAAGTAATCAACTGGCATTGGCCTTTGTCAGAATGCCTCATAGCAGGTGGTGTTGTAGGGAAGATATTGCTCTCGACATCATTGTCATGACCTCAGGATACTCTTTTCCCAGGCTGGCACACAGGACAGATTGATGAATGATGCAGTGATATGTCAGGTCATGATGGTCCTCTTTCAAACGTGCAACCAGTACCCTCCCTCTTCCTATCACGGCTGGAGCTTCGTCTGTGCTGATGGAGACCACTGACTTCAGATCTATCCTCCTTTTTGTCAGCATTCCTTTGATGGCCTCATGGATATCCTCTCCCTGTGTATGTGCTTCTAGATGTGTTCATCCCAACAGCTCCTCACAGAATTTCTTCTTTGTATAACGAAACAATCTGACAAACACCAGAAGCTGGGCGTTTTTTGGGTTATCCGTTAATTAATCCACAGCTAATGAAATGCATAGTGCATTCTGAATGGCCTCATCAAGTTGTGAAGTTAAATCTTCAGCTAATATTTCAGTTCTCCTCATTGTTGTGGAATCTGATAGTGGGATCTGTTTGATCTTTTCCTTGACCTCATCTTTTTGTTTACCTTCAGGGAATGTGTCAGCAACTTCACACATGCATCCTTTTGCCATCTCAGCGTCTGAAAGTTTTTTTGGTGTTTTCACAAAATCCAAGGTATCCTCAGTGAACACTCCATTGCACGTTGTTGGGCTGTCAGGGAATTGACAAGGACTTTGGTGGACCTCTCATATTGGGATTTGAGTTGGTTGATCTTGTTTGTTCTCACATCTGTGTTCAAGGGATATGTCTGATCGAATTTACTATGCCTGGTGTCATAAAGGCACTTAACATTGGCACTTTTTACGAGCTATGGACTCGCTGCGTATCAGGCACTCTGGCTTTGTCCTAGTTGTGGGGAGAATGAATAACTACTGTTCCGTCCACTCATATTTGAATATACTGTTTTCAGAGTCAACTTTTCTTTTTTTTGAACAAGCCATATTAACAAAGATACTGGTAACTGAGCTCCTACGGTTGAAGTCGGAAGTTTACATACACTTTGGTTGGAGTCATTAAAACTCATTTTTCAACCATTTCTTGTTAACAAACTATAGTTATGGCAAGTCGGTTAGGACATCTACTTTGTGCATGACACAAGTAATTTTTCCAACAATTGTTTACAGACAGATTATTTCATTTATAATTCACTGTATCACAATTCCAGTGGGTCAGAAGTTTACATACACTAAGTTGACTGTGCCTTTAAACAGCTTCCAGAAAATGATGTCATGGCTTTAGAAGCTTCTGACATCATTTGAGTCAATTGGAGGTGTACCAGTGGATGTATTTCAAGGCCTACCTTCAAACTCAGTGCCTCTTTGCTTGACATCATGGGAAAATCAAAAGAAATCAACCAAGACCTCAGAAAAAAAATTGTAGACCTCCACAAGTCTGGTTCATCCTTGGGAGCAATTTCCAAATGCCTGAAGGTACTACGCTCATCTATACAAACAATAGTACGCAAGTATAAACGCCATGGGACCACACAGCCGTTATACCACTCAGGAAGGAGACGTGTTCTGTCTAGAGATGAACGTACTTTGGTGCGAAAAGTGCAAATCAATCCCAGAACAACAGCAAAGGACCTTGTGAAGATGCTGGAGGAAACAGGTACAAAAGTATCTATATCCACAGTAAAACAAGTCCTATATCGACATAACCTGAAAGGCCGCTCAGCAAGGAAGAAGCCACTGCTCCAAAACCGCCATATAAAAGCCAGACTACGGTTTGCAACTGCACATGGGGACAAAGATTGTACTTTTTGTGTCCTCTGGTCTGATTAAACAAAAATATAACTGTTTGGCCACTATGACCATCGTTGTGTTTGGAGGAAAAAGGGGGAGGCTTGCAAGCCGAAGAACACCATCCCAACCGAGAATCACGGGGGTGGCAGCATCATGTTGTGGGGGTGCTTTGCTGCAGGAGGGACTGGTGTACTTCACAAAATAGATTGCATGATGTGGATATATTGAAGCAACATCTCAAGACATCAGTCAGGAAGTTAAAGCTTGTTCGCAAATGGGTCTTGCAAATGGACAATGATTCCAAACATACTTCCAAAGTTGTGGCAAAATGTCTTAAGGACAACAAAGTCAAGGTATTGGAGTGGCCATCACAAAGCCCTGACCTCAATCCTATAGAAAATTTGTGGGCAGAACTGGGAAAGCGTGTGCGAGCAAGGAGGCCTACAAACCTGACTCAGTTACACCAGCTCGGTCAGGAGGAAAGGGACAAAATTCACCCAACTTATTGTGGGAAGCTTGTGGAAGGCTACCCCTAAACGTTTGACCCAAGTTAAACAATTTAAAGGCAATGCTACCAAATACTAATTGAGTGTATGTACACTTCTGACCCACTAGGAAAATGTTACCGTGAAATGCCACTACCGAGTGGCGCAGTGGTCTAAGGCACTGCATCTCAGTCACTACAGTCCCTGGTTCGAATCCAGGCTGAATCACGTCCGGCCATGATAGAACGGCGGCGCACAATTGGCGGCCCAGCACTGGCCAGGGTAGGTAGTCCATTGTAAATACGAATGTGTTCTTAACTGACTTGCCTAGTTCAATAATGGTTAAATATATATTTTTTTTACAAAGCAGTTCTGTTTTCATTTATGCGAAAAATAACTATTGCAGAAATACTGCAATGCAAGATAATCAGTGATTGTTTGGATTTCAGCCGTATTGTGTGTATCCATACAAGAGTTAACTTTTAAACAAAATTCTACGATCAGGGTTGGGTGTCAATTCCACTCACATGGCAGGCATCTGCCACCGGTTCCACTGGCACTGTCCTGGCACAGAAGTAATGTTAATTGGCAAAATGTACAGGGGCTGCATAGTCAACTGGGCAGGTAGTGACCTTGGTAAACAGACACTGCAGATTTTTGTGGGTTTTGTCTATAAAAGATGCACAAGGCGAGGGATTAATCTGCTCAGGGATTTCACCATGAGGTCAATGGTGACTTTAAAACATTTACTGAGTTGGATGGCTCAACAACATTGTAGTTACTCCACAAAACTAACAGAAATGACAGTGTGAAAAAGAGGAAGCCTATACAGAATACAAATACTCAAAAACACACATCCTGTTTGCAATAAGGCACTAAAGTAAAACAGCAAAAAATGTGGCAAAGAAATTCACTTTATGTCCTGAATACAAAGCATTATGTTTTGGGCAAATCCAACACTCTTCACTGAGTACCACTCTTCGTCATTTCAAGCATAGTGGTGGCTGAATCATCTTATGAGTTTTCAAATGAATAATGTGCAGATATTGTACAATCCAGGTGTGCAAAGCTCTTAAAGACTTACCCAGAAAACGCACTGTAAACACTGCCAAAGGTGATTCTAACATGTATTGACTCAGCGGTGTGAATACTTATGCAAATAAGAATTTCTGTATTTCATTTTCAATACATTTACTAAAATTCATAACTTGTGTTTACTTTTTCATTCTGGGGTATTGTGTGTAGATGGGAAAGAAAAACATTCAAATATTTTATCAATTTTTAATTCAGGCTGTAACGCAACAAAATGTGAAGTAAGTCAAGGGGTGTGAATACTTTCTAAAGGCACTGTATTCTATATTTAAGCAATAATACATGAGGCCATGTGTTATGACATTTTTATCATGGCTGTGATGTGGTCATAGCCACGAGGTGAAGCCGAGTTGTATTATTTGGGTGAATGGATCAGGGATTCACCAATCGGCGACAGTAACAATGGGTGATGTGGAATGAAATAACATTTTTTGGGGGACTTTTCATTGCGACGTCCTGGCGACTGATACACAGGAAATGTATTGCACCATTCCAAGGAAACATGCTGAGAACATTCATATTTTATATTCTGAAAACATGGCAACCATATTCTGTATATGTTTGGTGGGACATTGATGGAATATTCTCTTAACCCTTATTAAACTCGACATAGGAATGTTCTTGCAACATTCCCATAAAACGTTTCTAGAACATTTAATATTGAATATTCTGAGAACATGATAACCACGTTCTGGGTAAGTTCTGTTTGACATTAAGGGATTGGTCTCTTAGAAACAGTCCTTGCACGTCACTGGAACATTCCTATGAAAACATTAGGTAATGACATAATGAGACTTAAGGGAACGCTCTCAAGTTGTGGGAACGTTTGTTGTTAGCTGGGAATCAACTAGATTCATGCATGTATCCAGTGGGATACTAACCACTCACTATACTGTAAGTAATTTTGAATAAAGACTTATGCTGAATATACAGTGCCTTCAGAAAGTATTCATACCCCTTGACTTATTCCACATTTTGTTGTCAGAGCCTGAATTTAAAATGGATAAAATATATTGTTTTCCCTCACCCATCTACACACAATACCCCATAATGACCAAGTGAATACATGTTTAGAAACGTTTGTAAGTGTATTGAAATTAAATACATAAATATCACATTTTAATAGTTATTCACACCCCTGTCAATACTTTATTTTATAATTTTTATTTAATTTTACTAGGAAAGTCAGTTAAGAACAAATTCTTATTTTCAATGACGGCCTATGAACAGTGGGTTAACTGCCTGTTCAGGGGCAGAACGACAGATTTGTACCTTGTTAGCTCGGGGATTTGAACTTGCAACCTTTCGGTTACTAGTCCAACGCTCTAACCACTAAGTAGCCTACTTTGTAGAACTTTGTAGAAGCACCTTTGGCGGTGATTGCAGCTTTGAGTTGTCTTGGGTATGTCTGTATAAGCTTCTAATTACCACCAGAGCATCACCACTTCCATCAGCTTAGCCAGACTGGACCGGGCCCAGCCTACTACCCCACACTAGACCACCACCTCTACCAGACCAGAGAGGAAGCCCCCCGGGCCAGACCTGACACCCCCTGTCTGCTTCCTCAGGTGGGATTGGTCGTGCAGATGCTCTGGGGTGATTGTTGAGTGGTGAGCAACGTGCACGTTCGGGAGTAGGCCACACCCTCTGGTGATGTCAGCGTTGACTTTCTGAATGGTATGGGGATGAAAGTCTTTGCGGGGCAGCAGAGTGGACATGATGATGCGGGAGTTGGGGAACCACTCAGAGGCCCTCTCTGCTACTCTGTTGACCAGGCTGCCTACTCTCTCCTAGTCCTCTCACAGGTTGTTGGTGCCGGTGTGAATAATAATGTGGCCTGGTGTGCTAAAGTCAGGCTGGGACATGATGTGGAGTGCATCCTGCATTTTTGGGCACCATATTCTGGACACCTTGTGGTGGGGGAAGAGTTTATCCTCTTGGATGAATTTCCCATTTGAGTCAATGAGGATGGCCACCTCAGTGGGTTTTACCAGAGTAGTGGGTTTACGGTCTGGGGCTGGGGTACACAGGGCCTGTGTACATGGAGGGGTGTCAGGGGGGCAGACAGCTTCTCTCTGTAGTAGGTGTCCCCATGTGAGCCTCCTTGTTGACTGAGGGTGTGGGTAAAGGGTTGTCGGTATGGGGGGGGGCTTGTGGGTCAGTGGGGGGTGTTAGGGGTGGTGAGGGGCTGCAACTTCTCTCTAGGAGTCTCTCCAAAGTCATGGGCATTAATATGGAGTTGGTGTGGGGACTTGCTTCCGTTCAGCCGCAAGAGCAATAGTGAGGTCAGCACTGATGTTGGGCAATTAGGCCTGGCTTGCAGTTGGCATTCTAATTTATTCCAAAGGTGTGCAATGGGGTTGAGGTCAGGGCTCTGTCCACGTCAGTCAAGTTCTTCCACACCAATCTCGACAAACCATTTCTGTATGGACCTCACTGTGCATGGGGGCAGTGTCATGGTGAAACAGGAAAGGGTCATCCCAAAACTGTTGCCACAAAGTAGGAAGCACAGAATCGTCTAGAATGTCATTGTATGCTGTAGCATTAAGATTTCCCTTCACTGGAACTAAGGGTTCTAGCCCAAACAATGAAAAACAGACCATTATTCCTCCTCCACCAAACATTACAGTTGGGACTATGCATTGGGCAGCTAGTGTTGTCCTGGCATCCGCTGTTGTGGAATTATTCAATCAATAATAATTCTCAAATACTGGAGCATGTGCGTTCAAATAGACTTTTATTAATCAATATAACAAAAGCAGAGTCAATTCATGAAGTAACTCCCTTCCAATCTTGGCACAAGCTACTTATACATTTGTCCTCCTTACGTCATACTCATAGTAACTTCACTCAATGGCTTATCACCTCTGGCATTTAGCCACCATTATCATATTGCTTTCATATTAGGACATGCAACCTGTAGTGTCTTACAGAAATAGTTTCATGCATGTAGGACCATAGCAACAGACCGTGGCACTCTACAGGAATAACCAATACATGTCCTCCTGCTGACTCCTCTGAAAGGGGAACTCCTGTTCTGGAAAAAAAACAAGAGGTTTAACCATAGTTGGCCATAACTGTGACAAGAATAACCACATGCATGTCTAATGGTGTCAAATAACCTAGAGCACATACACGTACACTAGTTTTGCTGACTCCTTCTGAAATAAATAATTGCCACATATGTACTGAAAAATTCACAACACCGCCAAACCCAGATTCGTTCGTCCGACTGCCAGATAATGAAGCGTGAAAACACGTTTCCACAGCTCCAGAGTCCAATGGTGGCAAGCTTTACACCATTCCAGCCGACGCTTGCCATTGTGTTCTTGTGCTGACGTTCCAGAGGCAGCTTGGAACTCGGTAATGAGATTTGCAATGGAGGACAGACTATTTTTACGCATTCTCCTTCTATGAGCTTGTGTCACCTACCACCTTGCAGCTGAGTTGTTGTTGCTCCGAGATGATTCCACTTCGCAATAAATGCACTTACAGTTGACCGGGGCAGCTCTAGCAGGGCAGAAATTTGACGAAATGACTTGTTGGAAAGGTGGCATCCTATGACGGTGCCATGTTGAAAGTCACTGAGCTCTTTAGTGAGGCCATTCTACTGCCAATGTTTGTCTATGTAGATTGCATGGCTATGTGCTCGATTTTATACACTTGCCAGCAATGGGTGTGGCTGAAATGGGCAAATCCATTGATTTGAAGGGATGTCCACATACCTTTATATATATTGTATAGTTACACATCATACATGTTTTGGTTTATATTGAACTATTTATCAATGATAAAACATAATGCAAGACATTATGTTCATGCATTGTTTAAAGTACTTAGGGTAAAAAAATTAGCTTTTCCAGTAGTGACCCAGTAGAATTGTAGTGACATGTTTTGGGGATTTTTACGGTAATGGTAATGATACATAAAATCAAATTGTATTGGTCATATACACGTGTTTAGCAGATGTTATTGGGGACAAGTACCCGCAATAACATCTGATAACACTTATGTGTGACCAATCCTATTTTACCGTCAATTCAGGTCTACTACAGTACATATCTGACTAAACCACTCTAGGTTTAGACCAAGAGTATAGGGAGCTCCGCATTACACTTTTACCATATGCTACACCGTTTCTTTTATTTTGGAATTGAGTGAAAGAATATGAAAGAAGAGTCGGAGGCAGGTCAGAAGTAAAAAAAAATATTAAGTTGACATAAACCAAGTTAGCATTAACTTTAGCTCAGCACAAAACAGGAGGGAGGATAAAACACAAAAACATGAACACAATCAAAACAACATCTTAATCTAACAAAAGCAGGGTCCAGTGCAACTTTAGCTGTAGCCCTTTCTTGCAGTCAATGACCAAAAGTGCCCTCTTGCCTCATGGGTGAAATGTTATTAGTATTTTTCATAATGAATAAAGATTCATAAAAAAATATGGCTGAAAATCCTGTTTCTTTGTGAAACAGTTTTGTTATATTTCAGTCTACTTTGATATAGAGTAGCAGTCAAGTTCGGACGCACCTACTCATTCAAGGTTTTTCCTTTATGTTTACTATTTTCTACATTGTAGAATAATTGTGAAGACATCAAAACTAGGAAATAACACTAATGAAATCATATAGTAACCAGAAGTGTTAAACAAATCAAAGTATATTTGAGATTCTTCAAATTAACCACCCTTTGCCTTGATGACAGTTTTGCACACTCTTGGCATTCTCTCAACCAGCTTCACCTGGAATGCTTTTCCAACCATCTTTAAGGAGTTCCCACATATGCTGAGCACTTGTTGACTGCTTTTCCTTCACTCTGCGGTCCAACTCATCCCAAACCATCTCAATTGGGTTGAGGTCGGATGATTGTGGAGGCCAGGTCATCTGATGCAGCACTACATCACTCTCCTTCTTGGTCAAATAGCCCTTACAACGCTGGTTGATAGAATGCCAAGAGTGTGCAAAGCTGGCATCAAGACAAAGGGTGGCTGCTTTGAAGAATCTCAAAAAACCCTGGAATGACTAGGTGTGTCCAAACTTTTGACTGGTACTGTATGCAAACTCAAAATTGAATACATTTAAACTCTGTATCAGACATGATACAGGTGTCTTGTTTTTTTTAAGCACATAGCCATATCTGTGTGGTGTAGTCTTTTGTTTCAAATGTATTTGTTTAATACTATCAAGAATCATTGGCCTGATTTAGCTCACTCCATTAAATTAACTGACTCAGGACATAATTTCATCAAATTAATATTTCTCTTGGCAAAACCAAGGCTTCCAAAGGAGCTCTTTAACAAGCTTCCAGTAACGTAGGTTCCCTTTTAACCTGCACCTTCGCTTGGGCAGCCACGTGTCAAACAGAAGAAACAAGAGTTATTAACATTGGGAGCCAATCGCATTGCTCAATGAATCAATTCCAGGACACAATTAGCAGCACGTGTGCAAAAGCCTGCATTAATTATTGCCATTTCTCACACCTGTGACAATCACATTATCAATCACAGTTTATTTTTCATGATGTCCTCAGTCCACTGTCTGTACCAGCAGATGTCCTCTATGGCAATAGGAGTTAGAGTATACATTGTTATTTTAAGCCCCCCTTTAACAATCCCAAAATCAGATCAGGAAGCTTTTGGTAAATTCCTCATATAAAAAAAGCTCTACCAGGGGGCCTCAGCAGTCGCATCACAGTTTTGAAAAGGATTGCAGTTTTGGAACTGCAGTCCACTGTGGTATTTTGGAAGCAGTAATTGCAAAATAACTGCAGCGTACTGCAGTTGAACTGCACTAAGACTGCAGTGTACTGCAGTTATACTGCATTCTGACTGCACATTCTTTCCTAGGGGGTGGGGTGAGAGTGTGAGAGAGACTACATTATAATACATGAGTATGTTTATAATGCATTAGACAATGGGTTCATGTAAAATGTCACAAAGGAATTATGTGATTTAATTTATACAAATAATAGCTGTTGTAGAAATACTGCAATGCGGGTTTATAAGTGATGGTTTGGATTTCTGCCTTATTGTGTGTATCCATAAACTAAAATGTATAATGTCTGCATATGTTTTGAAAGAGAACATGTAGGAAACTCAAAAGCTCTAAAAATGTTATTTGTGGATGGAACGGTTCTACCTAGAACCACAAAGGATTCTTCTACAGGGACAAGACCGAATAATACTTTTAACCCAAGCGTTAACTTCCCAAGCGTTAACTTCCCATTATCCCACTATTTCTAACTTCCTTCCTACTGGACACAGACATAAAAATGGTACCCACAAGTGAATCTGACTCTGGGGAAGTAGATAAGGGGCTACTATCTTAATTAACTGGAATTGTAAATGGATTTGAACCCAACCCTGATGTGACTCTCCATTGACAATGTCCCAATATAAATCGGATCACTCACGTGAACCAACCAGGTTCATAACAGTGGGCAGACGTCAGGACCCATCTGCTACTGATCAACGAGCCGCCACATAATTCATCAGACAATGAATCATCAATGTCAATTTGTACAGGATAGGGCCGCTGATCAGGATCACAATCTTCTCCACCAAGCAAACGCTTCTGGAGAGTTTGGGATTTTTTGCTTGTGAAAGATGATGACATATGAAAATGAGAAAATTCCTATCTCATGAGTTGGCAAAGTATGAATTAATACCAGTACTACAAAAGGAATGCTTGCTTACATCCAGAATACTTATTAAGACTGAAAAGCAATTATCTTACCAATTATCTTACCAGGCAACACACACACACACACACACACACACACACACACACACACACACACACACACACACACACACACACACACACACACACACACACACACACTGGGCCATATGATAAACAAAATAATCATGTTTTATTAATATATACTTTGACAATCAAATGTTATTTGTCATAATTCACTGCTTGGTCATCAGTAAAAAGAAATACGCCCAGATCAGAACAGACGGATTTTAGCACACGTTTCGATCATGTTCATATTGATAAATACCAAGCTTTGCGTGGAAATGAGGACAGTTATTTTACGGTCAGATTTTATCATATGTTCATTTGATGTACATGACTTGACATGTTCTACTCTGATTTAGCCACTCTCCTGTATTCCTGACTCTGAGATGGCTCTAGAAAATGTATCCTTGATATTTATTCCATGTGTGCTTTCCAAACTCATTCAGAAGAGAAATCAGGCCTTGGCCAAAGCAAGGAAAACTGACTTTGTTGTGGACTGGCAATCTTTCAGACAACTGATAAACACAACAGTAAATGCACTGAAGCGTACAAATTCCTCTTCTTCCCTGCCTAAGCAAGTTGTCTGACTCTGGCATCATAACTGAAAAGAATGGGATAAGTGAAGCTTTTAATCATAATTGAATCCCTGCAATCTTTTTATTTGAGAGAAACAGTGGTTTAATTGACCCTGGTCAGTCAATCGACTGTTCTCTCTGCCAGATTCTAGGTGACGCGATGGTTAACCCGTCTAGTGAATCTTTTGTTTTCATTTCACCAATTTACTACCTGTGATGTTCTAGATCCACTGTAGCTGACATGCTTAATCCATTTAGCTGCAAAACTCTGCCACCACTGATTGTGGCATAATTAACAATATTTTGAAATTACGATTGTCACTGGTACTATCCAAGGTTTGGAAGGCGGCCAATGTACTCCGCCCTTCACATAGGTGGTGACCCTTGTGACCTAAATAATTATCGCTCTATTTCTAAACTTTCATGCCTAGCTAAAATATTTGAATCCTTGATTAATTCTCAGCAAAAATCTTTCTTATCTTTGAAATGTATTTTAAATGTACATCAGTTGAGTTTTATAACAGCACTATCTCTGCTGCTTCCTTGGATGGATAAAAGGCAACATTGTGCTGCCCTCTTCGTTGACCTGCCAAAGGCCTTCCGAAACTGTTGATTACTCACTGCTAATTTAGAGGCTTTCCTCAATTGGCCTCGACCAGGCTGCAAGTAACTGGTTTAAAGATTACTTGAGATATAGAACTCAATGTGTATCTACTGACGGTGTATGCTATTGCCCCCATGGTTGACCATGCTTTACGAACTACAGTCTGCCTTCATTGTATTACAGAAGCACTTTTTTGATCTGAAATGAGTATTGAACGCAGGTACAACTAAGTATTTGTTGTTCTCTAGAGCGCATAAAAATAACTGATTTAAGCATATGTACTTTGGATGGTGTCCATATTGATCATGTCACTGCTTACAAATATCTGGGCATCTGGATCGATGAAAAGCAGACTTAAAAAAAAAAAAAAAAACATTGATGAGTTAGTTAAGCGGAGAGTTCAAATGGCTTCTTCTATAGAAATAGGTAATGTCTCTCACTAAATAATAGAAAGCAGATTATTCAGTCAACGTTACTATCAGTCCTAATCTATGGCAATGTCATCTATATGAACGCAGCTCCCACATTATTAAAGCCATTAGATGCAGTTTATCATATCACACTACACTTTATTATGAGTAACAGTTTTAGTGAAAGGGGGATACCTAGTCAGTTGCACAACTTAATGCATTCAACCAAAATGGGTTTTCCACATTTAACCCAACGCCTCTGAGTCAGAGAGGTGAGGGGGGGGCTACCTTAATCGATGTTATCGGTGCCAGGGGAGCAGTTGTTTGTGATTAAGCCTTAATCAAGGGCGGAACAGCAGAGTTTCTCCACCTTGCTGAATCAGGGATTCAAACCAGCCCAACGCTCTTAAGCTACCTGCATTCTCTACCAGGAAGTTGGTTGGCCCTCTTTGATGTCACGTAGGTTGATACATTGCTTTGTTTTCACTTATAAAGCACTTATACAAAAACTCCCACTGTACCTAACATCATTACTAAACTTTAGACATACAGATTACCACACCCGGTCTCAGGGATGGAAAACTCTGGAAATTCCATTGGTCTCTACTGAGTAAGGTAAATCAGGTTTAAGTTTTCTGGCACCTGATCCAGAAATAAATCTTCAAAATGTTCTTACATTTTATATTTTGGTGCCTCTAGGGCAATTCAGAAAGATGATTGAGGACCATATTAGTGACTGTTTGTATTTTATGACTGTTTTATTTCTGCTTGCATTTTGTATTTATATTTTGATGTGTGTATTTTAAAGGTTGAGACCGAGTCTGCGTCTCTCACATGGATAGGCAGACTATTCCATAAAAATGGAGCTCTATAGGAAAAAGCCCTGCCTCCAGCTGTTTGCTTAGAAATTCTAGGGACAGTAAGGAGGCCTGCGTCTTGTGACCGTAGCGTACGTGTAGGTATGTACGGCAGGACCAAATCGGAAAGATAGGTAGGAGCAAGCCCATGTAATGCTTTGTAGGTTAGCAGTAAAACCTTGAAATCAGCCCTTGCCTTAACAGGAAGCCAGTGTAGAGAGGTTAGTACTGGAGTAATATGATACAATTTTGGGGTTCTAGTCAAGATTCTAGCAGCCGTGTTTAGCACTAACTGAAGTTTATTTAGTGCTTTATCCGGGTAGCCGGAAAGTAAAGCATTGCAGTAGTCTAACCTAGAAGTTACAAACGCATGGATTAACTTTTCTGCATCATTTTTGGACAGAAGGTTTCTGATTTTTACAATGTTACGTAAATGGAAAAAAGCTGTCCTTGAAACAGTCTTGATATGTTCGTCAAAAGAGAGATCAGGGTCCAGAGTAAAGCCGAGGTCCTTCACAGTTTTATTTGAGACGACTGTACAACCATCAAGATTAATTGTCAGATTCAACAGAAGATCTCTTTGTTTCTTGGGACCTAGAACTAGCATCTCTGTTTTGTCAGAGTTTAAAAGTATAACATTTTCCGCCATCCACTTCCTTATGTCTGAAACACAGGCTTCCAGGAGGGCAATTTTGGGGCTTCACCATGTTTCATCGAAATGTACAGCTGTGTGTCATCCGCATAGCAGTGAAAGTTAACATTATGTTTCCGAATGACATCACCAAGTGGTAAAATATATAGTGAAAACAATAGTGGTCCCAAAACAGAGCCTTGAGGAACACCGACATTTACAGTTGATTTGTCAGAGGACAAACCATCCACAGAGACAAACTGATATCTTTCCGACAGATAAGATCTAAACCAGGCCAGAACTTGTCCATGTAGACCAATTTGGGTTTCCAATCTCTCCAAAAGAATGTGGTGATCGATGGTATCAAAAGCAGCACTAAGGTCTAGGAGCACGAGGACAGTTGCAGAGCCTCGGTCTGATGCCATTAAAAGGTAATTTACCACCTTCACAAGTGCAGTCTCAGTGCTATGATGGGGTCTAAAACCAGACTGAAGCGTTTCGTACATTGTTTGTCTTCAGGAAGGCAGTGAGTTGCTGCGCAACAGCTTTTTCTAAAAGGTTTGAGAGGAAAGGAAGATTCGATATAGGCCGACAGTTTATTTTTTTAATTTTTTTTATTTTTTATTTTCTGGGTCAAGGTTTGGCTTTTTTAAGAGAGGCTTTATTACTGCCACTTTTAGTGAGTTTGGTACACATCCGGTGGATAGAGAGCTGTTTATTATGTTCAACATAGGAGGGCCAAGCACATGAAGCAGCTCTTTCAGTAGTTTAGTTGGAATAGGGTCCAGTTTGCAGCTTGAAGGTTTAGAGGCCATGATTATTTTCATCAATGAAAAAGTTGAATGAAAAAATAAAAATATAAACGGTAATTACAAAGTAAAAACCGTAAAGCTGGCAGGTAGCAAAGTTAGGTTAGCAACAAAACGCACAGCAGCACGTAAACAAGTCTACTAGTTGTGACCGGAAATGCCACTCAGGAGGCCCTACTCAGTACTTTGTTGAAACACCTTTGGCAGCAATTACAGCTTCTAGTCTTTTGGGTGTGACGCACAAGCTTGGCACACCTTCATTTGGGGAGTTTTTCCCATTCTTCTCTGCAGATCCTCTCAAGCTCTGTCAGGTTGGATGGGGAGTGTCGCTGCACAGCTATTTTGATTGGGTTCAAGCCAGGGCTCTAGCTGGGCCACTCAAGGACATTCAAAGACTTGTCCCGAAGCAACTCCTGCAATGTCTTGGCTGTGTGCTTAGGGTCGTTGTCCTGTTAGAAGATGAACCTTTGCCCCAGTCTGAGGTCATGAGCGCTCTGGAGCAGGTTTTCATCAAGGATCTCGCTGTACTTTGCTCCGTTCATCTTTCTCTCAATCCTGACTAGTCTCCAAGTCCCTGCTGCTTAACTTCTCAGGGATCACTGGGGCGCTAGCGGGCTGCTCCCGACACTACCAGGTAAAATGTAAGGCGCCAAATTCAAAATCCAAAAGTTGAATTATTAAACATCCACCAATATACAAGTGTTCCATACTCATCAAAAGCTCTGTTTCTTGGCAATATCACAGCGTTGTCAGATTTCAAAAAGGCTTTACGGCGAAAGCAGCACATTTGATTGTTTGAGGGTAGCACCTCACATATTTTTCCCATAGCCATGAATCGATTAGTCATCATGGCACACACATAACACATTTCACAGCAAAATAAATCAATTACCTGTTGAAGAACTTCTGCTGAGGTCATCCTAAGTGTCCAATGAAGACAATCCATGGTTCTTTTGTTAGAAAAAGTAATGTATTTTATATATTTTATATTTTAAATGTATCCTTAGGAACACTTTTACGTATATTTACTATTATAAATCAACCGGAATATAAACTGATCGATAACGACGGTAAAAAAGACACTGCGCGACTTCTCGGGCGCGCGTGCTGGGTACTGTTTACATGAAAGATACACTTCCTGCTTTGCTCTTCTTCTCTGGTCTAATTCATCCAAAACGAAAACTTACACTGTCTCCAGACTGTTGACATCTAAAGGAAGCGATGGGCACTGCATTCATATGCCCTTATATGGTCATTTTCATGAGGGAGGGGTGCCCAAATGAGCAATGTGTCAAAATCACTTTTTCCAGGACAGAAATTCCTCGGGGTTTCGCCTGCTATATGCATTCTGTTTCACTCACAGACAAATGGTTAACAGTTTTGGAAAATTCAGAGTGTTTCCTATCCAATGGTACCAAATATGTGCATATCCTATTTTCTGGGCCTGAATGGGAGGCATTTTACTTTGGGCACGCCAGGCTCTCCAAAACCGACCCCTCAGCTGCCACTCCCTAACAAGTTAAATAACGTGCCATAGAATTCTGCGGCACCATGCAAGCAGTGCCGCAGTACGCTGAAACTTTTAAAGGACGAACCACTGTACAAACTGCTACTAACACAATCACTGAATTACATTCACTTTGTCTACTTGTCCCATTCTTTATACATTTTTGTTGACACGCCTGTTTGATGTGTTTGGTATACATAACAAAAAATGTGTCCATCCTGGACATAAGCATGTGATGGAACATTTTATTTTAGTGCTTTTCTATTTATACATTTCTGTGTTCTATGTTTGTGCTTTTCTAATAACCGTTTTCTGTGTTCATACAAGTGACTGATTGAACGAACCCTCACTGTCAGTATCTCCCAAATGGCCGCACGCCCTTGTTTTGAGAACGAAAGATATCTCTGTTTCAAGGTCTCAGATTAGAGAAGAAGCCTCGTGAAGTATTGATCTGTCACATGCAAACGTTAATGATAAATTAATTATGAAAAATTAATAAGCTAAATAATGCAAATATTGTTTTCTGTGTAAGTATACAAGATAACTAATGGGACTGCCCTTTGAGAGCTCCTGACAGACGTTCACTATGGTGCATCAAGTTTGTTGGAACCTCTCCAGTTAATGGATAATAAACAATGATTCATTTAAGATTGACTTCAGGTGTCCCTGTGTAAGAATTCCCACGACAATTTGGCGTCAACGAACAGGATGATTGATTCTGCCTGCGGAGCTTTCCAGTGGGGGTCTGCAAGGAAAACCGGTGGCGCATTTTATAAAACGTGAGGAAAATTCCCGTCTGACCAAGGACCCACCCAGACCCTTACTGTGAGCTGCAGAGGAGGAGACACAATTGAGGGACAAATCACAAATTATTTCACTAAGTCAATTTAAATTTATTTGTATAAATATATACACTGCTCAAAAAAATAAAGGGAACACTTAAACAACACAATGTAACTCCAAGTCAATCACACTTCTGTGAAATCAAACTGTCCACTTAGGAAGCAACACTGATTGACAATACATTTCACATGCTGTTGTGCAAATGGAATAGACAACAGGTGGAAATTATAGGCAATTAGCAAGACACCCCCAATAAAGGAGTGGTTCTGAAGGTGGTGACCACAGACCACTTCTCAGTTCTTATGCTTCCTGGCTGATGTTTTGGTCACTTTTGAATGCTGGCAGTGCTTTCACTCTAGTGGTAGCATGAGACGGAGTCTACAACCCACACAAGTGACTCAGGTAGTGCAGCTCATCCAGGATGGCACATCAATGCGAGCTGTGGCAAGAAGGTTTGCTGTGTCTGTCAGCGTAGTGTCCAGAGCATGGAGGCACTACCAGGACACAGGCCAGTACATCAGGAGACGTGGAGGAGGCCGTAGGAGGGCAACAACCCAGCAGCAGGACCACTACCTGCTTACAGCCCAACACCGTACAGTGCTTACAGCCCAACACCGTGCAGGATGTTTGGCATTTGCCAGAGAACACCAAGATTGGCAAATTCGCCACTGGCGCCCTGTGCTCTTCACAGATGAAAGCAGGTTCACACTGAGCACGTGACAGACGTGACAGAGTCTGGAGACGCCGTGGAGAACGTTCTGCTGCCTGCAACATCCTCCAGCATGACCGGTTTGGCGGTGGGTCAGTCATGGTGTGGGGTGGCATTTCTTTGGGGGCCGCACAGCCCTCCATGTGCTCGCCAGAGGTAGCCTGACTGCCATTAGGTACCGAGATGAGATCCTCAGACCCCTTGTGAGACCATATGCTGGTGCGGTTGGCCCTGGGTTCCTCCTAATGCAAGACAATGCTAGACCTCATGTGGCTGGAGTGTGTCAGCAGTTCCTGCAAGAGGAAGGCATTGATGCTAAGGACTGGCCCGCCCGTTCCCCAGACCTGAATCCAATTGAGCACATCTGGGACATCATGTCTCGCTCCATCCACCAACGCCACATTGCACCACAGACTGTCCAGGAGTTGGCGGATGCTTTAGTCCAGGTCTGGGAGGAGATCCCTCAGGAGACCATCCGCCACCTCATCAGGAGCATGCCCAGGCGTTGTAGGGAGGTCATTCAGGCACGTGGAGGCCACACACACTACTGAGCCTCATTTTGACTTGTTTTAAGGACATTACATCAACGTTGGATCAGGCTGTAGTGTGGTTTTCCACTTTAATTTTGAGTGTGACTCCAAATCCAGACCTCCATGGGTTGATAAATTTGATTTCCATTGATAATTTTTGTGTGATTTTGTTGTCAGCACATTCAACTATGTAAAGAAAAAAGTATTTAATAAGATTATTTCATTCATTCAGATCTATGATGTGTTATTTTAGTGTTCCCTTAATTTTTTTGAGCAGTGTATATATATATATACAGTACAAGTCAAAAGTTTGGCCATACCTACTCATTCCAGGTATTTTCTTTATTTTTACAATTTTCTACATTGTAGAAAATGAAGTGAAGACATCAAAACTATGAAATAACACATGGAATCATGTAGTAACCAAAAAAGTGTTAACATCTGGATCCGGGTACCTTTAACTGCTTTCCCAAGATTTGGATAGAAAACACTGAAGTTTCTAAACCGTTAAAATAATGTCTGTGGGTATAACAGAACTGATATAGCAGGCAAAAACCAGAGGAAAATCCATCCAGGAAATGTTAATTTTTCATGTGACTGTTTTTCCATTGGAAGCCTATTGACTATACTGGGTTTCAGCTCCCAGATTTCAGTTCCTATGGCTTCCACTAGATGTCAACAGTCTTTAGACATTGCTTCAGGCTTGTTTTTTGAAAAACGACCAAATATAAGATGTTTCAGGAAGTGGTCTATGGGAACGTGCACTTCTGTTTTGTGCGCGTAGGTGTAGGCGCGGTCTTCATACTTTTTCTTTCCTATTGAATACGTTATTGTCCGGTTTAAATATTATCGTTTATTTTGATATATTGACAACCTGAGTAAACAATAGAAACATCGTTTGACTGGTTTCAACGAACTTTACCGGTACTATTAGTCTGCATGTTTTGAAAGCCTTTGAGCACGTGGAATACTGAACAAAACGCGCCAATCAAACAGAGTTTCTTTTATATAAAGAGGGGACTTTATCAAACAAAACAACCATTTATTGTGTAGCTGGGACCCTTTGGATTGCCAACAGAGGAAGATCTTCAAAGGTAAGCGATTTATTTTATCGCTATTATTGAGTTTTATGACACCTGTGCAGGTTATGAATTTATGCTAATGGAGGAAGTATGTGAGGCGCTGTCCTCAGACAATCAAATGCTATGCTTTTGCCGTAAAGCCTTTTTAAAATCTGACAACGCTGTTAGATTACCAACATTCATGCTGTAACACACTTGTATTTTCATGAATGTTTAATATTACGACTTTTGTATTTTGAATTTCGTGCTCTGCAATTTCACCGGATGTTGTCGAGGTGAGACGCTACCGTCCCACTTAGCCCTAAGAAGTTAAGGGAGCTCCCAAATTAAGTAAGGCCTGGCTATTTTGTTTGTTTTTGTCATAATTTTGGTTTCCCACATGTAAATTCTCTTGATAAGAAATGTACTGAAAAACCCAATGTAAACCTGATACACAATGTTTTAAATATTTCAAATATCTTTAAATAATGTCTGAGGTAGAGGGAAACAAACACTCACTTGATAGGGCTGTCTGACCTCTGACCTCTGTTCTGACTTCCTGGTGAGGCCTGGTCACCCTCACTAGAAAGACTGGAGACATTGGGTGAGATTTAAATGGACTATGTAAACACTAATAATTAGAGGAAGTGTATAATTTATCAATAGTCCTACGTGTGATTCGACCACGAGATGGACAGAGAGAGAGCGCTGCCCCTGAATGAGGGACACCTGTCTCGTCTATTTTACCATTACCTTATGGGATACAATTATTTGCTTATGGAGTTATCAAGAGTTGGAATTCTAATTTGATTTGTTATTCTAATTAGTTTATTTTTTATTCAACAGGCTGTGTTGTTTTTTTGGACGTATAAATCACGATGTGAGTCATGTGTCCAAAAGGGGAATCACCAGTCCCCTGGGTCCCTTCCCTTTGGTAAATATGCAAATTGATTTTGTTCACATCTGCCTATAAAAGGAAGAAATATATGCTGCTAATGGTTGACAATTACTCCAAATGGATTTAAGTTTTCCCCACCTCGAGTGATATATGTATTGCTGTTTTCTTTGCTTTGCTTTTGTCTTGCTTCAATAACAAATCTCACCAGATTGGGTCTGCCGGTTGGTTGGGATTTCTCCCTGACGATTAGCCCTCTAACTCCCTGACCCTGTAACTCTGCAGTTAGATCGCCAAGATGATAGAGGAGTATAAGCCAATTTGGAGGACAAAATTGTTTCAGCTGTGTGTTGTTATTCTCTTTGGCATTTGTTTTAGAAATCTGTATTAATAATATTGGTAGTAGAAACAATTTGTCATTGCAGGCAATCTCAACGCTGTGCGTTACAGGGAAGACATCCTCCTCCCTCCTGTGGTACCCTTCCTGCAGGCTCATCCTGACCCTCCAGCATGACAATGCCAGCAGCCATACTGCTCGTTTGGTGTGTGATTTCCTGCAAGACAGGCGATTGGCAACTTTCATAAATTATGTGCATTACCGCCACTGACCTCGTTCGTCTTTCAGTCACCCACGTGGGTATAACCAACGAGGAGTTGGCACGTGGGTACCTGCTTCTATAAACCAATGAGGAGATGGGAGAGGCAGAACTTGCACCGTGATCTGCGTCAGAAATAGAACTGACTTCTATTTTAGCGCTTGGCAACGCAGACGCTTGTTAGCGTTCGCATGCAGTGTGGGTGCAATAATTGAATAACATAGATTTCTAAATGTATTTTGTAATAGTCAGGGTATAAGGGTATAAGATAGCTGTGTAGTCAGGGTATAAGATAGCTGTTTAAGTTCAAATCAGAAGTTAGTAAAAATGTGAATATCACATGTGACAAACATGCTATGAAAAAGTTACTGTTTTATAATCTTACAATATGAAAATGAGTTGTTCATGAAACTTAATAGTTGCATCCTTTTCTCAGGGAACTGTTTGCGGATAGCTGACAACAGGGTGGCAGGATTTTTATGTGCTGCTCTAGAGTTCCATAGCCCAGCAGACTCACTTGGGGATGGACAATGAAGTCTGGGAGACTTTTATATGGAGCAGAGAGCATGCAATGGCCCTACGTAATATGCTATGTCATCACAGAGGCAGACTGCCATAGTGAAGGTTTACAAAGTGAATCAAGTATAGTATTATGCGTGGAGCTTACTTTTTGTGCTCTGGAGAGATTGCATGTAGTTGATAAAAAGGCTCTGGAGGTCCCTGAAAGAGAGAGAGCCCTCACTCCTGACCCATCCCTGGTCTGGGGCCTCCTGCCTAACGCTCTAATCACAGTCTCTCTGAGACTGTGATTAGTTACTCCAGGAGTAGAAAGGTGTATGGCAGGGTTTCTACACTCATTCTACAAGTGGAGTATTAGCTTTTGAAATGGTATCATGCAATGTAAAGAAAACAATATCATGACTTACTGACACAGAGTGCTGCATGTTCCCGCTGATAGCAAGGCTCGACCTGGATGCAGATACATATTCTGAGTATGGTTGCATTCATCTTCACCAGGCTCCAACAAATCAGATGATAAACTTGCAAACCTGTATTTAGGATTCATGTATCAGTTTGCCTACTTCATGATTCATGTCTGTAAATGACAGCAATAGAGCAGATCAAAAATATGCATGCCATTTTTGTGACATAGCATCCATCGCAATGTTCACGTTAACTAACGTGAGCTATCTAGCCAACATGCCCTGTTTCTGAAACATGCCACAATCCCTTTTGCTTTACATCTGACAATATTTAGCTACCGTAGCTAGCTAGATAATAGTGGTTTATGATCATTGCAGTTTGGTTAATTATTCAGTAAGCTAGCTAGTGTAAAACGATGCTAGCTTGCTACAAACTAGGCAGTTATCAAAACTCACTCAGTAGCTTACCATGTTTTTCTGACCAACTCAACATTCTTCATGCCAATCCCAAATTGTTTGCATAGTCAACTTACACACAGCTCTGACACAAACACTTACCACACCAGATATGTCACCAGGGGTCTTTTCACAGTCCCAAAATCCAGAACAAATTCAAGAAAGTGTACAGTATTATATAGATCCATTATTGCATGGAACTCCGAACAATCTTACATTAACAGCAAACCAGGTTTAAAAAAAGCAGATGAAGAAACACCTCACGGCACAACGCCTCTTCCCCATTTGACCTAGATAGTTTGTGTGTTAGTATTAATATGTAGGCTATGTGTGCCTTTTTTAAAAATCAATTTAGTTCTGGCCTTGAGCAGTTTTTGTCTTTTAATGTTCTGTATTATGTCATGTTTTGTTTGGACCCCAGGATGAGTAGTAGCTGCTTTTGCAACATCTAATGGGGATCGTAATAAAATATGACACCTTTCATCTCTTAAAGAGACAAGACCCAAGAGGCCCTGACATTATACATCGGGTTAGGGCCTGGTACGGCCTATTTTTCATCAATAACTAGGGAACGGGCAGGGCATCACTAAATTGATCACTAACATTTAGAAGCTAGGCCATTTTTATCTGACTAAGATCATAGTGCTTCAACCTTATCAAATATAAAATTAGATCAATTATTTCACTGAAAATAATAATGTTCCTTGAGTCGGAGTTTATAGTGATGAAAAGTAGCTAACAGCTAACTGCTCTCTCATGTCTCTTCATTGAGCAGAGCAGCCCAAGCGGAGCTGTTGCTATGGATACTCACTGGCTCACAGGCCATGAGCAGAGCAGCTGTGCATAGGGAGCGAGTGACAGACAAACAACAGCAGCTAATGGATTAACTAACAGAGGAAGTTATTTCTGATTTCGGGTTTTGGGCAGGGCCGGGCCTTAAATTTGGCAGAAGCAATCGGGCCTGGGTAGGGTAGGGCCTGAACATCGAGGGCATGGGTAGGGCTCGGGCTTAAAATCCATGTCGGTGCAGGGCTCTAACACACACATTCAGTCACCCCAGAAAACAGCAAAAGTCAGGAGTTTATTCTAAGTAGATGCATCCCTACTTTTAAAGCATGTATTGCATCTTTGATGTGTTTGTTTGCAGGTCGAAAACTCCTCCAGGTATTTATTATTAAAGGGACGGAAATGCATTAATCCAAATGCATTTTCAACCTATTGTAAATTATGTTTGTCTCCATTTCAACATCTCCCCACAACAATGTACTTTGTCTCGCTGAATTTCTGTACTTAACTAAGCCTTGATTAATGCTCATAGAGTGCTTTTGAATGGCGCCAGGTATCCTAGAGGTTAAGAGCGTTGGGCCAGTAACAGCAAGGTCGCTGGTTCGAATCCCTGAGCCGAGTAGGTGAACATTCTGGCGATATACCCTTGGGCAAGGCACTTTTACCCCTAGTTGCTCTGGAAACGAGCGTTGAGTAAATGTAGATATGAACTATTAACATTGTAATTAGATTAGACTCTTCTTCTCAGGTACTGTAGCTAGTGCTTGATTTCACAGTGACCCTGACCCTTTCACAGTGGGTTTGCCTCTGAGGCCAGTGAAGGCTTCTTTGCCTCTATGTCCTCCCCAAAGGGAGATGGTCAACAAATCGTATACATTTTATAATAATCTGAAGCTTTTTGATTTAACTCTACTTTGCAAAATCTGCGTTTCACCTTGCATTATGACCCGATCCATGCAAAGGAGAGTAGAATCATAACTACCAGGTATAACGATGTCATTTATATTTTACAAGGCAGTTTGCAGTTATCTCCGGGTTATAACCTCATGCATCCTTTCTTTTAGAGGTCCTGAAGTGCTGAACCCCTAACCACTTCAAATTCAGTTGATAATTTTCTCTCACCATTTTACAGTCCACATTGTTCATTTGGCTCAAGTCAAGACAAGGTTTCTCCCTACAACAACAAAAGCCACAGTGAAAATGACCAATTACACAAGCTGGTTAAAAGGCCCAGCTACACCAACAGAGCCGACAGGCATTTCATGGGGCCCGAAAGAGGCCTTTGTACCAAATGCAAATTGCTGCAATCGAGGACTCTTCGGTCGCCCCTTCCCCCACGAGAATGATGAACTCGCTAGGCGAACCCCCGGGTGGCCGGGCATAAAAGCTAATGAAGCACCCACATGCACTTAACTCTGAAGTAGGGGGCATCTCCAAAGGATTTGCAGTGTGTGTGCCTACTTTACTGAGTGCTTAATCATGGCACAGAGGAGGTGCTTGATTATGGGCTGCCATTATAGGGGCTGTGAGTCAGCTCCCACTCCTAGATTGAGTCCCAAATGGGACTCTATAACCATATAGTGTCCCCTGTATAGTGTGCCCTGGTCAAAAGTAGAGCACTAGGTAGGGAATAGGGTGACATTTGGAATGCATTTATAGTCTGGAAGGAATTATGGTACGCCTGATTGAATTCAACACTGTTCAGCTTCTGTCCTCTTAGCGGTTGCCAGATAGGACTGGGTTTGTTTCTGCAAATGATGAGTCACAGGTGGCCTATCGAATGCAGAGCCCTCTTGTTCTTGTCCTGCAGGATCACCATCAATCTCGGCCTGGGTCAGTTGATCATGCTTGTAACACTGACCAATTTTTGAAGCCGATAGAAAGGTTATGTATACTGAAAAAATATATAAACCCAACATGTTTCATGAGCTGAAGAAAAAAATCCCAGAAATGTACCTAATGCACAAAAAGCTTACAGTATTTCTCTCAAATTTTCTGCGCACATTTGTTTACATCCCTGCTAGTGAGCATTTCGTCTTTGCCAAGATAATCCATCCACCTGACAGAAGTGGCATATCAAGAAGCTGATAAAACAGCATGATCATTACACAGGTGCACCTTGTACTGGGGACAATAAAAGGTCACTAAAATGTGCAGTTTTGTCACACAACACAGTGCCACAAATGTCTCAAGTTTTGAGGGAGCATGCAAATGGCATGCTGACAGCATGAATGTCCACCAGAGCTGTTGCCAGAGAATAGAATTTTCCTTTCTCTACCATAAGCCACCTTCAATGTCATTTTTGAGAATTTGGAAGTACGTCTAACCGGACTTAAAACCACAGACCACGTGTAATCATGCCAGCCCAGGACCTCCACATCCGGCTTCTTTACCTGCGGAATTGTTTGAGACCAGCCACCCGGACAGCTGATGAAACTGAAGAGTACTTCTGTTTGTAATAAAGCCCTTTTGTGGGGGAAAAACTAATATTCTGATTGGCTGGCTCCCAAGAGGCTGGGCCTATTTTGTTCATTTAACTAGGCAAGTCATTTAAGGACAAATTCTTATTTACAATGACACCTACCCCGGCCAAACCCGGACGACGCTGGGCAAATTGTGCGCCAACCTCTGGGACTCCCAATCACGGCCGCGTGTGATACAGCCCAGATTTGAAGCAGGGACGGCAGAGATGCCTCTTGCACTGAGATGCAGTGCCTTAGACCGCTGCACCACTCGGGAGCCTAAATGCCCTCTCCCAGGCCCGCCCATGGCTGCTGCCCTGCCCAGTCAGGTGAAATCCATAGATTAGGGCCTAATTAATTAATTTCAGTTGACTGATTTCCTTATATGTAATTCCGTAAAAACTTACTTTGTCAACTACTAAACTTGAAAAGGCTGTCTCTGTGTGCACCTACTAACGGGAGCCATTACTGTAGAAGGAACTGCACTACAGTATGACGGTGGGCAACAGTGCCATGAAAGGGCTCCACCTGCGCCACACACACTTTATTTTTGGAAGGACATTGGCATGACAGAGTATGCATGTCAGGGAGTCAAAAGGACCTCCTCCTCCTCCCCCTTTCCGTTCCCTTTTCTGTATTTTTGTGTAATGTCAGTGTCACTGGGCACACCTGCCTCTTGCAGCTGTCAATTACTTCACAGAGTTACAGACGGGCACGCAATTACAGTCCGCCTCGCACACTGCCCCACGCTGGTAAATAGCTTCCTCAGCCATTGATCAAAGTCACAATCACACTCCGGCCCGAGTTTCCCAATTCCCTTTTCCATTTTTTCCACCCTCTCTATCCGAATGCATCTACTATGTTGAGGCATCTACTATTTTGAGGCGTGTGAGACTGGTGCTCTATTTAAATTCCAATGCTCGAGCTGTGGGCTTCCCAAAACAAGGGAGGGGGTGGGATATTGCTAGCAAGCAAGCAAAGCTAATATCCTAGTAATTACTAAGACATAGCATAGAGACACATAACTCTTGGCTACTGTACATTAATTACCCAACTTTACTCTCCAGATTTGTAATAATACCTACTGACCTCACACTAGGCTATTCCTATACTATTGAGCAGACACTGCTACATACTGTACATGAAGCTAATTTGACGAAGTACGACATAATACTACAATAATTCTACTATGCATACTGGTTTGCATGTGTGTGCACACCATTCTAGGCTGTCAGGATACATAGGCATCCTCCTCTGAATCTTCTCTTCACCCGAACACCTGTCAGGACATATAGGCATCCTCCTCTGAATCTTCTCCTCACCCGAACACCCTTCAAATTTAATAGAGCTCACATCTAATGATCAGGTGATATATGTACATCTACGTTCTCATTACGCCAGTATCAAGTCGGGAGGAGTGGAGAGGCCCGGCTCCCTGGTATGACATTGCTTGTTTGTTTTCCCCGGGATGCGAAAACCCAGTGATGCAGGAGGTGAGAGGTAGAGGGAGAGAAGTGGAGGAGGGAGGGGGGATGGTGGTGGTGTAATGGAATGAGCGGCGCATGGCTTCACACAGTGTTTCGAAGCCAGCGGGCACGTGTTTCCGCAAATGACAGTTCGGCGCAGATGGGTACCTCCAAGTCACGCTTGCCGATTTAAATAAAATGGCTGCCGTGATTCCTGCTAAGACTGGTGTCTATGTACTGTAGGTGTCTCTCGTTTGGAATATTCATTCAGTGAGACAATTTTCAGCCCGTCTCTGCTTATTGTTTGAGCCAAGTAATTCTAAATTCAATTTGCGAAGGTTCACAAGGAAATAAGGAAACACAAGACCTCGAATGTTGGGATTTTCAAATTAGGCACGCACACCTCCGGCTAAAGATCCGAATCTCGTGGTAATACATGGTAATGAATACATTTCTCTTCACGGCTCACTAGTGGAGGGAACCACGTTAAGTAATGAGGGACGTGAACGGTGATAATGAAATGACTAAAGTACAAGAGGGAGAGAGGGAAAAGGTGGCGAAGGTACAACTGCTCAGTGGGGGTATAAGAGCAGTGCCATTGTTTACTGTTCACCACCATATGCACTTTGAACTCCAGAGCCATATCCTCTCACCCTGTGACCTATTGACCGAATGGGGCCAAGGTCATCCTTTGTTATCGAGTATGTGACTGGATGAGGAGACAGGCCTCATGTCAACTCCACTGTTAGGGGAAGCTGTTATTGAACAGATGGAGGGATGGGGTGGAGGTGGGGAAGGGTGGTCAGGCATGTACAGGGCTGATAAGGGGTTGTGCTGTAAACAGGTGGAATGATCCGTCAATGCTCTGTCACTACTGTAGACCTGAGACCGGGTTAGCTGGGGGAATTTGGTAGTGTCAGTTTGCTTCAAGTTCATGCAGGGTCTCAATACATTCCAGAGGGACTCTCAGGGATGCACATGTTATTGTATCCCAGCACTAACACACTAACATTAAGCCCTCCAGTAGCCAAATAAGTTGTGTTAGTGCTGTGCTAAACTGAATGGACTGAGCAAAACAGATATTATTAGAGCTGGCTACAATTTATTTAATTTATTTATGAACATGGTCACAAAACATAAATTATGATTGGCCTGCCTGTGGCATCATGTGCATGAAGAAAACATAATAGAAACCTGTAATCATAAGAAAACTGCTGCTGCAAACTGAGCCGAGCCATGTGTGGCCCCTGAGTACCTGGACTGAATGATTGGGCAATTATTTTAGATGTTGGCATACTGAGACTACAATGCTTGTTTACAATAACATAACATCTACAAATTGTGTTTTGCTATCTCTAGCATTTAGTGAGTTCTTGGGTGGTAAAAACAACTGTACTTCACTGTAAAATGACTTGTCTGAATTTAATGCGAGCAGATTTCTGCAATATTCTCTGTCAGTGAATTTTGGAATATGGCTTAATGCTACATGCCATTCGACGCTGTCATTCAAGTAACAGGTTGTCCTAGGGTAAATTAATTTGATTAAAGGTTGTCATGCCAACGATTTCTGCGTCAAGCAGGAGCCAATCATCCTACACAGGAGGCAGAATGAAAGGTAATGGGTCCTTTCTATTTGCATAAATCCACTGCGAAAAACTTCAATTGAGATATTTTGTTTCCAGGTTCTTTGCTCCTATAGGACTTAATAGGGCCCTATGTAGCTCAAATGTAATAGGCCCATTCAGTCTGTAATGCAATTTTGAGAATGCAATTTTCAGCTGGGAAAAATGTGATGTTTACCTTTTCATGGCAATTAATGACAAATTCATATTTTGACATCGCTTGTTTTCTTTCTTTGTGGGTGTCCAAAGTATGTCCTGAACCTACCAGGTGTAATTTGTGTGATGTAAAACAAACACAGAATCCAACTTAATTGCAATGGCACCCGCATTACGTTGTCTGAAGCTCTTTAATTTGAGGTCTGTGTTAGGTTCCTTTAAATTATTTTGTAAGTAAACATATCAACATTTATCTCCAATTAGAAATATTGATTGGGTCAGTACTGACCCTTCACTGAATCAGAACTTCTAAAATATTATTGTTTGTATCTTGAGTGACCAATTTATCCAGTACAATGCAAATGATTAGACATGTTGTGTAATGTAACACTGTAATTTACCATAATTAATAGTAATACACTGGGATAGTGACTCATCAGCATAGTAGGTAGCCTAGCAGTTAGAGCATTAGGCCAGTAACCGAAAAGTTTCTAGTTCGAATCCCCGAGCCGACAAGATGAAAAATCTGTTGATTTGCCCTTGAGCAAGGCACTAAACCCTAATTCCTATACGGTCGCCATTGATGATGGTAGATCCTGGCTGTGACCCCACTTTCCAAGGGTGTCTCACGGGGAGTTGGATATGCAAAACCACATTTACAATTCACACGTGTATTAATACACACTTGTATGTGCGAAAGTGGTCAAATATCTATCATTTGCCAGCAAAGAATGAATAGCGTTAAAAGAGGAGAGTTGGAGTGTTAACACAAGTTCAAAGTTTATTTGTCACGTGTGTCGAATACAACAGGTGTAGACCTTACAGTGAAATGCTTACTTACAAGCCCTAACCAGCAGTGCAATTTTTTTATTAAAAAGTAGGTATTAGGTAAACAATAGATAAGTAAAGAAATACAAAATAAAAATAAAACAGTAAAATGACAGTGAAAATAACAGTAGCGAGGCTATATACAGGTGGTACTGGTACAGAGTCAATGCGGTGCGGGGGCACCGGTTAGTCGGGCTAATTGGGCTAATATCTAAGTGTAGGTATAGTTAAAGTGACTATGCATAGATGATAAACAGAGAGAAGCAGCAGCGTAAAAGACGGGTTGGAGAGGGGGAGAGGTTGGGCGGGGAATGGACGGGACACAACGCAAGTAGTCCGGGTAGCCATTTGATTACCTGTCCAGGAGTCTTATGGCTTGGGGGCAAAAGCTGTTGAGAAGCCTTTTGGTCCTAGTCTTGGCGCTCCGGTACCGCTTGCCTTGCGATAGCAGAGAGAACAGTCTATGTGTAACGCCCAGGCCTGAGATGACAGGCTGGAGCATGTTAGTTTCGTTTTGGTGTAGGGTTTGTGTTTTCTAGGGTGTCTATTTCTATGTTGGGATAATGGTTCCCAATTAGAGGCAGCTGAGTCTCGTTGTCTCTAATTGGGAACCATATATATATTTGGGAGTTGCACTTTTGTTTCGTGGGTTATTGATTATGTTTTGTCATGGTTATCGTGTTAATTCAGGTTCTTGTCTTTCGTGTTTAGTTAGGTTTCTTCCGTCGTGGTTAGGTTTAGATCTCTTTGTCCAGTTTAGTATTTAGCGTTAGGGCTCACGTCTTGTTTCTTCGTTCTTTGTTTTGTTCGTCCCGTGTTCTCATTAAACCATGTATTCTGGCTACATCGCTGCGTCTTGGTCTGTCCCCTCAGAAGATAATCGTGACACTATGACTGGGGTGGCTGGGTGTCTTTGACAATTTTTAGGGCCTTCCTCTGACACCGCCAGGTGTAGAGGTCCTGGATGGCAGGCAGCTTAGCCCCAGTGATGTACTGGGCCGTACGCACTACCCTCTGTAGTGCCTTGCGATCGGAGGCCGAGCAGTTGCCATACCAGGCAGTGATGCAACCAGTCAGGATGCTGTCGATGTTGCAGCTGTAGAAACCTTTGAGGATCTGAGGACCCATACTGTACCAAATATTTTCAGTCTCCTGAGGGGAAATAGGTTTTGTCGTGCCCTCTTCACGACTGTCTTCGTGTGTTTGGACCATTCTAGTTTGTTGGTGATGTGGACACCAAGGAACTTGAAGCTCTCAACCTGCTCCACTACAGCCCCGTCGATGAGAATGGGGGCGTGCTCGGTCCTCCTTTTCCTGTAGTCCACAATAATCTCCTTTGTCTTGATTACGTTGAGGGATAGGTGGTTATTCTGGCAAGTTATAGAAAAAGGTATTGTATCGATATTCGACCACAATACATTTGCAGGGGTAAAATTGTGTGTGGGAGTTACCTTTTATTTCTCTACAATTGTATTTCCATAGAATAGAGTTCAACTCATTGATCTGACATGAGAACAGGATGTTTTAGGGGGGATCAGCACAACCAATGAATGTGGAATGTTTTATGAGTCAAACTTTGCCACTTCACCAGTCACACTTAGAATTACAGAGGTCACAAGGAAGCATGGACAGAACATAGCCTTGGTTGAGTCCTACAAAAGCAGCGAATGGACACAGACAAAAAGCGTGGAAATTGGTTGTTACTTCCCCTTGCCCTCTGGTCAAACCCAGTTTTAGCTCGTAATGTGCAGAACCTTACGGTATTCAAATAGTCAGTACATAGTATTAGACTTCTTGTATCTTTTCTTCTGGGATAATTGTATCACAAGCATTTCCCTATACCCTCAATAACATCTGCTAAACACGTGTATGTGACCAATAAAATTTGATTTGATTTTGATTTGATCACTATTATGATAGCACTTTATTTTACTGTACAGAAGTGACCAGGTATTTACTTAGAACATACATGGTGGAAGGTTTTTTACGCAGCAGTAACCCATTTGTTTATTTCCTTAGGATTCATTAAAACAAGCACTACTAGGCAACATTTGGTAGCAAGTAGTTTGTGTTGAATTGAAGTAGCTAAGTATCAAAATGTAAGCTAGTAAATGTCAGGTAAGCACCGGTGGAAACAGTACTGTAATATAAAGGGCTGTTGTTATGATTGTTAGTTCAATTGGAAGCTACTGAATGTGGCAAGGGGGGTGTAGTTTCATATCCATACTTGGCTGTAGTCCGTCATCGCTCAAAGTGGTGCATCTTATGGGTTGATCTATCTGCTCCTTTCAGGATCCGACACATAAACACTCCCGCCTTCTCTCAGTTTTCCAGCTTATTTGCAGATTTGTATTTGTTTGTCCAACCGCCATTACACAAAGATAAGCAACACAACATTACCATCAAAACAAAAAAAATTTTTGTCAGAGAAGATTTCTCATTGCATGTATTTGTCTTTAAAGTGTGATTCATCACTCAGTTGCCTCTGTAATATGTTCCTGGGACACTGGGTTATGGCTTATTAAATTAGATGCTTTTAATGGTGCCTTTCAGAATGGAAATGACCTCACCTCCAACGCCTCTCAATCTATGACAAATGCTTTGACCACACATACTGTACATACTCACACACATGCCCAAAGACGCACACACACGCGTGCGTACACACGCACACACTGTACACACTGTGTGTGTGGTATTTCCCTGATGGAAAAGCTAATTGAGAAAAAAAGATTCTAAAACTAGCCATCGCTTCTTCAAACTATTTCCCGTTGTCAGCACAAATGTGCCAGTTGCTCTTCACTATGGAATGAACACCAATGATATTTATGGACGTCGATGACTGATTGCATTTCTCCCACAGCACTCCTCTCACCCTTTTGAAACCAACCCAGCACTTTCACTTTTCTGAAGTCATCTTCAGGTGCAATGAATTGGCGAAGAAATGAATCATCTGATGAAGAAGGGTTTTAATTTTGCTACATTTTCCAGAGCAGGTTATAAATGCCTTTGGACCATAATTCAAGTGTGTAAAAATGACTGTATGTATGTTGCCCTCTGTCATGCTTCTCTTCTTTCGGGACAGACCAAGACGCAGCGATGTAACCAGAATACATGATTTATTAACAAAACGGGACGAGACGGAACAAAACAATAAACGAAGAACAAGACGTGAACCCTAACACTAAATCCTAAACTGGACACAGAGATCTAACCCTAACCACGACTGGCGAAACCTAACTGAACACGAATGGCGAAACCTAACTAAACATGAATGGCAGAACCTGACTATACACGAATGACAAGAACCTGACGGAACACGATAACCATAACATAATCAATAACCCACAAAACTAAAGTGCAACTCCCAAACATATATATGGTTCCCAATTAGAGGTAACGAGACTCAGCTCAGCTCAGGGAACCATTATCCCAACATAGAAATAGACACCCTAGAACACACAAACCCTACACCAAAACGAAACCAAAACGCTCCAGCCTGTCATCTCAGGCCTGGGCGTTACAGTACCCAAAGGCGCGGACTCCGGACGCGCCCAAAAGTCCGTGGGGGGGTCTTCGGGTGGGTCCCCTTGTCCCAGGTGGGGGCTCCGGTGCTGGCCGTGCTGGTCTGAAGTCACGCACCGGAGGCCCTGGACCATTCCTTGGAACTCTGGTGCGTGGAGCAGAAGCTGGGCGTACTGGACTCATGATGCTCACGGGAACTCTGGTGCGTGGGGCTGGAACTGTCCGTACTGGACTCATGATGCTCACCGGAACTCTGGTGCGTGGAGCAGGACCTGGCCTTACCGGACCCACGATGCTCACGGGGACTCTGGTACGTGGAGCAGGAACTGGCCGTACTGGACTCATGATGCTCTCGGGGACTCTGGTGCGTGGAGCAGGAACTGGTCGTACTGGACTCGTGATGCTCACTGGAACTCTGGTGCGTGGAGCAGGAACTGGTCGTACCGGACTCGTGATGCTCACTGGAACTCTGGTGCGTGGAGCAGGAACTGGCAGTACGGACTCGTGATGCTCACTGGAACTCTGGTGCGTGGAGCAGGAACTGGCAGTACCGGACTCGTGATGCTCACTGGAACTCTGGTGCGTGGAGCAGGAACTGGCAGTACCGGACTCGTGATGCTCACTGGAACTCTGGTGCGTGGAGCAGGAACTGGTCGTACTGGACTCGTGATGCTCACTGGAACTCTGGTGCGTGGAGCAGGAACTGGCAGTACTGGACTCGTGATGCTCACTGGAACTCTGGTGCGTGGAGCAGGAACTGGCAGTACTGGACTCGTGATGCTCACTGGAACTCTGGTGCGTGGAGCGGGAACAGGCCGAACTGGGCTCGGACGCGCACTCTGGTGCGGGGAGCGGGAACAGGCCGAACTGGGCTCGGGACGCCGCACTCTGGTGCGGGAGGCGGGAACAGGCCGAACTGGGCTCAGGACGCGCACTCTGGTGCGGGAGCGGGAACAGGCCGAACTGGGCTCGTGATGGCACTCTGGTGCGGAGCGGGAACAGGCCGAACTGGGCTCGGACGCGCACTCTGGTGCGAGGCGGGAGCGGAACAGGCCGAACTGGGCTCGTGATGCGCACTCTGGTGCGGGGAGCGGGAACAGGCCGAACTGGGCTCGGGACGCGCACTCTGGTGCGGGGAGCGGGAACAGGCCGAACTGGGCTCGTGACGCGCACTCTGGTGCGGGGAGGCCGAACTGGGTTCTCTAAGCGCACGGGGGACCTGGTGCGCAGAGCCGGAACAGGACGTGCTGGACTCTCTAAGCGCACGGGGAGCTTGGCGCACGGAGCCGGAACAGGACGTGCTGGACTCTCTAAGCACACGGGGAGCTTGGTGCGCGGAGCTGGAACAGGACGTGCTGGACTCTCTAAGCGCACGGGAGCTTGGTGCGCGAGCCGGAACAGGACGCGTGCTGGACTCTCTAGCGCACGGGAGCTTGGTGCGCGGGCCGGGACAGGACGTGCTGGACTCTCTGAGTGCACGGGGAGCTTGGTGCGCGGAGCCGGAACAGGACGTACTGGACTCTGAAGACGCACTGGGGACCTGGCACGTGGAACAGGGACTGGACGTGTAGAAACCACCACACGGACTGGGGTCTTGGAACGCGGAACAGGAACTGGAAACCAAAACGCTCCAGCCTGTCATCTCAGGCCTGGGCGTTACACCCTCCATCTTGAAGATGGGGAGCGGATGTTGTGAGATGGGTTTTGCGAGGCCACAGCACTTCCGACCATGATCAAGGATATTGCGCACAGCACGTGCGCACACACGCACGCGACACACACACACACACACACACACACACACACACGCTACCATTAGCCTGGGTGCACCTGCGGAGATGTGTTCGATTAAAGGGGAATTATTCACCTCTGCGTTCTTCACTACTGAGGTTTTAGAGCAAGGGTAGGCAACCTTGGTCCTGGAGGGCCGCCTGCGCTTCATGTTTTTGATTTAACCAACCTGGAAGACCCAGGTGTTTTGAATTTAGGCAATCCTTGAACTGATCAATTAGCTCAGTTGGTCAGGTGTGGTGCCTAGTTGGAACAAAATCCTGCGGCACACCAGGAAAAGGGTTGCCTACCCCTGTTCTAAAGGATTTGCCTTGCTACCAGTTTTACACCTCTGACTTATCCCTGGACCAAAGGCTAGTTGTCCTGACAAAACAATCACACAGATGTTTCTATGTGTGTTTGCCTGTTTTTTGATGACTTAATCTAATAAGACTGATATCCCCATACCTTCCCCAACCTTTTACTAATTTCATGGTGTAGTACAATGCATTCATACCTTGTATAAGCACATATTAGTCCTTTGTGCATGTATGAGTACGGACATGTATGAGCACGCATCTCAAAAAGAACACTACAGAGATCTACAATTTGCCTCTTCAAAGATCCAGATGAAAATATTTCTGCTGTTATGCACCTGAATTCCAACTACAGACCTCTTATGAAAAGAACCCTTGTAATTACCAGTGAACATTTGAGGAGAAAATCAATACATTTGTGGAATCACTGATGTAGACTCACTGCCCATCAGCAGTACACACGCTTCAAATCAAAACGTCTAATATCACCTCATCTCGCCATGCACGTCTCGCCCACTTGGACCGTTATGGCGGCAGGGTGACACACGCTCAACGAGAGACGGACAAAAGGCGAGAGCTGAAAAGACACTGATTAACCTCTTGTGTTCTAGGCAGGTATCTATTAGCTCTTTAATAAATGTCTAAACGCCATGAAATTGACATTTTCAAAACACAGCGGTGCCTCCTGGGACTCATTGAAGTGAACTGATATGTGGGATCTATATGTCTGCTCATATGGATGTTTAGAACTGTTCCTCCATTTACAATTTCCACTGCAGTGCCTCTGAATCACCCTTTGTGACAACGCACGTCAAAGACTCACTTTCACACTTTTTCCCTCTCACACGTCTTGAGAGATCACCTGGAGTGACAAGACCTGGAGTTTTTCAAAAGGTCTCTCACGGTGCTATGCCTACTAATGATAATTAGGCAACGATAAGAGGCCTGAAAGAACAAACTATTTACTGTCTTTTGAGAGTTTATGAGATAGAAACATGATTGTTGTACCTCCCAAAGAGAAATTACAGTCGTTTGCACTCTGCAGAACTGTTTTTCAGCCCCAATACATTGACATTCTTTTTCTTTGCTCCTAATAATTGCATGTTCCAGTTTAGTGCATGCTCATGAATGTCCCAAACAGTTGCTTTCAACAGGAAGTAAACTGTCATATGGGTGACCTCAATCATCATCCTTCATATGTATTTCTCATTGCTCATTTAATGGCATAGATTGTCCAGAGAGTCCACACACCTGGTTTCCCTGGTCTCGATCAATGGTGGAGTAAAATGGTGAGGATATGAAACTGCTGACACTGCAGCCCTCGAGGGCCAGGGATACCTGATTAAATGTGAATCTATAATTACTTCCATCATCCTCACATTTGTGCATGTTTTGGCCTTACTGTGTGGAGTATTCCAGTGACAGTGTTTGACATAATCCTCTGGGCAATAATTTGCCATCCCTGGTCAAATTAAGTCGTCAATTACCCGGGATTGAAGTAAAAAATGCTTCCACACCAGGGGCTCCTTTACAGTCAGAAGGTTGGATCAAAGGTTTGGTATCATCTCTCGCGTCCTTCCATCCATTCCTCTCATCTCATCGCTCTCCTCCTCCTCCCCTTCTCCCCTTTCTCCATCCCGCTATGTCTGTGTCCCGCAGTCATAGAATGATAGAGTGCATGGTTATTTTGATGTAGGATTTGATAGAGTTGTTTGCCGCCACATTCATTTGCTACATAACACAAATCTGACAGGCCATAAAAGGAAAATTTGACTTACATTTTCACCGTGACTGTTTGGGGGCATCTGTGAATGTACTTCTCGTGCATTCCTGATACATGTACTTTACATATAATTATACATATCGCTTAATGTTTTGTATGGATATATATTATGTGTATGCACATTAGTTGACAGGAAATCAGGTGGTTAATTTAACTGGTAATGGCAAACTTAAAAAAAAAATCATAATAAAAACAGCAGCAATATTATGGGCCTTTATGGGGATGAAACTGTGATGGGAAGCTCTATTAAATTTTCTCTTGTTTTTAACAGTAGTTTCTGAACCTACCTCATGATTAAAAAGTGACAGTTATGGATAGAGTCCTGCTTTTCAGGTAATTAGATCAAATTAAAATGCATGGGGTCTTCCAGTGATGCCCATAAACACTAATTAAAATGAATTTGATGAAAACAGGGGGGAAACATTGTTTTCTTTTTTGAAAACAAAAGTTGAAGGAGAAACAGAAAAACTGCTATTTTGAGAGAGCTAGGGGAAGAGAGAGACCTAGTTGTATGAATAATATTTCCCATACTGTTTATTAAGACATTTACAAAGTTAGAAATTAGCAAGGATGATACAGATTTTCCTTTAGCACCCCTACAACAGGAGAAATATTGATAACACTTTATATGGATAGTCCATCTGTAGATACTCTACAGACTATCAGTAACATTTGAACTATCTACAGTGCCTACACAGCCAATTGGTAACATTTCAGCTATGTACAGTATTCACACCACTGACTTTTTCGAAATTTTGTTGTGTTACGGCCTGCATTTTAACATGGATTAAATTGAGATTTTTCTCTCACTGGCCTAACACACAATAACCCATAATGTCAAAGTGGAGTTATTTTTTAAATTTTATTTGACAAATTAATTAAAAATGAAACACTGAAATGTCTTGAGTCAATAAGTATTCAACCCCTTTGTTATGGAAAGCCTAAATAAGTTCAGGAGTAAAAATGTGCTTAACAAGTCACATAATGCTCATCCAGAAGCGACGCTCCTAGTGGCCGGGGACTTTAATGCAGACAAACTTAAATCAGTTTTACCTAATTTCTACCAGCATGTCGCATGTGCAACCAGAGGAAAAAACATCTCTAGACTACCTTTACTGTTCACACAGAGATGCATACAAAGCTCTTCCACGCCCTCCATTTGGCAAATATGACCATAATTCTATCCTCCGGATTCCTGATTACAAGTAAAAACTAAAGCAGGAAGTACCAGTGACTCGCTCAAAACGGAAGGGGTCAGATGACGCAGATGCTACGCTACAGGACTGTTTTGCTATCACAGACTGGAATATGTTCCGGGATTCATCCAAGGGAATTGAGGAGTATACCACCTCAGTCACCGGCTTCATCAATAAGTGTATCGATGACGTTGTCCCACAGTGACCATACGTACATATCCCATCCAGAAGCCATGGATTACAGGCAACATCCGCACGAGCTAAAGGGTAGAGATGCCGCATTCAAGGAGCGGGACAATATTCCGTACACTCATATGAAATCCCGTTATTCCCTCATGCCTTCCTCAGACAAACCATCAAACAGGAAAAGCGTCAATACAGGACTTAGATTGAATCCTACTACGCCGGCTCTGACGCTCGTTTGATGTGGCAGGGCTTGAAAACTATTACGGGCTACAAAGGGAAACCCAGCCGCGAGCTGTCCAGTGACGCGAGCCTACCGGACGAGCTAAATGCCTTTTAAGCTCGCTTCGAGGTAAGCAACACGGAAGCATGCAAGAGAGCACCAGCTATTCCGGACAACTGTGTGATTGCTCTCCGTAGCCGATGTGAGCAAAACCTTTAACTACCCGTTGAAATGTAACATGCCAAATTCAAAATCCAAAAGTTGAATTATTAAACATTCATCAATATACAAGTGTTGCATAGTCATCAAAAGCTCTGCTTCTTGGCAATATCACAGCGTTGTCAGATTTCAAAAAGGCTTTACGGCGAAAGCACAACATTTGATTGTTTGAGGATAGCACCTACAATATTTATCTATTAGCATAAATTCATAAACCAGCGCAGTTCACACATTCATTTCACAGCGAAAACAAATCCCTTACCTTTTGAAGAACTTCTGCTGAGGGCTTCCCAAGTGTCCAACGAAGACATCCAATTGTTCTTTTGTTAGAAAAAGTAATTTATTATATCCATAAATTTCTGTTTGATGTGCGCGTTATGTTCAGAAAATCCAACATCGAATCGCCCATTGAAACGTGAAGAGAATGCGTTCAAATATACCTATAAACTTTTCCTAAACAAATCAAATACCAGTTATAATGCATCCTTAGTTATCCTTTTATGAATATTAGCGATAATATTTCACTCGGATGGTCACCTAAATGTTATTTAAGTAAAATAAAGTGGGGCGCGCACCCAGATTCGCGCCCGAGAAATCTTGTTGACATTTGAGGTCCCCTTACCATTTCCTGTTCCTATCCGTTCTGCTTACTCCAATCACTCCCAGTCTTTGTATATCGACTGTTGACATCTAGTGGAAGCCATAGGTACTGCAATCTCGGAGCTGGATTGCCTTGAAGTCAATGGGGAGAGTGTCAAACAGAGCAAAGGTCACCAAAAACTGCATTTCCGGATGGATTTTCCTCGGGTTTTCTCCTGCTATATCATTTCTGTTATACTCATAGACATTATGTTAACACTTTTAGAAACTTCAGAGTGTTTCCTATCCAATAGTACTAATTATGTGCATATCCTATTTTCTGGGCCTGAGTGGCAGGCATTTTACTTTGGGCACGCCAGACTCTCCAAAACCGTCACCTCTGCTTCCGCTCCCTAAGAAGCATTCACAAAGCCGCGGGGCCAGACAAATTACCAGGATGTGTACTCAGAGCATGCGCAGACCAACTGATATTTTCAACCTCTCCCTGACTGAGTCTGTAATACCTACAGGTTTCAAACAGACCACCATAGTCCCCGTGCCCAAGAAAGCGAAGGTAACCTGCCTAAATTATTACCGCCCGTAGAACTCACGTAGGTAGCCATGAAGTGCTTTGAAAGGCTGGTCATGGCTCACATCAACACTATCATGCCAGAAACCCTAGACACACTCCAACACTGCACACTGCCCTAACACATCTGGACAAGAGGAATACCTATGTAAGAATGTTGTTCATCGATTACAGCTCAGCATTTAACACCATAGTACCCTCCAAACTTGTCATTAAGCTTGAGACCCCGGGTCTCCACCCCGCCCTGTGCAACTGGGTCCTGGACTTTCTGACAGGCCGCCCCCAGGTGGTGAGGGTAGGAAACCAATCAATCAATCAAATGTATTTATAAAGCCCTTCTTACATCAGCTGATGTCACAGGGTGCTGTACAGAAACCCAGCCTAAAACCCCAAACAGCAAGCAATGCAGGTGTAAAAGCACAGTGGTTAGGAAAAACTCCCTAGAAAGGCCAGAACCTAGGAAGAAACCTAGAGAGGAACCAGGCTGTGGGGGGTGGCCAGTCCTCTTCTGGCTGTGCCGGGTACAGATTATAACAGAACATGGCCAAGACTTTCAAATGTTCATAGATGACCAGCAGGGTCAAATAATAATAATCACAGTGGTTGTCGAGGGTGCAACAGGTCAGCACCTCAGGAGTAAATGTCAGTTGGCTTTTCACAGCCGATCATTCAGAGTATCTCTACCGCTCCTGCTGTCTCTAGAGAGTTGAAAACAGAGGGAGGGAGCACCCCCCTATCCACATTGACGGGACAGTAGTGGAGAAGGTGGAAAGTTTTAAGTTTCTCGACGTACACATCACGGACAAACTGAAATGGTCCACCCACACAGACAGCGTGGTGAAGAAGGCGCAACAGCGCCTCTTCAACATCAAGAGGCTGAAGAAATTTGGCTTGTCACCAAAAACACTCACAAACTTTTACAGATGCACAATCGAGAACGTCCTGTCGGGCTGTATCACCGCCTGGTACGGCAACTGCTCCGCCCACAACCGTAAGGCTCTCCAGAGGGAAGTGAGGTCTGCACAACGCATCACCAGGGGCAAACTACCTGCCCTCTAGGACACCTACACCACCCAATGTCACAGGAAAGCCAAAAAGATAATCAAGGACAACAACCACCCGAGCCACTGCCTGTTCACCCCGCTATCATCCAGAAGGCGAGGTCAGCAAAGGTGTATCAAAGCTGGGACCGAGATACTGAGAAACAGCTTCTATCTCAAGGCCATCAGACTGTTAAACAGCCATCATTAACATTGAGTGGCTGCTGCCAACATACTGACTCAAATCTCTAGCCACTTTAATAATAAAAAATTGGATGTAATAAATGTATCACTAGTCACTTTAAACAATGCCACTTTATATAATGTTTACATACCCTACATTACTCATCTTATATGCATATACTGTACTCTATACCATCTACTGCATCTTGCCTATGCCGTTTGGCCATCGCTCATCCATGTATTTATATGTGCATATTCTTATTCATTCCTTTACACTTGTGTGTATAAGGTAGTTGTTTACTTGTTAGATATTACTGCACGGTTGGAACTAGAAGCACAAGAATTTTGGTACACTCGGATTAACATCTGCTAACCATGTGTATTTGACCAATAAAATTGAATTTTATTTGAATTCCTCGACTAACCAGCACCCCTGCACATTTACTCTGTACCGGTAACCCCTGTGTATAGCCTTGTTAATGTTATGCAATTTTCTTGTGTTACTTTTTGATTTGATTAGACTTTTTTACTTTAGTTTATTTAGTAAATATTTATTGTACTGAATTGTTTGCTAAGGGCTTGTAAGTAAGCCTTTCAAGGTAAGTTCTACAACTGTTATGTTCGGTGCATATGACAAATAAAAATGTATTTGATTTAATTTGATTTAAATAAGTTGCATGGACTCACTGTGTGCAATAATAGTGTTTAACATGATTTTTGAACAACTACCTCATCTCTGTAACCCAAACATGCAATTATCTGTAATGTCGAGCAGTGAATTTCAAATACAGATTCAACCACAAAGACCAGGGAGGTTTTACAATGCCTCACAAAGAAGGTCATCTATTTGATGATTATTATATATATTTTTTAAACAGACATCCCTTTGAGCAAAGCTAAGTTATTAATTACAATGTGGATGACGTGTCAATACACCCAGTCACAACAAAGATACAGGCATCCTTCCTAACTCAGTTTCCGGAGAGGAAGGAAACCGCTCAGAGAATTCACAATGGTGACTTTAAAAACATTCCAAAACATTAATCCTGTTTGCAACAAGGTACTACAGTAATACTGCAAACATGTGGGAAAGCAATTAACCTTTTGTCCTGAATACAAAGTGTTATTTTGGGGGAAAATCCAGTACAACACATTATTGTGTACCACGCTCCATATTTTCAAGCATCGTGGTGGCTGCATTTATCCTGTTAGCAACAAGGTACTACAGTAATACTGCAAAACATGTGGCAAAGCAATTAACCTTTTGCCCTGAATACAAAGTGTTATGTTTGGGGAAAATCCAGTGCAACACATTATTGAGTACCACTATCCATATTTTCAAGCATTGTGGTGGCTGCATGTCATGTTATGGGTATGCTTGTAGTTGATAAGGACTGGGGAGTTTTTCAGGATACAAAATAAACTGAATGGAGCTAAGCACAGGCAAAATCGTAGGGGAAAGCATGTTTCAGTCTGCTTTCCACTGGGAGATTAATTTACCTTTAGGCAAGACAATAACCAAAAACACAAGGCCAAATCTACACTGGAGTTGCTCACCAAGAAGACAGTGAATTTTCCTGAGTGTCCAAGTTACAGTTTTGGCTTAAATTTACTTGAAGCAATGATCAACAACCATTTGACAGAGTTTGAAGATTAAAATTATTTTCTTTACTGTTTTCTACATTGTATAATAATAGTGAAGACATCAGAACTATGAAATAACACATATGGAATCATGTTGTATTTCAAAAAGTATTTATTATATTTTATATTTTAAACTCTTCAAATAGCCACCCTTTGACTTGATGACAGCTTTGCACACTCTTGGCATTCTCTCAACCAGCTTCACGAGGCAATCACCTGTAATGCATTTCAATTAACAGGTGTGCCTTGTTAAAAGTTAATTTGTGGAATTTCTTTCCTTCTTAATGCTTTTGAGACAATCAGGTGTGTTGTGACAAGGTATGGGTGGTATACAGAAGATAGCCGTAAAAGACTAAGTCCATATTATGGCAAGAACAGCTCAAATAAGCAATGAGAAATGACAGTCCATCATTACTTTAGGACATGAAGGTCAGTCAATGTGGAATAATTCAAGAACTTTGAAAGTTTCTTTAAGTGCAGTCGCAAAAACCATCAAGCACAATGATGAAACTGGCTCTCATGAGGACCGCCACAGGAAAGGAATTCCCAGAGTTACCTCTGCTGCAGAGGACAAGTTCCTTAGAGTTACCAGCCTCAGAAATTGCTGCCCAAATAAATGCTTCACACATCTCAACATCAACTGTTCAGAGGCGACTGCGTGAATCAGGCCGTCAAGGTCGAATTGCTGCAAAGAAACCACTACTAAAGGAAACCAATAAGAAGAAGAGACTTGCTTGGACTATCATTTGTTTTTCAACAGGACAATGAAAAGCATTCCAGGTGAAGCTGGTTGAGAGAATGCCAAAAGTGTGCAAAGCTGTCATCAGGCAAAAAGGTGGCTATGAATCTCAACTATAAAAATATTTGTTTAACACTTTTTTGGTTACTACATGATTCTATATGTTATTTCATAGTTTTGATGTCTTCACTATTATTTTACAAGGTAGAATAATAGTAAAAATAAAGAAAAACCCTTGAATGAGTATGTGTGTCCAAACATTTGACTGGTGCTGTGAATATTTAATTAATTTTGAATTCAGGCTGTAACAACAAAACGTGGAATAAGTCTACTAACCCTAAACCTAGCCCTAACCTTAACCTTAATCCCCTTATCCTTATTAGGTTGGCACACATTGTTATTTCAGATATTGTTACATCTTGGTATTTGTAGCCTCTGTCCTTGGAGAACCCTCAAACTATTGTTTGAGCATAGATACATTACCTTTTGTGGAGCAAAATAAATGTGGCTATACAACAGCTATTCTGTAGTGGTCATGCACCTACAATCTTTGATATACTGCACTGAATAAGAGTAACAGTTTCACAGAAATCAAGAAGCCAGCACAATTCTTAACAACAGTCACTTTACTGTGCTCCCTCAACCTAACGGGTTCCAAAGTAGTAGTAACCAACCAACCAGACAATTCCTTCGAACTGTTCCTATGTGTCACTATACGGCTGAGCATGATGTGAGACCAGAACAAGTCCAGAACAGGCCGCTCTGAAGGAAAGTGTTGACGAGTGCACGACACCCCATTGCTCTTTCCGCCTGGTCCCCCAGCCGGTGTCACCAAGCAGCGCCCGATGATGGAGCACTCTCATTCCAAGTTGAGAGTGCGCCGAAGGTGAGTCGGCCTGAGACCCAGATCTTTAAATCCGTCCTGCCTCTTGTCACCTCGTTCAGAAAGATAAATTGACTTTTTGAAGCCCACTCGGATCACAGACGGTCCCCTTAGATACAGAAACAGCGTTTGTTTGTGTTTGAGGTATAGTGTGTCTCTCGGATAGTTTTCAATTACTCATAAGGGCCATAGTGTTAAATACAAGGCGGAGGGAGGGGGGGAGGTGCTGGAGTGTGATTACTTTGGTCTAAAAAGGCCACTTGGCACCTCTGCATTCATGGTGATGTAATGTTCGGCCTGCAAAAGTTGTGCTTGAGTTCTTGATCGTTATGAAACCTAACTATTACTTTACGGGGATTGTCAATTTTTCCAAGCATGAAAATAGATACCAGTCCACGCTGTAGTATGTCTACCATCACCCCCAAGCTGTTGAAATCATGCATAATCTATACTGCCCCTAGTGGCTTTACACAGCAATAACAGAACACTGCCAAGACACCATCAATGTAATTATATTGTGCTTAATGAACTCAAACAGCCCTGTTGTAGAGAGAGAGTCATTGGATGTTTAGCTAGTCACAGGATAGCAATTGGAGCCGTGAAAGAAATATATGTTCTAGCAAATCTCATTTAGTGGTCGACTGACCACACAAGATGATGCTCGACTTGACAATTCACTATCTCCGCCAGAGTCCCATATTTGGTTCCCTTCTCCATTATATTTAACCTTTCTCTGTTTACACAAATACATCAGTAGCTCTCCCAACAAAATGTCTAATGTTCCACTTCGACCAGACCAGGAAGATATCATCAGTCAAATAATTTAGTTGTCAGCACCTTTTCTATGCAATCAACATCCAATTGACAAACACTAAACCGACTGGATTTCCAGGGACACAACAATGGCAAATCCTGTTACACAATATGTGTAGGAGAAAACCTGTCCACTCACGTAACCAACGTCTTTGATATGGTCTTGATTGTTGGTGTGTTCTGACAACATGCAGGTGTGCCTCAGTCATTTACTCCGCAAGGGCCAATTACTTTAGCTATCAGACACCTGGGTCTGTAAAAATGACGAGACTCAAGAACATCTCCAATGACATTTGAAGAAAATAAATAGTATTTCAGGTCAAGAAAAGTGGATTCTGCACACGATTTACATTCACGATGCACAAACCACAAGGGATATTTTCACCAAAGCAACCACTTGGGTTGATGTTAGATTATTTAGTACAGTCAAACTGTCATTGGTTTAGCTTTCATGCTTACAAACCAACAACAACATACACATATTCAAAATAATATAAGTACATCACTCAAATACAGTACCTAACATTAGGAACACCTTTCTAATATTGAGTTGAACCCCCCCATGTTGACTCCAATGCTTCCCACAGTTGTGTCAAATTGTGTCAAATGGTGGACCATTCGTGATACAAATCAAATCAAAATCTACACCCGGCACAGCCAGAAGAGGACTGGCCACCCCTCACAGCCTGGTTCCTCTCTAGGTTTCTTCCTAGGTTCTGGCCTTTCTAGGGAGTTTTTCCTAACCACCGTGCTTTTACACCTGCATTGCTTGCTGTTTGGGGTTTCTGTACAGCACTCTGTGACATCAGCTGATGTAAGAAGGGCTTAATAAATACATTTCATTTGATTTGACATTTGTGATACACAGGAAAATGTTGAGCTTGAAAAATCCTGCAGCATTAGAGTTCTTTACACAAACCGGTGCGTCTCTGCACCTACTACCATACCTTGTTCAAAGGCACTTAAATGCTTTGTAATGCCCATTCACCCTCTGAATGGCACACATACACAATCCATGTTTCATCTGTCTCAAGGTTTGAAAATCCTTCTTTAACCTGTCTCTTCCCCTTCATCTACACTGATTGAAGTAGATCTAACAAGTGACATCAATAAAGGATCATAGGAAAGAGTAGGTGTTCTTAATATTTTGTATACTCAGTGTGCTGTACACCGTGCCTTACCTCCACACATCCTCCTACCACTTTGTGAGCACTCCGTAGACTGCTCTGTTTGATGATAAAATCAACACAAATGTCTGTCTTTCAAACACCTTTTCACTGCTCCATTTGTGCCTGAAGAGTAAACTAATATCCATTCTACTTTACCTTCATCTAGAGATCATGATGCATTTGTAATGTTGACAAGTTTGAAACGTCAGCTTTCTCACCATTCTCACATTGTCGCCATTATGGTTTTGCAGAATTAATGATGCTCATATTTAGTGACATCAGATTAACGATTCCTTTCCATTTCTGATGCATGAAATCTATTAGCCTTGACGTTGAGGAAATGTTATTCGGGGTGCGTCCTGAGCGGGGCATAGCGAGCTGTCTTTTTATTTCACTGTCTTGATGAAGTAATCTAACCTATGCTGGGCGCCTTGCCATTCTCGGGATCAAATCATCTCTTTTTGAGTGGGCAGGTACTTTGCAGAGGAAAATGGGATGCCTTTCCCCTCCGTTACAATAATATACATAAAGTAGTGAGAACGGAGGGAGAAGCCCTGACTGGGAGTTTGTTTGATATTAAGGAACTAAAATGGAGGAGATGTAGAATGAATGGGAGTGTCAGTGGTGGCTCTTGTCGAGTTCACCAGAAACTGACGTGATAGCAAGTACGACTGACTGGGTTCAAAAACCAGGTCACCTGCGTGCCACAACACCGGGTTAGTCCGTTTATCTTAAGCCTAGGCATTATCTCAAGGAGCTAATGTAAGTCTTCAAGGAAACTAATCACACAAACATGGTTCTTCAAACCACCTCCATTACACAAGCTTGGTGTCAAAGGTTTGTCAAAGTGGGCTAACAAGTTAGCCACAGATTTGTCTGGCACAACTCTACACATTTCAAACATTGGAGTCAGGCCCATACACCTTTATGGGAAATGAATGCTTGAACACTGTCAGCAAGCTGCCCCATCTCCAGACAGCCTTTTAAGTTTTCATCTTTCATTGATATTGGCAACGCAAGATTTTCAAGCCATTCCTACCAGTTGTTCAAGGCTGACAAGTGCTTTAGGTTGTTGTCGGACTGGAGGTAAAATGAAAACGAGTTTCGCTCTGTCACTACGCACCTCCTCTGTCTCTCTCACTGAAGACCTGCCTTGTACACTCTGTGACCGCGGTCATCCATTTTAGCAGTCTCAAAACTGCTAAAATGCTGTACAGTGTATTCACACCATTCCATTTTTATCCACATTTTGTGTTACAGCCTGAATTTAAAATTGATTAAATTGAGATGATGTCACTGGCCTACACACAATACCCTATAATGCCGTTGTGGAATTCTGTTTTTAGAAATGTTTTAAAATGTATTAAAAATGAAAAGATGAAATATCTTGAGTCAATAAGTATTCAATCCATGTCACGACTTCCGCCGAAGTCGGTGCCTCTCCTTGTTCGGGTGATGTTCGGTGGTCAATGTCACCGGTCTTCTAGCCATCACCGATCCACTTTTCATTTTCCATTTGTTTTGTCTTGTTTCCCCACACACCTGGTTGTCATTCCCTCATTACTTGTCATGTATTTAACTTCTTTGGGAGCAGCGCACGAAGTGACCGTTTTGGAGACCCTGGCGTGCCCAAAGTAAAATGCCTCCCATTCAGACCCAAAAAATAGGATATGCACATATTTAGTACCATTGGATAGGAAACACTCTGAATTTTCTAAAAGTGTTAACATTTTGTCTGTGAGTAAAACAGAACGGATATGGCAGGCGAAACCCCGAGGAATTTCTGTCCTGGAAAAAGTGGTTTTGACCGAGTGCCTCATTGGGAACCCCTCCCTTATGAAAATGCCAATATAAGGGCATATGAATGCAGTACCTATCGCTTCCTCTGGATGTCAACAGTCTCGAGAAAGTGTTCAGAATCATTTTAGATGCTTTAAGAGCAGAGAAGAGGAGGAATCAGGAAGTGTCCCCTCAGATGTCCTTTACAAGACAACGCGCGCTCCCGCCAGGCACGTTCTTTGTTTTTTCCTTTCTTATCGCCCAGTTTATATTCCGGTTGAAATATTATGCTATTTATACAGAAAAGTGTTCCTAAGGATACATTAAAAAGGATGTTTGATTGTTCTTGGACAAGTTTATAGGTATAAGTTGAACGAGTTCTCTTCACCTTTCAATGGACGATTGGAGGCTGTATTTTCTCATTCTAATGCGCCAACCAAACAGAGATTTATGGATATAATACATTACTTTTTCTAACAAAAGAACCATGGATTGTCTTCGTTGGACACTTGGGAAGACCTCAGCAGAAGTTCTTCAACAGGTAATAGATTTTTTTCGCTGTGAAATGTGTTATGTGTGAACCGTGGAGGCTTATAAATTCATGGTAATGGTAAAAATATGTTAGGTGCTACCCTCAAACAATCAAATGTGGTGCTTTTGCCGTAAAGCCTTTTTGAAATTTGACAACGCTGTGATATTGCCAAGAAGCAGAGCTTTTGATGACAATGAAACACTTGTATATTGGTGCATGATTAATAATTCAACTTTTGGATTTTGAATTTGGCGCCTTGCATTTCACCTGGTAGTGTCGGGAGTGGGGCGAAGTGGCACATTTCCGTCTGGTTTGTGTCAGACTGGTAATTTTGTACTTTGTGCTGCCGCACTCTTCCCTGGGAGCGGCTGCATAGGTTTTGGAGAGTCTGGCATGCCCAAAGTAAAATGCCTCCCACTCAGGCCCAGATAATAGGATATGCACATAATTAGTACTATTGGATAGGAAACACTCGGAAGTTTCTAAGAGTGTTAAAATAATGTATGTGAGTATAACAGAACTGATATAGCAGGCGACAACCCGAGGAAAATCCATCCGGATTTGCAGTTTTTTTGTAAATGACCATTTTCTCCATTGTGCCTATTGCATACAATGTTATGTAGGACTGAGACTGCAGTACCTATGGCTTCCACTAGATGTCAACAGTCTCTATACAAAGACTGGGAATTCTAGGAGTAACCAGAACGGATAGGAACAGGAAATGGTCAGGGGACCACTTTTGTAAACAAGGTTTGACGCGCGCGAGATTGTGAACGCACGCGAGATTGTGGACACTTGGGAAGCCCTCAGCAGAAGTTCTTCGAAAGATAAGGGATTTTATATTAGCGATTTTATGCGTTTTTTGAGATCCGCGTTGGTTATGGATTTATGCTAATGCATAAAATATGAGAGGGGCTATCCTCAAACAATCAAATGTTGTGCTTTCGCCGTAAAGCCTTTTTGAAATCTGACAACGCTGTGATATTGCCAAGAATCAGAGCTTTTGATGACTATGCAACACTTGTATATTGATGAATGTTTAATAATTCAACTTTTGGATTTTGAATTTGGCGCCTCACATTTCACCGGCTAGCGCCCCACTGCTCCCTAAGTAGTTTAATATTCCCTTCCCTGTTCACGCCCTAGATAGTCGACCATTAGGGTCAGGGTTAATTAGGGAGGCCACCCTTCCCCTGGACATGGTGACGCAGTGGGGTCACAAGGAGAGAATCAGCTTCTTTGTCATTGACTCTCCTGCATTTCCCGTGGTACTAGGCCTACCCTGGTTAGCCTGTCATGAACCCACAGTTTCGTGGCAACGGAGGGCTCTCACAGGGTGGTCGCGAGAGTGCTCGGGGAGGTGTTTAGTGGTTTCCGTTGGTGCCACCACGGTGGAAAGTCCAGACCAGGTCTCCACCGTGCGCATTCCCCCCGAATATGCCGATTTGGCTCTCGCCTTCTATAAAAAGAAGGCAACTCAATTACCACCCCATCGACGAGGGGATTGTGCGATAAACCTCATGGTAGACGCCGCACTTCCCAGGAGTCACGTGTATCCCCTGTCGCAGGCGGACACGGCGGCTATAGAAACATATGTCTCTGAATCTCTGCGTCAGGGGTATATTCGGTCCTCCACTTCACCCTCCTCCTCTGGTTTCTTTTTTGTGAAGAAGAAGGAGGGAGGTCTGCGCCCGTGTATTGACTATCGAGGTCTCAAGCAGATCACTGTGAGGTACAGTTACCCGCTACCGCTCATAGCCAGTGCGATTGAGTCAATGCACGGGGCATGCTTCTTCACCAAATTAGATCTCAGGGGCGCTTACAACCTGGTGCGTATCCGGGAGGGAGATGAGTGGAAGACGGCTTTCAGTACCACCTCAGGGCATTATGAGAACCTCGTCATGTTGTACGGGTTGATGAATGCTCCATCAGTCTTCCAGGCCTTTGTAGACAAGATTTTCAGGGATATGCACAGACAGGGTGTAGTGGTGTATATTGATGACATTCTTATATACTCCCCTACATGCGCTGAGCACGTGTCCATGGTGCGCAGGGTGCTTGGTCGACTGTTGGAGCATGGCCTGTACGTCAAGGCAGAGAAATGCCTGTTCTTCCAACAGTCTGTCTCCTTCCTAGGGTATCGCATTTCCACCCCAGGGGTGGAGATGGAGAGTGACCGCATTTCAGCCGTGCGTAATTGGCCGACTCCCACCACGATAAAGGAGGTGCAGCGGTTTTTAGGGTTTGACAATTACTACCGGAGGTTTATCTGGGGTTTTGGTCAGGTAGCGGCTCCCATTACCTCACTGCTGAAGGGGGGACCGGTGCGGTTGCAGTGGTCGGCTGAGGCGGACAGGGCTTTTAGTCACCTGAGGGCTCTGTTTACCTCGGCTCCCGTGCTGGCTCATCTGGATCCCTCTTTGGCGTTCATAATGAAGGTGGACACGTCCGAGGCTGGGATAGGAGCCGTGCTCTCTCAGCGCTCGGGTACGCCACCGAAGCTCCGCCCCTGTGCCTTCTTCTCGAAGAAGCTCAGCAAGACGGAGCGAAACTATGACGTGGAGGACCGGGAGCTGTTGGCTGTCATCAAGGCTTTGAAGGCGTGGAGACAGTGGCTTGAGGGGGCTAAACACCCTTTTCTCATCTGGACTGACCACCACAATCTGGAGTACATCCAGGACGCGAGGAGACTGAACCCTCGCCAGGCAAGGTAGGCCATGTTTTTTACCCATTTCTCATAAACACCCTTTTCTCATCTGGACTGACCACCACAATCTGGCCTCCTGCCTGGTGGCACCGGTAGTGTGGGAGCTGGACGCGGACATTGAGCAGGCGCTACGTGCAGAGCCCACTCCCCTCCAGTGTCCAGCTGGGCGTCTGTACGTTCCATTTTCTGTCCGTGACCGGTTGATCTATTGGGCCCACACGTCACCCTCCTCTGGTCATCCAGGCATCGTTCGGACGGTGCGCTGTCTAAGTGGGAAGTACTGGTGGCCCACTTTGGCTAAGAACGTGAGGATTTATGTGTCCTGCTGCTCGGTGTGCGCCCAGTGTAAGGCTCCTAGGCATCTGCCCAGAGGTAAGCTAAACCCCTTACCCGTTCCACAACGGCCTTGGTTGCACCTGTCGGTGGATTTTATTACTGATCTTCCTCCCTCAGAGGGTAACACCATCCTGGTCGTTGTGGATCGCTTCTCGAAGTCCTGCCGTCACCTCCCTCTGCCCGGTCTCCCTACGGCCCTACAGACTGCGGAGGCCTTGTTCACACATGTCTTCCGGCACTACGGGGTGCCTGAGGATATAGTGTCTGATCGGGGTCCCCAGTTCACTTAGAGTGTCTGGAAGGCGTTCATGGAATGTCTGGGGGTCTCGATCAGCCTTACCTCTGGTTTTCACCGCGAGAGTTACGGGCAGGTGGAGAGAGTGAACCAGGATGTGGGTAGGTTTCTGAGGTCGTATTGCCAGGACCGGCAGGGGGAGTGGGTGGCATTCGTGCCCTGGGCAGAGATGGCTCAGAACTCGCTTCGCCACTCCTCCACTAACCTCTCCCACTTTTCCAGTGTGTATTGGGGTACCAGCCGGTTCTGGCGCCTTGGCATCTGAGTCAGACCGAGGCTCCCGCGGAGGAGACATGGGACGCCGCTCGTATTCAGTCCGCTCTATACTGGATTCGAGGCGTTGGAAGAGGGGTCTTCAGTACCCCGTGGAGTGGGAGGGGTACGGTCCGGAGGAGAGATGCTGGGTTTCGGTGGAGGACGTTTTGGACCCGTCTATGCTGCTGGAGTTCCACCGTATCCGTCCGGATCGCCCTGCGCCTCTCCCTCCGGGTCGGCCCCGAGGCCGGTGTAGGCGCGCTGCTGGAGCCGCGCGTCAAGGGGGGGTACTGTCACGACTTCCGCCGAAGTTGGTGCCTCTCCTTGTTCTGGTGGTGTTCGGCGGTCGACGTCACCAGGCTTCTAGCCATCACCAATCCACTTTTCATTTTCCATTTGTTTTGTCTTGTTTCCCCACACACCTGGTTGTCATTCCCTCATTACTTGTCATGTATTTAACCCTCTGGTTTCCCCCATGTCTGTGTGTGTGATTGTTTATTTGTCAGTGGCACGTTTCCGGCTGGTTTGCGCCAGACTGGTAATTTTTTACTTTGTGCTGCCGCACTTTTCCCTGAAGGCGTTTGTTTGTGTAATGCCATTTGCATTCAGTTTGTACTGTGCCACAGTAAAGTGCTTTGTTTCACTATCTCTGCTCTCCTGCGCCTGACTCTCACGCACCAGCTACACACACGTACCCTGACAATCCATTTGGTATGGCAAGCCTAAATAAATTCTGGAGTAAAAATGTGCTTAACAAGTCACATAATAAATTGCATGGACTCACTGTGTGTGTGTTTAACATGATTTTTGAAGTTAATTACACTTTGGATGGTGAAGAGACAGGTGTCCAACCTAACTCAGTTGCTGGAGAAGAGGGAAACCGCTCAGGGATTTCATCATGAGGCCAATGGTGACTTTAAAACAGCTAGAGAGTATTATGGCTGTGATAGGAGATTCACCTTTCAGCAGGACAATAACCTAAAACAGAAGGCCAAATATACGCTGGAGTATATATACGCTTGACGACATTGTGTAGCCTAGTTACAGTTTAGACTTAAATCAGCTTGACCTATGGCTTGCAAGACTTGAAAATGGCTGTCTATCTGGTTGAGAGAATGCCAAGAGTGTGCAAAAGCTGTCATCAAGGCAAATGGTGGCTACCTTGAAGAATCTCAAATATAAATATATTTTGATTTGTATAACACTTTTTTGGTTACTACATGATTCCATATGTGTTATTTTATAATTTTGATGTCTTCACTATTCTACAATGTAGAAAATAGTAAAAATAAAGAAAAACCCTGGCATGAGTAGGTGTGTCCAAATGTTTGACTGGTACTTTATGTTTTCACTTTGTCATTATTGGGTATTGTGTGTAGATGGGTGAATGCAGGCTGTAACACAGCAAAATGTGGAATAAGTCAAGGGGTATGGATACTTTCTGAAGGCAATGTACATGGTCAACAATGAATTGGTGTTCCTCTAATAAACGATCAATAACAAATTTATGATCTTGTAGTACATGTTCAATATCGAAAATATGGCTCTATTCACATATGTTAAACTCAACAATGAATGTGTGTTTTTACATGTGAAAATTTGCAACATCTGGGTATAAATACTTTCAGAAGACAATGTATCCCCACCCCTTCCTTTCAATCCAGCTCTCTCTTTCCCCTCGCTTATACCATGAATTAATTTTCATGTTTCATGTCAGTGAGTGTATTGGAGTTGATGGTGTGTGGAGGATGACGAGGATTCCAGTCAGACCACTCCCGTCCTGCCCCTCACATCCCCCCTCCCCACCCTGGCTCTGCAGAGTGTGTTTGATGGGCATGTCTGGGCATGTCTCAGGCTCTGCTCAAGGTGGGTGTTTTGAGGGGAAAATCTGCATTAGCCATCCATATGCTGTGAAGGGGACAGACAGTGAGCACGGTGTCCGGGCCTGGGGCCACAGTATGTACGGGCCCCTAGCAACAGCATGTAACAAGGGACACCTTGTTTTCCTGTCTATGTCAGACTGAACACAGCTTTTTACAGATCTGCGCAAAGCCAGTGCAGAATTAAGTGTGACTATCAATGTCATTGCAAAATTACAAGTCAAAGCAATCTACAGATTCTACATAATTTAGTCTTTAATTACTATGCTATTTCTACATCCCAATATTTACATTTAATTACACTTCATTGTATTTTGCCACCACTAGAGTTTGCTATTCATACCATTTTGCTGCATTTCAATGAAGCTCCCTTGTCTGTGAACTGATTGATTTGAATGACTTTGTGTCTTAAAATCTTGGTCATATTTTTGTAGGGGCTTTATTCTATTTTGGGTGACTTCAGCTCTGAAAGGCCCCGGCGCCGCCAGAAGAATGAAAAACAGATATTGTTCCTTTTCCCGCCACTCCACTTCCCTTTTGATTCCTTCTATCTTTTATTATCTCCACATTATTGTTACTGCCCACTCCCTGGCTTTCATTATCCCATTTTTATGTCACAATATTCCCCCAGAATTGTTATCGTAGGGAGAGTTCATCTTCTCACGTTGTTTATGTGTGATTGATTTGTGGGGTGCTGATCTCTCCCGTCCACCTCTTGCTCAGCACCGACTCAGCGGGTCGAAAGGGGTTAGTTATTCATGGGTGATAGACATCTTTATTACAGGAAGCGAATGCTTTAAACCTTTAAGCACAGGCATTTATCTGTGAGCGCTGGCGTCTAGCGGCCGAGCAGCCAGGGGCTCATCCATCACAGCTGGGGCGACGGCCCGAGTGCAGGCCGTTTGCCCTCGCCGTCAGCCTGAAGGACGTAACGAGGCCCGAGTCGGAGGGAGGCAAGGCGGGCGTGAGTGTAGAATGCATCCCTGCAACATCTCCGCTCTGGAGGGGGTCATGGCTCTCCCTGCTCCCCCCGTGTTTACCAATAGAAAATAATTTTCCTGTCAGTCAGAAAATCATGCTGGAGGTCAAGGTTACACTACTCATAATAGGGTCCGTCAGTGTTTTTCGACCACTGTAAAAAAAATGGAATCCATAGAAGCGCCAGGGAACCTCTTTCTCTTATAATAGAATATAATGATTACAGCAGTCACTCTTCCTTTGTTTATTTCGAGACTGCTAGGGCTGAAGCAAAAAGCAGGAGCCACTGAAATCCTTAATTACGGATTCTATTTGAAAAGTGGGACTCTGACTATTTTCCATCGAGCGGATGGCAGCCTGGCTCATGCCTTTATGTAATCATTCGTCTTGATAATGAAGTTGGTGTTTGCCATCCTTTGCCCGCCAGTGATGGCAAATGTCATTAAGGCTTGTGAAGATGATTCAGAGCACTCGCATTAAGCCTGTGTCTATGGACATGACTTGTTTTTTAAAGACCCATCATTTTCCTCTCCCCGTGGCATGACAGCAGTCGGCTTCAATACTTAAGGGTGAGGAGATTTCATTTATTTCCTGCTCTTTAGCATTTTTGAAATGGAGTTGGGTTGCACCCCTCCGCACGTTAGTCATCCCACCAAGCATGGCGTTGCAGTCAGACTAGGATTATCTAAATGTGGTTCAACGCACACACACACACACACACACACACACACACACACACACACACACACACACACACACACACACACACACACACACACACACAGCAACCCAGGGCTTCCTCGCTCGTTGCTGAGCTTGCTAGCTCAGTGAAGACATGCTTTCAGACTAGTCCTGGAGCTCTGTAATCCCGTAGTCATTACAGCTGTCTATAAAGCTCTACCGTGACTCTCATAACAAGTAACAGAGAATGATTAGCCAAAACAGGTGGCTTAGCACTGGACTGCTTTAATACCCTAGGGCCCTTCAGGGCCATCAGTAAGTGGACAGATACTGATGGCTACTAACCCTATTTTATGCTAAATTAATTGCTACCATTTCAGAAACTATTTCAGTCCATATTTTAAAAGAGGGCTACTCAAGGTTCATTTCAACAGTGGCATCCATTTTTAATTGGCAACTAAATGGTTCTTTTCCCACCACCTTAATTATTCAGAATTATTACATTTTAAATCGATTCCTAAGGCTCTTGGGTATATTGTTTGAGAGCAGCAAATGAGAGGTCTTTAACATAAAATTGCATTAGTGTAACTGGCCACAGGAACGTTGTGTATTTATGTCATGGTACTTTAGGGTTGAGAATGCACCGTATTTCATTGTAATCTTGGCTCAAACGAAAAGTTGTCCTCAGAAGTAAATTCCCTTCGCTGGAGGGAGGAGCTACTGTATTCGTAGGTGTCAGTGCCCATGAAACTCACTGTTCTCCATCTCCCACTTCAGAGACAGCAAGATGAGGGGAATCGCTGTAGTGGGAAATAAGATGTGAAATCGAGTGTTCCACTGAAAAATCACTAGATCCATTTTCGCATGGGATTTTAAGCCAATTGATTATTCATGCTTGGGTCACCAATTTACATTAGAGACCCAGAAGATGATTGCTTACATGCGCTTAAGTCATTATATTTAAAAGTTGAATTCCCATTGGTGAGCCATTACTCTCTGGCCTGGCATCACAGAATGTGGGTGGTAGCGGCCAAACTCGACAACACTAACTACCGATTGTTGACAAATTGCTGTTCCCAAACGTTCGGTGACCGCTGGGTAGGCCAGAGGGGTTCAAGGAGGCAGTCAACGTTTCACTGGTCCCCACGCAATGACCTCACTTCCTCTTTTTATTCCGCCTCTCTGATTAATGCCACAGGGGGAAGAAGCATGACTCTACTTATGCCCTGGAGAGTTAATTGGTTTTTCTTAGAATAATTATTTTTAAATACCCTTCAACCCCTCCCACCATCTCCACCCTCTTGACCCACACATTTCTCCCAGTGTTAACTGAGAAACGATCACAATGGTTTTTGCTTTTCACTTCATGCTTTTCACTCAGTCACACCATGCAAAATGTTCTAGTTATACCACCACAGCATTCACTCCTCATGTGTTCATTATCTGGGAATGAGGACGTGTCAAACTTTTTCTTTTACATTCAATTTATTTTATGAAGAGTAGGAGTCGTGCTATTCTCTTTTCCAGTCAGCGTTGGTATGTGAAGTACATGGGAAGGTTTTTAAAGCCACCGTTGATGGCAAAGGCCTTTATTTTTGATTAGACATTCTCTGCTTATGTGTATAACAACTTTTGCTGGAACCATTATCAAGGACAGTCAATTCTAATTCTAAACTGAGCCAATACACAGTGGTGTAAAGTAATACTTAAGTTGTTTTTTGGGGTATCTGTACTTTACTATTTATATTTTTGCCAACTTTTACTTTTAATTCAGTACATTCCTAAAGAAAATATACTTTTTACTCAATACATTTTTCCTGACACCCAAAAGTACTTGGTCCAATTCACACACTTACAGTTGCTTGCGGAAGGATTCACCCCCTTTGGCATTTTTTCTATTTTGTTGCCATACAACTTGGAATTAAAATGGATTTTGGGGGGGTTTGTATCATTTGATGTACAAAACATGCCTACCACTTTGAAGATGCTAAATATTTTTTATTGTAAAATAAACAGGAAATAAGACAAAAAACAGAAAACTTGAGCATGCATAACTATTCACAGAACATGCTTAAGTATGCTTAGGGTTGCTCTGCTGGAAGGTGAACCTACGTCCCAGTCTCAAATCTCTGGAAGACTGAAACAGGTTTCCCTCAAGAATTTCCCTGTACTTAGCGCCCTCCACCATTCCTTCAATTCTGACCAATTTCCCAGTCCCTGCCGAAGAAGCTGCCACCACCATGCTTCACTGTGGGGATGGTGTTCTCGGGTGATGAGAGGTGTAAGGTTTGCGCCAGACATAGCGTTTTCCTTGATGGCCAAAAAGCTAAATTGTAGTCTCATCTGACCAGAGTACCTTCTTCCATATGTTTGGGGAGTCTCCCACGTGCCTTTTGGCGAACACCAAATGTGTTTGCTTATTCTTTTCTTTAGCAATGGCTTTTTCTGGCCACTCTTCCGTAAAGCCCAGCTCTGTGGACTGTACGGCTTAAAGTGGTCCTATGGACAGAGACTCCAATCTCCGCTGTGGAGCTTTGCAGCTCCTTCAGGGTTATCTTTGGTTTCTTTGTTGCCTCTCTGATTAATGCCCTCCTTGCCTAGTCCGTGAGTTTTGGTGGACGGCCCTCTCTTGGCAGGTTTGTTTTGGTGTCATATTCTTTCCATTTTTTAATAATGGTTTTAATGGTGCTCCGTGGGATGTTCAAAGTTTAGGATATTTTTTTATAACCCAACCCTGATCTGTACTTCTCCACAACTTTGTCCCTGACCTGTTTGGAGAGCTCCTTGGTCTTCATAGTGCCGCTTGCTTGGTGGTGCCCCTTGCTTAGTGGTGTTGCAGACTCTTTGGCCATTCAGAACAGGTGACTCTTTGGCCTTTCAGATCAGGTGTATACATACTGAGATCATGTGACAGATCATGTGACACTTAGATTGCACACAGGTGGACTTTATTTAACTAATTATGTGACTTCTGAAGGTAATTGGTTGCACCAGATCTTATTTAGGGGCTTCATAGCAAAAGGTGTGAATACATATGCACACACCACTTTTCTGTTTTTAATTTGTTAGAATTTTTTTAAATACATTATTATTTATTTTTTTCACTACACCAATTTGGACTATTTTGTGTATGTCCATTACATGAAATTACAGGTTGTAATGCAACAAAACAGGAAAAACAACAAGGGGGATGAATACTTTTGCAAGGCACTGTATCAAGAGAACATCCCTGGTCATCCCTACTGACTCTGATCTGAAGGACTCACTAAACACAAATGCTTTGTTTGTAAATTATGTGTGCCCCTGGCTATCCATCAATAAAAATGAAAAATAAAATTGTGCCGTCTGGTTTGCTTAATATAAGGAAATTGCAAGGGTATATTTAAAACCAAATACTTTTATACTTTTACTCAAGGAGGTTTTTACTTGGTGACTCACTTTTTCTTGAGTCATTTTCTATTAAGGTATCTTTACTTTGACTCAAGTATGACAATTGAGTACTTTTTCCACCACTGCCAATACACATGGTCAACTGAACTTGGTCAACATATTGTCATGCATCAAAGTGTGAAAACGGTTCATTGTCCTAAAATAACCCTCCATTACAACAGGCAACCTAGTCTTTGATTAGTGACAAACATAATTGACTCCCTGGGCTGGTCGATGAGCGAGCCCTGAGCAGTGACGGACCAAACCGGCAAACCTCCAATATTGATAAAACGTTCATGGGAAGGAGGAAGAAAAACAGGCCCAGTCCCAAATGGCACCCTATTCCCTATGTAGTGCACCTCTTTTGACCAGGGCTCTGATCAGAAGTAGTGCAGTATGTAAGGAATAGGGTGCCATTTGGGACTCAGGCCCATACTTGTTGGTTCAGGGAACGGCATCCTTGACTTTCAGGTAATGGAACTGTCATCCTTCTCTCTCAGATAAAAATCTGCCTCCCGTCTTCCCTTCTCCCTCTTTCCTCCCGTCTTGCCACGTCACCCCTCTCCTCTGCAATATTAAAAGCTGCATAAATCTGGAAGGTGGTGACAGCATTAGTGAAATACTTTTTCAATTGTGTTTATTTTATCGCTCCAGCAGGCTAAAACTGAAGAGCCTGGAGGATGGGAGAAACAGAAGAACGGCTCCGCAAAATGATGTCAAATGACTCACTAACACTCCCCCTGTATACCCTAGGGTTGCAAAATTCCAGAAACGTTCCCAAAATGCCCAAGTTTTTGAGAAATGCCAGCTGGAAGATTCATGGAATTACACTTGGGAAAGACACCGGAATTATGCAACCCTAGTGTACCCTCTTCATTTCATGATATCCTGGTACAAAATACTAAGTCATGCCATCAGTAGCATCCAGACAGTTTTATTCTATTTTATCTGTTGATAGATTAGCAGTTAGCGGCCCATTCTGGAGTCTTTGACAATCAATGACAAGATAATTCATATGCATTTTGTGAGATGTTTTAAAATATATTTTGTAAGGAAACACTGGTCTAAGCAAGTGGTGAACACATGACTATGTAACAGCCTACTGATATACAGTAGTTTGTGTCAGTGAGAGGCGGAACAGGCCTGAAAGAAAGTTTAAATAGTACTCTAGAGATCGACCCTTGCATTTCCTTACTTGACTCTCACACCTCCTTTGTTCACAGTAGCAGAGGCGCGAGGTACTGCAGTATGTAGACCTTGTAAAAGGTGACTCAATATTATGTGAGAAGTGCCAGCCAAAGCTAGCCTAGTGTGACCTTATTTTCTCCACTGTAGCTTTCATTAGCGCTAGGGTGCAGGAGCTACGACTGCAGAGCTAATACTTTGGCCCGGTCCCACGCCACCTTCACAATGGGTCAGCGTGAAGAGTCACATGACACATGCTTCCAACCCTTCCCGATTCTATTTCCAGAGCTACTTGGAGTGCGGGATATTCCGGGCAATCTTCTGGTGGTTTTGTGTGTTTGCGTGTATAATGAGAGTATGGATCTCAAGTGAGCCAGTAGGTGGATGAAGTCTCTGGAAAGATTGCCAGAAGTACAGTTCCCTGACTTCTGTGTGTGTGTTTGTGCAGATGTGTGCGTGTGTGTGTGTGCCCTGTGTTTCTGTGGTGTGTGTGTGTGTGTGTGTGTTATTGTGCACTAGGGAAAAGGGCCAAATTCCATCTGGACAGGTTACTCTCACAATGCCGAAGTTTCTCCTGCAGATTGTGTGCCACCGTGCCACCGCTGTAGTCTCTGGTCATCGTGCATGGAGACAGCGTAACCGGTGAGTCGTACATGTCCTGTTGATGTTGTTCAAATCTATTACATTTGGGGCAATGGGATAGTCATGAATCTTACAGGTGAGGCAACAGTCACAACAAGGATAACAATAATATGCCATGTAAAAAAAATTATTCATTAAACAAACTTTGATACCATAAAAATCCACAGATTTAGCATTGTGGACTGTTGGAAATCTCACCACTGACCTACCTACATATTAGTGACGGGGGGGAAACACTGATACAGTTACAGTGGGGCAAAAAAGTATTTAGTCAGCCACCAATTGTGCAAGTTCTCCAACTTAAAAAGATGAGAGAGGCCTGTAATTTTCATCATAGGTACACTTCAACTATGACAGACGAAATGAGAAAAAGAAATCCAGAAAATCACATTGTAGGATTTTTAATTTATTTATTTGCAAATTATGGTGGAAAATAAGTATTTGGTCAATAACAAAAGTTTATCTCAATACTTTGTTATATACCCTTTGTTGGCAATGACAGAGGTCAAACATTTTCTGTAAGTCTTCACAAGGTTTTCACACACTGTTGCTGGTATTTTGGCCCATTCCTCCATGCAGATCTCCTCTAGAGCAGTGATGTTTTGGGGCTGTCGCTGGGCAACACGGACTTTCAACTCCCTCCAAAGATTTTCTATGGGGTTGAGATCTGGAGACTGGCTAGGCCACTCCAGGACCTTGAAATGCTTCTTACGAAGCCACTCCTTCGTTGCCCGGGCGGTGTGTTTGGGATCATTGTCATGCTGAAAGACCCAGCCACGTTTCATCTTCAATGCCCTTGCATTTTGCGTTTTCACTCAAAATCTCACGATACATGGCCCCATTCATTCTTTCCTTTACATGGATCAGTCGTCCTGGTCCCTTTGCAGAAAAACAGCCCCAAAGCATGATGTTTCCACCCCCATGCTTCACAGTAGGTATGGTGTTCTTTGGATGCAACTCAGCATTCTTTGTCCTCCAAACACGACGAGTTGAGTTTTTACCAAAAAGTTCTATTTTGGTTTCATCTGACCATATGACATTCTCCCAATCCTCATCTGGATCATCCAAATGCTCTCTAGCAAACTTCAGACGGGCCTGAACATGTACTGGCTTAAGCAGGGGGACACGTCTGGCACTGCAGGATTTGAGTCCCTGGCGGCGTAGTGTGTTACTGATGGTAGGCTTTGTTACTTTGGTCCCAGCTCTCTGCAGGTCATTCACTAGGTCCCCGTGTGGTTCTGGGATTTTTGCTCACCGTTATTGTGATCATTTTGACCCCACGGGTGAGATCTTGCGTGGAGCCCCAGATCGAGGAAGATTATCAGTGGTCTTGTATGTCTTCCATTTCCTAATAATTGCTCCCACAGTTGATTTCTTCAAACCAAGCTGCTTACCTATTGCAGATTCAGTCTTCCCAACCTGGTGCAGGTCTACAATTTTGTTTCTGGTGTCCTTTGACAGCTCTTTGGTCTTGGCCATAGTGGAGTTTGGAGTGTGACTGTTTGAGGTTGTGGACAGGTGTCTTTATACTGATAACAAGTTCAAACAGGTGCCATTAATACAGGTAACGAGTGGAGGACAGAGGAGCCTCTTAAAGAAGAAGTTACAGGTCTGTGAGAGCCAGAAATCTTGCTTGTTTGTATGTGACCAAATACTTATTTTCCACCATAATTTGCAAATAAATTCATAAAAAATCCTTCAATGTGATTTTCTGGATTTTTTTTCATCATTTTGTCTGTCATAGTTTAAGTGTACCTATGATGAAAATTACAGGCCTCTCTCATCTTTTTAAGTGAGAGAACTTGCACAATTGGTGGCTGACTAAATACTTTTTTGCCCCACTGTACATATCGGGATATTCTTTTTGACGATATATTGTATCGTATCGTGTTGACAATATCGCAATATAATGTTTTCTCTAGTTGGCTGTGCCTGCACTAAAACTGCAGTATTTTTCCTTCATAGCTTGTTCTCCATCTTTTTAAATAGGGAGCCAATATGTTTTCAGCACTTTTATTTCCATGACAGATCAAGATTCATTCTGATGTCTCCCTCTTGTCCATCTGCAGCAGACATGGTGAGCAATATGCTTAGAACATCGAATCACAATAAAATCACATTATCGAATCTCAATACATATAAAATTGTGAGAATCACAATATATGTCGCATCGGCACCTAAGTATCGTGAAAATATTGTATTGTGAGGTCCCTAGAAATTCCCAGCCCAACTACATATCACAATATTGCTGCACTGAACTAAGTTAAAGCAGACTACATGCATTCATCCAAGTATGTATAACTCACGATACACTTCATCGACTACAGCTCAGCATTTAACACCATAGTACCCTCCAAACTCATCATTAAGCTCGAGACCCTAGGTCTCGACCCAGCCCTGTGCAACTGGGTCCTTGACTTCCTGACGGGACGGCCCCAGGTGGTGAGGGTAGGAAACAACATCTCCACCCGCTGATCCTCAACACTGGGGCCCCACAAGGGTGCGTTCTCAGCCCTCTCCTGTACTCCCTGTTCACCCATGACTGCGTGGCCAAGCACGCCTCCAACTCAATCATCAAGTTTGCTGACGACACTACAGTGGTAGGCTTGATTACCAACAACGACGAGACGGCCTACAGGGAGGAGGTGACTTCTACAGATGCACAATCGAGAGCATCCTGTCGGGCTGTATCACCGCCTGGTACGGCAACTGCTCCACCCACAACCATAAGGCTCTCCAGAGGGTAGTGAGGATTGCACAACGCATCCCCAGGGGGTAAACTACCTGCCCTCCAGGACACCTACACCACCCGATGTCACAGGAAGGCCAAAAAGATCATTGAGGACAACAACCACCTGAGCCACTGCCTGTTCACTCAGCTATCATCCAGAAGGCGAGGTCAGTACAGGTTCATCCAAGCTGGGACCGAGAGACTGAAAAACAGCTTCTATCTCAAGGCCATCAGACTGTTAAACAGCCACCACTAACATTGAGTGACTGCTGCCAACATACTGACTTAAATCTCTAGCCACTTTAAATAATAGGAATTGGATGTAACAAATGTATCACTAGCCACTTTAAACAATTTTGTATATAATTTTTACATATCCAACATTACTCATATCAGATGTATACACTGTACTCTATACCATCTACTGAATCTTGCCTATGCCGTTCGGCTATCAACTCAAATCTCTAGCCACTTTAATAATTAAAAAGTGGATGTAATAAATGTATCACTAGACACTTTAGACGATGCCATTTATATAATGTTTACATATCCTACATTACTCATCTCACATGTATATACTGTACTATATACCATCTACTGCATCTTGCCTATGCCGGTCAGCCATCGCTCATCCATATATTTATATGTACATACTCATATTCATTCCTTTACACTCTGTGCATAAGGTAGTTGTTGTGAAATTGTTAGATTACTTGTTAGATACTACTGCATGGTCGGAACTAGAAGCACAAGCATTTCACTACACTCGCATTAACATCTGATAACCATGTGTATGTGACAAATACAATTTGATTTGATCTGAACTCTCTCAAAAGCAGGCTTTAAAATTCTACACTAAATCAAATTTCCTCCTAAATTAACTGACTATTTCCCATACCCCTTATTCATGCTTAGGATCATGTGCTCGTGCAGCAGTCTGCATCAATCAGGTTGTTATCGGATCTGGCACCTGCCTTGACCAGTTGGTCTGACATACTGCTGACATTTCTGATAAACAAACCTGGATGAACAATTCATCCCACCTGCCGCTTACATATGCCATCTCATGTAACGGACTGGGCGACGACATTGCTACCATTCTGTGAAATCAATGTTCTCGTTTTGAACATGTGGTGTATTAATCCATCAAGGCAAGATGCAGCCAATAAGTTAATTTATAATATTCACTGAACTGAGCATGTGCAATACAATACACTAATGCAGCATGACATTCGGTTGTAGTATGAAAAACAGCTTATATCAATATTAGTCATAGTCATTATGCATAAAGGATATACAGTACCAATCCTTTGTTCAATACAAGACAGAACAATGGTGCAGTGACTCGATGTGTGCTTAGCCCAGAATTACATGAAAATAAGGGCCTTGGGCTGAATGGAGTTAGTGTGAAAATCCATATGTGGACTTTATTTTGTGTAATATCGTTTGTTAGCATGGTAACTGTGCTATGGTACCATTAGGAAAGGCAGCAGGGTTAGGAGAAGTGTTGCATTAAATGCCTTTGTCTCCTGGAGGTACACATTTGTACTGTATGTACTTCACTACCCACATGAAAAAATACTATAGTATACTACACTTGACAGTGCATTCGGAAAGTATTCAAACCATTTTACTTTTTCCACATATTGTTTACGTTACGGCCTTATTATAACATTTATTAAATAAAACATTTTCCTCATCAATCTACACAAAATACCCCATAATGACAAAGCAAAAACTGGTTTTTAGAAAATGTTGCAAACAGAAATATCTTATTTACAGACGTTTTCAGACCCTTTGTTATGAGACACGAAATTGAGCTCATGTGCATCCTGTTTCCATTGCTCATCTTTGAGATGTTTCTACAACTTGATTGGAGCACCTGTGGTAAATTCAATTGATTGGACATGATTTGGAAAGGCACACACCTGTCTATATAAGGTCCCACAGTTGAAAGTGCATGTCAGAGCAAAAACCAAGCCTTGAGGTCAAAGGAATTGTCCTTAGAGCTCCGAGACAGGATTGTGTCGAGGCACAGATCTGGGGAAGGGAACCAAAACATTTATGCTGCACTGAAGGTCCCCAACAATACAGTGGCCTCCATCATTCTTAAATGTAAGACGTTTGGAACCACCAAGACTCTTCCTAGAGCTGGTCACCCAGGTCAAACTGAGCAATCGGGGGAGAAGGACCTTGGTCAGGGAGGTGACCAAGAAACCAATGTCACTCTGACAGCTCCAGAGTTCCTCTGTGGCCTTTATGGTAGAGTTGCCAGATGTGCCTTTTACTGAGGAATGGCTTACATGACAGCCCGCTTGGAGTTTGCCAAAAGGCACCTAAAGACTCTCAGACCATGAGAAACAAGATTCTCTGGTCTGATGAAACCAAGATTGAACTCTTTGGCCTGAATGGAAAGTGTCACGTCCGGAGGAAACCTTCACTATGGTGAAGCATGGTGGTGGCAGCGTCATGCTGTGGGGATGTTTTTCAGTGGCAGGGACTCGGAGAGTAGTCAGGATCGAGGTAAAGATGAACGGAGCAAAGTACAGAGAGATCCTTGATGAAAACCTGCTCCAGAGCACCCAGGACCTCAGACTGGGGCGAAGGTTCATCTTCTAACAGGACAACGACCCTAAGCACACAGCCAAGACAACGCAGGAGAGGCTTCGGGACAAGTCTCTGAATGTCCTTGATTGGCCCAGCCAGAGCCTGAACTTGAACCCGATTGAACATCTTTAGAGTGATCTGAAAATAGCTGTGCAACAACGCTCCCTATCACACCTGACAGATCTTGAGAGGATCTGCAGAAAAGAGTGGGAATAACTCCCCAAATACAGGTGTGCCAAGAACACTTGAGGCTGTAACCGCCGCCAAAGGCACTTCAACAAAGTACAGAGAAAGAGTCTGAATACTTAATAATTTGGACAACAAAAATAAATAATGTTTTTGCTTTATCCTTATGGGGTATTGTGTGTAGATTGATGAGGAAAAAACACTATTTAATACATTTTAGAATAAGGCTGTAACAGAACAAAACGTGGAAAAAGTCAAGGGGTCTGAATACTTTCCCGAATGCACTGTAAATACTATAGTATTCACTATTGTGTTTTTGACGTCTTTACTATAGTATACTGTAGTATACTGTTGTATTTACAGTGAACTGTAGTATAAATAATGTAGTAAAAAAACTGTAGTGTATATACTATGATAATTACTGTAGTGTTTTTGCAGATATTACTGTAGTATTTTCTGTAGTGTTTTTGTTTGATTTGACATCGAAGTGTAGGCCTTCTCCTTGAGGAAACCTACTAGATAAATAGCAAAAGAGCTCATTTTCTAAATGTAATCAGTTACAGTTACTAGCTATCTGTCCAGAATTGTAATCAGTAACGTAACTTTTGGATTACCCCAAATCTGATTACATTCCGTTACTTTTAGATTACTTTCCCCTTAAGAGGCATTAGAAGAAGACACAAATGTATGTTACCAATTGAACGACATCTATTGCAGGATAAATCAATGTTAACGTTTACATAGCTGGCCGTATATGGATGTTCAATTTTACTTTATCGGTAGGTTATGTAGGCTTCTACTAACCCATTGCTTTCTACGACATATAATAATACGATTAATATATATCTTTACGTTAAAAACCAAAGCCAAATTGTTTTACCTGAGCATGACCCCAAAACTATGGTTTATTAGCCAGCCCTACTCTGTTGTTTATGATTTTGTTGTCATGAAGGACTAATTGGGCTCATTGATTTGAGTTTAAAAATAAATGCTGCGCTCCTGGAATGGCATGCTTTGAGCACTACTGAAAAGTGCTATTTACATGTGAAAAATTAATGCCATATGCTGCATTTGCTGTAGGCCTATTATGCAGCTGTTTAAAGGGCAAATCCACAGATGAAATAATAACAAAACGGTCACCCGCCTCTGTTTTGGTAAACAGCTTAGAGATGGGCCTGGAGAAATGGAACCACTCTCAGATTAATACACAGAGCTATGGATGCAAGGACTGACCATCCATTATATAAACATTATTGTTTTAACCATGTTATGAGTCTACAAACATTGGAGTAAAACAAGCTTAAATGTTGGGTTCTCATGGAGTGTGACTTTTGAACTAAGCTCACAAGGTATTTATAAGTTATATTCTTCAAGAATCAATGGATATATATATATACGTCCAGAAATTGATGTAGCAACTACAGATTGCCCCTTTAAGTCTATCAAAAGTGTACAAGTTTGAGCATGTGTCCATTGGGCCTATGGATGTATTTATTTATCAGCATGAATTAGATTGAGCAATAAAAGCCCCACTTTTATTCCATAGGCTGGGATCTGCACTGTGCAGCTGTTGCAAGAGCGCATGTTTCACTGGCTGTCCACTGGTTTCAACAACAATAATTGATAAGCAGTTTAAACTTCTTGAATTCAACCATTATTGGGTTCAAATACACATTTAGATTTGTGAACAGCCATTCCACAACAACCACAATCCGTAAGGCGCAAATAGTTAAATGAGAGAGCAGCAGTGTGATTCACATCAATGCACCATGTAGATATCAATAATAAGAGATATCCGTATCGCCGTAGACTACACCACCACTGTCATCCTTACCTCCAAGCTTTTATTCAAGTTGGATAATCTATGGATGCCGACAGCAGTCGCACCATTGGAAGACATAGTTTGGACTGTACCCTACAAAAGCCTATTCCTGCTCTTTTCCCGCGATCCATCTAACACATTTGGTGTGTCATCATAGTGTCATAGTGATCTCTGACTTGTGGTCAGACTTGCTCAGGTGGAACAAACTTAAATTTGGGCTTTTTTTCAATGCTGATTTGAATGTCATTGGGAAAACAGAGAAGTGTCAAAGTTGTTTTCTGCAAACATCCTGTCTGAAGTAATCATCTAGTTGTCAAAAGTATCTGTAATCTGATTACAACATTTTTGCTGGTAATTTAATGGATTACAGGTACCGTTTTTTTGTAATCCCTTACATGTAACTGATTACATGTAATCTGATACTCCCCAACCCTGCTGTGGGTAGGTAGGACTGGAGTCTGAATGGATAGTTCAGAGTTTCTGCTCTTTTCTATAACAAGTATGGAAGACAATATGGTCTATGCTTGGCATGTAGGTTCCTCACTTATGGGTGGCACAAATTGGGACATGGGGGAGGGGAATGCTAAGTATATGCTAATTAAATACTGTAGTATTTACCATAGTAAAAAAAAATGGTTGTGTTTTTGCGAACTGTGGTGTTTTTGCAGACATTACTGTAGTATTTACTACAATGTTTTTTCCCGGATAATACTGTAGTATTTACTATAGTTTTCCACAGTATACTACAACATTCTATAGTAAGTATTATTCTATAGTATACTACAGTTTACTACATCATTCTATAGTACTGTACTGTAGTATTCTATATTAAACTTTTGTATTTTTTCATGTGGGTAATTTCATCCTTTAAGTAAACAATGCATCACATACGGTACTAACCATGCCCTTCAGTTATTCAGATATTAAATGACATGTGCCTTATTTTCCTTTTGTCAACAGGCAGAATATAAATATGTTTAAATTATATCCCGAATTATCCAACACTACAGAATATCTATAGATTCAATATGATTTTCGCCCACATTCTACCACCAGTAATTTTCCATTATGAATGTAAACAAACTTGAGCCAAAATGGCCACGTGTCTTAATTTCCTTCTGACAAAACAAAAATGGGGGATTGATAAAAGTACAGAGGAAATCCTGTATTTTTTATTTATTTATTTCTTAAATACATTCTCATTATTTATTATCTCTTGGCAGTTATAATTATATATATTTTTGAATAAACAAGCGATAAGTGAAATCCCCCATCTCTCGTCCCCCAGCCTAGTCCCAGACCTGCAGACTCAGATAATGAATGCAATTAGGCCTTACTGCATTAAACCGTGGAGTAAACAGAGGGCTTAGTGGCAGAGCAATATTACCCATACTCTTTTATTTAAGGAGAACCGGAGAGATTGGGGAAGCATTACCTTGAGCGAGACTACCTTCTGACAGGAGAGGAGAACTAAGTTCCCATAGGAGTCGGCTGAGGAGTTTGGGAAAACTGACCGTCACGGAACAAGAAATTACACTTTTTAGTTTTATCAAGTTTCTGGTCTATGTCCCTTGGGCTATGATAATCAGTCATATTGATGTTCCCTTTAATAGTTGACAATGTCATTTCAGAATGGATAATACAGTTATCTTCTGTATGTTATAAACAACAAAAATCACCATCTTGAATTTTAATGTATGTAAATGTGGTCATTAGCTACCATCTGTGCTGATGATACATTATGAATGTCCTATCATTAAGTACAATGTATGTTCCTAGACTGTATACTGCATGTTCTCACATACAATATTTTTTTTCCCGACTGTGTAACTAACATGATCACATTTTGCTAATATTTCAGTAAAACATCTGTGCACTATTCACATTACCCTTTCAAACACTTATGCTAAGCGATCGTGAATGAGATGTGCATGTTGAGGGAGGGCAGTGGTAGCATGAGACCCATGTTCCAACTGCATAATGGAGTCTCCTGCTGTGAAAACAACAGCAGGGTTTCACAATCTCTCTGAAGCGTTACAATGTAACAAGTCCCCACATCTAGAGAGACCAGGAACATGTTTGGCATTTCCTGCAAGGGTTTAAGTACCAAATGGACACAATTCAGCCTCCTTCTTCAAGCTATGGGGGAGACTGTGCAAAGCAACACAGGTAGGGACAGCACAACAATAACATAGTATGAGGGAGGAAATTAGGAAGTGCCGGGGAGTTGTTTGATTTATCATGTCGACTTTGATACACTAGACTATTGACTGCTCAACGGGACTGTGGTGGTATACTGGCGGTCATTTTAGCTACCATGGATACCAACTGGTACAGGGAATTTTTTCCTGTCTAATCTGTTGATTATATTTTCTAATTTACCAAGTGTACCTGTGAGGCCACTTGTCAGTCACAGGCAGTGGAGCGCTACGTAGGCCTATACAGTTACATAACACACCATGGTCGGGGGGTGGCATCTGCTTGTAAGATGAGAGCAACATATTTCTTAAATAGTAGCTTTGGTATTTTCTCTACCCTCACCTCCTCTCCTGCATATGACCTGCTGCATGTGCCAGCTCTTCAGTGGTGGACAAAGTACCAAATTGTCATACTCAAGTAAAAGTAAAATTCACCCCAGTAAAATTCTACTAAAGTACAAGTCTAAAAGTATTTGGATAAAAATATACTTAAGTATCAAAATCATTTCAAATTCCTTACATTAAGCAAACCAGACAGCACCATTTTCTTGTTTTTTTAATTTACAGATAGCCAGAGGCACACTCCAACATTCGGACATCATTTGCAAACGAAGCCTGTGTGTTTAGTGAGTCCGCCAGATCAGAGGCAGTAAGGATGATTAGGGATGTTCTGTTGATAAGTGTGTGAATTGGACCATTTTACTGTCCTGCTAAGCATTCAAAATGTAACGAGTACTTTTGGGTGTCAAGGAAAATGTATGGAGTAAAAAGTACTATATTTTCTTAAGGAATGTAGTGAAGTAACAGTAAAAGTAGTCGAAGAAAAAAAAGACTTAAGTAGTACTTTAAAGTCAGCTCTAACAGTAAAAATCCATTGCCTGTCTATTGCTGCTGAACAGAATGGATGTGTGCAACACACAAACACCTTCTTCTTACTTCTAGCCACTCAGTGGAGGAATAAAACTAGCTACAGTAAGAAAAGGGGAATAACTGTTATTCACCACACTCAGTCATTCATGCATAGTCAAACTGAATGAATTAGGTCTATGCATTACACACACAGTACAAGTTACATTTTCGCCCTTCTGGATTCTCAGTGGATAAATATACCTTCTACTGCTGTAAGAAAGAGGAATATACTATAGACATTCACTCATAGCTCAACTTTGCTTGGGCACTTCTCCAATCCTCACTCTTTATCCTCCACTTATCAAATCCACTTGTTTTTCTCCAAACTCTAATCTGTGCACTTTGTGGGATTCTATATTACGGCCCTATCGAGATGTGAACCATGAAAGTTTTACTTGCTGTCCTTTGGCTCAACTCGTTATTTTTCAGATAAAACCCTCCTATTTTAATGTGATGACTCTGACAAAATAAGAGGGGGAAAGGTGGTCCCTCACAGTGATGTACTGTAGAACTAAAGAACACTGATTGACTTCTCTGACCTCCCTCCCTCCTTGCTGTTGTCAACTGTGATGATATACTCGGGTGGCGGGAGTTCATTACACAGACAATGACCTTTACAAGACTTTCCCATACACAGCTGACAGGCAGGTGACATGCACAGTGTGTGTGTGCATGTGCGCGCGTGTATGTAGGGGTGTTAGGTGTTTGTTGTCACTTCAACTCACTCACAGAGCTCCACTACTTTGGGAAGCCTGTACAGGCAAGCAGCCCCCTCCCCCACACATCAGGAAGTGGTAATTGGTCACCGCTAAATTATGACGGCCTCTCCTAAAGCCTCCCCCAGCTAGAATAATGGCAGAGTCCTGGAGCAGTCAGACATTATTAAAATAAGAGGTGGCGGCCATTAATTATGTGTGTCGGAAGGAGGTGCTGACAGTTATAATGGCTAAGCCATTTTAAATCACAGTGCGCTCACTCTACCTGCTGAATCTGGAGTGGCTAAGCTGGTGGTGAAACTGGAGGGGATGGGGGAAAGAGGAATCTTTCTTTTGGGGATTTTACAGTATCAAAAGGGGAGGCTTTTAAAGCCCACCCAAATCAGGGGTTGTAGGGGGAGAATTTACTTTGGGCTTGTGCCAGATATGATTGGACATATTTAATGACGATGGTGGTTTGTGCTAGAGGTAACAGAAATAGACATTCAGACAAAGACTGTTGACAACACAGTGATATGGAGATATTCAATGATTTCGCAGACAGCCTACTTTGTTGTTGTCTGAAACAATGTTTTAACCTAATAATAATAATGTATATTGTTATTCAATCATTAGTCAATCCTCAACGGTAACAGTTAGTCTATGGATGTCTGAATGGAGTTTTCAATAGACCACACATCCCTTAAATTACTTAAAGAAACCCTAAACAGGATCATCATACCTCGCAAAACTGACATCAAAAGGCAGACAGCTCTTTTGTATTGATGTCATAGCTACTGTATGTAGATGATCATTTAAACTTTCATGCCCCCCTCCCTTGTACTAATACACAGCTCAGGAACATTTGCTGTTGAATAGTAATAAGGCAGACAAGGAGCTAACCACGGGTGGGATAAATAAAAAATATTAATGGCTGCCCCGAAAAACAAATCAAATTAAAGCAAATTACACCTTTTCAGAAAAGCCGGCGAGGGGTCTATCGGGCTGACGGATTACTCATTTCTCTGCATCATTTGGCAAGTGGAGCTTGCCTCTCTTCTCTCCCCTGTTTTGCTTTAATGGCCACGCTGACAGTGACATGATCATCCATGGCTGCGTCCCAAATGACACCTAATTCCCTATATAGTGCACTACTTTTGACCAGAGCCCTATGCACTACATAAGGAATAGAGTACCATTTGGGATGCGGCCCGCATGAAAGGAGCCAAGAGGAGAGAGACGGGCCGAGAAACTTCCATTAAGGTAATCAAAAGTTGAGGGCGCCACTGCGGAGGGATGTGTCAGGGTTGCCCGTCGGCCTGCTTGAGTATTAATGATGTGATAACGATGTGATTGTGATTTTGATAAGGTCGAGTCATTGGAACGGTGGGCTTGTGATTGTCTGCAAGGGGTCTAAGCATGCTCAAACGGATGGATAAGGCAGCAGGCAAAGGCATACTAGTGAACTCAATCAGTAGAAGTGAGCGGGGGGCAATTCCACGTTGATGAAATTACCCTTCGAATCAGTTTTTTCACTTGAACATTTATGCCAAATAAAACAAATTGATTTAAAATATGAACAAACCACACAACTCCATGCACAAAGGATTACTTTTACTAATTTCACAGAAAAATTTACTTGAACACATTTACTTGAAGAACTGTGCAAATGCAAACTTTGGTAACGGAATTGTCTTCTTGTTATAGAACTACAGTAAAATAAGTGGATTTAGACCTGGTAACGGAATTACGGTAACAGAATTACATCATGGGTCCCTGATCTGTACTACACATGAATGCATAATTATGGATATGAATGTCATGCTTCTCATGTTTCACAAGTTTTGACATCACAGTACAGTAAATTACAGTGCAGTACAATACTGCAGAGCAGAGTAGGGTAAATCTATGGATTTCACATGACTGGGAATACAGATATGCATCTGTTAAAAAAAGTAGTGGTGTGGATCAGAAAACCAGTCAGTATCTGGTGGGACCACCATTTGCCTCATGCAGCGCGACACATCTCCTTCACGTAGAGTTGATCAGGCTGTTGATTGTGGCCTGTGGAATGTTGTCCCACTCCTCTTCAATGGGTGTGTGAAATTTCTGGATATTGGCGGGAACTGGAACACGCTGTCGTACACGTCGATCTAGAGTATCCAAAACATGCTAAATTGGTGACATGTCTGGTGAGTATGCAGGCCATGGAAGAAATAGGACATTTTCAGCTTCCAGGAATTGTGTACAGATCCTTGCGACATGGGGCCGTGCAGTATCATGCTGAAATATGAGGTGATGGCGGTGAATGAATGGCAAGACAATGGGCCTCAGAATCTCGTCACGGTATCTCTGTGCATTAACATTTAATTGTGTTTGTTGTCTGTAGCTTATGCTTGCCCATACCATAACCCCACCGCCACCATGGGGCACTCTGTTCACAACGTTGACAGAGGCAAACCACTCGCCCACATAATGCCATCTACCATCTGACCAGTACAGTTGAAACAGGGATTCATCCGTGAAGAGCATACTTCTCCAGCGTGCCAGTGGCCATCGAAGGTGAGCATTTCCCCACTGAAGTCGGTTACGACGCCGAACTGAAGTCAGACCCTGACAAGCGCGCAGATGAGCTTCCCTGAGACGGTTTCTGACAATTTGTGCAGAAATTCTTTGGTTGTGCAAACAACAGTTTCATCAGTTGTCTGGGTGGCTGGTCTCAGACGATCCCACAGGTTAAGAAGACGGATAAATTATTTAAAACGACGTTGGCTTATGGTAGAGAAATGAACATTCAATTATCTGGCAACAGCTATGATGGACATTCTTGCAGTCAGCATGCTAATTGCATGCTCCCTTAAAACCATGGCATTCTATAGTGTGACAAAACTGCACATTTTGGAGTGGTCTTTTCTTGTCCCCAGCACAAGGTGCACCTGTGTAATGATCATCCTGGTTAATCAGCTTATTGATATGCCACACTTGTCAGGTGGATGGATTATCTTGGCAAAGAAGACATTTCTGGGATCTTTTATTTCAGTTCATGAAACCAACACTTTACATGTTGCGGTTATATTTTTGTTCAGTGTCATTGGTAGGTCTACTTCTGTGGAAGGTCTACTTCTGTGAACTTTCATTATCCTCCCTCCTCATGAGGGAGATGAATTAGAAAATACTCTGATCTCCACTACTCAACTATATTTCAAAATGGACAGAGTGAATTGGGTGATTAAGGAAATGTATTTGTATACATGGTGCTGTAAAACTAATTCTGTGCTCACTGTCTCAACTAAAGCTGGAAAAGTCTAACACGATTACTGATAGTGCTGCCACTGCAGCAAAAAACAACAACTTTGTTTTATTATATTATTTATGTCTGCCACATCTGTGGATTTGGATTGTGCTTTGTTTGTTGACTAAAAAACAAGAAAACTTAATAAAACTTTACATTGAATTTTTTTTTATGAGAAAATATCTTAAACATATGTGGTATTTGGTAATGGCACAAGGCATTATTTGTTGATATTAGTTGGAAGGGCTCTTTATGTCAACATTGTGTTTTGATGTATTTCGAATACCTTTTAGGACCTTTTCTGGTAGATGTTTTATAATAGCGCTTTCCCATCTGTTTATCCAGAAATCAAAGACTTTGCTCACGCCTTGAAAAATGTATCTATGCCTTCATTTCCCAAAAATATAGACTCTTAGCTTTCATTTGACACCCAACTTGATATGCTCCTATGAACTTCACATGTTGGTGCTCATGGGTTCTTTTCAATGAATTTGTCCAGGGGCATAACCGCGGTAAATATGGGTGCTGAGGGTTCTGCAGCATCCCCTGAAAAATAATTTGAAAAGATATTAATGAATAAAACATTTTATTTTATAAAACATATTTTTTTCACAAAAGTAGTGCACTGGGCCTTTATTAGTATTAGTGCACCGATATAGATGTCTGTAGTGCGAGCAACAAATGTTTTTCAGCATATCAGCATATCAGTAGTTGGATAATTAACAACAGTGTCTTGCAGGATTCAATAGTTGGAATTGTAAGAGTTGTTGCCCTGTCCCTTTCTGTGCTATTGTCATTCTAATGGTGTCCAGAAAGAACAAAACCTTGTCCTCAAACATTTACATCAAAAGGTGCAAAGTTATGGGTAAAGACACAAAACACCCACATCAATATATATATATATATACAGTCGTGGCCAAAAGTTTTGAGAATGACACAAATATTAATTTTCACAAAGTCTGCTGCCTCAGTTTGTATGATGTCAATTTGCATATACTCCAGAATGTCATGAGTGATCAGATGAATTGAAAAGTCCCTCTTTGCCATGCAAATGAACTGAATCCCCCAAAAACATTTCCACTGCATTTCAGCCATGCCACAAAAGGACCAGCTGACATCATGTCAGTGATTCTCTCGTTAACACAGGTGTGAGTGTGACGAGGACAAGGCTGGAGATCACTCTGTCATGCTGATTGAGTTCGAATAACAGACTGGAAGCTTCAAAAGGAGGGTGGTGCTTGGAATCATTGTTCTTCATCTGTCAGACATGGTTACCTGTGCCGTCATCATTGCTTTACACAAAAAGGGATTCACAGGCAAGGATATTGCTGCCAGTAAGATTGCACCTAAATCAACCATTTATCGGATCATCAAGAACTTCAAGGAGAGCAGTTCAATTGTTGTGATGAAGGCTTCAAAGTCAAAGTCACCATTATTAGTCAGTTGTACAACCGAATGCCTTCAACCGAAATGTGTCTTCTGCATTTAACCCACATCTGTGGATTTGGATTGTGCTTTGTTTGTTGACTAAAAAACAAGAAAACTTAATAAAACTTTACATTGAATTTTTTTTATGAGAAAATATCTTAAACATATGTGGTATTTGGTAATGGCACAAGGCATTATTTGTTGATATTAGTTGGAAGGGCTCTTTATGTCAACATTGTGTTTTGATGTATTTCGAATACCTTTTAGGACCTTTTCTGGTAGATGTTTTATAATAGCGCTTTCCCATCTGTTTATCCAGAAATCAAAGACTTTGCTCACGCCTTGAAAAATGTATCTATGCCTTCATTTCCCAAAAATATAGACTCTTAGCTTTCATTTGACACCCAACTTGATATGCTCCTATGAACTTCACATGTTGGTGCTCATGGGTTCTTTTCAATGAATTTGTCCAGGGGCATAACCTCGGTAAATATGGGTGCTGAGGGTTCTGCAGCATCCCCTGAAAAATAATTTGAAAAGATATTAATGAATAAAACATTTTATTTTATAAAACATATTTTTTCACAAAAGTAGTGCACTGGGCCTTTATTAGTATTAGTGCATCGATATAGATGTCTGTAGTGCGAGCAACAAATGTTTTTCAGCATATCAGCATATCAGTAGTTGGATAATTAACAACAGTGTCTTGCAGGATTCAATAGTTGGAATTGTAAGAGTTGTTGCCCTGTCCCTTTCTGTGCTATTGTCATTCTAATGGTGTCCAGAAAGAACAAAACCTTGTCCTCAAACATTTACATCAAAAGGTGCAAAGTTATGGGTAAAGACACAAAACACCCACATCAATATATATATATATATACAGTCGTGGCCAAAAGTTTTGAGAATGACACAAATATTAATTTTCACAAAGTCTGCTGCCTCAGTTTGTATGATGTCAATTTGCATATACTCCAGAATGTCATGAGTGATCAGATGAATTGAAAAGTCCCTCTTTGCCATGCAAATGAACTGAATCCCCCAAAAACATTTCCACTGCATTTCAGCCATGCCACAAAAGGACCAGCTGACATCATGTCAGTGATTCTCTCGTTAACACAGGTGTGAGTGTGACGAGGACAAGGCTGGAGATCACTCTGTCATGCTGATTGAGTTCGAATAACAGACTGGAAGCTTCAAAAGGAGGGTGGTGCTTGGAATCATTGTTCTTCATCTGTCAGACATGGTTACCTGTGCCGTCATCATTGCTTTACACAAAAAGGATTCACAGGCAAGGATATTGCTGCCAGTAAGATTGCACCTAAATCAACCATTTATCGGATCATCAAGAACTTCAAGGAGAGCAGTTCAATTGTTGTGATGAAGGCTTCAAAGTCAAAGTCACCATTATTAGTCAGTTGTACAACCGAATGCCTTCAACCGAAATGTGTCTTCTGCATTTAACCCACATCTGTGGATTTGGATTGTGCTTTGTTTGTTGACTAAAAAACAAGAAAACTTAATAAAACTTTACATTGAATTTTTTTTATGAGAAAATATCTTAAACATATGTGGTATTTGGTAATGGCACAAGGCATTATTTGTTGATATTAGTTGGAAGGGCTCTTTATGTCAACATTGTGTTTTGATGTATTTCGAATACCTTTTAGGACCTTTTCTGGTAGATGTTTTATAATAGCGCTTTCCCATCTGTTTATCCAGAAATCAAAGACTTTGCTCACGCCTTGAAAAATGTATCTATGCCTTCATTTCCCAAAAATATAGACTCTTAGCTTTCATTTGACACCCAACTTGATATGCTCCTATAAACTTCACATGTTGGTGCTCATGGGTTCTTTTCAATGAATTTGTCCAGGGGCATAACCGCGGTAAATATGGGTGCTGAGGGTTCTGCAGCATCCCCTGAAAAATAATTTGAAAAGATATTAATGAATAAAACATTTTATTTTATAAAACATATTTTTTCACAAAAGTAGTGCACTGGGCCTTTATTAGTATTAGTGCACCGATATAGATGTCTGTAGTGCGAGCAACAAATGTTTTTCAGCATATCAGCATATCAGTAGTTGGATAATTAACAACAGTGTCTTGCAGGATTCAATAGTTGGAATTGTAAGAGTTGTTGCCCTGTCCCTTTCTGTGCTATTGTCATTCTAATGGTGTCCAGAAAGAACAAAACCTTGTCCTCAAACATTTACATCAAAAGGTGCAAAGTTATGGGTAAAGACACAAAACACCCACATCAATATATATATATATATACAGTCGTGGCCAAAAGTTTTGAGAATGACACAAATATTAATTTTCACAAAGTCTGCTGCCTCAGTTTGTATGATGTCAATTTGCATATACTCCAGAATGTCATGAGTGATCAGATGAATTGAAAAGTCCCTCTTTGCCATGCAAATGAACTGAATCCCCCAAAAACATTTCCACTGCATTTCAGCCATGCCACAAAAGGACCAGCTGACATCAAGTCAGTGATTCTCTCGTTAACACAGGTGTGAGTGTGACGAGGACAAGGCTGAGATCACTCTGTCATGCTGATTGAGTTCGAATAACAGACTGGAAGCTTCAAAAGGAGGGTGGTGCTTGGAATCATTGTTCTTCATCTGTCAGACATGGTTACCTGTGCCGTCATCATTGCTTTACACAAAAAGGGATTCACAGGCAAGGATATTGCTGCCAGTAAGATTGCACCTAAATCAACCATTTATCGGATCATCAAGAACTTCAAGGAGAGCAGTTCAATTGTTGTGATGAAGGCTTCAAAGTCAAAGTCACCATTATTAGTCAGTTGTACAACCGAATGCCTTCAACCAAAATGTGTCTTCTGCATTTAACCCAACCCCTCTGAATCAGAGAAGTGCGGGGGGGCTGCCTTTTAATCAACATCCACGTCTTCAGCGCCCGGGGAACAGTGGGTTAACTGCCTTGTTCAGGGGCAGAATGACAGATTTTTACCTTGTCAGCTCGGGGATTTGAACTTGCAACCCTCCGGTTACAAGTCCAACGCTCTAACCACTAGGCTACCTGCCGCCCAAGAAAGGCGCCCAAGGGCGCCCAAGAAAGTCCAGCAAGCGCCAGGACCGTCTCCTAATGTTGATTCAGCTGCCGGATCGGGGGCACCACCAGTACAGAGCTTGCTCAGGAATGGCAGCAGGCAGGTGTGAGTGCATCTGCACTCACACCTACCTGAAGACTTTTGGAGGACTTTTGGAGGATGGCCTGGTGTCAAGAAGGGCAGCAAAGAAGCCACTTCTCTCCAGGAAAGACATCAGGGACAGACTGATATTCTGCAGAAGGTACAGGGATTGGACTGCTGAGGACTGTGGTAAAGTCATTTTCTCTGATGAATCCCCTTTCCGATTGTTTGGGGCATCTGAAAAAATCTTGTCCGGAGAAGACAAGGTGAGCGCTACCATCAGTCCTGTGTCATGCCAACAGTAAAGCATCATGAGACCATTCATGTGTGGGGTTGCTTCTCAGCCAAGGGAGTGGGCTTACTCACAATTTTGCCTAAGAACACAGCCATGAATAAAGAATGGTACCAACACATCCTCCGAGAGCAACTTCTCCCAACCTTCCAGGAACAGTTTGGTGACGAACAATGCCTTTTCCAGCATGATGGAGCACCTTGCCATAAGGCAAAAGTGATAACTAAGTGGCTCGGGGAACAAAACATAGATATTTTGGGTCCATGGCTAGGAAACTCCCCAGACCTGAATTCCATTGAGAACTTGTGGTCAATCCTCAAGAGGCGGGTGAACAAACAAAACCCCACAAATTCTGACAAACTCCAAGCATTGATTATGCAAGAATGGGCTGCCATCAGTCAGGATGGTACACCTCCAATGGGCTGCCATCATCCACAGGTACACCTGGACTCAAATTATGTCAATTAGCCTATCAGAAGCTTCTAAAGCCACATCATTTTCTGGAATTTTCCAAGCTGTTTAAAGGCACAGTCAACTTAGTGTACAGTGGGGCAAAAAAAGTATTTAGTCAGCCACCAATTGTGCAAGTTCTCTCACTTAAAAAGATGAGAGAGGCCTGTAATTTTCATCATAGGTACACTTCAACTATGACAGACAAAATGAGGAAAAAAAATCCAGAAAATCACATTATAGGATTTTTTTATGAATTTATTTGCAAATTATGGTGGAAAATAAGTATTTGGTCACATACAAACAAGCAAGATTTCTGGCTCTCACAGACCTGTAACTTCTTCTTTAAGAGGCTCCTCTGTCCTCCACTCGTTACCTGTATTAATGGCACCTGTTTGAACTTGTTATCAGTATAAAAGACACCTGTCCACAACCTCAAACAGTCACACTCCAAACTCCACTATGGCCAAGACCAAAGAGCTGTCAAAGGACACCAGAAACAAAATTGTAGACCTGCACCAGGTTGGGAAGACTGAATCTGCAATAGGTAAGCAGCTTGGTTTGAAGAAATCAACTGTGGGAGCAATTATTAGGAAATGGAAGACATACAAGACCACTGATAATCTTCCTCGATCTGGGGCTCCACGCAAGATCTCACCCGTGGGTCAAAATGATCACAAGAACGGTGAGCAAAAATCCCAGAACCACATGGGGGGACCTAGTGAATGACCTGCAGAGAGCTGGGACCAAATAACAAAGCCTACCATCAGTAACACACTACGTCGCCAGGGACTCAAATCCTGCAGTGCCAGACGTGTCCCCCTGCTTAAGCCAGTACATGTTCAGGCCCGTCTGAAGTTTGCTAGAGAGCATTTGGATGATCCAGATGAGGATTGGGAGAATGTCATATGGTCAGATGAAACCAAAATATAACTTTTTGGTAAAAACTCAACTCGTTGTGTTTGGAGGACAAAGAATGCTGAGTTGCATCCAAAGAACACCATACCTACTGTGAAGCATGGGGGTGGAAACATCATGCTTTGGGGCTGTTTTTCTGCAAAGGGACCAGGACGACTGATCCGTGTAAAGGAAAGAATGAATGGGGCCATGTATCGTGAGATTTTGAGTGAAAACCTCCTTCCATCAGCAAGGGCATTGAAGATGAAACGTGGCTGGGTCTTTCAGCATGACAAGGATCCCAAACACACCGCCCGGGCAACGAAGGAGTGGCCGTAAGAAGCATTTCAAGGTCCTGGAGTGGCCTAGCCAGTCTCCAGATCTCAACCCCATAGAAAATCTTTGGAGGGAGTTGAAAGTCCGTGTTGCCCAGCGACAGCCCCAAAACATCACTGCTCTAGAGGAGATCTGCATGGAGGAATGGGCCAAAATACCAGCAACAGTGTGTGAAAACCTTGTGAAGACTTACAGAAAACGTTTGACCTCTGTCATTGCCAACAAAGGGTATATAACAAAGTATTGAGATAAACTTTTGTTATTGACCAAATACTTATTTTCCACCATAATTTGCAAATAAATAAATTAAAAATCCTACAATGTGATTTTCTGGATTTCTTTTTTTTGAAAATTACAGGCCTCTCTCATCTTTTTAAGACTCAAATACCAGTGGGTCGCTAGCGGGATCATCCCGACACTACTAGCGCAAACCTGTAGCGCCAGATTTAAAATCCGAAAATTGAATTATTAAACATCCAGCTATATACAAGTGTTCCATACTCATCAAAAGCTCTGTTTCTAGGCAATATCACAGCGTTGTCAGATTTCAAAAAGGCTTTACAGTAAAGCAGCACATTCATTTGTTTGAGGGTAGCACCTCACATATTTTCCAATAGCCATGTATCGATTAGCAATCATGGCACACACATAACACATTTCACAGCGAAAACAAAGTAATTACCTGTTGAACTTCTGCTGAGGTCTTCCTAAGTGTCCAACGAAGACAATCCATGGTTCTTTTGTTAGAAAAAGTAACGTCTTTTATCCATAAATCCTCCATTTGGTTCATGCGTTGTAATCAGAAACGACAGCCTCCATTACTCCTTTGAAACTCGGCGCCGACTCGTTAAAATTATACCTATAAACTTGTCCCAAAACAATCAAACATAGTTTTAAATGTATCCTTAGGAACCCTTTTACGTATATGTACTATTATAAATCAGCCGGAATATAAACTGAACGCTAAAAACAATAAATAAGGCACAGCGCGCCTTCTCATGCACGCCAAGCACTCTGAAGAGTTTTCATAACGTGGTCTCTCGTTCCATGCTGTTTATCAATGGCCGAAATTCCCAAGATGGAGTAAAACACCGTCTCGTGGTTGATGACATCATAAGGAAGCGACGTGCACTGAGTTCACATGCCTATATATGGTCATTTTGGATAGGGAGGGGCTCAAAAATGAGCAATGTGTCAAAATGACTTTTTTCAGGACAGAGATTCCTCAGGGTTTTGCCTGCCAAATGCGTTCTGATTGACCCACAGACAAATGGGTAACAGTTTTGGAAAATTCAGAGTGTTTCCTATCCAATGGTACTAAATATATGCATATCCCATTTTCTGGGCCTAAATGGGAGGCATTTTACTTTGGGCACGCCAGGCTCTCCAAAACAGTCAGTTTTTCTGCTGGAGCCGGTGAGGTTTTTAAGTTGGAGAACATGCACAATTGGTGGCTGACTAAATACTTTTTTGCCCCACTGCATGTCAACTTCTGTCATGCACAAAGTAGATGTCCTAACCGACTTGTAGATGTCCTAACCGGTTGAAATACAAGTTTTAAAATGACTCCAACCTAAGCGTATGTAAACTTCCGACTTCAACTGTATATATATACACTACCGTTCAAAGGTTTGGGGTCACTTAGAAATGTCTTTGTTTTTGAAAGAAAAGCACATTTTTTGTCCATTAAAATAACATCAAATTGATCAGAAATACAGTGTAGACATTGTTAATGTTGTAAATGACTATTGTAGCTGGAAATGGCAGATTTTCTATGGAATTTCTACATTGGCATACAGAGGCCCATTGTCAGCAACCATCACTCCTGTGTTCCAGTTGCATGTTGTGTTAGCTAATCCATTTTTATCATTTTAAAAGGCTAATTGATCATTAGAAATCCCTTTTTCAATTATGTTAGCACAGCTGAAAACTGTTACGCAGGTTAAAGATGCAATAAATCTGGCCTTCTTTAGACTAGTTGAGATTTTATTTTTTTGAGAGCCCATGCTCTTACATTGAAAAGTATAGGGAAATAATGAAATCTAGCTCCCAGAATGCAATTCTGGGTGTCAGCAGTCTATGTTCAAGGTTTCAGGCTTGTAACTTCCAAAACGAGTAAGAAATATGAGTTTTAGTACAGGGACACACTCTTGGAAATTAGTGTTTGGGCGCGCAATGAAGACAAGACGCGTCTGCTATTATCGGTTTCCTATTGAACATACTTATTTCCGTATTAAATATTATAATTTGATTACATTTTAGGGTATCTGAGGAGTCAATAGAAACGTATTTTGTTTTAACAAAGTTTAGTGGTAGATTTTCAGATTTCTTTCTCTGCATGTTGAACGAGTGGATTACTCAAATCGATGGCGCCAACTAAACTGACTTTTTGTGATATAAAAAATGATTTTATCTAACATAATGACACTACATGTTATAGCTGGGACGCTTTGGATGACAAATCAGAGGACGATTTTCAAAAAGTAAGTGAATATTTAAATCGCTATTTGTGAATTTATGAAACCTGTGCCTGTGGAAAAATATTTGAATGTGGGGCGCCGTCCTCAAACAATCGCATGGCATGCTTTCGCTGTAATGGCTACTGTAAATCAGACAGTGCAGTTAGATTAACAATAATTTAATACTTCAACCGATATAAGACACTTGTATGTACCTACATGTTTAATATCCATACTTTTTATGATTATTTATTTGAATTGCGCGCCTTCCAGTGTCACTGGAAGTTGTCCTGCTAGCGGGACAAGGATTCACTCCATGGTGCTGAAAAAAGTTCTGCTTTTGGGACAACTTCATGTAGACCCCAACAGTCTGTGGTCTACACCGTTATAGTGCAATTAATATATTGTTTAGTGTTGTGTTGTGGCTTTGTTGGCATACATCAAAAATGTTTTTGCCGACTTTGCCCCACCAAGATATACATGCTAAAATCGCCACTGGACATGTCTCTGTACACAGTATGTGTGTGTTTGTGTGTGTCAGTAAATCTTCATTCCCATAGGACATGACTAGTGCGGAGAGTGTTTTGACTGCGACACTGATCTGAGCAATGAGACGTGGTGTGTGTGTTGTGCCTTGATTTTTGTTTGCTTTTTAGTGTGGGCCTGTATATGTGAATGTTATTTACGTAAATTTCATTAAGTAAGTAATTACTTAAACTCCCCACATACAACACACATCTATTTAGGAGTTTGTGTGTGCCTGATTATTGTAGCTATTTTTGTGTAAGTCTGTGTGTTTGCATGTGCAGTGGGTGTTTGCATGTTTGTGTCAACTGTTTGTGTGTATGTTTCTTTGTCTAATTTATATGTTGTGTGTTTGCATGTGTACTCTGTGTATGTGTCCAACAGTGGTAGCTGCTCTCCAAAACAGCCCTCCCCTCGGCCCTGTTTGGTTGGTGAGACTCCAGCACGCTAATTACAGCTGTCGATCACTGCCGTGTCTCTACCGTTTTCTATCCAGCAGCTCCTTGCCCCTGTACACCACTGCCGCCCACGCTGCAGGAGACAGATTAGCTGCAGCGAAACTATCCAAGTGGAGTTTAGAGACGAGAGCACACACACACCGGATGGGAGCTGACACGAACATACACACACACACACACGTCTATTGATGTGAATTCTGGCTGTTTTAGTAAGGATAAGAGTTGGTTTCTCTGCTAGTCTCCCAGCCTTGTATTATTTCTGATTCACTTGTGGTACAGGCATGCAGGTATCCTTGTGGTTAGAGCGTTGGACTAGTAACGAAAGGTTGCAAGATCGAATCCCTGAGCTGACATGGTAAACATCTGTCGTTCTGCCCCTGAACAAGGCAGTTAACCCACTATTTCTAGGCTGTCATTGAAAATAAGAATTTATTCTTAACTGACTTGCCTAGTTAAAAGTGCTAAGAACAATTGTAAGAGGACTTAGGACACACATTTTGAAAGTATACTGTGGGTGGTGGTTAGGTTTTCAATGACAACAATCAGAGAAGAGACTGACTGCTATGCCCTCACTGAAGAACCAATGTGGATATTCATGGCATAGGGGAAAATAAATCGATAGTCCCCGATAGTCAGTTTTTCACATGGATGATATGTACCATAATTAACAGTCTAAAGTTATAGTAGGAACCTTGCTCATCTTCTAAAATGGGATCCCCTCTTTCTCATCCTCACTAGATCTGGAGTGATGCAAGGGGGCAGTGTTGTCCTTCTCTGCCTCCCCTCACAACCCTATTGCAATATTCAAATGGGTCTGGATGTTATTTTTTTCCTCTCCGCCTGTGTCTGAGAACTCTGAGACTCAATCATTTACTTCTATGTGGAGGGGAAGGGCAGGGGAGCGGCCCAAGTAAAGAGGTGCCTCGTTTTGGGACATGCACCTGTGTGTTAAGGGAGCATCCCACCAGGAAAGAGGTGAGAGGAGGCGGAATCACTGAATTCAATACAAAAGAAGGAATGGAATTCCACACAATCTAACAGGGGAGGTGTGTATGAGTGTATGTGAGCTTTTGACTGATAAATTATGCCACCCTTGCTGTCTTGCTGCCATTGCCCAGGAGTGCTGGCAAGAGTAGCCCCCCAAATAACAGGTCTATGATCAGCCTGCCCTGGGATAGATAAGCCCTAGGTGGTGAGGGTAGGAAACAACATCTCCACCCCGCGATCCTCAACACTGGGGCCCCACAAGGGTGCGTTCTCAGCCCTCTCCTGTACTCCCTGTTTACCCATGACTGCGTGGCCAAGTACGCATCCAACTCAATCATCATGTTTGCTGACGACACTACAGTGTTAGGCTTGATTACCAACAACGACGAGACGGCCTACAGGGAGGAGGTGAGGGCCCTCGGAGCGTGGTGTCAGGAAAATAACCTCTCACTCAATGTCAACAAAACAAAGGAGATGATCGTGGACTTCAGGAAACAGGAGAGGGAGCACCCCCCTATCCACATCGACGGGACAGTAGTGGAGAAGGTGGAAAGTTTTAAGTTCCTCGGCGTACACATCGCGGACAAACTGAATTGGGCCACCCATACAGACAGCGTGGTGAAGAAGGCGCAGCAGCGCCTCTTCAACCTCAGGAGGCTGAAGAAATTCGGCTTGTCACCAAAATCACTCACAAACTTCTACAGATGCACAGTTGAGAGCATCCTGTCGGGCTATATCACCGCCTGGTACGGCAACTGCTCCGCCCACAACCGTAAGGCTCTCCAGAGGGTAGTGAGGACTGCACAACGCATCACCGGGGGTAAACTACCTGCCCTTCAGGACACCTACACCACCCGATGTCACAGGAAGGCCAAAAAGATCATTGAGGACAACAACCACCCGAGCCACTGCATGTTCACCCCGCTATCATCCAGAAGGCGAGGTCAGTACAGGTGCATCAAAGCTGGGACCGAGAGACTGAAAAACAGCTTCTATCTCAAGGCCATCAGACTGTTAAACAGCAATCACTAACATTGAGTGGCTGCTGCCAATATACTGACTTAAATCTCTAACCACTTTAAAATAGGAATTGGATGTAACAAATGTATCACTAGCCACTTTAAACAATTTTGTATATAATGTTTACATATCCGACATTACTCATATCAAATGTATACACTGTACTCTAAACCATCTACTGAATCTTGCCTATGCAGTTCGGCCATCGACTCAAATCTCTAGCCACTTTAATAATTATAATTGGATGAAATCGCTAGTCACATTAAACAACGCCATTTATATAATGTTTACATATCCTACATTACTCATCTCATATGTATATACTGTACTCCATACCATCTACTGCATCTTGCCTACGCTGATCAGCCATCGCTCATTCATGTATTTATATGTACATACTCATATTTATTCCTTTACTCTTGTGTGTATAAGGTAGTTGTGAATTTGTTAGATTATTTGTTACATACTACTGCATGGTCGGAACTAGAAACACAAGCATTTCGCTACACTCGCATTAACATCTGCTAACCATGTGTATGTGACAAATCAAATTTGATTTGATTTGATTTAACCACAAACATGAGTCGTGGAATAAATCTGGTCTGAGACCAGCAACATACTATCTGCACCATGCAGGGTTTCATTGTGAACGCTGATGGCAGATAAACACCTGTCACTATCAACCTTCTTCCCTGGTTTCAATCTGAAATAAAATGCACTTCTACGAAGACAAGAAAGTAAAGCTGCTGCAATTTTTCATAAAATGTTTCCTAAAACCTCAAGTCAACAGACTTCACTTGCATACTTTCCCTCCCACTCTCTACATTGAATTCATTGTCCAGTCAAGATAATTGTAATACCTGTATTACAAAGCTGTAAAAACATAACAATTTTGGCCAGTTATCTAAGAAATCATAATAATTTTGATTATACCTGTTTTCAATTTACCCTCTGTATCTCAGTCATCTCTTAAAAATATAGATTTTTGTATATGTATACAATATTCATTGAATATGGATCTTCTGCTCTATGCTCGGCTACCAAGGGTATTATTTTAGAATTCTGGCAGGTCTAGGAGCACATCAGGTTACAGCAAATTAAAGGAGCCAAATGTCAGCAATGTTCTGCTTACCAACTGAGCGGTACAACCTCCCATATCAGCAGCTCTACATGCCTGTACCACCACCCACTGTGGCATTAAGTATGCATTCATTTTCATTCAGGCGACAAGATAATCTCCTATTTTCCACTCTTTTAATTTGACTTTAAAGTCTCATGTCTGAAAGTCTGACAAAGAATCAACCTCTACTACCCACTTGGCACACATGGTTGAATCGATGTTGTTTCAACGTAACTGGTCAACTTATTGTGACGTGGAAAATACATTGGATTTGAAGAAAAAGTCACCTAATTTCATCCAGAGTTGTAAACATTGAAATCAGGGTAAACAAATTGACTTAACCTGACTAACAGGTTGTTAAATCAATATAATTTCAACATAATGATCATAATATGTTGAAATTGCGTTAAATTCCCTGTAGAAATGTTACAACTATTTTTCATCCTTTATTCAATTGGGTGGTTGAAATTGTTGAATTTCATATTTTATTTCACCTTATTTCAATGTTGTTAAAACAGCCAGCTTCAGTCAGCTGATTCTAGTCAACCCTCTTTGTAAGTTCTAGTCGGGTAGCTTAGTCTCCCATCCAGAGGACCTCCACTTTTGTTAGTGTCTTATTGGTCAAAGTCAATTACTTATCACCACATCTCGTTCAGCCTATCAGCGGCCTTGAATCCTGGGATTTCCGTTTCAGTTAGTCTAAGACCCCAGCACATTGTGTGGTCAGAAATGCACTTTCCACATCCTGATGAGCAGTTTTCCCTCCTGCTGAACTTTCCTCATGTGGACTGAATCCCTGTCTGTCTGATGTTCACTTGTGCCTGCATCTAAACATAAGTGCCTTGAGATCTGTGTCATATTATGAGGAGCTAAGTTTTCTGGCCTATTGTGCATAATTACCATGTGTGTTGAGCTTGTTAGCTAACTTGCGCTACTGCTAGCGTTAGATTTTGCATTTGAATGCATGAGCATTTTAGCATGACTGTCAGCGATTAGCCGTTTATTAGCATTGCTCATTTTATGGTGCTAGGCTATTTTCTATTCTATTTATAATCACTCATGCTCATTGTATTTCACATTTGCCTGAGTTTCATGTGTATAAGTCCACTAAGCTGTTTAGTCTATTGCCATGTGACTAGGCCTACTGCCTGCTGTAGTGTATAGCCCTTGCTGTTATATACTTACTTGTGCTAGCTTATACAGCCATGTCATTCATATTATAGTAGTGCTACACCAGAAGAGCCAGAATGTGGTTCTGCAGCCCCAGTGCAAGTTTTTTTTTCTCTTCTTTCCTTTCAGAACCATAGTTAATGTCAGTTCTCACTGGACATGATTCTCAGTTATCTGAACCATGAGTGGTCAGATGTGTGTGTGGTGTGTGTGAATGTGGACATCTTCTTCCATTACACTCCCCTTAACCTGGACATCCGCCTCATCTTTGTTCTGACCGGACATTCTGTAGTGTTTGTAACCGGCCTTAAACCATCACCTAAGGTTTCTTATTACATTCATGGTCCTTCTATTCTCTACAACCTATCCCTATTTCACATTGTCCCTTCGAGCAGGATGCTGTAACTGCCAGAACCCAAGGATGATAGTCACCAGAGAAGATCCTCCACAAGTTGTGGTCCATCCGCGCTGACCAGCTCACCTACCACAATATCTCATTAAATACGTTGATGGCTACGGGTCAAGGCACAGACTACCACACACATCCACATACCACTCCTATGAGGGAGAGCAGCTTGAGGGTTTTCTTGAGCACTTGAGATGGGATATACTTTAGTCAAAGTGGCCTTCTTCCCCTTCAACAATTCATCAATGCAAATAGTCTGGGTAGCCATTTGATTAGCTGTTCAGGAGTCTCTTGGACCTAGACTTGGCGCTCCGGTACCGCTTGCCGTGCAGTAGCAGAGAGAACAGTTTATGGCTAGGGTGGCTGGAGTCTTTGACCATTTTTACGGCCTTCCTCTGACACCGCCTGGTATAGAGGTCCTGGATGGCAGGAAGCTTGGCCCTAGTGATGTACTGGGCCGTACGCACTACCCTCTGAGGCAGAGCAGTTGTCATACCAGGCAGTGATGCAACTAGTCAGGATACTCTCGATGGTGCAGCTGTAGAACTTCTACCAAATCATGCCAAATCTTTTCTGTCTCCTGAGGGGAAATAGGCTTTGTCGTGCCCTCTTCATGACTGTCTTGGTGTATTTGGACCATGAAAGGTTGATGTGGACACCAAGGAACTTGAAGCTCTCAACCTGCTCCACTACAGTCCCGTCGATAAGAATGGGGGCGTGCTTGGCCCTCCTTTTGCAGTAGTCCACAATCATCTCCTTTGTCTTGAGGGAGAGGTTGTTGTCCTGGCACCACACGGTCAGGTCTCTGACCTCCTCCCTATATGCTGTCTCGTCGTCGTTGGTGATCAGGCCTACCACTGCTGTGTCATCGGAAAACGTAATGATGGTGTTGGAGTCGTGCCTGGCCATGCAGTGATGAGTGAACAGGGAGTGCAGGAGAGGACTGAGCACGCACCCATCAAATATAGGATGATAATATGTTGAAATTAGATTGATGTAACAACTTGTTAGTCAGGTTAATAACTTCTTAGGGAGCGGCTCCCAAGGTGACGGTTTTGGAGAGTCTGGCATGCCCAAAGTAAAATGCCTCCCACTCAGGCCCAGAAAATAGGATATGCACATAATTAGTACTATTGGATAGGAAACACTCTGAAGTTTCTAAAAGTGTTAACATAATGTATGTGAGTATAACAGAACGGATATAGCAGGCGAAAACCCGAGGAATTTCTGTCCTGGAAAAAGTGTTTTTGACACATTGCCTCATTTTGAACCCCTCCCTATTGAAAACAGCCATTTCTGGGAGTAAGATTGCAGTACCTATTGCTTCCACTGGATGTCAACAGTCTCTAGACAGTGTTTGGTGACGTTATAGTTGCTCTGGATGGTAATAGAAGAAGAATTTCGAACTGGTCATCGGATGTAAACAGAAGAGGAAGCACGTTCACGGGCTCGCGCACGCTGTGGTTTTTTCCTTTCCTATCGTCCAGGTTATAATCTGGTTGAAATATTATAGTAAATATACATAAAAGTGTTTCTAAGGATATATTATCAATGTTGTTTGATTGTTCTTGGACAAGTGTATAGGTATAGGTTGAACGCGTTCTCTTCACGGTTCAATGGGCGAGTGGACGCTGTATTTTATGAACATATTGCGCCAACCAAACAGAGATTTATGGATATAATAAATTACTTTTTCTAACAAAAGAACCATTGGATGTCTTCGTTGGACACTTGGGAAGCCCTCAGCAGAAGTTCTTCAAAAAGTAAGGGATTTGTTTTCGCTTTGAAATTTGTTTTGTGTGAACTGCGATGGTTTATGAATTTATGCTAATGGTAAATATTGGAGGTGCTACCCTCAAACAATCAAATGTTGTGCTTTCGCCGTAAAGCCTTTTTGAAATCTGACAACGCTGTGATATTGCCAAGAAGCAGAGCTTTTGATGACTATGCAACACTTGTATATTGATGAATGTTGATTTTGTTGGATTTTGAATTTGGCGCCTTGCATTTCACCGGGTAGCGCCCCACCACTCCATAAGTAGTTAAAGGTAGACTCAGCAATATGATGGAGATTCAGAAAGTAAACAGCAATGTAATTTCCACGTTGATGCATTGACAAATTACGTTAAATAACATTGATTCAACCAGTGTGTGCCCAGTGGGTAGTCAAGGTTCAGTTCTTTGTGGGTATTGCCTTGTACCATATATTCCTCAAATTGAATTTTGTCTTGTTTATGCCTTGAAGAAATGTTGTTAACACAACCGTCTCTGCTATATCTGAGGTGTGGGGGAGTGCAATTAATTCATGCTGTTGATTTTCTCCAATATCAAATCCTTATATGCAAATTACTTCCTTACTCCCACCCTCTGCTTTCCTCCCCTCCTGGGTAGCATCAGGCATTTTAATCCCAGCCAGTGTTGCCGGTGGCGACATGAACCTTATCTCTCGCACTCTGTTACTGCTCTGAGCACTTCGACACATAGCCATAATGTCACTGCTGCAGATGTTTCACCATAGAATTAGGAATTAGAATAATATATCTGGGTTTCAGCCTGAGAAGCTTTGCAGCTCTGTGTGTGTACAGTGTGTGTGCATATGTGCATGCTTGACTGTCAGACAGTATATTGTCTGGACCCAACACATGAAGGGGTGGATCAACCCTCATGACTAATGCCTACTAATGGTAATGACATGTAATAGGGGTATGATCTGAAACTACTTATTGGAGGATTTCCTGCTTTGATTCAACTGGCTAACTTCAGAGCATTACAGACACACAATGCCTTGCTCTAAATCTGTCCCTGTACAGAGATACAATGTATAATACAGTGCTGTTCGAATGTAATAGCAAAACTGCCCAACCCCCATGAAGTGTCAGATGTGTGCCAATGACTGAGTTAGTACTTACAATGCTAGACATGCTACCGTTTCAGTTTATGGGGAATGTTATTGGTATATGGAGTGAATTATTTTAAGTGTTAGGTGATGAGGTAGTTGCAGGGTTGCCTAGACCTGCCAAAACTTTCATCTACCAAAGGTTAAGTACTGTCATTTAATTGTACTTGAATGATCTACTCTGTGTGAGAGAAGATAATGATTGCTATTCTTGGTTGTGCTTTGTTCTGCTTTTCTGCCATGTAGTTTAAATGCCACACAGCCAGGGCCACCTCTCCATTTGATTTGATGCATTCCTATTTGATAACCCAATATGGAACAAATTAATGTCAAATTAATACGTTTTCAATTATTCAACAACAGAACAATACAACACAGCTAGAGTAAGTACTACAACAAAAAGTCAATCAACCCTCCCCACCCCCAAAATAAAAATAAATTAAAACAATGACAAATTACTAAATAAAAATAATAAATTAGTAAAATTAGAATAGTAATAATACTAATGACTAAATAAGACAAATGACAAGAGATACCAACATATACACAAAGCAATACAAACAGTACATTACAGAGAGACAATAGCTACATCAATCTACATTGATCTACATGCACAAGCTCACATCCACCAACCTCAATGGAAGTGTTTCCATATAGTCCAGAAAGGGTTGCCATATTTTCACAAAGTGGTTTAATTTATTTTTTAAAGCATAGGTTATCTTCTCCATAGGAATACACATTCATTTCAGAGAGCAATCTTGTAAATTGGGAGAAGGTGGCAAGGGCGATTTCTATCAATTAGATTTTGAAGTTATTCCTCAAAGTCACATTTGTGAAGTTACCCAGAAGGCATATTTCAGGGTCAAGTGGGAAAGGGACCTCCATAATAAAGGCCAGGGTGTCACAAACACACAAATTGTCTTATGGTCTTGTTATCAAGGGACTTAAAGAAACTCTCGGGTAGGGATATGGGTAAAGATTGAAATAGGTACATCATCTTATGCAGAATGTTCATCTTGATACAGTTAATTCTCCCAAATAATGTGAGAGGCAGATCTATCTATTCAAATCATCCACCACCTTCTGAACCAAGACAGAGTAGTTAAGCTTGTACACATTTCTTAAGTCATTATCAACTGTGATTCCTAGATATTTGAACCCCTGTGGCGACCATCTGAAGGGACCCGTTCGTTCACAAATGCTATAGTCTAAGCGAGTCAGTGGAAGTATGTCACTTTGTCCATGTTGACATTGTAACCTGAAATAGAGCTGTATGTACCCAAAAGCATTTGTAATTTTGAAAGGGATCTGGTCGGGTCAGAGAGGAACAAAATAATGTTGTCTGCGAACAATGAGATCTTATGCGTTATCTGGCCCATCTGAAAACCCTTTATGCCAGGATCCGTTCTTATGGCCTCCGCCAGGGGTTATTTGGCTAGCACAAAAAGGAGCGGGGGAAAGTGAACAGCCCTGTCTACTACTTCTAAAGAGTGGGAATGTGGCTGACATCATGCCATTAGTGGTGATCTTGGCTTGCGGTTTATAGTATAAAGTCTTAACCCAGTTGACAAACGAAGGACCACAGTTAAATTAGCAAGTATCTTGAATAGGTATGGCCACTCCAGCCTATCAAAGGCCTTTTCAGCATCTAAAGATACTGCTATACTAGGATCGCTCCTCACACAGGCCATGTGAATTACGTTGAATAACCTGTGCAAAGTATTGGTGGAGGATCTTTTCTGTATAAAGCCTGTTTGATCGATGTTAATCAGGTTTCGCAAATATTGTCCTAATCGATTAGCCATCGCCTTAGAAATCGATTTATAGTTTGCATTGAGGAACGAGATCGGCCTATAATAAGAGCATTATAGAGGATCTTTATTTTTTTTATATATAACTGTTATATTAGCCGTGGAAAATAAGTACGGTATGCTCTGCGTCTCAGCAGCTAAATTTAGATTTCCTGGTGATTTGCTGGATTGTCTCCTAGTGATTGTCTCCTGGTGATTTGCTGGATTATAGAGAGGAAATTGCCTTTTCGATTTCTGTTTTTGTAAAGGGGCGATCTAGTTTGTTTTGGTCATCCTGTGTGAGGTGCGGGGAGTTAAATTGTAGACAGAAATGTGTCTATCATTGTTAGTTCCTTTCCACCAGAAGTGTATAACTCAGAATAGTATTGTTTAAATGAATCATTAATCTCTTCCGGGTTGTGAGACAGTTGTCCATTCTATGTTTCAATAGTTGATGGTTCTCGAATTCTCCTCAGCTTTTATTTGCCAGGCCAAGAGTTTGTGTGTTTTCTCCCTCAATTCATAATATCTTTGCCTAGTTCTAAGAATAGCCTTTTCAGTTTTGTAAGTACTTAGGGTATTATATTTTAGTTTTTTTATTCACCAATGAGCAGTATGTTATTTGTAGTAATAGGATTTCATTCTCTAATTCATTCAATTCAGCAGTGCATTTATTTTTAAGACATTTGGTATAGGAAATGATTTGACCCCTAAGAAAGGCCTTTAATGTATCCCATAGTACAAAACTATTGGGAGTGGATGGACACCTTGTTTCACAGAAAAACGTAATTTGGTCTCTGATAAATTGACAAGATTCTGCCTGTTTCAAAAGAGTTTGTGTTTAGGCGCCATTGACAAGTCCCTTGAACTCCATCTGGCATCCAAACAGAAAGTGTGAGGGGAGAATGATCTGAGATAGTTCTGGATAAATACTCAGTTTCCACAACTCTATGGGTTACCTGTGCTGATAGGAGAAAATAATCAACCTTGGTATCAGAGTTATGCGGGCAGATGTAGAATAAGTAACCCCTATCTTGGGGGTGGAGCTGTCTCCATATGTCTTTCAAATTTAAGTCTTTCATAAATGATAGAGTGCATTTGGTTGACTTAGTCAATGAGGTTGCTTTAGTTAACTTTTCAAGTACCAGTGGGTCGCTAGCGGGCTCATCCCGACACTACCAGCGAAAATCTAAAGCGCCAAATTCAAAATCCGAAAGTTGAATTATTAAACATCCAGCAATATACAAGTGTTCCATACTCATCAAAAGCTCTGTTTCTTGGCAATATCACAGCGTTGTCAGATTTCAAAAAGGCTTTACGGCGAAAGCAGCACATTCATTTGTTTGAGGCTAGCACCTCACATATTTTCCAATAGCCATGTATCGATTAGCCATCATGGCACACACATAACACATTTCACAGCGAAAACAAATCAATTACCTGTTGAAGAACTTCTGCTGAGGTCATCCTAAGTGTCCAACGAAGACAATCCATGGTTCTTTTGTTAGAAAAAGTAACGTCTTTTATCCATAAATTCTCCATTTGGTTTGCGCGTTATAATCAGAAACGACAGCCTCCACTCCATTGAAACGCGGCGCCAACTCGTTCAAATTATACCTATAAACTTGTCCAAAAACAATCAAACATAGTTTTAAATGTATCCTTAGGAACACTTTTACGTATATTTACTATTATAAATCAGCCGGAATATAAACTGAACGCTAAAGACGGTAAATAAGACACGGCGTGACTTCTCGTGTGAAGAGTTTTCAGAACGTGGTGTCCTCATGCCATGCTGTTTTTCAATGGTCTAAATTCATCCAAAATGGAATAAAACACCGTCTCGTGGTTGATGACATCATAAGGAAGCGACGTGTACTGCATTCATATGCCTATATATGGTCATTTTCAATAGGGAGGGGTTCCAAAATGAGCAATGTGTCAAAATGACTTTTTCCAGGACAGAGATTCCTCAGGGTTTTGCCTGCCAAATGCGTTCTGATTGACCCACAGACAAATGGGTAACAGTTTTGGGAAATTCAGAGTGTTTCCTATCCAATGGTACTAAATATATGCATATCCCATTTTCTGGGCCTAAATGGGAGGCATTTTACTTTGGGCACGCCAGGCTCTCCAAAACAGTCACCTCTGCTGCTGGTACTTCTGCTGCTGGTGAATTAAGGATCTACGTCATACCAGTCATCCAACAGATTCCCATTCAGAGCGACACAGAGAAGCATCCAGGGTCAATGCCCTGCTCAAGGGCACGTTGACAGATCTCCCACCAGATCTACCCCCACAGTTCCCCAATAGCTGTCCCTCAACCATTCGAGACCCCTCCCACAGCCCTCCCCAAGAAGAAAAATTTAAAATACAATGAATTCCATTCCATTCCCCACCCCCAAGAACCCCCCAATGCACCAACAACCAAGAGAATGAACTAAAGAGAAAAAAGGAAAAGACAGAAGAAAACAGCAAACAACAATGCAAAAAAAAGATAGATATATATAATAATACATTTAAAACAAAGGACATCAAGGACAACTAAAATCATAACAGCAATGCCAACTGTATATGTTGCCTATGCCGTTCGGCCATCGACTCAAATCTCTAGCCACTTTAATAATTAAAAAGTGGATGTAATAAATGTATCACTAGCCACTTTAAACGATGCCACTTATAATGTTTAAATGTCCATCATTTCTCATCTCATATGTATATACTGTACTCTATACCATCTACTGCATCTTGCCTATGCCGGTCAGCCATCGCTCATCCATATATTTATATGTACATACTCGTATTCATTCGTTGTTGTGAAATTGTTAGATTACTTGTTAGATACTACTGCATGGTCGGAACTAGAAGCACAAGCATTTAGCTACACTCGCATTAACATCTGCTAACCATGTGTATGTGACAAATAAAATTTGATTTGATTTTGATGTTTGTGTGCATGTCTGGCACTATTACATGTACTGTATGTGTGTGTTCTTGTATGTGTTTATTTGAATGAGAGTGTGTGTATATGCATGTGTACAAACACCTGCACGGCATCAGCCTCAGGCAAACCAGCATTAGTTGTAGAAACACTGCCCCTCAGTGTCATTCAAATGTACTTTTTATAATGTTTTATTTTGACTTTTTTAATTTTATTTTTTTACTTTTATCTATCTCCCACACAGCAAGTCTACTCCCACTTGTCTCCAATTCCACATCCCAACTCTCAGCTTCCCTCAGCCCATTCCACCTATCTCTGCTGGCCACCCACTTCGGGTTTCTACGCAACACATATCTTTCAACTATGCTGTGATGTTTAACGTACAATTTCAATCTATCTAATCGAATAGAATCCACAGATTGTGAGTTGAAGATAAATACTTTTACTAAGAGTATTAGTATATTAGTAATTGGCTGACCGGTCTCTCCAGATCTCCTAACAGTACTATTTCTAGGGTCAATTTCAATGCTATGCATTTTCAGCCATTCCTGAACCTGAGACCAGAAACAGGCTACCTTAGGGCAATACCAAAATAAATGGTCTATTGATTCTGTATCCTCACAACAAAATCTGCAGAGCTTTCATGATTTTATTCCCCAAATATTCAACATATTTGGGAATACATCTTGAATAAAACTATAATATTCATAATTAGGTGCATATACATTAAGCAAGGTCCAAGATTCAGAATACATTCTGACATGGACCACTACATAACGTCCCAGTAGATAAAAAAAGAAATTGTAACACAGAAGGGTAAATTCTTATTAATCAACTCAGCTACTCCCCGTGTCTTTGTGTAAAAAATGAAGAGGCAAAGACCTGTCCTACCCATTCCCTCTTTAACTTTTTATATTCTGCCCGTTAGATGTGTTTCTTGTATAAATGCAACATCGGTCTTTAGCTTTTTCAAGTATATAAGGACTAGTTTTTGTTTAACAGGACCGTTCAGTCCATTAACGTTTAACGATGTATAATTTACTATCTTAGCCATATTGTTCACTCAATACATGACTGCAAATGTCAGGAGTATGTCCAATAAGGGTGTGGGATATTCTATTGCCTATTTTCGGTGAGCCTGTAGTCAAACACATTATAAAGCAAAGGTCTCTCAGAAAACAGTACTGTTATATAAAGTAATAAAAACAGACAATTCCCCCTCCTCCTCCCCAGTGCTGTTCTTGAACGTGCCCAGCACAAATCCCACCTGTAGTGGAGCTACGTTCCCAGCGTCGCAATTCCTAAATTACATTTCTAACATGAAGACAAACGTGAACCTGGAGCTCGAGCCCAGTATATTAACACATTTTGAATTCTTCACCCATCCTTATATGGTGCAAGTCAAAAACAAAACCAATAACGGGTGTCCTGATCCAAACACACCTAACGTTGTCCAGGACTAAAAATAAAAATACAAGACATCATGGCTTAGCCATATAAAAGGTCTAACACATAATAATATTGACCTCTGAGGACCATGCCTGTCCCAAATAACAACTTAAAAACAATGTCACTCTGGAAAAAACGAAAACATTTTGTTTACATGGGTTTTGGGATCTTACCTCATTGATCTGTCAGTAAACTATTGGTTAATCCAGCAAAGCATTCCTACCGGTTATGCAAGTAATAAGGCATGCTAGTGGGACACAGCACAGCTAGCAGTGAAATGAACCTGGTCCGTTATCCAATCAACCATGTCCTGAGCCGATCGCCTGCAGTCCGCGGAGAAAAGTTGCAACTTCTTTGGGCGTTTTGAAGAATCTTCTCTGTCCGCCATTGATGATTCTCTCCGTTGCAGAATTTAATCGCTTCCCTGTTGTGTAGGATAACTCCTTTCTCCTTGAAATGTTTGGCCGCAGTTCTGAGAACCTTCTCTCTGTCCTGGTACCTCAGGAACCGAAAGGGTTGTGGGTTCTGATCAGGGAATGGGCGAGTGACCTGTGTGCCCGCTCGAAAACCAGGGGTTCAGCAAAATGTTCTTTGCCCAGTAGGGAGGGGATAATGGCGTGTTGATAGTCGTTGTCAAACCTGAGATGAAGTTTTTTTATTTCAGTCAACTGTGTTTAGATGGAGCAGTTGAACTCAACCGTTTTCAAGTTAAAATGTGTTGTGAGGGAGTCATTGCCTTCTTTGATAACTTTGAGCTAGCCTAGTTTCATCCTGAGGTGTCATGGTGCCATCTTGGGTTTCTGAGGAGGCCATGGTCAGAGGTTCTTTCTCCGTCGTTTCTTGGTCTGTTTCGGTGCTTCCCTTGCCTTTTTTTTTTGTCTCGTAGGCATATCAACACTCTTGGCTACAATGTAGTAATAAGTATGGATGAAGTTATCAAGTTTTAGGATACGTTTGTCAAAGATTTATCGGGAAGCTCTCGGTCACGCTTCTTACTAGCTTTGCTGCATCACGTGACTCCCAATGTCTGAAGACTTATTTAAGGGAAATATTAAAAAGTAAACATAATCATTGTTTCTGTAGCTGTCTCTTTCAATTGAAGTGAAAAGCCCCTGCTTATGAGCTACCATTTTAAAAAGGTAACTTCTGTCAGTCAATAAATTGTACATTAATTTAATAATGACATGTTATTGGATTTTCAACATTGCAGAACCAATTACATTTTTGTTAACTAATTTAGAAAATAAAGACAAATGGCATGGAAAACATTATTGTCATCCCAGAGCTAGTACTGCGTTGCACAGCCTTTGGCCAAGATAACTGCCAACAAATGCTTCTTGTAGCCATCAATGAGTTGTTTCAACAGTGTGAACAGAACTGTGTGGGAAGTCCTTCCTTGTCTCGCAGGCTGGTTTGATTAAACTTACTAGAGCACCGTTCAGGGAAATATCGATCAGGGCAAACCCAAGAGCGCTTTGTGATTTTCAAGTGGGCAGTAAAGTGCAGCCTAGCTGATGCCTTTCTGACAACATAATTAGCCAGCCTCTGCCTGGCTTTTTTGCTGGAGCACTCAACTCTTAACGCAGTCACAAACAACATCGAACTGTTATAATGTCTTGCGGGATCTCGTTATGGCTTCTGCGTGGAGTAACTCTGCGAATGCCTTGTAATTCAACTAAACGGCTCCCAGTGCTTCTGTCCCCTAGGCAGAAATGCAGGCAGACAGAGAACTACGGAAGGTGCTGCCACTGCTGAGTCGGTTGTCAGGCTTAGTGCCTGGGAGCAAGGCAGTTTTATGGATCTGGCTGATGGAAGATCCAGTACTAAGGCAGAATGGCAGTTTACATAGATGTCTGTAAAGAAGTGGCCCTGTTGTCTCAATCGCGGGTGCCGGCACTACCAGGCCTCTGATCCAGTAAAAAAAGTGTCATTTTTTCCCTTTCTCTTTTCCTCTGGTCTCTCTCGGTCTTACTCTTCCGCTCTATCTCTCTCTCTCCACCTCTCTCTCTCTTCTTGCACCCCCTTCTCTCTCTCCCCCTCTCTCCCACCACCCCCTCTTCCAGGCTTAAGCAAACAGTTTTGGGATATGTTTGATTCGAAGGCTGAGACTTGGGCACACCTTCTGTTAATAGAATACGCATGGCTGGCTCTCCCTGGGGCTGTCGGCGATGAGAGGATGTTATTGTTAGTACTGTCATGAATTCTCAAAATCTGTTAATTCCTTACCACATTTTCACTACTATATGCAGGGGTGAAAGTAGATTATATTTCTTACCAGTATGGGATTTTTAAGTAGAAGGACGGAAAAGCTCAGTTCTGGTCACTTTTTTAAATGACATTCAACTCCAAAATGAATGAAAATATAAATATGCTGACACCATCTAAAAAGTAATTTCCACCTCCAGACATGAGCCAAATAACATATTAGTACAATTGTTCGTAAAAATTATGCCTATGCATGGTCTAAATTATCAATAAGCATTATCACCTGTAGCCCAACTGATGCAGCATAGTGGCTATACATAAATAGGCTAAAGCATGGGGTTGCCTATCTGCATTTACCCTATTGAGCTACTCATTAGTACAGTCCTGCATGGGTTCGGATACCCTGTTTCCCCGGGTGAGCGCCCCACCCCCAAAAAAATCAGCTGGAGCGTGGAATGAAAATATTTAAAATCAAGATAATACCCTTTTTAAAAACGTTTGTGTTGCGAATTCCATTCTGTGAGCGCTGAGGCAGACTTAAGGCTACCAGCCATGAACACATTCCGAGTGTTTGGAGCCGGGAACTGTCCATTATTTATGTGGAATTTGTCCATGCACAAAGCTTATATTCCCTCTCCCTCTTATGTTCCCTCTTATGAGAATAAAACATGTTGCCAAGTTAAATTTCCCTGGATAGCCTAGCTCAGACGAAAATGGCTAAGGTAGGCCTAACCGGAGAAATAAAAAGAAAGATTATGACAAGGGAATAGGCTACAACACCATTGTGGAAACTGGTGCTGCGCGAGTGAAATCCATAGTTTACAAGGACAAAAACTTGGTAGATGGATACACAGCCTGCACAAAGTGCAAGCAGGTAGGCGTACTTGTTTTTGATAATTTAGTAAAGTATCTGTTAATTATTACATTAATTCAGGCTTTTGTTAATTAGACCATAAGCAGGCCATATAAAGTTTAAACCGGTGCAGCTGGTAAAAGTTTGAGTAGCCTACTAAATAAATGTAGTCAATTTTTGCAGCCTATATTCGATTCTGTGAATTCCCTCCATATGGTACTCTTAACATGAATGCTGTTACAGGTTTTGTTTTTTCCAATTATGATATGAGGTTGGACTTTTAGCACATATAGCATGTTGACACGTCCTGTAGAGCGCACCGATTAGTGTCTCCTCGTTAGTCAGTATGTGTTACACCTGTGCTGGCTTGTCCATCTTGTTAGTTGGAAGGTGTTTCACCTGTGCTTGCCCAAGTTATATTTAAGAGTGACTGATCCAGTGCTCCAATTGTCTTAAAAGATGTGGAGTGTCAACACCTTTAGTTGGCTCTCCCTATTTGATTTCTAGAAAAACGTTCCTTTGTCTGATCTTCCTGTCTGGAACTGCGAGGAGACACAGCGTAACCTACGTTACTAGCTACCATGACAAAGACCAAAGCCAGCGGAGTACTGTTGAGGACAGTGGTGTCTCTCATACGTAAAGGATATTCTTAAACGAACAAAAAGAGTCCTACAAGCAGTTGTTACAACAACAAGAAAATAGCTTCAAGTGTTTTAACCAAATTCTACTAATAAAAGAATGGACGACCTGACCAGAGAGGTCCAGGACCTGAAGAACAGTTTGCAGTTCTCCCAGGGTCAGCTTGATGAGTTGAAACAGGAGAATTTGAAGATGACAGCAATCTAAGTCCTTGAGAGAGGACATCAGTTGTGTGTGTGTGAATCCATGATAACAATGATGGATAAATCTCGAGGGACAATCAAGGCGGAACAACATGGTTGTGGATATTTTTTAATCTTGCTTTGTTTGCTCTTTTCAGTATTATGTCTATCTCTGATAAGCTACCCAGGAAAGGGCTGAAAATAGCCCACATTGATACACAGTTGAAGTTGGAAGTTTACATACACCTTAGCCAAATACATTTAAACTCAGTTATTCACAATTCCTGACATTTAATCCTAGTAAAAATTCCCTATCTTAGGTCACTTAGGATCACCACTTTTATTTTAAGAATGTGAAATGTCAGAATAATAGTAGAGAATGATTTATTTAAGATTTTATTTCTTTCATCACATTCCCAATGGGTCAGAAGTTTACATACACTCAATTAGTATTTGGTAGCATTGCCTTTAAATTGTTTAACTTGGGTCAAACGTTTCGGGTAGCATTCCACAAGCTTCCCACAACAAGTTGCGTGAATTTTGGCCCATTCCTCCTGACAGAGCTGGTGTAACTGAGTCAGGTTTGTAGGCCTCCTTGCTCGCACACGCATTTTCAGTTCTGCCCACACATTTTCTGTAGGTCAGGGCTTTGTGATGGCCACTCCAATACCTTGACTTTGTTGTCCTTAGGCCATTTTGCCACAACTTTGGAAGTATGCTTGAGGTCATTGTCCATTTGGAAGACACATTTGTGACCAAGCTTTAACTTCCTGACTGATGTCTTGAGATGTTGCTTCAATATATCCACATAATTTTCCATCCTCATGATGCCATCTAATTTGTGAAGTGCACCAGTCCCTCCTGCAGCAAAGCACCCCCACAACATGATGCTGCCACGCCTGTGCTTCACGGTTAGGATGGTGTTCTTCGGGTTGCAAGCCTCCCCCTTTTTCCTCCAAACATAACGATGGTCATTATGGCCAAACAGTTCTATGTTTGTTTCATCAGACCAGAGGACATTTCTCCAAAAAGTACGATCTTTGTCCCCATGTGCAGTTGCAAACCATAGTCTGGCTTTTATATGGCGGTTTTGGAGCAGTGGCTTCTTCCTTGCTGAGCGGCCTTTCAGGTTACGTTGATATAGGACTCGTTTTACTGTGGATATAGATACTTTTGTACCTGTTTCCTCCAGCATCTTCACAAGGTCCTTTGCTGTTGTTCTGGGATTGATTTGCACTTTTCGCACCACAGTACGTTCATGTCTAGGAGACAGAACGTGTCTCCTTCCTGAGCGGTATGACGGCTGTGTGGTCCCATGGTGTTTATACTTGCGCACTATTGTTTGTACAGATGAACGTAGTACCTTCAGGCGTTTGGAAATTCCTCCCAAGGATGAACCAGAATTGTGGAGGTCTACAATTTTATTTCTGAGGTCGGCTGATTTCTTTTGATTTTCCCATGATGTCTAGCAAAGAGGCACTGAGTTTGAAGGTAGGCCTTGAAATGCATCCACAGGTACACCTCCAATTGACTCAGGCTAATTGACATCATTTATCAGAAGCTTCTAAAGCCATGACATAATTTTCTAGAATTTTCCAAGCTGTTTAAAGGCACCGTCAACTTACTGTTTGTAAACTTCTGACCCACTGGAATTGTGATACAGTGAAATAATCTGTCTGTAAACAATTGTTGGAAAATTGCTTGTGTCATGCACAAAGTAGATGTCATAACCGACTTGCCAAAACTATAGTTTGTTAACAAGAAATTTGTGGAGTGATTGAAAAACAAGTTTTAATGACTCCAACCTAAGTGTATGTTAACTTCCAACTTCAACTGTATGTAGCCTTAGAAATAAGGTTAATGAAATCAATAACTTGCTAACATCAGATAACATTCATATATTAGCCATTTCTGAGACTCACTTAGATAATTCATTTGGTGATACAGCAGTAGAAATACAAGCATATGACATTATAGAAGAGACAGAAATGCTTATGGGGAAGGTGTTGCTGTAAATGTTCAGAGCCATATACCTGTAATGCTTAGAGAAGATGTGTCAAGTGTTATTGAAGTGTTGTGGTTGCAGGTTCACTTGGCACATCGAATGCCTTTTCTTTTGGGGTGTTGCTATAGGCCACCAAGTGCTAACAGTCAGTATCTAAATAATGTGTGAAATGCTTGATAGTGTATGTGATGTAAACAGAAGTCTACTTTCTTGGAGACCTGACTGGTTTTCATCAAGCTGTCCGCTCCAGAGGAAGATTCTTACTCTAACCAGTGCCTGTAATCTGGTTCAGGTTATTAATCAACCTACCAGGGTGTTGACAAACAGTACAGAAACAAGATCATCCACATGTATCGATCACATTTTTATTAATACTGTAGAACTTTGTTCTAAAGCTGTATCCGTACCCATTGGATGCAGTGATCACAAAATAGTGGCTATATCCAGGAAAGCCAAAGTTCCAACAGCTGGCCCCTAAAAGATCATAAGAGATCATACAAAATATTTTGCTGTGACTCTTATGTGGATGATGTTAACCTGTTACAGCTAGGGTCCCCATTTTCCGAATTTTCGCCTGTCTGACGTGCCCAAAGTTAAATGCCCGCCACTCAGGGCCAGAAACTAGGATATTCACATAATTAGTACTATTGGATAGGAAACACTCTGAAGTGTCTAAAACCATTAAGATATAGTCTGTGGGTATACCAGAACAGATATAGCAGGCAAAAACCCGAGAAGTTTCTGTCCGGAATTACTTTTTCTGTTGCTCTCCTCTCACTTTGAAGCCCTGGTAATAGAAATCAATGGGGAATAGGACACAGGTTGCAGTACCTATGGCTTCCACTGGATGTCAACAGTCTCTGGAAAGTGTCTGGAGGAAAAAGCCCTGAGGAGATCCTTATAGAAGAAGAAAGACTACAGGAAGGGAAAAATGTAAACAACCGTGCACGTTCACGAGAACGTGAGCGCGCCCAGCTTTCTTTTCCTTTTATAACGTTTCAGTTACCATCTGTGTAAAATATGATCTCTATGATTCATAAAAGAATACATAAGGATGCATTATTAATGATATTTGATTTGTTTGTGAAAAGATGAGAGGTATAACTTGAACGCGATCCCTTCACTGTAAAACGGGGGAGTAGACTGACAATGCTTGGTGGAGTAGCTGAACATAACGTGCCAACAAAACAGAGATTTATGGATATAATGAATTACTTTTTCTAACAAAAGAACCATGGATTCTCTTGTTTGGACACTTGGGAAGACCTCAGCAGATGTTATTTGAAAGGTAAGCGATTTATATTAGCTGTGATATGGACATTTTGAGAACCGAGCTGGATATGAATTTATGCTAATGTGGAAAATATGTGAGGTACTAGCCTCAAACAATCAAATGTAGTGCTTTCGCCGTAAAGCCTTTTGAAAATCTGACAACGCAGTGATATTGCCAAGAAGCAGAGCTTTTGATGGCTATGCAACACTTGTATATCGAAGGATGTTAAATATTACGAATTTTTATTTTGAATTTGCAGCGTTATGTTTGCTCTGAAAACGATCCCGCTAGCGGGATCCGTGCGCAGAGAGGTTAAAAATATTTGCTGGTCTGATGTGATTAATGAGGAGCATCCAGACGCTGCACTTGATGAAAATATGAAATTACTTCTCCCAATTATTGATTAACATGCACCTGTTAAGAAACTGACTTTGAGAACTGTTAAGGCTACTTGGATTGATGAGGAATTAAAAAACTGGTTGAAAGAGATGGGGCAAAAGGAGTGGCTAAAAAGCCTGGCTGCACATCTGACTGGCTGACTTACTGCAAATTGAGAAATTATGTGACTAAACTCAACAAAAATAAGAAGAAACAGTATTATTAAGCCAAGATCAATGATGTATAGAATGATGGAAAGAAACTTTGGAGTACTTTAAATGAAATTATGGGCAGAAAGACAAATTCAACTCCCTCTTTCATCGAATCAGATGGATTATTAATCACAAAACCATTTGATGTTGCCAATTATTTTAATGATTTACTTCATTGGCAAAGTGGGAAAACTAACAGTGAGCAATTGTGCACATGCATTAAAAAGAATAATAACGAAGGAAAAGCATTGCAAGTTTGTAAAGTTAGTGTGGAAGAATTATTATTATTGATCAATAATTACAAACTTCCTTGCATTGACAACTTAGATGGAAAGCTCCTAAGGATGGTAGCTGACTCGTTAGCCACTCCTATCTGTAATATTTTTAATCTGAGCCTAGATGAAACTCTTTGTCTTCAGGCCTGGAGGGAAGCCAAATTAGATCCGATACCCAAGAGTGGTAAAGCGGCCTTTACTGGTTCTAACTGTCACGATCTTCGGGACGGACAGACCAAGGCGCAGCGAGGCATCCAGTATACATGTTTATTTAACGTAACGAAACACACGTAACTGGGCAAAATAAACAAACGTAAACGAAGACCGTGAAGATGAAACATAACATGAACCTACAAGCTATGCACAAACAATAACCCACAAACCCCAAGTGAAAACTACAAACATATATATGGTTCCCAATTAGAGACAACGCACTCAGCTGCCTCTAATTGGGAACCATTACCCCAACATAGAAATATATAACCTAGAACAGAAAAAACCCTACACCCAAAACAAAAGCACTCCAGCCTGTCTCTCAGGCCTGGACGTGACACTAACAGCAGATCTATAAGCTTGCTGCCAGCTCTTAGCAAACTGTTGGATTTTTTTTTGTTGACCAAACACAATGCTATTTCGCTGTAAACAAATGAACAGACTTTCAGCATGCTTATAGAGAAGGGCACTCAACATATACTGCACTGACATAAATTATTGGTTGAAATAAATTGATAATAAGATTGTGAGAGCAGTACTGTTAGATTTCAGTTCAGCTTTTGCTATTATTGACCATAACTTTTTGTTGAAAACTTATTATGGCTTTTCAGCTCTGAATCCACGGTAGAGCAGAGGATACATATCTAATAGAACTCAAGGGTTTTCTTTAATGGAAGCTTCTTTATTGTCAAACATGTAAAGTGTGGTGTACCGCAGGGCATCTCTCTAGGCCCTCTACCCTTTTCTATTTTTACCAATGACCTGCCACTGGCATTAACAAAGACATTCCTTTTGTTCATACTGGACTTTGAGAAAGAGTCCCCTTCTGCTGGAATTTACAACAGGGTGTGAACTTTCGACCATCCAGCAGCTACCTCCCCCCCTCTGTGGGTAAAAGAGGCCAGGTTACTGTCATCCACCGCCAAGCTGATCTGACCCCTTCTGATCCTCACAGGACAGTCATGACAACACTGGCATTTTATTATGATCCCCATTAGCTGTTGCAAAAGCTGCATCTACTCTTCCTGGGGTCCACAAAAACATGACATTATACAGAATATAATTAGACAGCTCAAGGACAGAACTACATACATTTATAATGGCACACGTAGCCTACATAACAATGCATACACAAACTATCTAGGTCAAATAGGGAGAGGCATTGTGCAGTGAGGTGTTGCTTTTTTGAAACCAGGTTTGTGGTTTATTTGATCAATATGAGATGGAAGGAAGTTCCATGCAATAAGGGCTTGATTTAATACTTTACACTTTCCTGAATTTGTTTCGGGATTTGGGGACTGTGAAAAGACCCCTGATGGCATGTCTGGTGGAATAAGTGTGTGTCAGAGCTGTGTGTAAATTGACTTTGCAAACAATTGGGGATTTCCAACACATTGATTCTTATAAAAAGAAGTAATGCAGTCAGTCTCTCCTCAACTCTATGCCAAGAGAGACTGGTATGCATAGTATTTCTATCAGCCCTCTGATTACAATGAAGAGCAAAACGTGCCACTCTGTTCTGGGCCAGCTGCAGCGTAAGTAGATATTTCCTTGCAGCACTGGTCCACACGATTGGACAATAACCAAGATTAGACAAAACTAGAGCCTGCAGAACTTTCTTCGTGGAGTGTGGTATCAAAAAAGCAGAGCATCTCTTTATTATGGACATACCTCACCCCATCTTTACAACAATTGAATCTTTATGTTTTGACCATGGCAGTAATTTAGTCTCAATTTAGTTCAACAGCCACACCATTCATTGCCAGATTCAGCTAAGGTCTAGAACTTGGTACAAATCATTTGTACCAAATACAATTCTCTTAGTTTTAGAGATGTTCAGGACCAGTTTATTCACTGCAACTCTTTGTTAAGGGTTTCAGTGACTTCATTAGCTGTGGTTGCGGATGCGTATATGGTTGAATCATCAGCATACATGAACACATATGCTTTGTTTAACAGGATTCTCCCGCCAAAACTCTAACACGTTCAAAAGTGAATACTGGAACAACATTTCTAACATAAGAATGCGGGAATGGTCAGTGGGGAGCTATAGAAAAGGTATGACATATTGGTTTTTATTTTGGGATGTCGTTAAAAATGGTATGAAGGAAATACTGTAGTTTCCATCCAATATATTATGAACAATTATGAGAATATTTTTGTTAAGATAGGAATGTGATTTTAGGAGTCATAAGAGAACTTGCTATCATATACCTTTGCACAGTAAGTTGCCACGCCCAGAGTGAGGTCAGCGAGCGTGTCAGCCTGATGGAAACGTCCTTTCTGACCACTCTTTCCCCCTGGCCATGCAGTATAGAGAGAGAGTTTCACAGTAGAACAAAGGAACTACTACTGCATCACAGAATTTGAGAACTGAACAATATCTATGTTTTGGAGAATGTGTCGGTTGGTTGACAAGCCAGCTACGACACGATCTATTTTGTTTCATGTTTGTGACCTCGTGAAAGACAATACAGCAACATTACCATAACTCTGTTTATACAGGTGCCTCGTTATGAGGTTTGCATCTAATTATTGTATAAAATGAATGAGTAAAGATGAAACTATTTGTGAAATGATTCTCTTTAAAGTTTAACTAAGTCATTGGCTCGCCCCCGTGACAACAGACATTATCAGGCGTCATAGAACCGCCTTTTCTATTGTCACGAATAAAACCCCCTCCTGAGGAAATCCTCTTCAGACCACGCATACCTCGGTGTAAGCTGAGGTTGCACAGGTTTGAGTACCAAGACTGAGAAAACCCACAGCGTGAGCTGTGATTGTGAATAGTTATTGAATTCCTAAACATACCACGTGGAGCATTGGCTACACGGCTGGAAATGGTTCAACTCTGAGACTATCGATCCCTACAGAATAAGAGCAAATCTTAGATACTAATTACTAGTCTGCAGCTAGAAATTATGGAAACCTGGGATGCGAATACCGACAACCGCCGAAAGAACTATTCTATGAGAAGTTTCCTGAATGTTACTCTGAAGTATCCATCTAACCATGAAAGACTTTGATCTTCAGGGAAACCGAAAGCGAGAGAGACACTCGGATGAACTCTCCAGCAGACGGACCGAATTTCAACAGAAAAGATCACGACACATGGGCGTAAATATATATTGGTTGCAATTATTCCTGAATGAGTGAGCGTTCATGTGCAAAGGATTAGCATTTCAATTAATATATTTGTCAACTGTTTGTAGTGATCCCTTTTTGTCTTTCCCGCTCTTTCTCAGTCCACACCAACTTCCCTTTGTCCACCAAGCCGTCATATCGGCTTAGCCCACTAAGGAATCTTCCCTAATCTTGTAACCATATCAACTGTTTGTTTATGCATTTCTGTGATTATTTAACTAGTTAGTTAATAAATTATTAACTACTTACGGAGTGGTGGGGTGCTACCCGGTGAAATGTGAGGCGCCAAATTCAAAATCCAAAAGTTGAATTATTAAACATTCATCAATATACAAGTGTTGCATAGTCAGCAAAAGCTATGATTCTTGGCAATATCACAGCGTTGTCAGATTTCAAAAAGGCTTTACGGCGAAAGCACAACATTTGATTGTTTGAGGGTAGCACCTCTAATATTTATGCATTAGCATAAATCCATAACCCAACACGGGTCTCACAAAATGCATAAAATCGCAATTATAAAACCGCTTACCTTTGATGAACTTCTGCTGAGGGCTTCCCAAGTGTCCAACGAAGACAATCCATGCTTCTTTTGTTAGAAAAAGTCATTTATTATATTCATAAATCTCCATTTGGTTGGTGCGTTATGATCATAAAATCCACCGTTGAGTCACTCATTGAACCGTGAAGAGAACACGTTCAAATTATACCTATACACTTTCTACAAACAAATCAAACATCATTTTTAATGTATCCTTAGGTATCCTTTTGGGTATATTTGCTGTAATATTTCAACCGGACGATAACGTGAACGATAGGAAAGAAAAATAAAGTGGTGCGCATTCACAATCTCGCGTGCGTCAGACCTTGTTTACAAAAGTGGTCGCCTGACAATTTCCTGTCCCTATCTGTTCTAGTCACTTCTAGAATTCCCAGACTTTGTATATAGACTGACATCTAGTGGAAGCCATAGGTACTGCAGTCTCAGTCCTACATAAAGTTGTATGCAATAGGCATTTACAAAGAAAACTGCAAATCCGGATGGATTTTCCCGGGTTTTCGCCTGCTATATCAATTCTGTTATACTCACATACATTATTTTAACACTCTTAGAAACTTCAGAGTGTTTCCTATCCAATAGTACTAATTATGTGCATATCCTATTTTCTGGGCCTGAGTGGCATGCATTTTACTTTGGGCATGCCAGACTCCAAAACCGTCACCTATGCAGCCACTCCCTAAGAAGTTAAGCCAATATGTGTATGGATGATTCATAGTAAAGACTGGTTTCGTGCAGATAGCCAACAATTTACGACGTTTGGAATGAGACTGACGTGAGGTAAAGATTAATTAATTAATTAATAGAAGACTAATTGATCAGATAAAGTATCTGAAGAGTTATATTCAGAAAATTATTACTTTGTAGTCTGAAGATTTTCCGTGGTGCCCCGACTTCCTAGTTAATTACTTTTACATGATTAGTTTAATCACGTAATAATAATTACAGAGAATTGATTTTATAAAATCAAATGACACTTTGAATAAATAACAGATTTAAGAATACATTTTAAACATTAACATGTTCATAAGAGGACACAAATTACATTTAGCTACAATTGATAAAATGCTGAATAGTTAAATTAAATTTATAAGTAAGATTTCATTTTTAAGTAAAAATTATTCAGTGCTCTTCCATATGACTCCTCAGCAATGCTGTTTACAGCCAAGGCATTCCAGAACTGCCTTCGATTTGCAGGCATCAGAGGACACAGCTTGGTGATTATGTTCATCTTCTTGGACTCTTCTATCCCTCTATCCTGTGTACGTAGTGTCAAGGGTGTCTCTAGAGTGACTCTTCATGATAAAGTCAAGCTCTGTGACGCCTCACCTGGATCTCAGCCATCTCAGCCAGCTTTGGTGCTGCAAACTTCTTCAGCTTGACAATGGAATGTCCAGCTTTCCATGCCAGGATGTTTTCCTTTTTCATTTTGACCACCTACACCTTGCCGGCGTTGGAAGTGGCGAACACATGGAGGAAGTCGTACACCACACCTCCAGGTTGAGCTTTCATTTCCTGTTCCATGCCATGGTGGAAACTGTATGAACTCATGAAGGTGTGTCCCGGCTCTAAGAACTTGAGGGTGATTTCCTCCATCAAAGTTGAGTCAGCATTGACAACACTCACCAGTGATGTTAGGAGGCACCAGTTTTTGTTTTGAGAAGTGCAGTTATCCACCCAATACACTGCATGCTTGACGTATCTCTCCCTATCCAGTGCTGTTATGTAAGATTAAGTAATCCCCTCTGACTTCCGACCAGCTGTTCCTTCATGCCATACCACTGAGATTGTTTTATTCTTCTTTTGAGATTTCTTTCCAACAGTGTCCAATGTCGCGTGATAGGCAACGATTCTTGTGAACACTGCTGTTTTCACACCTGGCATGCGAGGGAGCATGATGACTTTCTGCATATCAACGCTCCTCACAGACCAGTCCTCAGGCCAAACTTTCTGTGCATCAGCCCGGTAATGGTGAATTCAGGTGCTGCATGGCTGTTATCTTGGCAGCCTTGGGTTTCCATGGCCTCATTGTCCCTGTGCTCCAGCTTCAGATGATGACCCTGCCCCTAACAGAGCTCGCACTCCTCCTCTCCAAGCTTCACAAAGCTGATGTTCCTTCTCTTTACCGCCTTGCGATAGGTTTTGTAACCGCAGCTTGCACCTTTGTTCTTCTCCTTGTAGTCATTTTGCAAGAACCAAATATTGACGTCACTCTGGAGGTAGAGGCGATGTGGGGCATGCTCTCGTCTGTAGTGGCTGATTTGGGGATGGAGGGACTCAATGTGTTGCAGGATTGGATTCATGTTCAATTTGCTCGCTGAAGCTTTCTTTCCCCTCTGATCCTTTGGTGGAATCAGTTTGGTGGTGATTGACTTGCCCATCATCGTGACAATCAGCTTGTCCTTTTTGGGGTGGTAGAAAAAACACTTTGCACACCTGTTGTGCAGAACCGCTCTGGTTTGGAAGCTGTTGCAGAAACTACCTGCTGTGTCGACTCAACGCCAGTGGTGATATTTTTCTTAGATTGCTGTGCCACCATGTGTAAGATCCATGTCCTCTTCTCCTTATACTTCATCTACCAATACTTTTCCATATTTCCTTTTGCCTACCCTCTGAAATATACATTGCCTCTTGCATTTGGGACCACATGGCTTACCCATTGGTGGAATATTGGATTTCTTGTTTGATAGTACGTCTGGAGTTGTCCACGGACTCAGCTGCCACTTGTGCTGGAACATCCAACTCTGAAGGTAGATCATAATCCTCATTATCATTGGCAATTGATTCCTCATCTAGTAGACTGATGTCTAAGGAGTCAGAGACCACCCACTGGTTCTCTATTTCTTCAGATAGTGTTGACACTGACTTCAGTTCAAGGGGGCAGATCAGGTATCTTTGTTGGAATGTGGCCCTCACACTCAACTGAAATAAATAGAGCAAATAATCAAGGACATGCATCCTAATGATTCTATTCTGTCATGGATGATAATAATTAATCCTGACATTTTGTGGTGTGCAAACATATGATCCTAATCCTTTTCAGTTATTCTATAATATAGGATAGAATCAATGTTGATTTTATCTTGTACAAACATTATGATAATAATTTTCACTGTCATAAGTTAGTTAATTTATTCATTTCATACTTGCTCCCCAAAAGGCGGTTAAATTTCCATGGATGACATTGACAGGAATAAAACCTAGTATTGATGTGGTTGTACTGTCCTAATGCACATGGCAACTTTGATCCGCATAGATACTAATCATCTAGACCACAGGGATTGGTGGAAGTCATTTTGGCAAAAGTTTTTTCCGCATTCATGTAATGATTGCACTGAAGCAGACACGTTGAGCACACATTTGGCATGCGAAAGCTTGTTGTACTAGTTACATACACCACCAACAAAGGTGATGGATACAATTTGGGATTTAACTTTCCTGACCGGGACAATCACACAATACTGGAATATAAAAAAAAAAACCCGTCTTTTGAATTCAGTATAGTGGTCCAACTGACCGTCAGCTGGCTAGAGATCGTGTGTGTGTGGTGTAACGTTACTGATTCAAATAACCCATGGAATGTCAGAATACAATTATAGGGATTATCTTCATTCTAGGTATAATAGATTGAAGATAGTATAAACCGCTGATTGCCTCTTATGGGATTATGTAGCAAATCTATTGCTTCATGCTAATGCTAGCTAGGTAGGTTTTAGTAGGGGAGCGTCAGTTTTAGCTAGGTGGCTGTCACTTGCTAGAAATCGTGTGTATGGTGTACTGATTCAAAGAAACCATCAGATGTAATTTCAGAATATAATTCATTATACGGCTAATAGATTGAAGTTAGTATCAATTGCAGATATCCTCTTATGAGAGCAGGTAGCATTGTTAGTCTATGCTAGCTAATTAATTTTGATCTTAGATCTACTTAGCTAGCTAGTAATTGCCAGTGTCTGGATGTCAGCGTTTCAGAGCAAGTTCAAACATAATTTTCCCCTGTGTCACGATCTTCGTATGGAACGGACCAAGATGCAGCGAGGGTTCCAGTGTACATACTTTTATTATACGTAATGCAACTGGCAAAACAATAAACAAATAAAGATCGCAACGCTGGTGTGGCACAAAACAGGCACACACAAATACAATTTCAAATATAAATAATGACCTACAAATCCCAGTGTAAAAAGCACAAACATATATATGGTTCCCAATTAGAGGTAACGACAATCAGCTGCCTCTAATTGGGAACCATCAACCCAACATAGAAATACAACCCCTAGAACATAAAACCCCTCCTAACCAAAACACAAAAACACGCCAGCCTGCTATCCCAGGCCAGGACGTGACACCCCCGGAATGCTGTGCCATGATGTTGTGTCCCTAGATTAGCTTTGTGTGTGTAGCTGTCAGTCAGTGTCATACAGGTTTGATTGCATAACTGTCCGAATAAAATGATATGATACCAAGGTAAAACGCAGTAAATACAGCCAAGGGCAGGTTGAAACCAAGCTAAAAGGCAGTAAGTTTAGTTACTTTCAACCAAATGAGCAGTTGCTGCCTTTTTGCCTGGGAGGGCAGAATATAGCCATAGGCAGGATTGTTGTTGAGAGTGTGTGTTTCCACTTCGACCCAGATACTAGAAAGGTTGCCTCCGGTGTTGCATAGTGAATAAGGATCAGTGTAGAGGGTGATGTATTACATTTCTAGCGGTAGGACACATGGGCCAACCGATTACGGAAATTTGAGAGATATATTAGTTTAGAAGTATTATCTCGGTTTCTCGCGTTTCAGGAGCGGGTAGACTCGGCCAGTATTAATTCTAAAGAACTAGGACATAAGGGCCAGCCGATTACAGAAATTTCAGAAGACCTATTTGTTTGGCCGAAGCAAAGTTATTATCTCTCTCATGTTTCAGCAGCGTGAGTAGACCACGGCGAGTATTTCTTTGTTACCATGTGTTCCTGTAAAATTGCTAGCATGAAACGCCGATTGGATTGAACGTGAGACGTCGTTGGTAAACCCCCGTTCCCGAAATTGAAGGAGACCCTTTTGTGCTTGAAGTGAACATTCTTGTACTAGAATGAGATGTTGTACCCACTGTGACTGTTAAAACCTACCCTAACCAGAAACTGTGGATAGATGGCAGGCTTCACGCAAAACTGAAAGCCATGGCAAGGTGACTGGAAATATGGCAGAATACAAACAGTGTAGCTATTCCCTCTGCAAGGCAATCAAACAGGCAAAACATCAGTATAGAGACAAAGTGAGTTGCAATTCAACGGCTCAGACACGACGTATGTGGCAAGGTCTACAGACAATCACGGACTACAAAAGGAAAACCAGCCAAGTCGCGCTTGCTTCCGGAAAAGCTAAACACCTTCTCCCGCTTTGAGGATAACACAGTGCCACCGATGCGGCCCGCTACCAAGGACTGTGGGCTCTCCTTCTCCGTGGCCGACGTGAGTAAGATATTTAAGCGTGTTAACCCTCGCGAGGCTGCCGGCCCAGACGGCAACCCTAGCCGCATCTTCAGAGCATGCACAGATCAGCTGGTTGGTGAGTTTATGGACATATTAAATCTCTCCCTATCCCAGTCTGCTGTCCCCATATGCTTCAACATGGCCACCATTTTCCTCTACCCAAGAATTCAAAGGTAACTGAACTAAATTACTCTCACCCCGTAGCACTCACTTCTGTCATTATGAAGTGCTTTGAGACTAGTCAAGGACCTTACCTGTCACCCTAGACCCACCTCAATTTGCTTACCGCCCCAATAGATCCACAGACGATGCAATTGCCATCGCACTGCAACCTACCCTATCTGGACAAGAGAAATACCTACAGTTGAAGTCAGAAGTTTACATACACCTTTGCCAAATACATTTAAACTCAGTTTTTCCCAATTCCTGACATTTAATCCTAGTAAACATTCCCTGTCTTAGGTCAGTTAGGATCACCGCTTTATTTTAAGAATGTAAAATGTAATAATAGTAGTGATTTTTTTCCAGCTTTTATTTCTTTCATCACATTCCCAGTGGGTCAGAAGTTTACATGCACTCAATTAGTATTTGGTAAGATTGCCTTAAACAATTTAAATTTGGGTCAAACGTTTCGGGTAGCCTTCCGCAAGTTTCCCACGATCATTTGGGTGAATGTTGGCCTATTCCTCCTGACAGAGCTTGTGTAACAGAGTCAGGTTTTTAGGCCTCCTTGCTCACACACGCTTTTTCAGTTCTGCCCACAAATTTTCCATAGAATTGAGGTCAGGGCTTTGTGATGGCCACGCCTCTTCAAATTTGACTTGGCAACTAAGACCCTCACAAAAGAGAGCATCCTGTTAGGCTGAATCACTGCCTGGTATTGCAACGGCACCGCCCGCAACCGCAGGGCTCTCCAGAGGGTGGTGCGGTCTGCCAACTGCCTGTTCACCCCGTTATCATCCAGAAGGCGAGGTCAGTACAGGTGCATCAAAGCTGGGACCGAGAGACTAAAAACAGTTTCTATCACAAGGACATCAGACTGTTAAATGGCCATCAATAGCACATTAGAAGCTGTTGACTATATACATTCACTATTCAATTCACTGGCCACTTTAATAAATTGAACACTAGTCACTTTAATAATGTTTACATATATTGCATTACTCATCTCATACGTATATACTGTATCTACTAACCTTTTCAGGACGCTGTCTTTCAAAGATTATACGTAAAAATCCAAATAACTTCACAGATCTTCATTGTAAAGGTTTTAAATACTGTTTCCCATGCTTGTTCAATGAACCATAAACAATTAATGAACATGCACCTGTGGAATGGCCGTTAAGACACTAACAGCTTACAGACGGTAGGCAATTAAGGTCACAGTTATGAAAACTTAAGACACTAAAGAGGCCTTTCTACTGACTTTTGAAAAAACAACAAAAGAAAGATGCCCAGGGTCCCTGGTCATCTACGTGAACGTGCCTTAGGCATGCTGCAAGGAGGCATGAGGACTGCAGATGTGGCCAGGGCAATAAATTGCGATGTCCGTACTGTGAGACACTTAAGACAGCGCTACAGGGAGACAGGACGGACAGCTGATCGTCCTCGCAGTGGCAGACCACGTGTAACACCTGCACAGGATCGATACATCCGAACATCACACCTGCGGGACAGGTACAGGATGACAACAACTGCCCAAGTTACACCAGGAACGCACAATCCCTCCATCAGTGCTCAGACTGTCCGCAATAGGCTGAGAGAGGCTGGACTAAGGGCTTGTAGACTTGTTGTAAGGCAGGTCCTCACCAGACATCACCGGCAGTAACGTCGCCTATGGGCACAAACCCATCATCGCTGGTCCAGACAGGACTGGCGAAAAGTGCACTTCACTGACAAGTCGAGGTTTTGTCTCACCACGGGTGATGGTCGGATTCGCGTTTATCGTCAAAGGAATGAACGTTACACCGAGGCCTGTACTCTGGAGCGGGATCGATTTTGAGGTGGAGGGTCCGTCATGGTCTGGGGTGGTGTGTCACAGCATCATCGGACTGAGCTTGTTGTCATTGCAGGCAATCTCAACGCTGTGGGTCACAGGGAAGACATCTTCCTCCCTCATGTGGTACCCTTGCTGCAGACTCATCCTGACATGACCCTCCAGCATGACAATGCCACCAGCCATACTGCTCGTTCTGTGCGTGATTTCCTGCAGAACAGGAATGTCAGTGTTCTGCCATGGCCAGCGAAAAGCCTGGATCTCGTCCCATTGAGCACATCTGGGACCTGTTGGATCAGAGGGTGAGGGCTAGGGACATTCCCCCCGGGAATTTGCAGGTGCTTTGGTGGAAGAGTGGGGTAACATCTCACAGCAAGAACTGGCAACTCTGGTGCGGTCCATGAGGAGGATATGCACTCTGCAGTACTTAATGCAGCTGGTGGCCACACCAGATACTGACTGTTACTTTTGATTTTGACCCCCTTTCTTCAGGGACACATTATTCCATTTATTTTTGTCACATGTCTGTGTGTATGTCTCAGTTATTGAATCTTATGTTCATGTTAAGTTTGCTGAAAATAAACACAGTTGACAGAGGACGTTTATTTGATATCTTAGTCTATGCCACTCTGATATTGCTCGTCCATATATTTATATATTCCTTAGATTTGTGTGTATTGGGTATATGTTGTGAAATTACTGCACTGTCGGAGCTAGAAACACAAGCATTTCGCTATGCCCAAAATAACATCTGCTAAACACGTGTATGTGACCAATAAAATGTTATTTGATGCTTTTAAGCAGCCATTGAAGATACTGAGAGACACTGGGGCAGCCCAGTCCATCATTATGAAGGGTGTTTTGCCTTTGACACTTCAGCAACTGGTTGCAGTGTGTTAGTACAAGGTGTGGAGATGGGTTGCATGGAAGTTTATTTTTATAATGTGGAACTCGAGTATGATCTTATTTCTAGTTCCGTTGTCATTGGAGTGAGGCCTAGCCTACCTGTGAAGGGGGTCTCATTCATTTTGGGAAACAATTTGGCTGGAGGGTAGGCAGTGCCGAATCCTGTCGTTTGTAAAGAACCCAGAGTAGAAGAACTTAATGGGTTATCAGAAAAACACCCTAGAGTGTTCCCAGCGTGTGCCGTTACATGTGCTGTCTAAGGAAGTCACCAGCAGCAAGTTGAGGAGGATGTCAGCGATCCCACCATGGTTGATCTGTCTGACGTTTATGGGTGATCTTGATTTCGGTAAACCTCCTGTGTTGACCTTTCCTTTGAAATCCCCAAAGGTGAGCAAGTTTGTAGGGCCGCTAAAGGAAGAGAGGGTTCATACAGTTCACACTTCGATGTTTAGGAAGCAGCTGATTGCTGAACAGAGTAAAGACGTTTCTCTCTCCCCTCTTTTTGCTGAGACAAGTCCAAAGGAGGAGTTTGAAGTTCATGTGAGGACGTTTATTTGATATCTTAGTCTAGAGACCGTTGAAATATGTCAACGGTCTCTAGACAGTGTTTAGTGATGTTAGGTTGCTCTGGATGGTAATAGAAGAAGAATTTCGAACTAGTCATCAGATGTAAACAGAAGAGGATGCACGTTCACGGGCTCGCGCGCGCTGTGGTTTTTTCCTTTCCTATCGTCCAGTTTATAATCCGGTTGAAATATTATAGTAAATATACATAAAAGTGTTCCTAAGGATACATTATCAATGATGTTTGATTGTTCTTGGACAAGTGTATAGGTATAGGTTGAACGTGTTCAAGTCACGGTTCAATGGGCGAGTTGACGCTGTATTTTATGAACATAATGCGCCAACCAAACAGAGATTTATGGATATAATAAATGACTTTTTCTAACAAAAGATCGATTGGATGTCTTCGTTGGACACTTGGGAAGCACTCAGCAGAAATTCTTCGAAAGGTAAGGGATTTTATGCGTTTTATGAGACCCGCTTTGGTTATGGATTTATGCTAATGCATAAAATATGAGAGGGGCTATCCTCAAACAATCAAATGTTGTGCTTTCGCCGTAACGCTGTGATATTGCCAAGAATCAGAGCTTTTGCTGACTATGCAACACTTGTATATTGATGAATGTTTAATAATTCAACTTTTGGATTTTGAATTTGGCGCCTTACATTTCACCGGGTAGTGTCGGGAGTGGGGCTGCTCCCTAAGTAGTTAAACCAAATACAAGAGTGGAACATCAGTGGTTGGTGACAAGATAATTTTTATTTGTGGTCATTGTATTAAGATATGGTTTTGAACTATGTCCCACCCATAATCTCAAATTACTTTAATCTCCCTTATTTGAAGATTCAGTCCTTCCTTCATGGTCTGGCAGTGTAGATCTAAACACAGAATGGAACGAATATATGTACCAGCTCTCGTCCTCTATGGCTTCTGTAAATTCAGATTTTGTGATACATGAATAGATTTGGACACAGCGCCCCACTGCTCCCTAAGTAGTTAAATCTCTCAAGAGCACCTTTAGCACCTTGAGACTCTGGGTGGCAGGCACTAGAGGGGCAATGAGTTACACCCAACTGTTGTAGCACTTGCTTTGACATGAAATTTGAACCGTGGTCTGATTGCACTACCCGTGGAATTTCACCAGGGCCTTAACAATACTGGGAGCTGTGATTTTCTTCAGTGGAATGGCCTCAGGGAAATGAGTGGCAGCGCACATGATGGTTAAGAGAAACTTGTTATCACTCTTTGCTTTGGATAAAGGACCTACACAATCCACCAGAACTCTGCTGAAAGATTTGTCAAAAGCAGGAATTGGCCGTTCACTGGCAATCATGAGAGAATTTTCTGTTTACATCCGATAACTAGTTCGAAATTCTTCTTCTATTACCATCCAGAGCAACCTAACATCACCAAACACTGTCTAGAGACCGTTGACATCCAGTGGAAGCAATGGGTACTGCAATCTTACTCCCATATATGTCTGTTTTCAATAGGGAGGGGTTCAAAATGAGGCAATGTGTCAAAAACACTTTTTCCAGGACAGAAATTATATCAGTTCTGTTATATCAGTTCTGTTATACTCACAGACAATATTTTAACACTCTTAGAAACTTCAGTGTTTCCTATCCAAGAGTACTAATTATGTGCATATCTCAGCTGACACCTCAGCTGCCGCTCCCTAAGAAGTTAATCAAACTTTGAAGTCTATGTAGAGAGCTTTGAGTTTGAGAAAAACTGGGATGAAGGGGTCCCTCTTGTGGTGTTTGCAGTTTTAGGTTGAATAAGCTTGTGTTTGGACAACACGTCAGATGTCCTTTGAGCTTGCTGAGAGAGGTTGTTGCAGAGAGACACTTTAAACACAAAAACAAATCTGTTGGAGCATGTTAGCGCTTTTCGATACAGATTGCATCATGCCTGTGAGTTTGCAAGTGAGAATCTGAAGAAGGCGAGAATTAAAGCTTGGTATGATCGAAACCTCACTTTCGATGTGGGTGATCAAGTCCTGGTTTTGTTGCCCGATCTGGGGTCACTGTTGCAGGCTCACCTTTCAGGCCCTTACCCGATAGTGAAAAAAACCTGTCTGTGTCATGTACATTTTTTAAAACCATACTTCACACGCTATGATCGGGCGGAGAAGTCGGTGGAAACTGGTAGTGATGTTCTGCCTGTGGTCACCTTTGTCACCGTTCACTATAGTCTTCCTCAAGAGCACGAGGAAAGCCCAATACACCCTGTGGCTGTTGGATGGTTAACTAACTCAGAGATTCTGAGATTTTAACTCAGAGATTCTTGGCACAATTGTCTCCGGAGGAAAAAGACGACATTGTTGCACTACATTTAGAATTTCAGGGTTTATTCAATAAACATTTTTAAGAATGGCTGGCCCACTGCTCCAGTTGTCTTGAGAGATGTGAAGAGTCAACACCTTTAGTTGGCTCTCCCTAACAGATTTTTAGGAAACATTGCTTTTGTTAGGAAACATTTCTTTTGTTTTCCTCTTCTTGGTAAAATTTTGTAGGCTCTCATGGTGGGTGTCTTAGGTCCCAGTTGTTGCTAGTCAACTTTCAGTGGACACCCCCATTAGTATATTTTAGAACCCCTCCTATAACCCCACCTGTTTCGTTTTGGTTGTCATTGACTCTGTTAGTTCCCCCTTCTGTTTGAGTGACATTTTTACTTTTCTTGCTAAGGAACTTAACAATGCACCTCGAGAGGAATATTTCTCTCACATAGAACACACAACAACAAGCCAACTGGGTAAATAGACTAACTATTCTACTATGGGGTTTCTCTGTTCATGAAAAAAGCGTAGCCAGTTAACTTCTTGATCCCGCTAGCGGGATCGTTTTCAGAGCAAACAACGCGGCAAATTCAAAATAAAATTAGTAATATTTAACATTCTTCGATATACAAGTGTTGCATAGCCATCAAAAGCTCTGCTTCTTGGCAATATCACTGCGTTGTCAGATTTCAAAAAGGCTTTACAGTGAAAGCACCACATTTGATTGTTTGAGGCTAGTACCTCACATATTTTCCACATTAGCATAAATTCATATCCAGCTCAGTTCTCAAAATGTCCATATCACAGCTAAAATAAATCGCTTACCTTTCAAATAACTTCTTCTGACGGCTTCCCAAGTGTCCAAACAAGAGAATCCATGGTTCTTTTGTTAGAAAAAGTAATTCATTATATCCATAAATCTCCGTTTGGTTGGCACGTTATGTTCAGCTCCACCAAGCATTGTCAGTCTACTCCCCCGTTGTACAGTGAAGAAAACGCGTTCAAGTTATACCTCTCATCTTTTCACAAACAAATCAAATATCATTAATAATGCATCCTTATGTATTCTTTTATGAATCATAGAGATCATATTTTACACGGATGGTAACTGAAACGTTATAAAAGGAAAAGAAAGCTGGGCGCACATGTGTAACGTTTTTATAACGTGCACGGTTGTTTACATTTTTCCCTTCCTGTAGTCTTTCTTCTTCTATAAGGATCTCCTCAGGGCTATTTCCTCCAGACACTTTCCAGAGACTGTTGACATCCAGTGGAAGCCATAGGTACTGCAACCTGTGTCCTATTCCCCATTGACTTCTATTACCAGGCCTTCAAAGTGAGTGGAGGGCAAAAGAAAAAGGAATTCCGGACAGAAATCTCTCAGGTTTTTGCCTGCTATATCTGTTCTGTTGTAAGCACAGACTATATCTTAATGGTTTTAGAAACTTCAGAGTGTTTCCTATCCAATAGTACTAATTATGTGAATATCCTAGTTTCTGGCCCTGAGTGGCGGGCATTTAACTTTGGGCACGTCAGACAGGCGAAAATTCGAAAAATGGGACCCTAGCTGTTAAGGAGCAGCAAGGTGCGCTGGGGCGCTAGCGCCCCACTCCCGACACTACCAGGTGAAATGCAAGGCGCCAAATTCAAAATCCAAAAGTTGAATTATTAAACATGCATCAATATACAAGTGTTTCATAGTCATCAAAAGCTCTGCTTCTTGGCAATATCACAGCGTTGTCAGATTTCAAAAAGGCTTTACGGCGAAAGCACCACATTTGATTGTTTGAGGATAGCACCCCACATATTTTTTCATTTGCATGAATTACCTGTTGAAGAACTTCTGCTGAGGGCTTCCCAAGTGTCCAACGAAGACAATCCATGGTTCTTTTGTTAGAAAAAGTATTATATCCATAAATCTCCGTTCGGTAGGCGTGTTATAATGAGAAAATAGAGCGTCGACTCGTCCATTGAAACATGAAGAGAACTCGTTCAACTTATACCTATAAACTTGTCCAAGAACAATCAAACATAATTTTAAATGTATCCTTAGGAACACTTATGTATAAATAGTATAATATTTCAACCGGAATATAAACTGGGCGATAAGAAAGGAAAAAATCAAAGAACGCGCCAGCCGGGAGCGCGCATTTACTTCTATTGACATCTGCGTGGACACTTCCTTATTCGTCTTCTTCTCTGCTCTAAAAGCATCTAAAAAGAATCAGAACACTTTCTCGAGACTGTTGACATCCAGAGGAAGCAATAGGTACTGCATTTATATGGGCATTTTCATAAGGGAGGGGTTCCAAATGAGGCAATGTGTCAAACCACTTTTTCCAGGACAGAAATTCCTCGGGTTTCCGCATGCCATATCCGTTCTGTTATACTCACAGACAAAATGTTAACACCTTCAGAGTGTTTCCTATCCAATGGTACTAAATATGTGCATATCCTATTTTCTGGGCCTGAATGGGAGACATTTTACTTTGGGCACGCCGGGCTCTCCAAAACCGTCACCTCGTGCGCTGCTCCCTAAGAAGTTAAGAAGGGAAACCCTAGTGCGTCAGCGGACATTGCACCAATTTGGATTCACACTATTTACATGTGGTCTATTTAAGTTGACTAAACATGCTTCTTCAATGCCGGATGTCACACGTTTGCATGCACTGGTGTCTCTTGCTGCTGTAACTAGCTGTTACTCCCTGTGCTTGCTGTTTCTGATATGAACTTCTTTGCGAATGCTTGCTAGCTGTGTTGAACCTCGCTCGTTCAATATGCTTATGTTGCAATGTTTGGCTGTTGCGGGGTTGTTTTTGATTGCGAGGATCAACCATGTTGCTGCTCTACTGACTAGACTACTGTTGTCAGTTAATAGCCGGCTACAAACTAGCTAGCTATGTTAGCCATAGCAGCACCCACCCGTAGCACGCGTTCCAGCAGGTATATCTCACTGGTCTCCCCCAAAGTCAATTCCTCCTTTGGTCACATTTTCCTTCCAGTTCTCTGCTGTCAATGTCTGGAACGAACTACAAAAATCATTGAAACTGGAGACACTTATCTCCCTCACTAGCTTTAAGCACCAGCTGTTAGAGCAGCTCGCAGATCACTGCACCTGTACATAGCCCATCTGTTAATAGCCCAACCAACTACCTCATCCCCTACCGTATTCATTTATTTATCTTGCTCCTTTGCACCCCAGTATTTCTTCTTTGCACATTCATCTACTGCACATCTACCATTCCAGTGTTAAACTGCTATATTGTAATTACTTCGCCACCATATTGCCTTATGTTCCTTATCTTACCTCATTTGCACACATAGTATATAGATTTGTTTTTTCTACTGTATTATTGACTATGTTTGTTTACTCCAATGTGTAACTCTGTGTTGTTGTATGTGTCAAACTGCTTTGCTTTATCTTGGCCAGATCGCAGTTGTAAATGAGAACTTGTTCTCAACTTGCCTACCTGGTGAAATATATATATATTTTTTAAATGTACTGAAGAATTTGTCTCGAGTAGCCTATTGTATTTGTTTGTTCCCAATGCCAGTTTTTGGGCAGAGTTTGTGCTTATCTTGCTCTGCAAATCCATCCGGCGGGCATCTATACTGCAGGTGGTTGGCTGTGTTCATAGGTAGTTTGAAGATTATGAATGGTAATCTTCAAACTGTGTAACTATCAGACCAAAATCAACAATCTGAATGCAAAAGGGGGAAATGAGATCAAAATCCACAGCCAATCCATTCGATTCGTCCAATACCGTTCTGCTAAGCTGAGCGACTCAAGGAACACATTCCAATCAGACAGTCACTAGAGGAAAAAGGGATAAAATCTCAACTCTACTTCCTGGCTGTTCGGTGGGCATGGAAGGGAACGTAAAGGATGGAATTCAAAAGCGCCGATTTAAGTCCTAATCAACAACAAGAAACCTTTCCAGTTGAAGGAGAAGAGCCCCCTGCACTGAGGAGAGGAAGTGGGGAAAAAGCTATTAGCTCACTAGGCTACATACAGTGATGTCAAATACCAGTTTATCGTAAATTGAGACAATATTCTTTCTCCTCCCCACAATACAATCTATACTCTACTTTCCCCAAGTGACTGTTCTTCTCTAGGAAATAACGATAAAGTAGCCGTTGCCAACAGGCTGCATGGACACTGAAAATACCATTCAAATGGGAAATATAGCATGTACAGTGCATCCGGAAAGTATTCAGACCCCTTGACTTTTTCCACATTTTGTTACAGCCTTATTCTAAAATGTATTTTACAAAATCCTCATCAATCTACACACAATACCTGATAATGACAAAGTGAAAAAAGGTTCTTAGAAATAAAAAAATAATTTAATTTATTTACATAAGTATTCAGACCCTTTGTTATGAGACACGAGATTGAGCTCAGGTGCATCCTGTTTCCATTTATCATCCTTGAGTTTCTACAACTTTATTGGAGTCCACCTGTGGTACATTTTATTGATTGGATTAGATTTGGAAAGGCACACACCTGTGTATATATAAGGTCCTACAGTTGACAGTGCATGTCAGAGCAAAAACCAAGCAATGAGGTCGAAGGAATTGTCCATAGAAACGATTGTGTCGAGGCACAGATCTGGGGAAGTGTACCAAAAAACGTATATAGCATTAAAGGTCCCAAAAAATACAGTGGCCTCCATTCTTTAATGGAAGAAGTTTGGAACCAGCAAGACTCTTCCTAGAGCTGACCGCCCAGCCAAAATTAGCAATTGGGGAGAAGGGCCTTGGTCAGGGAGGTGAACAAGAACCCAATGGTCACTCTGACAGAGCTCCAGAGTTCCTCTGTGGAAATGGGAGAACTTTCCAGAAAGACAACCATCTCTGCAGCACTCCACAATTCAGGCCTTTATGGAAGTGTGCCAGACGGAAACTACTCCTCAGTAAAAGGCACTCTCCTCCCTTTCTGCATCCTATGACTCACACTGTCCCCTTTCCTCCCGGCTGGCTCGGCCTTCCTCTCCTACTCCTTGGCTGAGTGACTCATTGCGAGCTTACAGAACAAGGGAACTGAGTGAAAATGAAGAAAAACTAAACTTTCCTTTCACTCCCTTCTCTTCCGCTATATCCGCTGCTTGTGAGGTCTGGCCTCCCGACAACCTACCCACTCGACCCCATCCCCTCCTCCATTCTCTAGACCCATCTCTGGAGGCCCTCTCCCATTCCTCATGTCCCTCATCAACTCAACCCTGATCACTGGCTCATCAACTCATCCCTGACTTCAAAATGTCCCAAGTTGCTCCCCTCCTCAAGAAACCAACACTTGACACATCTGTCAAACTGTAGACCTGTATCCCTTTCTTTTTCTTTCCAAAACACTTGAGCGTGCTGTCGCTGACCAACTCTCTCGTTATCTCACTCAGAACAATCTTCTTGACCCTAACCAGTCAGGCTTCATGACGGTCACTCAACCGAGATTGCTCTTTTCTGTGTCGGAGGCTTTCCGCACTGCCAAAGCTGACTTTGTCTCTACTCTACTCTGTCCCCCAGGGCTCGGTTCTAGGCCCTCTTCTCTCTATACATGGTCTCTCCAATCATTCCTATGTAGATGACACTCGCCTACTTTTCTCCTACCCCCTTCTGACACCCAGGTGGTGACACGCATCTCTGCGTACCTGGCAGATATCTTAGCTTGGATGTCGACCCACCACCTGAAGCTCAACCTCGACAAGACTGAGCAGCTCTTTCTCCCGGGAAGGCCTGACCGCTCAAAGACCTCTCCATCACGGTTGACAACACCAGTGTCATCCTCCCAGGGTGCAAAGAACCTTGGTAAGGACGACACCCTGTCGTTCTCTGCAAACATCAAAGCAGTGACTCGCTCCTGCAGGTTCATGCTCTACAACATTCGTAGAGTACGACCCTCCCTCCCACATGAAGCGGAACAGCTCCTAATCAAGGCATTTGTTATCTCCTGTCTGGACTACCACAACTCACTGTGGCTGGGCTTCCCGATTTGTGCCATCCAACCCCTGCAACTTATCCAGAATTCTGCAGCCCACCTGGTTTTCAACCATGTTACACCGCTCATCCACACACTCATCTGGCTTCCAGTCGAAGCTCACATTCACTACAAGACCATGGTACTTTCCGACGAAGCATTAAGAGAAACTGCCCCTCCCTACCTTCATGCAGTGGTGGAAAGTACTTAAGTAAAAATACTTTAAAGTACTAATAGATTTTTGTGTATCTGTGCTTTTGACAACTTTTACTTCACTAAATTACTAAAGAAAATATTGTACTTTTTTCCCTGACATCCAAAAGTACTCCTTACATTTTGAATGCTTAGCAGGACAGGATAATTGTCCAATTCACACATGAGAACATTGGTTATTTGAAAATGAAACAATCTCAAATGTTGCTATTTTTAAAACGAGCCATAGAATGTTGGTTGCAATTTCAGTTTAATCCACCAGAAAGGACAGAACAAATAAACAACATAGTATGGTTAAACTCAAATATACTAACTGATACAAACATTATAAAAAAAAAATATATATACAACATTTTTGTAACCAATAGAAATATAATACCGTTCAAAAGTTTGGGGTCACTCAGAAATGTCCCTGTTTTTGAAAGAAAAGCAAATTTTTTGCCCATTTAAAATAACATCAAATTGATCAGAAGTAGGGTGTAGACATTAATGTTGTAAATGACTATTGTAGCTGGAAACGGCAGATATTTTATGGAATATCTATATAGGCGTACAGAGGCCCATTATCAGCAACCATCACTCCTGTGTTCCAATGGCAAGTTGTGTTAGTTAATCCAAGTTTATCATTTTAAAAGGCTAATTGATCCTTAGAAAACCCTTTTGCAATTATGTTAGCACAGCTGAAAACTGTTCTGATTAAAGAAACAAAACTGTCCTTCTTTAGACTAGTTGAGTATCTGGAGCATCAGCATTTGTGGATTCGATTACAGGCTCAAAAAAGCCAGAAACAAATAACTTTCTTCTGAAACTCGTCAGTCTATTCTTGTTCTGAGATTGAAGGCTATTCCATGCGAGAAATTGTTAAGAAACTAAAGACCTCGTATAATTCTGTGTACTACTCCCTTCACAGAACAGAGCTTTTAAAATGACAAACTTGGATTAGCTAACACAACATACCATTGGAACACAGAGTGATGGTTGCTGATAATGGGCCTCTGTACACCTATGTGGATATTTCATATAAAATAAGCCATTTTCAGCTACAATAGTCATTTACAACATAAACAATGTCTACACTGTATTTCTAAACAATTTGATGTTACTTTAATGGACAAAAAATAGAAATGTTCTTGTTTTTTAAAGAAAAGCTAAGTGACCCCAAACTTTTGAATGGTAGTGTATATTTTTCTCTGACAAGTGAAAACTTAATTTTAGCAAATTTCTTAACTCAAATATAGAAATATATAATTTACATAAGTACTCACACCCCTGAGTCAATACTTAGTAGAAGCACCTGTAGCGGCGATTACAGCGATGGGTCTTTTTGGGTAAGTCTCTTCCACACCTAGATTTTGCAACATTTGCCCATTTTATTATTTTGAAAATTCTTCAAGCTCTGTCAAATTGGTTGTTTATCACTGCTACACAATCATTTCCAGGTCTTGCCATAGATTGTTAATTCAATTTTAAGTCAAAACTGTAACTCGGCCACTAAGGAACATTCACTGTCTTCTTGGTAACCAACTCCAGTGTAGATTTGGTGTTGTGTTTTAGGTTATTGCCCTGCTTAAAGGTGAATTAATCTCCCAGTGTCTGCTAGAAAGCAGACTGACCCAGGTTTTTCTCTAGGTGCTTAGCTCGATTCTGTTTCCTTTTTAATCCTGAAAAAATCCCCAGTTGTTAACGAAAATATGGAGTGGTACTCAATAATGGGTTGTATTAAATTTGTACCAAACATAACAAATTGTATTCAGGACAAGTGAATTGCTTTGCCACATTTTTTTTGCAGTATTACTTTAATGCCTTCTTGCAAACAGGATGCATGTTTTGGAATACTTTTATTCTGTACAGGCTTCCATTTCACTCTGTCAATTAGGTTAGTGTTGTGGAGTAACTACAATGGTGTTGATCCATCCTCAGTTTTCTGCTATCACAGCCATTCAACTCTGTAACTGCTTTTATTTCACCATCCCTGAGTAGTTTCCTTCCTCTCAAGAAACTGAGTTAGGAAGGACGCCTGCATCTTTGTAGTGACTGGGTGTATTGATACACCATCCAAAGTCTAATTAATAACTGCACAATGCTCAAAGGGATATTCAATGTTTGCATTCTTTCTTTTTATCTATCTACCAATACAGTGGCTTGAAAAAGTATTCACCCCCCCTTGGCATTTTTCCTATTTTGTTGCCTTACAACCTGGAATTAAAATAGATTTTTGGGGGGTTTGTATCATTTGATTTACATAACATGCCTACCATCTTGAAAATGCCAAATATGTGTTATTGTGAAACTAACAAGAAATAAGACAAACAAATCAGAACTTTAGTGTAGATAACTATTCACCCCCTCAAAGTCAATACTTTGTAGAGCCACCTTTTGCAGCAATTACATCTGCAAGTCTCTAGGGGTATGTCTCTAAGCTTGGCACATCTAGCCACTGGGATTGTTTGCAATCTTTAAGTCATACCACAGATTCTCAATTGGATTCTCAAATATTCACTGTGGGGATGCGGTTCTCGGGGTGATGAGAGGTGTTGGGTTTGCGCCAGATATAGCGTTTTCCTTGATGGCTCATCTGACCAGAGTACCTTCTTCCATATGTTTGGGGAGTCTCCCACATGCCTTTTGGCGAAAACCACACGTGTTTGCTTATTTTTCTCTTTAAGCAATGGCTTTTTTCTGGCCACTCTTCCGTAAAGCCCAGCTCTGTGGAGTGTACGGCTTAAAGTGGTCCTATGGTAGGATACTCCAATCTCCTCTGTGGAGCTTTACAGGTCCTTCAGGGTTAACTTTGGTCTCTTTGTTGCCTCTCTGATTAATGCCCTCCTTGGTTTGTGGGCGGCCCTCTCTTGGCCGGTTTGTTATGGTGACATATTCTTTCCATTTGTTAAGAATGGATTTAATGGTGCTCTGTGAGATATTCAAAGTTTCAGATATTTTTTATAACCCTACATTGATCTGTACTTCTCCTCAACTTTGTCCCTGACCTGTTTGGAGAGCTCCTTGGTCTTCATGGTGCCACTTACTTGGTGGTGCCCCTTGCTTAGTGGTGTTGCAGACTCTGGGGCCTTTCAGAGCAGGTGTGTGTGTATATATACTGAGATCATGTGACAGATGATGTGACACTTAGATTGCACACAGGTGGACTTTATTTAACTAATTATGTGACTTCTGAAGGTAATTGGTTGCACCAGATCTTATTTAGGGGCTTCATAGCAAAGGGGGTGAATACATATACACGCACCACTTTTGTTTCTCTCAGTCGCACACTCACTTTCAACATTTTAGATAATAAAGCATTTTACTTTTCCATTCTGTTAAAGATAGAGGATCGGTTGATTTCCAGTTAAGAATACATTTTTTCAAGATAATTGATAAGAAAAGTATCGTCCAACCCATCGGGTATCTCACTGTACCCACATATGCCATGTCTTGAAATATGCAGACAGACAGATTAAAAGTATATTTACATTGATATACTTCTGACAGCCAGCTTTCTAACTCTGCCCATATCTTTTGGACTTTAAAGGAATCCCAGAAGGCATGGATTATTGAGTCATTGTTAGTTTTACACGTAAGACATGCCGTTGTGCTGTAGAATGATAATGTTGTCTCGTAATAAATTCTATACATTAGCTTATACTGGATTTAAGCATACATTTTCGTTAACTGTAATTTCGTTAGAACATAACTGTTAGGAATAAATTCATATGATTTATGTTTAATGACTAAATTATTATATGTTTAAAATAATATGTTTAAGTAATTACTAAGAATATTATTTTCCTGAAAATATATGTAATAGGTGTTAGAGGACTAGGTCTAGAACTTTTTAAAAGACTAAGACATCGTGTTACTATTTTGCAACCTAAGCAGGATGGAGTTGAGATAACAGGAAGACTTGTCGACAGACGATTTATAACGGGACCCTATAACAGGAAAAACGGTTTCTTCACCCAGGGGAGAAACGGTCAGAAAGCTGTTAGAAGTGATAAGATGTAAGTTGTAAAACGCAGCCCATCTAAAGTGGGGTGGAGTTAAATTGTATGTACATATAAAGGACTGTGTTCTTATTGTGATTTGAGAATTCTCGGTGAATAAACATTTGACATAATGATCTCTGCAGCTGGGTCTCTGTCTTTTTCATCTTAACCAAAGCTTTACGACTTTTGGGTTACAGACAGAGTAGGTCAATTAAAGTTCAGTTTGTGAACATTGAGAACAACATTTCCATAACAATTTGGTCCTTCGAGCCGGATTCTCAATACCTGTTTCTGTCTAGTTCCAGTGGACACCGAAAACCGTGCACGGGCGGATCAGAGATCCGTGAGATAAAGACCTGACCTCTGAATTGGGGTTTTATTCAGGCCGGTGAGAAACTGGAAAACGACAGAGACGGTGACGAGATCCAACCGACATTGCTTTTCCCAGTCTACAGGACAGGTCAGTCTATCTTTATTCACGAATTTGGGGGGATTGATTAAGATATCTTTGAATTGATATTCTAAAATACTTAGAATCTAGCAATAATAGGAGCTTGGTCATTCTAATCAGATTCACCAGTAGTTATAACTTTAAAACGATCGATCCAGGGGATCAGGTCCGAGAAGACCTGAGGTAAGGCGCTGCCATAAATAAAACTAGCTTAATAGATTCCGAGGACTGATTAAAAATCTCACTTAAATGTGAGATTAAATCCGTAGTCCACACGGGTTATTAACACAGTTGCTTAATAGATTCCGAAATTTGGCCTCTCGGATTATTAATGCAGGAACTTAATAGTGCTGGCTTGGTTGGCCACACAGGTTATTAAGGTCCAAAAAAGGAGGAGAGGGGAATCTAATATAGGGGTGGGAGAGATAAGATATTAGGTCAATATGTCCCAATGTAGCAACAGGAAGATAAACGATTAACCAGGGCTTTATGACCCCTGGAAAATAGTTTATAGTTGGATACGGGTGAGACCTAACGTCTAATTGATATTCATCTCTATAGATAAAGTTCCCGGAAACCTAATGTAGCGGAATGAGATATGAGATATTAACTTCAATAGGTCCCAATGTAGCAACAGGAAAATAGATGGTTAACTAGGGCATTATTACCCCTAGAAAATAGTTTATCGTTGGATACGGGTGAGATTTAATGTCCATATCAATAGGACCTCTATAGATCAAAGTTTCCAGACCGGAGAATCCCACACGGTAGAATTCATATCACATAGGTGGTGGGAATACACATAGAAGCATAACCATTAGGAACCACACACACAGAACACGGAGACCTAATATAGATATACATATTGAGAACATAGAGGGTCAGCCTAGCACACACACATAGGGGGTAGCGACATACACATTACTAGTCAAACACATAGAAAGGTTTTTCATTATTAACAATGGGTAGGAAATCTTCAAAAGAAGTTCCCGAACTTACGGGAGATGGGCGCTATATGGAGTTAAAAGATAAGAGGAAATTTATTTTGGTCCAAAATGGAGAAAGAAATATGGATTTGATGGACGTTTAGATGTAGAAAATCTAGGATCTATGATAAAACAGATACATAAGGAATGTGGAAAGGATGAGAATAAGCAGGGAAAAGAGGGTTTAAACACAGCTAGAGTCTGGCTTTCGGAAGCCAGAAAGAGAGAGAGGGGAAACCCCGATGACGAGGTGCAATTACCGCTCCAGGCTGGGCCTTCCCCAGTTTATGATCGGAGTGCGGATAGTGCAGGTTAGAGACAGGTCGGGGAGGGGAAATATCAGGCACATTCTCCAAAACAGAACCGATCAGGGCTAGCCAGGAGAGTGGCAGATTTAGGAGAAAAGGTAGAACCAAGCCAGGCATGGATAGTACAGATTGCCAGTTCTCTCGGCGCTCCCGAGACAGGTAGGAAAGGGAGAGAATTCCAGGAGCAAAGGTTCCACCGGTGTAGGCGAGAGAGGAAAAGAGGTGAAGTGTTTTAATTGTCAGAAGACAGGGCACTTCGCGAGGGAATGCGCAGCCACATGCTATCATTGTGGGAGAAAGGGACACAATCATCGCGATTGCCAAAAGATAGAAAACGTGACCGCGATTGCAAAAACAAACTATAGGAAAAAAGAGAGGCGCCCAAAACCTGACAACAGGAGGAGGATGAGTCCTGACTAGGTTCGGGACAGACAGGAGAGGAGAACGAGCTAAATACTAAATGTGAGGTATTTGAGTTAGCTCAGATATAACTAAAGTCTTTCATCTGAAAAAGTAATACATTTGCGACCGTAAAAAAGTGTTATATTTAGTAATGGTTAACAGAAATAATCTACAGTATAATAGCTATCAATAGATCTGATTGGAAACTGGCCTATTGGAAATTGGTCTATTAACTATAGCAGAGTGTTTGTACATGATTATGGCAGTGAGAGACTAACCTTAAAATACCGTGTGTGATGTGAATGGGTGTAGGAACAATCAATGAGATTGCGAACGTCTCACTGGGATTTATTTGTATAGAAATGTTCTGAAAAGCCCTAGATTTTGAAACAATTCCTGATGAGGAATGATCAACCTCATCACGAATGTTGAAGAAATCAGGAGAATTTTACTTTAACATTTGTGAGAAATACCATTCTCTATCTAAATTGTACTATTACTTTAGAAGATTATTGTTATCTCCTAAGGAAATTTAGAATATGTTTACTACTTGTGATGGATGCAAAACGGGTACATTGCAGTTATTGACATAGATGGCAGAGTAGGGCCATAAAATAAGTAAAAGGACATTGTAACAGTTTTGGCAATCTGAAGTTATCTATCAAGGATACACCCTCACTCAGGAAGGCTGCATCCTAAATTGAACTGGGAAGTAGGCCATCCTGGAGGCGCCAAAACCTTTGACGAAGAAACAAATGATGAGTTTCTTGGATGTAGGGCGTGGGTCCCACATTTTGCTTTATATACTGGGAAACTTAGTGATCTGATCTATGGTAGGGCTATGACAGCCACAGATAAAATTGAATGGACCTTTAAGGTTGAAGGGCAATTTGTTAAGATTAAACAGCTGGTGGTATCAGATATGGCTTTAGCATTCCCTAGATATGACCGTCCGTTTGGAACTGAGAAGGAGAAAGTTGAGTTGCATAAGCCTGATTTTACAGATAACCATTGAGAAATTACTTATAGAGGGGTCTTCAAGGTAGAATTCAGACTACTCTGTGCAGCAGGCAAAAATTGAGGTCCTTATGAGGACATGTACGTTGGGTAAAGGGAAAAGGGTTGCCATTCATACAGATAGCGCTTGTGCAGCTCGATGGAGAAATAGGGGGATGGTAACTACGGCTCATTTTAAATTGTTAGAGGCAGTTAGCCTACCAGACAAAGTATCTGCAATGGAGACATGAGGGCAGATGAGGAAGCGAAGACAACTAGTTTTACGACATTGTTACACAGACTCACACTTGAAAGATGAAGTGAACAAAGGTTCTACTCTGCTAAAAGATAGCCAAGATAGGGCACCAGTTTCAGATTAAATAAGTGGGAGCAGCTAGGAGCAGTTAGTAAGGAAGAAATTTGGCAAAAAATAAATGTACAAATTTTGGCTAAGTAAAGCTAGTGGTTTTTGTTGTTTTAGAGATGCAGTAGTTTGATACAGGGGCAGAGCCTTGTATCAAAAGGAGGGATATGGTAGAGTATAAATGGTATGGTAGAGATGAATAGTATAGAGATGATTGTTAGATATGGTAGAGATTGTTCGACAACACAAATTACTTTAAATAAAAAAAATAATAATAATTGAGCTCACCAGGAGCAAAGGAAAGAAACAGTGTTTAAATTGTTATTGTATTATAGGACACATTAATTCTATGATTAAAAGTAGGTTAAGATAGACACACCTGAGTACAGGATGAAATTAGAGTTAGGAAGATACAGTAGCAGATCACATGAGAAGTTGTTTGCTAACCACACCTGTGTGTCAGAGATTTTATGCCCAACAGAAGAACTACAGAAGGAGGTGAGCCATACGAACCAGCCTGGTGACTGGGTGTGGGTCCAGTCTCTGGAGAAAAAGGACTGGAAGCAGCCCCGTCGGGAAGGTCCCTACCAGGTTATGTTGGAACACAGCCTTTGCCATTAGAATATCAGAAAGAGCAACCTGGGTCAACGTTACCCACTGCAGAAAGGTAGGAACACATACAAACACCGTGGAACACACGCAGAGTTAGAGAGCAGAACTGGACCAATAGGGTCTGGAGTTCACCTCTGTTAACGAAGATTTCCTATCCCGACCTATCATCACTGTAGTGTGTTCCCTAGAGGTGTGAGTATGGGGTGGTACCTAGCAGACTTGCTAAAGGCAGGAGAGGGTTGGCGGTTTTTGGGTTATGGGGTACCTTGAGCTGCATCATAGTTTTGATGATCTTTTTATACATCCTGATTCAACACCTTCCGTATAAATTATATGTCGCTGACGGGTTTAAGAAGTAAAAGACTAGTTATATAATACCCGACCCTCATGAATAAGGAGGAGATAAAGAAGGAGTCCAAATAGGTGATGAGGTAAGATTTAAGGTAAATATTAAACATTTCCCTAATAGAGCAGGAATATGTCTGCATAATAAATTATATAAGATGATTCGGGACTTTGTGATACCTTTTATATTTCTGTTTGGAACCCACTTCATCTCGTTCCTGGCCTAGGTAATTAAACATACTTGGGGACCAGGGTATGTGAACGGAAGTGATCCCGATGGGGTTTTACTGTAGAGTAGATGTAGTAGTAACCCTCCAACGAGTCACAGTAACGGACACAGAATGAAAGCATTGGGTTTAAGCTGATGATTATGGACACGATTTTTCCTCAAATCAAATCAAATCAAATTTTATTTGTCACATACACATGGTTAGCAGATGTTAATGCGAGTGTAGCGAAATGCTTGTGCTTCTAGTTCCGACCATGCAGTAGTATCTAACAAGTAATCTAACAAATTCACAACAACTACCTTATACACACAAGAGTAAAGGAATGAATACGAATATGTACATATAAATATATGGATGAGCGATGGCTGACCGGCATAGGCAAGATGCAGTAGATGGTATGGAGTACAGTATATACACATATATATATATGAGATGAGTAATGTAGGATATGTAAACATTATATAAATGGCATTGTTTAAAGTGGCTAGTGATACATTATTTCATCCAGTTATAATTATTAAAGTGGCTAGAGATTTGGGTCGATGGCCGAACGGCATAGGCAAGATACAGTAGATGGTTTAGAGTACAGTGTATACATTTGATATGAGTATGTCGGATACGTAAACATTATATACAAAATTGTTTAAAGTGGCTAGTGATACATTTGTTACATCCAATTCCTATGTTTAAAGTGGCTAGAGATTTAAGTCAGTATGTTGGCAGCAGCCACTCAATGTTAGTGATGGCTGTTTAACAGTCTGATGGCCTTGAGGTAGAAGCTGTTTTTCAGTCTCTCGGTCCCAGCTTTGATGCACCTGTACTGACCTCGCCTTCTGGATGATAGCGGGGTGAACAGGCAGTGGCTCGGGTGGTTGTTGTCCTTGATGATCTTTTTGGCCTTCCTGTGACATCGGGTGGTGTAGGTGTCCTGGAGGGCAGGTAGGTTTCCCCCGGTGATGCGCTGTGCAGTCCTCACTACCCTCTGGAGAGCCTTACGGTTGTGGGCGGAGCAGTTGCCGTACCAGGCGGTGATACAGCCCGACAGGATGCTCTCGATAGTGCATCTGTAAAAGTTTGTGAGTGATTTTGGTGACAAGACGAATTTCTTCAGCCTCCTGAGGTTGAAGAGGCGCTGTTGCGCCTTCTTCACCACGCTGTCTGTGTGGGTGGACCAATTCGGTGATGTGTACACCGAGGAACTTAACTTTCCACCCTCTCCACTACTGTCCCCTCGATGTGGATAGGGGGGTGCTCCCTCTCCTGTTTCCTGAAGTCCACGATCATCTCCTTTGTTTTGCTGACATTGAGTGAGAGGTTATTTTCCTGACACCACACTCCGAGGGCCCTCACCTCCTCTCTGTAGGCCGTCTCGTTGTTGTTGGTAATCAAGCCTACCACTGTAGTGTCGTCAGCAAACTTGATTGAGTTGGATGCGTGCTTGGCCACGCAGTCATGGGTAAACAGGAGAGGGCTGAGAACGCACCCTTGTGGGGCCCCAGTGTTGAGGATCAGCGGAGTGGAGATGTTGTTTCCTACCCTCACCACCTGGGACCGGCCCGTCAGGAAGTCCAGGACCCAGTTGCACAGGGCTGGGTCGAGACCCAGGGTCTCGAGCTTAATGACGAGCTCGGAGGGAACTATGGAGTTAAATGCTGAGCTGTAGTCGATGAACAGCATTCTTACATAAGTATTCCTCTTGTCCAGATGGGTTAGGGCAGTATGCAGTGTGATTGCGATTGCGCTGCCTGTGGACCTATTGGGACGGTAAGCAAATTGGAGTGGGTCCAGGGTGTCTGGCAGGATGGAGGTGATATGATCCTTGACTAATCTCTCAAAGCACTTCATGATGACAGAAGTGAGTGCTACGGGGCGATAGTCATTTAGCTCAGTCACCTTAGCTTTCTTGGGAACAGGAACAATGGTGGCCCTCTTGAAACATGTGGGAACAGCAGACTGGGATAGGGACTGATTGAATATGTCCGTAAACACACCAGCCAGCTGGTCTGCGCATGCTCTGAGGACACGGCCAGGGATGCCATCTGGGCCGGCAGCCTTGCGAGGGTTAACACATTTAAATGTTTTTCACATTGGCTGCGGTGAAGGTGAGCCCGCAGGTTTTGGTAGCGGGCGTGTCGGTGGCACTGCATTGTCCTCAAAGCGAGCAAAGAAGTTGTTTAGTTGGTCTGGGAGCAGGACGTCATGGTCCGCGACGGGCTGGTTTTCTTTTGTAGTCTGTGATTGACTGTAGACCCTGCCACATTCCTCTTGTGTCTAAGCCGTTGAATTGTGACTCTACTTTGTCTCTATATTGACGCTTAGCTTGTTTGATTGCCTTGCGGAGGGAATAGCTACACTGTTTGTATTCAGTCATGTTTCCGGTAGCCTTAGCCTGGTTAAAAGCAGTGGTTCGCGCTTTCAGTTTTGTGCGAATGCTGCCATCAATCCACGGTTTCTGGTTGGGGAAGGTTTTAATATTTGCTATGGGTACAACATCACCAATGCACTTGCTAATAAACTCGCTCACCGAATCAGCGTATACATCAATGTTGTTGTCAGATGCTATCCGGAACATATCCCAGTCCACGTGCTCGAAGCAATCTTGCAGCATGGAATCAGATTGGTCGGACCAGCGTTGAACAGACCTGAGAACGGGCGTTTCCTGTTTTAGTTTCTGTTTGTAGGCTGGGAGCAACAAAATGGAGTCATGGTCAGACTTGCCGAAAGGAGGGCGGAGAATAGCCTGTTCACTAATCCAGTCGGTAGAGGCCAACTTCACAAAAGACCCAGGTCTTGTAGTGGATCTCAATAGATGTGTCTGTGGTTAATGTAACTGATTTGGGTTCAGAAGTATAGGAGAAAATTCTCAACCTTACAGCTCCTATAACTGATGTGTGGGGGACTGGTCCTAAGACAGCTATTACCTAAAAGGTGGAGGGGCACTTGTGTTCCAGTATTATTGGTCCAACCAGTTAGGATTAGTCATCAGAGGCCAGTTTTGGATGGGATAACTAGAAAAAGGAGAAATATAGGTTCTAATGTGGCAGTTCTATTTGGATGGATGCCATAGGCATCGCCAGATAAGTTGCAGACGAATACAAAGCTATAAATCAGATTGGGGAGGGTTTTATCACTACATTCTTCTGGTAGGTAACGATAAATAAAAATGTCGATTGGATCAATTATATATTATAATGAAAGAGGATTTGTGAATAAGACTAGAGATGCAGTGATGGGAATCTCTGAAAAATTATCCGCCACCTCCCTCATGACCTGGCAAAATAGGTTGGCTCTAGATGTGTTATTGGCTGAAAGGGTGGCGTCTGCAGAATGGTGGGGGGGACATTGTTGTATTTTTATTCCTGACAGCAATGCCCCAGATGGTAGCTCTGGCGGGACTGACAGCCTTGAATTGTTTGGGTGGAGAATTCAGGGGTTAATACCTCTGTGAACAGATGGTTTGATGAAATGTTTGGACAATGGAAAAATGTTATGATTACTGTGTGGTGGGCAACTTTTACCTGTATGACTGTGTTAGTACTATGTGGGTGTTGTGTGATTCCGTGTGTGAGAGGTTTAATCTCCAGGACTCTGGAGAAATCAATGACACAACAGATGGGAGATACGGCCAGATTCCGAGCTCTGATCAATGGAACGAGATGGACATGCCTTTTGACCTGGTGGATGACAACTGTCCCTTTGTTTATGAAGAACCCATGTTTAATGAGACAATTTTCAATATTTAGATTTGAATAATGTTTATACTGTTTCTTTTCATGATGATCATAACGAAAATCCTAACTAGAAGAGTTATGATTGGATAGGCCTAGAACAGTTATTAATGTGGAGGAGATGTAAATACATATATTGGTATTGTATTGTGTATAATATTTAGTCAAAGGGTGGATTGTTAGGAATAAATTCATATGATTTATGTTTAATGACTAAATTATTATATGTTTAAAATAATATGTTTAAGTCATTACTAAGAATATTATTTTCCTGAAAATATATGTAATAGGTGTTAGAGGACTAGGTCTAGAACTGTTTAAAAGACTAAGACATCGTGTTACTATTTTGCAACCTAAGCAGGATGGAGTTGAGATAACAGGAAAACTTGTCGACAGACGATTTATAACGGGACCCTATAACAGGAAAAACGGTTTCTTCACCCAGGGGGGGGAGAAATGGTCAGAAAGCTGTTAGAAGTGATAAGATGTAAGTTGTAAAACGCAGCCCATCTAAAGTGGGGTGGAGTTAAATTGTATGTACATATTCTTATTGTGATTTGAGAATTCTCGGTGAATAAACATTTGACATAATGATCTCTGCAGCTGGGTCTCTGTCTGTTTCATCTTAACCAAAGCTTTACGACTTTTGGGTTACAGACAGAGTAGGTCAATTAAAGTTCAGTTTGTGAACATTGAGAACAAAATTTCCATAACAATAACTAATGTTCCCTCCATACTGTGCCAATATCAGTTATTTTTAAGTATTGGTTCCAATAGAGAAAAATATAAACTAAGAGATTGTCAGTTGGATATGCTCTCTGCAAGATTTTGTATATCTTATCATATGAATATCCTTTTCTGACTCAAGTAGGATTCCCTCAAGATTTCAAATAGACATTTCTTGATATCAAACTATTAAGTTGCATGTATTTACAGGTGTGCTATCTGCAGTATGTAAACATGTGCCATGTTAAAGATCCAAGTGTAACTAAAAGTTTCAGGCAAATCTTCCATTTACATCTATACAAGTATCTCAAGTTGGGATGCGTTGCATAGTGCTATACATTTTACGAAAACTTGTGACCTCACACGACTATGTTTTAGGTACATGAGACCCAAATCAACACAAGGCTGAAGCTCGAAGCCATATGGCTAGTGTGGGCAGCCATTGTTGTTTGTCTGAAATAATGTGTCAATGGAACGCAAGCCACTCTCCCACCCCAGGGTGTAGGCTATGAAGTGTTTTCCATAATACAAACAAAGTGTTGCATTGAATCATCATAGCCTGAATTGAAGTAAAAATGTCAAGGTTTTCAACGATGTACCGACCGCATTGGATGAATCATTCAGTGCCCTGCCGATTCAAAAAGACAATGTGGGAACCAAACGAAAGAGCGTATACAAAAGCATGCTTCCAGTATTGACATCAGCTTTATATCCTTCACATATTCCATTGTGTTTTTCTCAGTCCCTTGGTTTGGTGTAATTTAAAGTGTCAGAAGTAGATATTGTGCTGTGGGGGTCAAGAAACTTTGTCATGTGATTGTTGTCATGCAAAAGTCTCCTGGTCTCATGGTAGTTGACCACTAACAAACAGGTTTAGCATCTCCAGGCCCCCATGCATACAAGCCTTTGGAACATCTACATAAATTAACGTCTTAGGGAGCGGCAGGTGAGGTGACGGTTTTGGAGAGTCTGGCGTGCCCAAAGCAAAATGCCTGCCACTCAGGCTCAGAAAATAGGATATGCACATAATTAGTACTATTGGATAGGAAACACTCTGAAGTTTCTAAAAGTGTTAACATAATGTCTGTGAGTATAACAGAACTCATTTAGCAGGCAAAAACCAGAGAAAAACCTTCCAGAAATCAGTTTCTGGTGACCTTTGGCTCTCTTAGACACACCCTATTGATTCCATGTGTTACCAGGACTGAGACTGCAGTAACTATGGCTTCCACTAGATGTCAACAGTCTATATATAAAGCCTCAGAGAGATTGGAGTAAGCAGGGCGAATAGGTACAGGAAATTGCATTGGGACCTCAAATGTCAACAAGTTTTATAGGGCGCGAGTCTGGCTGGCGCACCCCACTTTATTTTACTTATATAAGGTATAGGTGACCATCCGAGTGAAATATTATCGCTAATATTCATAAAAGGATAGCTAAGGATAAAAAAAGGATAGCATTTTAACTGGTATTTGATTTGTTTAGGAAAAGTTCATAGGTATATTTGAACGCGTTCTCTACACGTTTCAATGGGCGATTCGACGTTGGATTTTCTGAACATAACGCGCCAACCAAACGGAGATTTATGGATATAATAAATGACTGATATTTCTAACAAAAGAAGCATGGATTGTCTTCATTGGACACTTGGGAAGCCCTCAGCAGAAGTTCTTCAAAAGGTAAGGGATTTGTTTTCGCTGTGGAGGTGCTACCCTCAAACAATCAAATGTTGTGCTTTCGCCGTAAAGCCTTTTTGATATCTGACAATGCTGTGATATTGCCAAGAAGCAGAGCTTTGGATGACTATGCAACACTTGTATATTGATGAATGTAATTCAACTTTTGGATTTTGAATTTGGCGCCTTGCATTTCACCGGGTAGTGTCGGGAGTGGGGCCCCACCACTCCCTAAGTAGTTAAATAAATGTACAATAAACAATAAATCCATTACTTATTTTAGTCAGGTCTAAAGAAACATGGATATGAAGAAAATGTATTTCAGAAGAACAGAATATGAGTTGGTCTACTGTAGGCCTATATTATCTGGCTATGCTCCATGCCATAAGCTGTAGTCTTGTTCATTTAGCTGACAAGATATGCTTATAAGCCCCATGCCATTATTTTATTTTATCTGATTTTATAGTTAGAATAATATAATTGAACTTAGCTGAATAATAATAGAAAGGATATTTTTCCCATTACAGAGCAAGTGTGCATATGAAGTGGCTATGTTGAGCGTAATAGTGATAATTTGAAACAGGTCCTAAACTCAGCAAAAAAAGAAACGTCTTATCACTGTCAACTGCGTTTATTTTCAGCAAACTAAACATTTGTATGAACATAAGTTTCAACAGCAGACACAAACTGAACAAGTTCCACAGACATGTGACTAACAGAATTGGAACAATGTGTCCCTGAACAAAGGCGGATCAAAATTACAGTCAGTATATGGAGTGGCCACCAGCTACATTAAGTACTGCAGTGCATCTCCTCCTCATGGACTGCACCAAATTTGCCAGTTCTTGCTGTGAGATGTTACCCCACTCTTCCACCAAGGCACCTGCAAGTTCCCGGACATTTCCGGAGGGAATGGCTCTAGCCCTCACCCTCCGATCCAACAGGTCCCAGACATGCTCAATGGGATTGCGATCCGGGCTCTTCGCGGCCCATGACAGAACACTGTCATTCCTGTCTTGCAGGAAATCACGCACAGAACAAGCAGTATGGCTGGTGGCATTGTCATGCTGGAGGGTCATGTCAGGATGAGCCTGCAGGAAGGGTACCACATGAGGGAGGAGGATGTCTTCTCTGTAACGCACAGTGTTGAGATTGCCTGCAATGACAACAAGCTCAGTCCGATGATGAGCTTGTTGTCATTGACCATGACGGACCATGACGCCTCAGACCATGACGGACCCTTCACCTCCAAATGGATCCCGCTCCAGAGTACAGGCCTTGGTGTAACGCTCATTCTTTTGACGATAAACGCGAATCCGACCATCACCCCTGGTGAGACAAAAACGCGACTCATCAGTGAATAGAACTTATTGGTAATTTGGACCACTCAAGCACACCTAGGTTTCCAGCATATCTCCATACATCGAGATGGAACGGTTTAACTACATTATTACTTATACCAGGGTTAGAATGTCATGCTAAACAAGGAAATGACATGCATGTTTAGACAAAGGATACAGGTAACATCAATACATAAGAAATATATGACTATATCAGACCACTTCCATAACTCAACATTTGATAGAAACATTTGATGTTAACCTCACAAGGAAGAACAACAAACTTCCTTACTTCTTTCCTTAATTCAGAGCAAAGGCAAACATTTCAACCTGTTACCTCTCACAGCCCAGTCATGGGAAATTAATTCCAGCCTTAATTAGTGGTGCACTGACGCTCAGTGTTATCTGAGAAGGAGAGTTAGGAGTTTAACATTCTCTGATGCTGAAAGCAGCTGAAGCACATGTCATTAACCATATATTATTAACAATGTGCTCTGTATGACAAGCCATGGTCCAATTTACACTGAACAAAAATAAACACAACATGTAAAGTGTTGGTCCCATGTTTCATGAGCTGGAATGAACTTATGAATTAAATTACTTTTTTGTGTCAAATCTCCAATTGGCAACCCATTCCTTATGGAATTAACTTACATTAACATTTCCATCTCAGATCATCAGACTGTTACACAGAGAGGCTGCTGCCTACATACAGACTTGCAATCATTGGCCACTTTAATAAATGGATCACCCTGCCACTTTAATAATGTTTTCATATCTTGCATTACTCATCTCATATGTGTATATACTGTATTTTATACCATCTATTGAATCCTGCATATGCCGCTCTGTCAGTGCTCATCCATATATTTATATGTTTATATTTTCATTCCATTCCTTTACTTAGATTTGTGTGTATTAGGTAGTTGCTGTGGACTTGTTAGATATTGCTGCACTGTCAGAACCAGAAGCACAAACATTTCACTACACTCGCAATAACATCTGCTAACAATGTGTATGTGATTTTGAACAAACATTACAATAATTCACTATGGTAATCAAATTATCATTCTTCTACCGGTGTTCTCTGCATTATGCATCACATAAAGAGTGAAAAAAAGGGAGGATAAAAATCAATACATAAGAGTAAAAAAGGTTATCCAAACAATAATTATATCCCTAGAGCAGTAAAAGAATATACATACATACAGTTGAAGTCGGAAGTTTACTTACACCTTAGCCAAATACATATAAACTCAGTTATCCACTATTCCTGTCATTTAATCCTAGTAAAAATGCCCTGTCTTAGGTCAGTTAGGATCACCACTTTATTTTAAGAATGTGAAATGTCAGAAAAGTAGTAGAGAATGATTTATTTCAGCTTTTATTTATTTCATCACATTCCCAGTGGGTCAGAGGTTTACATGCAGTCAATTAGTATTTGGTAGCATTGCCTTTAAATTGTTTAACTTGGGTCAAAGGTTTCGGGAAGCCTTCCACAGAACGCGTATCCTTCCTGAGCGGTATGACGGCTCCACAAGCTTCCCACAATAAGTTGGGTGACTTTTTTTAACTGAGTCAGGTTTGTAGGCCTCCTTGCTCGCTCACGCTTTTTCAGTTCTGCCCACAAATTTTCTATGGGATTGAGGTCAGGGCTTTGTGATGGCCACTCCAATACCTTGAATTTGTTGTCCTTAGGCCATTTTGCCACAACTTTGGAAGTATGCTTGGGGTCATTGTTCATTTGGAAGACCCATTTGCGACCAAGCTTTAACTTCCTGACTGATGTCTTGAGATGTTGCTTCAATATATCCACACAATTTTTTCTGCCTCATGATGCCATCTATTTTGTGAAGTGCACCAGTCCCTCCTGCAGCAAAGCACCTACACAACATGATGCTGCCACCCCCGTGCTTTACGGTTAGGATGGTGTTCTTCGGGTTGCAAGCCTCCCCCTTTTTCCTCCAAACATAACGATGGTCATTATGGCCAAACAGTTCTATTTTTGTTTCATCAGACCAGAGGACATTTCTCCAAAAAGTACGATCTTTGTCCCCATGTGCAGTTGCAAACTGTAGTCTGGCTTTTTATTGGCGGTTTTGGAGCAGTGGCTTCTTCCTTGCTGAGCGGCCTTTCAGGTTATGTCGATATAGGACTCTTTTTACTGTGGATATAGATACTTTTGTACCTGTTTCCTCCAGCATCTTCACAAGGTCCTTTGCTGTTGTTCTGGGATTGATTCGCACTTTTCGCACCACAGTACATTAATCTCTATGAGACAAAACGCGTCTCCTTCCTGAGCGGTATGACGGCTGCTTGGTCCCATGGTGTTTATGCTTGAGTACTATTGTTTGTACAGATGAACGTGGTACCTTCAGGGGTTTGGAAATTGCTCCCAAGGACGAACCAGACTTGTGGAGGTCTACAATTGTTTTTCTGAGTTCTTGGCTGATTTCTTTTGATTTTCCCATGATGTCAAGTAAAGAGGCACTGAGTTTGAGGGTAGGCCTTGAAATACATCCACAGGTACACCTCCAATCGACTCAAATTATGTCAAATAGCCTATCAGAAGCTTCTAAAGCCATGACATCATTTTCTAGAATTGTCCAAGCAGTTTAAGAAAGGCACAGTCAACTTGGTGTATGTACATTTCTGACCCACTGGAATTGTGATACAGTGAAATATTCTGTCAATAAAAAACTGTTGGAACCGACTTGCCAAAACTATAGTTTGTTAACAAGAAATTTGTGGAATGGTTGAATAACTAGTTTTAATGACTCCAACCTAAGTGTATGAAAACTTCCGACTTCAACTGTATGTTGAAGTTTACATACACTTAGGTTAGAGTCATTAAAACTCGTTTTTCAACCACTACACAACTCTCTTGTTAACAAACTATAGTTAAACAATTTAAAGGCAATGCTACCAAATACTAATTGAGTGTATGTAAAATTCTCTCTACTATTATTATGACATTTCACAATCTTAAAATAAAGTGGTGATCATAACTGTCCTAAGGATTAAATGTCAGGAATAACTGAGTTTTAATGTATTTGGTTAAGGTGTATGTAAACTTCCAACTTCAACTGTACACATACAGATAAATAAATACTGTAAAAGGCATTTGAGAGGAATAAAAAATCCCAGAAATATTCCATACGCACAAAAACCTTATTTGCGCAGAAATGTGTTTACATCCCTGTTAGTGAGCATTTCTCCTTTGCCAAGATAATCCATCCACCTGACAGGTGTGGCATATCAATAAGATGATTAAACAGCATGATCATTACACAGGTGCACCTTGTGCTGGGGACAATAAAAGGCCACTCTAAAACGTACAGTTTTGTCACACAACACAATGCCACAGATGTGTCAAGTTTTGAGGGAGCGTGCAATTGGCATACTGACTGCAGGAATGTCCACCAGAGCGGTTGCTAGAGAATTGCATGTTAATTTCTCTACCATAAGCTGACTCCAACGTCGTTTTAGAGAATTTGGCAGTATGTCCAACTGGCCTCAACCAGCAGACCACGTGTATGGTGTCGTGTGGGCGAGCCTTTTGCTGATGTCAACGTTATGAACAGAGTGCCCCATGGTGGAGGTGGGGTTATAGTATGGACAGGAATACGCTACGGACAACGAACACAATTGCATTTCATCTATGTTAATTTGAATGCACAGAAATACCGTGACGAGATCCTGAAGCCCATTGTGATGCCCATTTCATTTAAAGTAATCTGTGACCAAAAGACGCATATCTGTATTCAGTCATGTGAAATTCAAAGATTAGGGCCAAATTAATTTATTTCAATTGACTGATTTCCTCATATGAACTGTGACTCAATAAAATCTTTGAACTTGTTGCATGTTGTGTATATTTTTGTTCAGTATATAATAAATGTCATAGGACCCATTATATACATTTTTGATGTCTGTAGCACGTCATCCAGTTCTGGTGCGCTATAACCCGCAGTGTGTTTTTCATCCTCGACTGCCTGCGTGCTGTGGTGTTGCACCACTACCTCCATACACTGCCGGTGTGGCTCTTACCACCAAGAGCGATGAATCATAAATGTTTGTGACAAGGATGTGAGCGAGAGCATGGAGAGGCAAACCGTGGGAAAATACTGGAACTAGTGGCATGGGGGAGAATGAAAGGGTTGTTTGCGTACTGATCTGTACATCCGGCCTGGAGATGTTCGTGGGGAATGGTATTGTACCTGGTGATGCGTGGTACTTTGAACACTATCACAAAGTGTGCTGGGGGTGATGGCTTTCCACATCTGGGAATCTGTCTGCATGGGTGAGTCTTTCATCATTATCAAATCTTTAGGTCTCTTGGTCTCATGACTTTACAGAAGAAACACATATAGAGCCACCAGCCATCATCACAAACAGACTTGAGGGGGGAAATAGACCAAATTAAGTAAAAATACATGTCTGTTTTTTTACATTTGCTGAACGTTTCCTACCCTCCCAGTCTCCGGTCTATAGGGCATTGTTTTTGTTAAAAGAACACTCATTCTGCCCCAGTCTGTGGGTACTGGAACAGCCCAGCTAGGAGACACTGGATACTTATGACCTGGAGACCGCACCGTCTCCATCAGTATCAAAACCTCATGGTGTGCCGGGCAGGCCGACCACACTAACAGGACGACTGGCTCTTTAAAGACAAGACAGACCTGCTATTTATCATGTAGATGAGGGCTTCCCACACATGAGAAGCCTATATTTAGGCTTGTGTCTGATAGCATTGTAAAGGGGGTCGCCTGTGACGTGCTGGATATCCATCCCGCAGTGAACAAGGCCTTGTACGGAGTTTTGTTTTTCAAAAAGGTGAAAACAAGTACACACTTTCAGTACTTTGGTGAGAAACAACTCATTATTAGCTTTATAGTAATAGAATACTGATAGATTTTCTAGTGCTTGCAAATACATGCACCCTATAGTAGATATTGAGTTGTGGTAAAGAGATGTATTTGAATATAGGGTTATGGCCATGCTCTGTCTAAATGTTATGTTCTTTCAGGAACTACAGTGCCATAAAGTATTCCTACCCCTTGACTTATTCCACATTTTGTTGTTACAGTCTGAATTCAAAATGTATTCATGTTTTTTTCTCACTCATCTGCACACAGTGCCCCATAATGAAGTACAGAAATCTAATTTACATAAGTTTTCACACCCCTGAGTCGGTACATCTTAGAATCACCTTTTGGCAGGCAGCGATGATTCTTTCTGGGTAAGACTAAGAGCTTTGCACACCTTGAAAAAATTCTTCAAGCTCTGTCAAATTGGTTGTTGATCATTGCTAGACAGCAATTTCCAAGTCTTTAAGTCAAAACTGTAACTAGGCCAGTCAGGAACATTCAATGTCATTGTGGTAAGCAACACCAGTGTAAATTTGGGCTTCTGTTTTATGTCCTGCTGAAAGGTGAATTGGTCTCCCAGTGTCTGTTGGAAAGCAGTCTGAACCAGGTTTTCCTCTAGGACTTTGCCTATGCTTAGCTCTATTCCATTTTTATCCCCAAAAAACTCCATAGTCCTTGCCGATCATAAGCGTACCCATACCATGATGCACTATGCTTGAAAATATGAAGAGTGGTAATCGGTGATGTGTTGTGTTGGATTTTCTCCCAACATAACACTTTGTGTTCAGGACATAAAGTTAAATTCTTTGCCCTATTCTTTTGCAGTTTTTCTTTAATGACTTATTGCAAACAGGATGCATGTTTTTCAAATATTTTTTATTTTGTACAGGCTTCCATCTTTTCATTCTGTCATTTAGGTTTGTCACGGATCCCTCCGGTACTGTTGCTCATTCCGTGCACCAGTTTCGGAGGTCTACGTCACCAGCCTCTAGGCACCGAAGTGTGTCATTACGCACACCTGTTTCCAATTCCTCACTGATTGTATTTGTTTAAATGTGCCATTTGTTTCACCATTGGGCTGTCGATTATTGTTACCATGTCCGTTGGTCGTGTGAGTATCTGTGTTGTTTTGGATTTCCTGCCGCTTGTATTGTGCATAGACGATACGGGTTTCGTCCCGTGTTGTTTCATTGCGTGCTTGTGTTTTCGGGATTTGTCCGGTGTATTTATTCGAGGTACTCCTCGCTCTTTTGTTTGGGATTCAACCTTGTGTGTTGTATACGTGTTTGTTTGTCTTTACATGGCACACTGTGAATTAGGTAGAGAAATAAAAAAACATATTACGCATATTCCTGCGCCTGTCTCCCGATCCTTTATACCAACGTGACAAGGTTATTACTACAATGTTGATCAATCCTCAGTTTTCTCCTATCACAGCCAAACGGATATTCATAGTTTTTTTACCCATCTACCAATAGGTGCCCTCCTTTGCAAGGCATTGGAAAACCTCAATGGTATTTGTGGTTGAATCTGTGTTTGAAATTCACTGCTCGACTGAGGGACCTTACAGATAATTGTATGTGTAGGGTACAGAGATGAGGTAGTCATAAAAAAACACACTATTATTTCACACAACTTTTTATGTGACTTAAGCAAACATTTACTCCGGAACTTACTTAGGCTTGCCATAAAAAAGGGGTTGAAAACTTATTGACTCAAGATATTTCAGCATTTCATTTTTTATTAATTTGTAAACATTTTGAAAAACATAATTCCACTTTGACATTATGGGGTATTGTGTGTAGGCCAGTGACACAATCTCAATTTAATCAGGCTGTAACACAACAAAATGTTGAGGGGTGTGAACACTTTCTGAAGACACTGTCAGTCCCGTTTTTCATTTTGCTACACTGATGTGGCATACATGCAGCGAAGCACATGATGTGAGAGGGTATGATCCACTACCTGACCATACACCCACTGAACAATAATCAATACGGCATAGCCATAGGTGATAAATGACTGTCGTATGACACTCAATCAAGAGGAAAGAAAATCCGCATCTCTCCGAAACAGATTTCAATTATTTATGTGACACGGCTCGGCATCGGTAAGACCAGTGATAAAACACTGTAATAACACATTAAATGCCACGCCAAACAAACAGTAAACAACAACCCTGTGGAACTGTTGATATTCTGCCGAGACACTCATCTGTATGACACGAGGGAGGAGGGAAGAATTGCTGTCAGAGGCTTCACACAAAATATGCCACATGCTGACCTTAAGACCGTGAGGGATTTGTTGCGACTTTAGTAAATCGTCGTTTTTTCCCCTCCCTTTGCTAGCTCGTGTAGGTAGACGTTTTCTTCATGTACTTCTGCACCCAATAAATCAACTCTAATGCTGATGCTCAGTTCTCTCGCCCTCTCTCTCCTGCTCTCCCTCTCTCCTGCTTTCCTTCTCTCCTTTCTCACAACGGCGAGAGACAGTAATCCTCTTAAAATGCTTTTAAACAACCATTAGTCATCCTGGTGTTTCTGCCTGCTGCATCTTGGGAGCCCTAGCCGCATTGGGAAAGAGAAGGAGGAGAGATAGGAGAGAGAGGGTGCTGACAGTCTCATAGCCACCTTTGTAAATGGTTGCTTTTCAGAGTCATTAAGGGGGGGTCTCCGGTAACCTACAGCTCTCGTAATGACTGGGAGTGTCTCCCCTGCGCATCTTTGTTCTTAGTCGGAATCGTTTGTGAAATAGGATCCCTTACCGTTATTGATCTCCCTGGGTGACTATGTACGTAACCGGGGCTCTAGTTATCATCATCCTTGATAAAAAAAGGACAAGAGCTGGGCTTTCGGCAAGGGCGACGTTAAAGATGAAAGACTTTAGAGAGAGTTCCATGAGGATCCATAATGTTCTGTTTGCGGAGGATAAAAAGCCTATATGGGCTTTGGGATGGTATGGACTGGTTTCTATGGGTTTCTTTTGAAATAGGAAAAGTGTATAGTATGTTTCAAGCACCAAACAGCATTGATAATGTCATGACTGTTTTTCTCTATTCTTGTTACTTCAACTTATCATTTGATGACAAATTATACTCCAAATATTTGATGTGGAGGTTCATTTAGTTCAGTTTGTATACAAACATCAAGGCTGGTACTCAGTTTGTTTGATAGGTTCACACACACACAGGTCAAAACTCCCACAAATTGTTCTTAAGCGCCAACATCCAATGTCCTTAGCGGCATATTTCTGTGAATAAACCGCCTCTACTGACCGAATATGAATGCTGTAACAATGTGGCTTCGCTGCAACTTCTTTTACTGATAAGATGCTGTAATCGTAATGTAAAATCAAAGAGAATCGTTATTTAACAAAATGTATATGTAAATGTAATATTTCCTGTATAATCAGCTTACAGTGTCATGTCGGCTTGCTCTGGTTTGTTTGTCTCTTAGTTCAAGATGATAACTGCAATCAATGTCTTTACCTGATTTTATTTTCCCCTTGACTGACAGATTTGCATAGCTTATACAGAACATACTCATAGTACGAGCTTTGCTTCAGTAAAAAGGAAAGGCTATAAAAAAGTAAAACAAAAGAAGCGGCTTGAGCATGAAGAGTTGATTGTATCTATCTTTCTACTTGATTCGAGATTTGGTTGTCTATTCAGCTCATGTGAATAGATGCACAATCATATTATTAGTACAATCATTGTTATTTTTCTTGAGACCCAGGAATTAATCAGATTTTGACCATTGCTTAGCTTCCACTGACTGAATGAACAAATAAAGTTGGGATGCAACAACAGAAATGTTTAGAACTGATTTTTGTGTGGCTTTGAATTTAATTGGAGCTTCAGTCTTGTAATATACACGTTTGCATCATTGTGCAATAAGTCATTAGCCCATGACTTGTTTACTAAGGCAGCAAGTCAGCACTTTGCTGAATATTAGGCAGTCGACGCGGGATGAGAGTGGAAAGCAGCAACTTGGTTACATAAAACAGCTGGCTCCTAAAGAGCTCGGTTTGAGTTAAATCTGCATTAAAATCAAACTGATGTTGAAAGAGTTAAGACATAGCATTGATGAAAAGGTAATGGGTAAGAGCTCTGTTGCACTGCGATGCTGCATTGTCAGAGGAAACAGAGAAGTATGGATGATCTGAACCTAATGTGGATCGCCACCCAGCACTCTCTTCTACTTGCACTCACTGCATGAGTAATTCAGGTGACTTCATAATTCTATACAATAAAGTATAGGCCTAACAAGAAATTATATTTGAAATGAATTGGTATGGTAAAGCGCAGTCACACTGACACTTGCCTGTGGAGGTGAACAAATTACCAGTGGCTGTATTGAAAGCACTGAGCTTTGAGGACAATGGAATCATGTTCTGTAGGAAGAAGTAGTGTGTTTCTTCATTGACATCAGGAGGGATCAGAGCATCGCTTGTACAGTGAAGCACTTCTTTGTGAGAAAATCAAGCCTCATCTTCTCAGAGGCTTCTCACTGCAGTAGGAAATGGCCACATTTCAGGACATTTATTAGAGTCTGGTTGCAAAGAACTCAGTGCCTGTTTAACATCTCAGGAACCCTATTAATATGATCTAGCAATCTTCTTAGATACTTAGCGCTACAGCAAAAATGACTGCATGGAACACGGCCTGTATATCACTTCCAGGAAGGTCAGGGGAGGAGAGAGTGGAACACAAGGTTTGTACAGAGCAGTAGTGTCAGCATGCATAAATGGCAAATGAGAAACATGTCCAAGAAGCATTTCTAATGCCACCAAGAGCCCACGTCAAAGGGAGGAGGAGGTAGTGTGGAAAGTCAAATCAAATTGTATTAGTCACATGCGCCGAATACAACAGGTGTAGACCTGACAGTGAAAGGCTTTACTTACAAGCCCCTAACCTTATGAATAAGAAATAAGCGGCAATAACAATAGTGAGACTATGTGCGGGGTGCACCGGTTAGTTGGGGTAATTGAGGTAATATGTACATGTAGGTAGACTTATTAAAGTGACTATGCATAGACAATAACAGAGAGTAGCAGTTGCGTAAAAGAGGGGGTGGGCAATGCAAATAGTCTGGGTAGCCATTTGATTAGATGTTCAGGAGTCTTATGGCTTATGGGTAGAAGCTGTTAAGAAGCCTCTTGGACCTAGACTTGGCGCTCTGCTACCGCTTGCCGTGCGGTAGCAGAGAGAACAGTCTTTGACTAGGGTGGCTGGAGTCTTTCACAATTTTTAGGGCCTTCACCGTCTGGTATAGAGGTCCTGGAAAGCAGGAAGCTTGGCCCCAGTGATGTACTGGGCCATACACACTACCCTCTGTAGTGTCTTGCGGTCGGAGGCCAAGCAGTTGCCATACCAGGCAGTGACTCAACCAGTCAGGACGCTCTCAATGGTGCAGCTGTAGAACCTTTTGAGGAACTGAGGACCCATGCCAAATCTTTTCAGTCTCCTGAGGGGGAATAGGTTTTGTCTTGCCCTCTTCATGGCGGTCTTGGTGTGCTTGGACTATGTTCGTTTGTTGGTGATGTGGACACCAAGGAACTTGCTCCACTACAACCTGCTCCACTACAGCCCCATCGATGAGAATGGGGGCATGTTTGGTTCTCCTTTTCCTGTAGTCCACAATCATCCCCTATTTGTCTTGATCACGTTGAGGGAGAGGTTGTTGTCCTGGCACCGCACGGCCAGGTCTCTGACCTCCTCCCTATAGGCTGTCTCGTCATTGTCTGTGAATAGGCCTACCACTGTTGTGTGATCATCAAACTTAAGCACAACTGAAATAGTCAGTAAGAAAGCAAATTTTTTTGCCATACGTACTCACCCAAAAACCTCCAGTAATTGGAGACCAGGCGGTATTTACACTGAGAATATCATCAACTATTGAGATGCACAGCTTTCTTCTGCATTTGCTGATATGTGCGCTACAGTCTTAGAAAAAAGGGTTCCAAAGGGGTTCTTCAGCTGTTCCCGTAGGAGAACCCTTTTTGGTTCTAGGCAGAACCCTATTTTGTTCCAGGTAGAACATTTTTGGGTTCCTCTGTGAAAATGGTTCTACATGGAACCCCAAACGGTTAGACTTGGAACCAAAAGGATTCTACCTGGAACCAACAAGGGGTCTTCAAAGGATCATCCTATGGGGACAGCCAAATAACCTTTTTAGGTTCTAGTTAACACCTTTTTTTCTAAGAGTGTAGTTGCTACTAAGTGAATCAGAAGAGGTAGAAGCAGGGAATATAAACAGTAATGCTGGGATTTTAGGTTTAATCCTTTGGTCTGCATGTGCTGCAAAGCCAGCAAAGCTTCAGGTTACCATTAAAATGAGGCAATTAAGCTCATTACGAAATCCACACTGTGCCTGCCAACACACTGCAAAAGGTTCCAGAAATTATTACGCTCTAGTCAGTGAACCTCTTTTCTCCCTTTACTAAAGTGAAAATGAAGATCTCCAAGAGATGCAGAGAGCATGTGTGTGTGTTTTAGTTTGAATCTCTGAAGCCTTATCCAATGCATCGAAGAACTGGCAAACTCTTCTATATACTTTAGTTGGCCCATGGCTGAATTATATTCAGTATATATCCCATCACCTTCGATTATTCCCTGCATTTTATAGCTCAATAGAGAAAATCATTCATCTGAGTTGGCAAGTAGAAAATACATTTTGGGCCTCGTTAAACAATGCATGTTGAGAATGGTGTTAGCATGAGTTTTTACCTACGTGTATGTATTTCTTGTCTTCTATAGCTTTTCTTTGTTAGTCGGTCCACAGCCAAATACTGTGGTCCTTGTTAGTGTAGGTAACTGCAACACTGTTGCTCTAACTCCCATAAATATATTAATTATGCTAATTGTAATTTGAATACTGTAAGACTTGAAAATATATGGATAGTCTGAGTTATTGGGCAGTAGTTAGAGCGTTGGGCCAGTAACCGAAAGGTTGCTGGATCAAATCTCCGAGCTGACAAGGTCAAAATCTGTCGTTCTGCCCCTGAACAAGGCAGTTAACCCACTGTCATTGTAAATTAGTTTTTTCTTAACTGACTTGCCTAGTGAAATAAAGGTTAAATATGTTTTATTATTATTAATTGTGCTTTACACAATAAGTAAACAAAGTAAAAAAGGTGTCGTGAGTCGAATTCAGTAGTTACATAGTTTGCGACGCAACGTTTTCCCAAACAACGCAGTGTGTCTCAACAATACGATTATTGCCCTCTTCTATCGTGAGACTTAGCAATGAAGCCAGCCAATGTCTTGTGGGATTGATGACACAGAGGCTCCCCTCATAGCCAGCATGTTGTGTCACTGAGAGCTATTTCCTCTGTGCCCCTACACCACAACACCACAGTGCCAGTACCCTGGCTCAGACAATTCTCCGGTTCTGAATCACTCCCTCCACTGCTTGGGTAATCCCAGTCACGGCAAAATAACACTCCCCAAAAAAACTTGGAAGGGAGAGGTTACGAAAGTGTTTACATTGGACATTTGATCCTCTTTAAGAGTCTGACTTGTCCGAAGTTTCTTTCTTATTCTCCCCCAGTCTACTGTAAACTTGCGGTTTTAACTTGAGGAAGTCGTTTGGAGAAATCCATCTTTGTAAAAAGCTTTTGGCGTTGTGTTGTGGGTTTCTTTCAGTGAAGAAATACTGTAAAGTCACACTATCATCTTCCGTAACAGTGCTCATAGAGACACGCAATGTAAACATGTTTGATAAGTAGTAGCTCAGTCTCTCTCAGAATAAGTAGATGTGATACTCTAAGATATAAAAGAACCATATCATCTAGCTTGAATTCTATCAGTGATAACTTCAGACGGCAATAATAGACATTTGTGGTGTCAGTAAAGACAAACAACCAGATAATGTATGCGGTTCCTCCTGCATGGTCATTCTCTTGTTGAATGTCTGTCAATGACTCACCCTATGTCGTGTTGTAATAACGATGAAGTCCAAAGGAAAACGTGTGGTAGGAGATATGCAGTGGTACAGTATCTGCAGGGTAGTTGCAGTCTATAGTCTGAGTCCTACACCATGTCCTATTCCTGATAGCAATGAAAACCCCAACAATGCAGGAGGACCAGAGCAAGGGAGAGAGCAATAATATACGTTATGCCATTTAGCAGATGCTTTTGTTAAAAGTGACTTAGTCATGCATGCATACATTTGTATGGGTGGCCCCAGTGGAAATCGATCCCACAATCCCCACGCCATGCTCTACCAACTGATTCACAGAGGAGATCGAGAGAGAAGTCTGGTCAACATGCTCTCACTCCCAGAGACCTCAGCTGCTTCTCCACCTGGCCCTCAAGGTCAAGAGATACAGACAGAGAAGTGGAGGTGGACGAGGGGGAGACCTGCCTGGTTCTGCGCCCGAGAGGAGTGAGGGGACATTAACCAAATCCGTTTGGATCACTAGCCACTGGATGCAATCCAGTTTTTGCAGGCCGGGATAAGGCCCTGATTATGTGTCCCCCATCAATTTGCCTGCGTCCCACCGCTGTCACTCCCCAGCTATAAATCCACTCATGACAAGCTCTGCTCTTCGGCAATCACCCCTCCCTCGCCCTCTCCCTCGTTCACTTCTGTGTCTGTCTACAGTATCCTGGAAGTGCAGTGCTGCAGTGAGGGAGAGTGGAGGGAGATTAGGGAAGTCTGTAGCTACTGCAGGGATTGGGGCCAGAGTAATTGAGATTTAATTGATTGATCCATACCCTTCAGAGTCCATCTTCTGATAGGCTGGAGTGGGTTGGGCACAACTACGTATGCAAAAAAAGTTAATCAAGTGTTCTTAGATGATATACAGTACATCCACATTATTTAGAATGTTAAAAGAATGTTTTGTGGTTAGAAATATGCGCAAAAGGATTTTCCCTCAAGTTATTTTGAAAAGATAAATGAGTGTCCACTCACTGTGTTGTGATTGCATGCACAAAAAGGAAACAATTATTTTGTAGTTTCCCAAAAGCAAAGTTCTTTAAATACTTCCTTTCAAAGTGGCATCTGCAAATGATGGCCTGTTAAATGCTTTAGCACTTATTCATTACATTAGGAAACCAAATTGGGCAGTCCAGGTTTGATTTATTGCTCCGCTAACTTGTTTTGTCACTCTAGGGACATGCAGATGGGGCGAGTGGGTGGATGTGCACTAGGAGTGAGATGGAGAGAGACAGCACGGCGAAACCCATCTGACCCTGATGTATATCAACCTAACCTCTGGAGCAGCAAAGGCAACTGAAAACTCTTGGCCCTTTCAAAAGAGGACAAACGTACAATGGAAAATGAGCAGGTTCACATACCCGCAAGGACAGTGAGGTGTGTGATGTCCAATCTGGCAACCCCATGTCAGCTGGTTGATAGCCCCTGTGCGTGTGTGAGCGCCCTAGGGATGCCCACTTTTACACATACATTATGCGTCCTCAATATCAATCTAGGTGTCACAGTGCGCTGTAATTATAGAATCCCTCATAATATTTTCACTATTCAGACCATGGCATTTGAGGTTAAAGGGGTTGCAATTTTTTCATATCATTCCATAGCAAAGTCCTCACTGCATTCAACAAGCAATCCAACGGAGTGTCATCAACATGTTTAAAATACGGGTCCCTGTCAATCTATCAACAGTTCAGTCACCTTTCTTTAAGCCAATCATGCGTGATCATGATGAGCAAGCAGGAAGCAAACATCCCAGGAGCCCCTCCCACTCTTGACACTGTGCCGGCTGACACCAAATCGTGTTCTCCCACCCAGTGACTGACAGATGTGCCGGACCTATCCCCATTAACGTTGCTGTATGTTCCCCTCAGGGCCTCCTGATACTGTCTGGAACAGAGTTATTCCATCATTCACTATAGCAAAGTTAAGCTCCAACGATCACTCTGGTCCAATCTATTGATTTAAATAGAGATGGATGAGGAGGAAGAAGAGAATGGAGAGAAAATAGGTTTTAGATACCTTCCAGCCATCTAAGATGTTAGCATCATATTGCTACTGTATTGTTGCAGTAATCTAAACTATGGAGAAGCACAATGGTATGATACTAGAAAAGCGGCGTTTCAATCACATTTTCATTGCGATTCAGTTACCATGCGTGACCCTGTTTGACCCATCTGTGCAAAAAAATGTGCAGCCACAATTTCCTCACGTTGGACCCAGTTAAGATCATCCGTAGCTATGTACATGAGGCTGGAGGGAGGAAGTCCAGGCCTTGACAGCCGAAGGGAGGTCATAAAAGGCTACTTACTGTACCATGCTTTGCATTTTCATCCCCAAAGAAGAAAACTACAGTATGCATCACTTAATCTGAAGATGCTGAAGAACACAGCAAATGGGTACCCGAAGACGTTCATGCTTTATGAGCTAATGTGCGCGTAGGTGGAAGTCTGTGCCTAAGATGCATCTGTGCATAAAAGCAACTTTTATGTGCTGTACTTTAGAAAAGTGTGTGGAAGTAAGCCAGACATTGTGATTATTCATTTGCACTCTGCTTGCAATGTTTTGGCTCTATATAATACAGTATGTCACGTCCCTTGGCAGGATTTTTCCTGGATCGTAAGTGCATCATTGCCAAAATGCTCCAACCAATTAGTACTGCTCAGCTCCAGGGTCGAGGTGTGCCAGAACATGTCAAGAAGGGGAGTGGTACATTGCAATCATTTTTATTTTAGAACATGGAAAAGTGCATAACCTTGCTTCAGAGGGAAGGCCTCAACTCACAAGACACCAGTAGCAGGCAAAGCTTACAAAAGCTTCATTTTCGTCTGTTCCGAAAGTCTCCCAGTCCCAAGGAAACTAGCCTGCTGAGCAGTAGCTGAAATCTAATTACCTACGGTTTTTACATTTCATGCACATTCAGGGGCATATAAAATTATAAACTCGGGTTAATCGGAAACTTGTTATGCTAAGGGGATCATAATTGGAGTATACAGTGTTAATGATATCTTGTAAATATTATTTAAAGGGACAGAGTTATTAATAAGACAAAACAAAAGAGATGATCGGGGACTTCAGGAAATAGCAAAGGGAGCACACCCCTATCCACATCGACGGGACAGCAGTGGAGAAGGTGGAAGGTTTTAAGTTCCTCGGTGTATATATCACAGACAAACTGAAATGGTCCACGCACACAGACAGTGTGGTGAAGAAGGCGCAACAACGCCTCAGGAGGCTGAGAAAATGTGGCCTGTCACCGAAAAAACCTTCACAAGCTTTTACAGGTACACAATTGAGAGCATCCGGTTGGCTGTATCACAGCCTGGTACGGCAACTGCACTGCCCACAACCGCAGGGGGTGGTGCGGTCTGCACAACGCATTACCGGGGGCAAACTACCTGCCCTCCAGGACACTTACAACACCCGATGTCACAGGAAGGCAAAGGACAATAACCACCCAAGCCACTACCTGTTCACCCAGCTTCCATCCAGAAGGTGAGGTCAGTACAGGTGCATCAAAGCTGAGAAGAGAGATCAAAGCTGTTTTTCAATCTCAAGGCCATGAGATTGTTAAACAGCCACCACTAGCACGGAGGTGGCTTCCTATCTACAGACTTGATATCATTGGCCACTTTAATAAATGGAACACTAGTCACTTTAATAATGCCACTTTAAGAATGTTTACATATCTCTCATTACTCATCTCATGTATATACTGTATACTGTATCCTTCACCATCTATTATTTACTATCTATTGCATCTTAGCCGCTCTGTCACTGCTCATCCATATATTTTATACTTATATATTCTCATCCCATTCCTTTACTAGATTGTGTGTATTAGGTTTTGTTGTGGAATTTGTTAGATATTATGGTTTGTTGTGGAATTGTTAGATATTACCTGTTAGATACTGCTGCGCTGTCGGATCTAGAAGCATAAGCATTTCACTACACTCGCAATAACATCTGCTAACCATGTGTATGTGACCAATAAAATGTGATTTAAAGCATTAAAGCAGTAGTAGAAGAGCGTTCCAGGGGGGAGCTGTGGATCTCGTTATCACGGTAGGAGTACGCTCCGCTGCTTTCGCCACGGGGGATGACACCTATGAGTTGAAGAGTATGCAGTGATAGCATCATCTCACTGTTTTAAGCGTTTAGATACAACTGATATTGAAATCTCACATTCTGCCATGTTGCTAGGGAGAAGCTAGGGATAGAAAGGAAAGGATTGGGTGTGGTATTATATACTGAACAAAAAATCTTCACCTGCGAGATCGGCTGAGACCAGCCACCCAGACAGCTGATAAAATGGAGGAGTTTTCTGTCTGTAATAAAGCCCTTTTGTGGGGAAAAACTAATTGTGATTGACTGGGCCTGGCTCCCCCCCCCTGCCCAGTCATGTGAAATCCATAGATTATGGCCAAATTTATTTCATTTGACTGATTTCCTTGACATTGTTGCATGTTACGTTTTATATTTTTGTTCAGTATAGTTCTATCCATCTACTTGCATTCACTTTTTCTGGTCATGGATAAGAGACATTCAGCGTCACACATTGACAGATGCAAACACATAGGAAGGAAAGACCTATAAGCTTTTTTCAAAGTATTGTTAACAATGTGTTCAGTATTCACTAGTACAAGAACCAGAGTTCCCACCAACTGCATGCATGCCTTTAGCGTTATTTACTCACGCTCCACACTTCTACATTCACTATCAGTTTGTGATGCCTTCTCATAAAGACAAATGCCTCACATGACGTAAGTCTTCGCCCCTCAATTTATCAAACAACCCTTGGGGGAGGGCTCATCCATTAATCTATTTATTTGCCTTAAAAAAATGAATGCTTGTCTTGCTTGTAGGGTCAGCCTGCAGATGTTTTCCTCTTCAAAATCCTTCCCTCTTCCCCGGCCCAGAGTCATAGCTGCACTGTCCAATAACTCTTCTCATGTTTAAGCAAAGTGTCTGCCTAATAGACTGCTCTCAAATCACACACAGGGGGGACTGGTGGAGTGAACGGAATGTCACAGCAAATGTATCTCCTTTTCACCCCCCACCCACCCTCCCCGAGACCATTACTTAACCTTAGAGGAGGTCAAAGCCTCCAGGAAAGGCTGGAAAAATGCAAACAGAGAGGGGAGAGCGACAGCGAGAGAGGGGCAAGAGTGAAAAGGTAGCCAAGTAGCGCCTCCACCCATTAAAGTATCCACCAGGTTGCATAAAAAAGGTTCTAGGACCGCTACCATCCTGCTTACCTTTGTGGGAGTCCCAGAACAAGTAGCCGATAGTAAAGAACCTGACTGCCTGTATTTGTATTTTTGTATATGTTATGGATCCCCATATGGATCCCCAAGGCAGAAGCTACTCTTCCTGGTTTCTGGCAAAATTAAGAAAGTTATACAATTTGAAAAACATTACAATACATTCATTACAGAATTCACAAATCACTAAGTGTTGTGTGTGTATGTTTGTGTTGCTTCACAGTTGTCAATTGGTTTACTGTAAAATAGCATTGTATCTGGTCAAACACAATTTTTTCAAAAGGCTGATCGGTCAGCTATTTGAGCCAGTAAAAGGGGTTTTACTATTCTTAGGTAGGGGAATTACTTTTGCTTCCCTCCAGGCCTGAGGGCACACACTTTCTAGTATGCTTAAATTTAAGATATGGCAAATAGGAGTGGCAATATATTCTGCTATTATCCTCAGTAATTTTCCATCCAAGTTTTCAAACCCTGGTGGCTTGTCAGTGTTGATAGACAATAATTTGTTCACCTCTTCCACACACACTTTATGGAATTCAAAATTTGTTGTCTTTCATAATCTGGTCAGATATACTTGGATGTGTAGTGTCAGCGTTTTGTTGTCATGCCTAAGTTTGCTAAAAAATCTTTAAAGTAGTTGCCATTATCAGTCAGTTTTGTAGGGAATGAGCCATCTGATTCAATGAATGATGGAGCTAAGTCAGCCTTTTTTTCCCAAAATTTAATTGAAGGTGTTCCAAAGTTTTTTACTATCATTCTTTGTCATTTATCTTTGTTTCATAGTGTAGTTTCTTCTTTTTATTCAGTTCAGTCATATGATTTCTCAATTTGCAGTACATCTGCCAATCGGTTGTGCAGCCAGACTTATTTGCCATTCCTTTTGCCTCATCCCTCTCACCCATACAATTTTTCAATTCCTCATCAATCCACAGGCATTTAACCATTTTTCCAGTCATTTTCTTAACGGGTGCATGCTTATTAGTAACTGGGTTAAATAAGCAATTTCATAAATGTGTCAAGTGCCACTTCTGTTTGCTCCTCATTACACACCACAGACCAACAAATATTATTTTCATCAACAGCATAGGAATCACTACAAAACTTATTGTATGACCTCTTATACAGGAATTTTGGTTTTCCTAGATATGGCTACTATATTGTGATGACAACATCCGATGTATCTGGATACTGCTTTCAAGCACATTTCTGCAGCATTAGTAAGGATGTGATGAATACATGTTAATGATTTAATTCCTGTTCTGTTTGTAACTACCCTGGTAGGTTGACTGATAACCTGAACCAAGTTGCAGGCACTGGTTAAAGTTTAAAGCGTTTTCTTGAGTGGGCATCTTGATGAATGCCATTCAATATTTAAATCACCCAGAAAATATACCTCTCTGTTGATATCACATACATTATCAAACATTTCACACATGTTATCCAGATACTGACTGTTAGCAGCTATAGCAGCTTACCACAATAATGGGCTTTAGGTGAGGCAGATGAAGCTGTAGCCATATTATGTCAACAGTATTTAACATGAGATCCTCTCTAATCTTTACAAGAATGTGGTTCTGAATATAAACAGCAACACCTCCACTGGCATTTCTGTATTTTCTATAAATGTTGTAACCCAGTATTGCTACCACTATCATCAAATGTGTTGTCTAAGTGAGTTTCAGAGATGGTCAGAATATGAATGTCATCTGTTACTAGCAAGTTATTAAGCTGCATATGTTAACATGGGCTATTTTGAGCACTTCTCTGGGATGCTTGCTTGTTTTCATTGCTTTACTGGGAAGCTTAGCAGAAGTAAACTCAGCAATAAAACAAACATCCCTTTTTCAGGACCCTGTCTTTCAAAGATAATTCGTAAAAATCCAAATAACTTCACAGATCTTCATTGTAAAGGGTTTAAACACTGTTTCCCATGCTTGTTCAATGAACCATAAACAATGAATGAACATGCACCTGTGGAACGGTCGTTAAGACACTAACAGCTTACAGAAGGTAGGCAATTAAGGTAAAGAGGATTTTCTATTAACTCTGAAAAACACCAAAAGAAAGATGCCCAGGGTCCCTGCTCATCTGCGTGAACGTGCCTCGGGCATGCTGCAAAGAGGCATGAGGACTGCAGATGTGGCCAGAGCAAAATAAATTGCAATGTCCGTACTGTGAGACGCCTAAGACAATGCTACAGGGAGACAGGACGGACAGCTGATCGTCCTCGCAGTGGCAGTCCAAATGTAACAACACCTGCACAGGAACAGAACATCCGAACATCACACCTGCGGGACAGGTACAGGATGGGAACAACAACTGCCCGAGTTACACCAGGAACGCACAATCCCTCCATCAGTGCTCAGACTGTCCGCAATAGGCTGAGAGAGGCTGGACTGAGGGCTTGTAGGCATGTTGTAAGGCAGGTCCTCACCAGACATCCCCGGCAACAACGTCACCTATGGGCACAAACCCACCGTCGCTGGACCAGACAGGACTGGCAAAAAGCGCTCCTCACTGACGAGTAACAGTTTTGTCTCACCAGGGGTGATGGTCGGATTCACGTTTATAGTTGAAGGAATGAGCGTTACACCGAGGCCTGTACTCTGGAGCGGGATCGATTTGGAGGTGGAGGGTCCGTCATGGTCTGGGGTGGTGTGTCACAGCATCATCGGACTGAGCTTGTTGTCATTGCAGGCAATGTCAACGTTGTGCGTTACAGGGAAGACATCCTCCTCCCTCATGTAGTTCCCTTCCTGCAGGCTCATCCTGACATGACCCTCCAGCATGACAATACCACCAGCCATACTGCTCGTTCTGTGAGTGATTTCCTGCAAGGCAGGAAAGTCAGTGTTCTGCCATGGCCAGCGAAGAGCCCGGATCTCAATCCCATTGAGCACGTCTGGGACCTGTTGGATCGGAGGATGAGGGCTAGGGCCATTCCCCCCCAGAAATGCCTGGGAACTTGCAGGTGCCTTGGTGGAAGAGTGGGGTAACATCTCACAGAAAGAACTGGCAAATCTGGTGCGGTCCATGAGTAGGAGATGCACTGCAGTACTTAATGCAGCTGGTGGCCACACCAGATACTGACTGTTACTTTTGATTTTGTTCAGGGACACATTATTAAATTTCTGTTAGTCACATGTCTGTGGAACTTGTTCAGTTTATGTCTCAGTTGTTGAATCTTATGTTCATACAAATATTTACACATGTTAAGTTTGCTGAAAATAAACGCAGTTGACAGTGAGGACGTTTCTTTTTTTGCTGAGTTTATATATTCTGTTATTTATGTTAGTGCAGGGTGAGCTGCACACAGTGGACTTCCTGCTAGGGCACACCGCCTCAGCGCTAACATCGTAAATCTGTTTCATAGACACATGATTGCTGTTTACAATAGCTGTAGGAGTCATTCAGGACAGTAAGAGGGACATACATTATTTTACTTACATTGTGTCTACCAATGCCCCTGGTTTAATGTACATTTGCTAAAGCATTATGATGACTCAGTGACACAATGGTAAGGATTAACTGAGCTGGGCTTGGCTAATTGATGAGTCATTGTCTCAAGGCAGCTTTATAAGGCTGTGAAAGGATCCAGGAACCCAAATGAACCCAAATGTGGGTGGATATGATGGGTCTTTTATTAGTGTCTAGCAGAGAGTCAATCAGCTCTTGAAATCCAGTTTCAACTGTTCAGAGCTGCCCTTCATAATGTCTTTAAAACCCATATGGACTACGATAGACTCGATGGCCATGTCCTGGCGTAGTACATTCAGGACCAGCTTAGTAATATCATTTACTCAAGCTCCGGGATAGGACATTGTTTTTGCACCAGGAACAATCCTCCCACTCCCATGCTTCACAGGATGGTGCAGGCTTCCGACAGATGAAGAAGCCCTGCTCGATCCAGAGCATGGACGGTTGCCGAAGTCAACTTCAAAATCGTAGGGGAAGGAGTAGGCACAGCAGCCACAGACACAGGTACGAAGGTGCAGGATGATCAGGCTCGGAGCATCTGAACAGTCATGCCTGTTGAATCCCTCAACTAAGACCCTACCAGCAGCCAATGCTGTTTCCAACGGACAGTAAGGTGGATTAACTAATTTACAACAGGGATATCAAATCCAAATCTCTGTCAGTGTGCTACTGGCTCTGGTGAGCAGTGTTTTAGAAATACTTTGATTGTGGACATGGTTTCTCTGTCAATGCAGAGAAAGTGTGATTAAACATTCCCAGAGAATTGGAATAATCATTTACTTTATTTACCCAATCTTGGATATGATTTACAGCTTAACAATACATGAGCACTGAAATATAATACTATCACATTGATAGACCTCCATTCACCATTCAGTTCTTATAGTGAGATATCAAGGCATGTTCTATTGTAAACCAACACAGCTGTGTTTTAAATGACAGCCTTACTTCTCAAAACTTCAGTTTAGGGAAAATTCCACATTGTTTTGATTGGCAGGAACACAAATTGAACTTGCATTTCCAACTCTCAGATCTGTGGTCTACCAACCAACCATTCTGCAAAGCATTTCTGGGAGAACTTTTCTTCTTACACTATTTAGCTGTTTGTGGTGCCAGTTTTGTGCCCAGCTGGAAAGTATGTTTAACTCAAGCACCCAGACCCAAGACCCACAGATGTGTGACCACCATTCCTCTCAATGGCAGGCCTTAAACTTGGGCACACAAAAACTTTAATTTCAGTAAAATGTTTTACCAAGATGTGCAATGCAACAACTCATCTGAAATATTGTACTGATGCTGTTCTTTTTCATCATCATCATCCTAGTACATCTCCACTGCTGCTTAAACACAATATCGCCACTTTACCTTTTGAGGGCAAATAAAATAAAATGTTGCATAATCTACTGCTCAAAGATGGGCTGTATTAAAATCAGCCGGTTGTGGATTTACTGGATCACTGACACAAAATTATCCCTAGGTTGACTTTGGCCCAGCAACAGGAGGCATCATCCATTCTGCGCTGTCGGAGAAGGCTATTAAAACCCAGTCTTACCTCTGTCAGCCAGTGACTGAGCTAATGGCCGGAGACAAAATAAAGCACAGAATCACACATTGGCCGGGATATCGATTGGGTTGGATCATAGCCCCTTCAAAACAAGGCTTTAGTGTGTGTGTGTTTTTTGGTCCCGTGGGAAGGAAATGTGGGCCTTGGAGCTAAAAACTGCCACATTGCAATTAAAAAACTATATTATTTCTGTTATCAATAGTTTGAGGTATATTCTGATTGAATTCAGTTATTTTTGGCAGAATGGATTAAGTCAATAACTTGGTATGTTCAATCAATTTCTCCAGCACATCTCTTTGAGTAATATAACCATTCAATAATCATGAAGGTTATGAAAAACATTATCTACACAACAGTTGTGAAAAATGTACAACACCACCAATCATATGGTAAGGACTGTCAAAGTGTCGTAATAGATGTATTGATTGTTGTGTAGCAGAAGCTCCGTAAATCTACTGAGATGCACCCGGTCTTACTGTCAAAGAGGAGTGAAAGCCGGTGGGTCGCGTTGAAAAGTCTGCCAGATTGGCAGAGGAAAAAGCAGCCATTTGAATGAAACTCAAACCCTGCATCTGCTAAGCAACGGAGCAGGAACCTGGCAACCTTCCATCCAGCAAATGGCCCTATTATTTTTGCTTAGGAACCTTCCAGTGGCTCAGAATAAGCAGAATTTATCTCTGTCAAACAGTCTTGTCTTGTTTCTCATTCCTCTCTCTCACACACACATACTTAGTCTTCTGTCTAAACTCTTTGTCTTGTCAGAAGCCTGCCTTCACTCTGAAAATCCCTTTGATTTTTGTTTTGTTTATTTTATTATCATATCGTCTGTACTCTGAAATGGAGATGAAGCATCATTTTCTTTATGGGAAAATATTCCCTCACATCATTGAACTGCAGAGCAATGTTAGTCTTGTCTCTGCACTGACTCTTATTTGGTTGCAGTTTGTTGCCTTAGCCTAGGACGATACATTTGTAATGAAGACGTTTCGTTAATGTTGCTGTAGTGCTAACAACTGTGAATAATGTAATTGAAGCAAAAATGTGACATTCCAAATGCATGTCCTCAGTATACCAGGGGCACAACTTTCACTGGGAACTGGGGTGGGGGGACGGGGACGTTCCCCTCCACATTCTGAAATTTCATTTTTGTCCCCCCCCAATTTTATCATTGGAATGTGATTCAAAACGAGGCTAAGTTGTGCTTTAGGACCATGTGGATGCTTCCGAGTAGTCGGGTAGGCTGTTTTGGAATGTCTATCTGACTGGATAACAAAAAATAAATACAAATAAAATAATTGTCCCCCCCACTTTTAAAACCAAAGTTGCACCCCCTGGTTTATACAGAAGCATAATTTTTTATGTCAGATGATGTCTTGTGATATTCCATTACATCCAACCTTGTATAGAACAGCTGCAATTCAACTACAACTATTTGTTGTGATATCCAGTTCAGTGTAGTCCAACAATTGACATTTCAACATTACTTCCCTGCTCAGTATAGAAAACCATTATTTAGCTAACCTTGAAAACATGAGTCATTCTATTTTCTTCTTTGAGGTAAAAGTTGAGGCTAGACCAGCCAGCCGACACGTTCAGAAATCCCCTTCTTTCATAAAGTCATGTATTTTGTTCTTCTTGCCCTTCTATTCATTTTCTGTTTTCTAACTCCCCACCATGGTCAAGAAGTCAGTCGGTAGTCAAAGTTGCACAAACACATGATTCAGACGTTGGCTTGCAGGAGCTCATTGTCTACGAACGTCACGATAATTTAGCGTAATTTGTGTTTTTTTCCCACCAAACCACGAGTCCCTGGGGTGAATCCCCCAACACAAACTCCACACGTCTTCTGTAGGATTGATAGCCAATACCACACTCGCTAACCACTTTCCCAGGATTCCTCTTGCTTTGCCTGGTCACCAGCAGGCTTATTTTGCCGAGTGAACGGGTTGAAGGAGGTTTGCGATGACTGCTGGGTAACCGACAATTTGCGACCCGGCATGTAGAGCTTAAATATGGTCTGAGTATTCCACTCTTTCTCCATTTTCTTCTTTTGGCCTGAACATGTGTTATTTCAACTCAGTGGCTACGGTACCGGGAGTTCCATATGGCATCGCTCGCAATGAACAACAGGCCTTGTTTACAAAAGGGGAAATATTTTCATTTTGACGTATTTCTGGTGAAACTGATGAGGTCTTCCATTGCACCCTTTGGGCTGTGGCTTCGAAGTCAGGACTTGCCAAGGGTTATTAAACATGCGTCTCCATCTTAGTGAGGGGAAAATGTGGAAGGATTTATGGATATGAATCTTCATAAGATACTCGGCACGCCTCAGTTAAATGAAGGACAGTAAAAGGATGATAGGTTCTTGGCCTCAAGCCTGGCTCCTCGGCTGTAGTCGTCTTGCACTGCTTCAATGGCCAATTGACGTTATCTGAGGACCACAGTGGCTAACCTATTAGCTTGTGGAAGACAGTTGTATTAACAGTGATTTAGATTGAGGTTATGAAGATCAGCGGTTATCAAAATGAAAAACTACTGGCTTCCCTCTTCGTAAACAAAATAAAAAGAAGAGGAAAACCACTACCTTGTGTTTGTCAAAACTGAATTTCAGTGTCGGAAAATGGAGAGGTTAACTAAGGTAGTGAGTACTTAGAGGATTATTCGCAGTTCTCAAAACCTGCTGTTCCACCACCTACGTACCTATCGGGTGGATTTTGGGCATATCTTTGGATTTCACCATGGCAGCACCATTGTTCCTGAACTGCCCTGAGAGTTAATGACCTGCTTATGCCATGCACATTTTAATTGTAGTATTTGCTGAAGCCCACCTGACATTCCTCCCTCACCTCTGTCCTAAGAAAACACAATTTTCAAAAAAGTATTTTATATACATCTCTAAACATATTAAATTGGAAATTATACTTGGACAGACAACTTGATATGCATTGAAGGTGGATTTCTAGGTTATGCGAGTGTATGCAAAGGCCTATGCAAGAGTTTTTTTTTTGAAGGAGAGCTGGATGTTACGTTGGTTTATGAATTGATGTCAGACAAATACAGAGTGATTTGGATTCGGATTTGTTTCTGAAAGGGAAAGGGAGATACCTAGTCAGTTGTCCAACTGAAATGTGTCTTTCCACATTTAACCCAACCCTTCTGAATCAGAGAGGTGCGGGGGGCTGCCTGACTACATGCCTGCTTAGGTTCCTAAATAGAAATGTAGACATGCGTCACTATGAGTGTGTGAATAATGTTAAGGCTGTCTATAGACATCTGAAACCTTCAGACATCTAGCATGTGTTGGAAATTATACCAATGCAGCTTACTGTATGTGTAAGACGAAATAGCTCAAGTTTGAAGTAATTATTTCTGTTAAATCAATCCCCAAAAATGGTAATCTGTTACGTTACCAGTGAAAACATTGTAATCAGATTACAGATACTTTGGAAAAACTAGCTAGATAACTTTTTGGAATTAATTTTTAATTCAGAAAGGATGTAAATTGTTTGAAATAAAAATAACAATGACAACTTTCTGTTTTCTCAATGACATACAATTCAGCATTGACCACAAGTCAGAGACCACTATGATGTGAGGGCTCTTGAATGCAAGTCTTCCGGAATCAATCGCAGGAACCGATATAAACAAAACTCCTTTAATAAGGGATACAAAATTACTACCAACGTGGTCACACACCTACTCGACTACACGGAGCCACAATACATTAAACAATCACGGACAAAACTGAGGGGGACAGAGGAATTAAATAACTCATACAATTTGGGTAATGTGAACCAGGTGTGATATGAGACAAGACAAACAGAAAATGAGAGATGGATCGGTGGTGGCTAGAACTCCGGTGACGTCGACCGCCGGTAACTGCTCGAACCAGGAGAGGGACCGACTTCCGCGGAAGTCGTGACATATGAGGACATACCACATGCATTTGATTGATCCTTATTGCCTACTTCAATTACGTATAAGGGGAAAGTAATCCAAAAGTAATATGATTACTATACTGAGTTTGGGTAAAAAAGAAATGTTACTGATTGCAATTTTGGACAGGTAAGTAGTAACAGGTTACATTTAGAAAGTAACCTACCCTGCCCATGAAAACGCATTACTCACTTGGAAGTCTTTTACACATCAATGGACACTGTCTCTCCATTCATGGTCAACACATTTTAACATGTACACATAAACCATTTCTACTATCTGGTGCTTTCTTCTCTGATGCACCTTATGTCTAAACTTATTTACAGTGAAGTGATATTGACTTGTGATCAACTGGTGTTTGTTAAAGCCGGTGTCTGATGATTTTAAAATGTTTTGTAATTCTATGAATCTTACCCAGTTGATTAACTCACCCACCCACCCAAATCTCCAATAACCAGAGAAATCTACCCTGATTTATTGACAAATGAGGTTGGTGTTTTTTTGTTGTTGTAATGATTTAAGTGACCATTGTGCTGTTGTTGCTGTTAGAAATACTAAGGATCCTAAGACAAACCCACGCTTTATTCGTAAGATACATTTTCCGAGTTTTAATGAGCATGCTTTCTTTCATGATTTGTTTTACTTGGACTGGAGCAAGATTAAGTTTATTCCTGATGTGGAAACTGCCTGGAAATTCTTTCATGATTTTTTTTCCCAGATAGTAAACAAACATGCCCCATTCCGTAGGTTCAGAGTTAAAGGACAGGATGATCCATGGTTTTCTTCTCAGCTGTCTTGTATTATTCACCAACGTAATCTAGCCTGGGCTAAAGCAAGGACATCCTGTTCCAATGCTGATTGGCTTCTTTTTAGGCAGCTACGAAACAAGTGTTATTTTCTTCTCAGGAAGACCAAGTCTGAATATTTTATGTCTGTTACCATTGATAACCTGAATGACCATAGACAGTTTTGGAAGACTATTAAGTCTATGTCTGGTAATGTTAATGAATTACCATGATGTGAATTGAAGGACTCTGTTGCTGTATATGACAAAACGAAAATGCTGAATTGTTTCAATGAGCACTTTGTATCATCTGGTAGGTTGTTTGATTCAGAATCATCTGGCTCTGTACAACCCTGTGTGGATGAACCAGTGAGAGCTGGTCAAACATTTAGCTTTTTGCCATTCTCAGTGCAGGAGGTACATAAAGCCCTGAAATCCTTAGATCAGAGAAAGCCTGCAGGTCCTGATCTTCTTGAGCCCTGCTGGCAGCTGATTTCATAGCTGAACCACTTACATATCTGTTCAATCTAACCCTGGAATGTAATGAAATTCCAAAGATCTGTAAATCAGGATTTGTCCTACCACTTTTAAAAGGGGGAGATCCAACTCTTTTAAATAATTATAGGCCAATCTCAAAGCTGTCACACCAGGTGAAAATACTTGATACCCTTGATAGTGAACAGCTAAAATAGTTTTTATATACTAACTCTATTTGATCAATGTACCAATCGGACTTCAGGAAGAAGCATAGCACAGTTACAGCAGCCATGAAAGTTTTAAATGAAATCACTGAAGCCCTTGACAAAATACATGTGGGACTTCACTTTTATGCTGATGATACTGTTATTTATTGTTGTGCCTTACAAAAGCTTTCCAAAACTGGCAAACTACTTTTTATACTGTTCAACATACCTTGTGTCAATTGAAGCTTATCCTCAATACTGACAAAACTAAACTAATGGTGTTTTCTAAAGCAAGAAATAGACCTCTGAACCTTTCACCTATTACTACCTGTCAGGGCAATGAGATTGAGACAGTAACCTCATATAAATATCTTCAAATTTTAATTGAAGACGGCCTCGCTTTTAAATTGCATATTCAACAACTAACAAAAAATGTAATCTGAAGTTGAGATTTTATAACGCCTTTTTTTAATTTTGAAGCCAGAATGAGGCTAGTATCAGCTACATTTATGCCTTTACTAAACTATGGGGATATTTTATATATGAATGCTTCCGCTCAGTGTTTGAGATCAATTAACACACCCTTTACCTTGGAGCGTTGAGATTTATTTTAAACTGCAAAACCCTTACGCACCACTAAACTTTATATACAAGGGTTGGCTGGCCTTCTCTAGTCAATCGTAGGCTGTCACTGGTATACTTTTATTTACATTTTTGGGGGGCATTTTTATTGTTCAGAAATGTGGTGGGTACTCTCTTCGTTCGCAGGACTTTATCCTGCTAACTGTTCCAAATGCCCGAACTGAATTTGGTAAAAGGGCTTTTACAGTGAGGGAAAAAAGTATTTGATCCCCTGCTGATTTTGTACGTTTTGTTATACTCTTGTGAACTCTATGATTTTGTACATTTGCCCACTGACAAAGACATGATCATTAAAATGCAAATCAATTTATAACATTTTTCACATGCGTTTTCCTTTTTTGTTGTTGTTCTGTCTCTCACTGTTCAAATAAACCTACCATTAAAATTATAGACTGATCATTTCTTTGTCAGTGGGCAAACGTACAAAATCAGCAAGGGATCAAATATTTTTTCCCTCACTGTATGTACTCTGCGCCATCGGCTTGGAACGCCTTACAAAATACTTTTAAACTGGAAGAACTTGTCCCGATTGGTGTTTTTAAATCATTGAAGGATTTTGAGGCTGATTCCCTGACCTGTCAATGTTTTTTTATTAGCTGTTTTATGATTTTGTTATGTTTTTTTTTACTAGATTATCTGTAGTTTTTCATGTTGTCTGTCTGTAATTGTGTAATGACTTGGTGCTGCCTATCTTGGCCAGGACGCTCTTGAAAAAGAGATTTTAAAATCTCAATGAGTCCTTCCTGGTTAAATAAAATATTGGGTCTTTTTCATCCACAGCTGTTGCAGATGATACAATTTTCAAGCCCTAGGCTGTAATTACTGTTGTTTCTGTGGAGAATGTTTTCCTTGGTGTTTACATGTGCCATTACAGATGCTTTACGTCATTCACGGTTTGCAGCACGGTATTGTGGTCTGATGTTCTACCACACCAAGCCTGTCAGAGTTGATACAGGGTCACTTTTATGAGAGGGTCATAACAGTCATACTACTGTTGGCAGAATGGTGAATTGAATCATTGCTATACGAACACGCAATCACATACACATGTGCACATACACTGCACAAGCGCACACACACACACATGCACGCGCAAACAAAGAACAGAGGTATTTCAAAGACAAGGTATACATACACTATATATTCAAAAGTATGTGGTTACCTCTTCAGATTAGTGGATTTGGCTATTTCAGCCACACCCATTGCTGACATGTGTATAAAATCGAGCACACAGCCATGCAATCTACATAGACAAACATTGGCAGTAGAATGGCCCGTACTGAAGAGCTCAGTGACTTTTACTGTGGCACCGTCATAGGATGCCACCTTTCCAGCAAGTCAGTTCGTCAAATTTCTGCCCTACTAGAGCTGGTCAACTGTAAGTGCTGTTATTGTGAAGTGGAAATGTCTAGGAGCAACAACAGCTCAGCCGCAAAGTAGTAGGCCACACATGCTCAGAGAGAACGGGACTGCTGAAGTGTGTAACAATCGTCTGTCCTCGGTTGCAACACTCACTACCGAGTTCCAAACTGACTCTGGATGCAACGTCAGCAAAATTGTTCGTAGGGAGTTTCATTAAATGGATTTCCATGGCCGAGCAGCCGCATACAAGCCTAAGATCACCATGCTCAATCTTAAGCTTTGGCTAGAGTGGTGTGAGGCTCGCCGCCATTGGACTCTGGAGCAGTGGAAATGCGTTTTCTGGAGTGAGGAATCAGGCTTCACCATCTGGCAGTCCGACGGATGAAACTGAGTTTGGCAGATGCCAGGGGAACGCTACCTACCCAAATGCATAGTGCCAACTGTAAAGTTTGATGGAGGAGGAATAATGGTCTGGGGCTGTTTTTCATGGTTTGGGCTAGGCCCCTTAGTTCCAGTGAAGGGAAATCTTAACGCTACAGCATACAATGACATTCTAGATGATTCTGCCCATAATTTTGGAATGAGATGTTTAACGAGCAGGTGTCCATATACTTTTGGTCATCTAGTGTATCAAAAAATGTATATAATTATATGTCTCAGGAATATAGTTTGAAAATGACATTCTCATCACTCCATAAAACTGACGTTTAAATGATGCATAACATGTTCAAATTAGCAGTGACAGTATGTTAGTTTTCTGTATAAGACACCACCAGACAGATACGTCAGTCAAAAGGTGCCTCTGTCATATTCATGAGACTGAACTGTCTAGTCAAAGAGGACCTTTCAGACCCTTCACTGGGAATGTCAAAGCAAATGTCATTGCCAATGATACACATTTCATATGGATCTTGACATTTGTCTTTAATCATGAAAGCATCACATGTTATATTAGTGAGACTGCAAATGTAGTGAGAAATCCCACATATGCAAATGTAGTGATCTCCCAAATTTAAATTTAGTGAACTGCCACATACAGCGCATTCGGAAAGTATTTAGAACCCTTGACTTTTTCCATATTTTGTTACGTTACGGCCTCATTCTATTACCTCAACTAAATGGTGCCCCCCGCACATTGACTTTTACCCCCCTGTATATAGTCTCGCTATTGTTGTTTTACTGCTGCTCTTTAACTTCTTAGGGATCGACGCACGAGGTGACCGTTTTGGAGAGCCTGGCGTGCCCAAAGTAAAATGCCTCCCATTCAGGCCCAGAAAATAGGATATGCACATATTTAGTCCCATTGGATAGGAAACATTGGATTGGAATTTTCCAAAAGTGTTAACCATTTGTCTGTGAGTAAAACAGAACGATATGGCAGGCTAAACCTCGAGGAATTTCTGTCCTGGAAAAAGTGGATTTGACACATTGCTCATTTGGAACCCTCTCTCATGAAAATGCCCTTATAAGGGCATATGAATGCAGTACCCATCGCTTCCTCTGGATGTCAACAGTCTTGAGACAGTGTTCATTTTCATTTTGGATGAATTAGACCAGAGAAGAAGAGGAAACCAGGAAGTGTCTCATTCATGTCAACACAAGGGAATGCGCGCTCCCGACAAGGCGCGCTGTGTGTTTTTTACCGTCTTTATCGATCAGTTTATATTCCGGTTGATTTATAATAGTAAATATACGTAAAAGTGTTCCTAAGGATACATTTAAAACTATGTTTGATTGTTCTTGGACAAGTTTATAGGTATAAGATGAACGAGTTTGCGTCACGTTTCAATGGAGTAGTGGAAGCTGTCGTTTCTGATTATAACGCGCTGAGATTTATGGATAAAATACATTACTTTTTCTAACAAAAGAACCATGGATTGTCTTCGTTGGACACTTAGGAAGACCTCAGCAAAAGTTCTTCAACAGGTAATTGATTTTTTTTCGCTGTGAAATGTGTTATGTGTGTGCCGTGATGGATTATGAAATTATGGTAATGGAAAAAATATGTGAGGTGCTACCCTCAAACAATCAAATGTGCTGCTTTCACCTTAAGCCTTTTTGAAATCCGACAGCGCTGTGATATTGCCAAGAAACAGAGCTTTTGATGAGTATGAAACACTTGTATATTGGTGGATGTTTAATAATTCAACTTTTGGATTTTGAATTTGGCGCCTTGCAGATTCTTATTTGCATTTTTTAACTGTATTGTTGGTTAGGGGCTCGTGAGTAAGCATTTCATTGTATTCTGAGCATGTGACTAATAACATTTGATTAGAAATTGATTAAATCGTTTTTTTCCCTCATCAATCTACACACAATACCCAGCAAAAACAGGGTTTTAGAAAGGTTTGCATACAGTATGTATTACAAATTAAAAAACCTATCACAGTTACATAAGTATTCAGACCCTTTACTCAGTACTTGATGGAAGCATCTTTGGCAGCGATTACAGCCTCAAGTCTTCTTAGGTATGACAGTACAAGCATGGCACACCTGTATTTGGGGAGTTTCTCCCATTGTTATCTGCAGATCCTCTCAAGCTCTGTCAGGTTAGATGGGGCGGGTTGCTGTACAGCTATTATCGATTGGATTCAAGTCCGGGCTCTGGATGGGCCACTCAAGGATTTTAACCTATTAGGGAGCGGCAACAGAGGTGTCGGTTTTGGAGAGTCTGGCGTGCCCAAAGTAAAATGCCTGCAACTCAGGCCCAGAAACTAGGATATGCACATAATTAGTACAATTGGATAGGAAACACTGAAGTTTCTAAGACTGTTAAAATAATGTATCTGTATAACAGAACTGATATAGCAGGCGAAAACCCGAGGAATTTCTGTCCAGAATTTTTTGTTGTTGTGACATTCCTTCACTTTGAATGTCTCCCTATGGGATTTTCAGTAAAATAGGTCTCAGGTTGTAGTACCTATGGCTTCCACTAGATGTCAGTCTTTAGACAGTGTTTCATGCGTTCATCATGGAACAGAGCCGAATAGAAGAAGAATTGGTAAGTGGACCCAGGAAACCAGTTCAGTTTTCTGTGCGCGAGACAGTGTGCGCGTTCCTCTTTATTTTCCTTTTTTATCGTATAGGATACTATCCGTGTGAAATATAATCGGTAATATTCATAAAAAGATACATTAATAATGATGTTTGCTTTCTCTTCACTGTACAACGGGCGACTCGACGGTGGATTTTCTGAACATAACGCGCCAACCAAACTGAGATTTATGGATATAAACAATGACTTTTTCTAACAAAAGAAAAATGGATTGTCTTGCTTGGACACTTCGGGTTGCCCTCAGCAGAAGATCATCAAAAGGTAAGCGATTTATTTTAGCTCTTATATGTGTTTTGTGAGACCCGCGCTGGCTATGGAATTATGCTAATGCAAAAATATGAGAGTTGACTTCCGTCCCTAAGAGGTTTTAAGAGACTTGTCCCGAAGCCACTCCTGCGTTGTCTTAGCTGTCTGCTTAGGGTCATTGTCCTATTGGAAGGTGAACCTTCGCCCCTGTCTGAGGTCCTGAGCACTCTCGAGCAGGTTTTCATCCCCACAGCATGATGCTGCCACCACCATGCTTCACCGTAGGGATGGTGCCAGGTTTCCTCGACGTGGCGCTTGGCATTTCGGCCCAAGAGTTCAATCTTGGTTTCATCTGACTAGAGAATGTTGTTTCTCATGGTCTGAGAATCCTTTAGGCGCCTTTTGGCAAACTCCAAGTGGGCTGTCATGTGTTATTTTCTTAGGAGTGACTTCCGTCTGGCCACTCTACCATAAATGCCTGAATTGTGGAGTGCTGCAGAGATGGTTGTCCTACTGGAAGGTTCTGCCATTTCCTCAGAGGAACTCTGGAGCTCTGTCAGAGTGACCATCGCATTCTTGGCCACCCCACTAACCAGCGCCCGTCTCCCCCGATTGCTCAGTTTGCCCGGGCGGCCAGCTCTAGGAAGTGTCTTGGTGGTTCCAAACTTCTTCCATTTAAGAATGATGGAGGCCACTGTGTTCTTGGGACCTTCAATGCAGCAGACATTTTGTGCCTCAACACAATCATGTCTCAGAGCTCTACGGACATTTCCTTTGACCTCATGGCTTGATTTTTGCTCTGACATGCACTGTCAACTGTGGGATCTTATATAGACAGGTGTGTGCCTTTCCAAATCATGTCCAATCAATTTAATTGACCACAGGTGGACTCCAATCAAGTGGTATAAACATCTCAAAGATGGTCAATGGAAACAGGATGCACCTGAGCTCAATTTCAAGTCTCCGAGCAAAGGGTCTGAATACTTATGTAAATAAGGTATCTGTTTATTTTGAATAAATGTGCAAAATATAAAAATATTCAAAAATTGCTTGGTCATTATGAGGTATTGTGTGTAGATTGATGAGGAAAACGTTTATTTAATACATTTTTGAATTTAGTTGTAACTTAACAACATGTGGAAAAAGTCAAGTGTACTGTATATAGTACTAATAACACGTCACTTCATGTGCATCATCTGGAACAGTTGCGGACGAAAAAGGCCCAACATTAAAGCACCAGATAGTGGAAAAGGTTTGTGTGTACATATTAAAATGTGTTGACCACGAAAGGAGAGAAAGTGTCCTTTGAATATAATAATGTGTAAAAGACTTCCAAGTGGGTAATGTGTTCTCATGGGAAAACCCCTTGCTATGATATCTTGGTGTTCAAGAGCAGAGATATCAAATAGTTAACTTCCCACCTCACATATTGTGACACCAAATGTGAGGAAATAAAATTGTCGCCACACCTGACTTCCTAGGGGTAAAAAAAAACCACTAACAAATAATTTAATTCATTTGCGTAAATTAGAAAATCCAACAAAGAAAAGTGCCTTCAGGCTGTTTCAATAATTAGAAGGGTGAAAAAAAAGAGACCAGAATAATGTAATAAATTACATTTTGCTCAGAATTCTAATGAAGTGAGCTGTTACTTGGGAAGATACGGCAAGATCATATCTTTTAATATTTTATGGGGGCAGGGGGCATGTATTGTTATGCGTCAGGGCTCTTGCTCGCAGAGGGAAATATTGCAAATTACCATTACATGTTTTTATTATTCTATTGCTTATGTTTTGATGAGACTTTTTAATGAGCTTCAACTGGAGCCTTGGGCAGGCTCTCGTCATGTTCTGAAGTCTGGGCTCTCTCTCTTGTAGAAGAAGCAGCTTGAAGCCACCATTGAAAAGCTTCCAGGAGCCCTTGAAGAACAACCATTCGACCTGTGGCCTGCACTGTGGATTGATGCTATTGACAAGGAAGGGGGGCTTCCCTGTCATTTCAATTCCACTACAGTTTGCCTTTAATCTCTGTCGTAGCCTACAAACCCGTAATCTGCACATGCATGCTCCATGTAGGCTAGTGCTTTCACAGGCGAGTGCTATTCAAAGGCTTGTGCTTTCACGGGCTAGTGCTATTCACAGATCAGATGATGACGGAAATGTACTGTAGCCTACCCAAAATGAATGCATTTGGTTAACTCTATGGTCAAAGTCTATGGTTGCACCCCCCACAGGTTTCGGTCATATTTACAGCTTTTGACCCCTGGATTAGGTCGTCACGCAATAATAGATCCACCCTACTTCCTTTTTGACATTCAAACCCCAAAAGTCCTGTTGTGCGTTCTCCTTGACCTGGATCCAAGATGACTAATTTCCAAAGGTTCGGGTAACTGCAAATAAACGACTGTGTTTTGATCGAGGCTCCGCTGTGCTGCTCGGTGTTTTGGATTCCCTTTTAATGGATGTTTAGTAAATGGCCCTGGTTCTCCCTGTGTTTGTCAGCATTACCTCAGTTTCCCTCTGCCGAGAGTAATAAGACGAAGCACCCCGGCGACAGCCCACGGTGATTTGTCGCGTTCCAAACACACAGCGGCGTGACACTCCAATAATGGGCGGCGTGTTTTACTCAAACAAATGGAGCTATGAGTGGCGTGATGGAAGCCGCTCACTTCATTTTTATTCAGGCAGAGCTGTCCGTGTTCAAACCCGAGGGGCCTCCTCAACAAAGAGACGGATCCATACTGATGACGAATTAATAGAGAGGAATGGAACTCTATTGGATTGGACGCACCTGAAGGCCCCATCTTTAGTGAATGGCTGCCAATACCTGCTGGATAAGTCAGGAAGATAGAGGACACAGTTAAAGCTGTCAGACAGAGTTTTAGAAGTTATGTTGTGTCTTGGAGGCCTTGATTTGGCATGTTAAATGGTCTCTCTGAATGAAAAAATGCACAGATGGCACAGTGTCTCTTTTCAAAACCTTTGAGATGTTAGCTTTGACCTTCGCAAAGAACAACTTATCACTTATATGACCAACTGGACTGCATGGTTAACCTGCACGTAAAAACAAAATCTATCTAAAAGCATTAGGCCTAGCTTAGGGTGATTAGACAAGACCTCAGGTCTCAGACAAGGTTACTCACAGAGCCACCTCCGTCACACTTGTCCTTCTTTGAAGGCTCTTAACTTGTACACTGTCTTATTGCAAAGTATTCACTACATTTACGCGATGACAAGATGCGGGAAAGAGAAGACTAGAGGTCTGTGTAACCAGATCAGTGTCATTATACTTCACTATTGGCAAATGTATTCTATAGGGACTTTTGAAAGGGGTAATCTGTGGTTGCTACATCAATTTTTGGACATTTAAATGAATGATAAATGGCCATTGATTCTTGAAGATTTTTTTTTAATAAAAACCTCATTATTTTTGTTCAACTGTCTTTCTAACCACATCAGAATATAGGCTTGTTTTACTCTGTAAACAATGCAATTGTAAACAAACACTCTATAGCTTCAAAACATGATTAAAACTATCTATGGGCCTTGGTCAAAAATAGTGCACTATATAGGGAATAGAGTGCCATTTGGGATTCAGCCATGGCCTTATTGATTATCAGTGTGTTCAACACAAAGCAACTTGCATGCTCACACCTTGCCTTTCACTGAAGTAATCAAAATTACCATGGCCGTACATGTGACAGCGTAGCCTACAGATCTAGTGTGGCAGTTCATTTTTACAATCTCCCTCCCACACACAGACATTAACCAGCTCCTACACTGTTCATCCATCTCTGGTGGTGGGCCCCAACCTGTGTTGAGTGTTAAAGGGATGACATACATCGGTAATCACGCTAATCGCCCTGCAGATGGACTCCGGTAATGTGCGTTAAGGCGTCCTCACGTCCCCGAGGTGAGCTTCATCAACAAAATGGAGCGGAACCTTTGTCGACATCAGCGGAATGCTGTCAGGCAAAGTCCACCCAGGCCGCTGCCAGGCAACCTAGTCGTACAAACAATCTCTTCGCCCGGTCCCTACAGATGTTCACCTGGCACCCGTCACCTTGCCAACCCTGCCTCTCGTTGCCGCCGGCGACAGTGATGGTGACGGCTGGCAACGGCCACAGCCTCAAAGCTAACCTATTTAATTAAATAATAACAATAATAATTAATGGTCTGTGAAATGAACAAGCGAGAGGGCGTGTGGTGGAGCGCTATAATCAAGGCGCTTTTCACATGTCAGTCTGCTCTATGACCAATTTAGATGATGAGTGAGCAGGTTTGAACATACTGGAGCCGAGGCCGGTCATTATCCACAACAAACGCGCCACACAGGGTGGCACCGAGAGAGATGAGCTGGAGCCTCTGGCCCAGCCTTGCAAAACAGCAGCAGGGCTCAGCCGCTGTTTGTGCCAAAAAGTCTGAGGTTGAAGACAATACAGAGAAAATACTGGTAAAGGTATATTAATTTCAGTGAGACTTTGCATTTGCTGATGTCTCAAATGGAAAGATACCTGGCATGGAGCCAAGGGTTTGGCAATCATTTAAATGCATTACCTGCAAAAGTATCTGTTGTCTATCAAAACAACAAGACAGCATGTTGGATAAAAATGAAAATATACACCATGTAACATTACAATCAGTTTTTCCCACTGGGACAGTGGTACAGTATGAGGGGAAATCTGTAGCTGTCCTAGTTGTACAATTATCATTATCACAGCTGCATTTGTGTTAGGCTAAATGTATACAGTATGTAGAGACTAGAGCCCTGCTCTAAATGATCGCTGTGGTACTTAATCTAAATGAATGTAAATTACTCAGCATCCTAATTAAAAGTGATGCTCAATGAAGGGTAGTTGACCATCAGTAAACTAATCTCTGACTGCTGCGGTCCTTCCTCAAGGACACAGTTCCCACAGAGCACAGGGCCTGGTTTAAAGCAAATACTGGTTTATTTGTTTTCAAAGTCGTTCTAATTTAGACGGCTCGTTGGGTGGTTTCGCTTCACGTTCTACCTCAGCAAAATTACTTTTGTTGAAAAACGAATGACCCCTACATTAACTGATTAATTTAAAGCATACAATACACATCTACAACCACATGATGCACATGACATTACTTTAAGCATTATTAAAACTCAATGAATGTATTCATAGTATGTCTGTATTCCGAAAATAATGACGAGGAAGAGTGAGGAGGAGTTAGTTCATAGGGTGATGATGCAATGAAAGTGTTAGAAGAAAATCAGCCCTGGGCCTATCATTGCTTCCCATTTGTCTTTTTTTTCTTTCTCGTGAGACTTCCGCTATTAGGTAAGACATTTGTGCCCTGGTTATCGACTTACTGTTTAAAATCTCCCGAATGCACTTACTTGTACACTATTCAGAACATGCAGGCTTCATCTCCCCAAGGTAGCCAGAGGCATTCCATTTTCTTTCTTTGTGTTCCATTGGATGTTCAGTCAAATGAAGAACAGCAGAAGCCCCCAGAAATCACTTAACTCCTCCTTCATGCTTTTAGATCATCCCTTTTTTACAAGCTAGGGGTGAGAGATTGAGACCTCAAGTCACCTTGGGGTTATTGGGGAGAACTACATCCATTGCCTCACTGGGTCGAGCCTCGTCTTTTACGTAAGGTCAGCCCAGAGTATGTTTCTTATGTGATACCATTAATGATATGCAATACTATTAATTGTTGCGATGTCATGTACATAACATTTTCAATGGGATACTATTGATCAACGTAGGGGAGAACAGGGCACAAAGTAACACAGGGCACAATGTAACAACTAAATAAATCAAATTAGAAACCACTTCTAATTCTGTTATTCAATGTGCTAATGCTTGGTTAGTGTATCTACATTCCTATTTTGTGTTTTATTGAAAAAAATAATAAATCAGGCCGAACTGAACATATTATTTCATTTTGATTATTGACCTGTGTAAGATTCCCCATGTACTGTATCTAATGATGTATCATGTTTATCAGTAAGAAGTGTTATTTTGATTGGTAAAGTTGATGTTTTCTCACAAGACTCAGATTTGAGACAAAAATGTGCATTTTCCCACCAGTGGGGTTTCCACCAAAGGGAAAAGTTGCAGATAAAAATCAGTGCGTGATGAACGTAGTGCACATAAAATGTACTTTTGACTTTCATGTAACAAATAAAAATAAACTCTACCGAGAGTTTGGACACAAACTGTTGCGTTAAATACCAAATGTGCCTCCTCTGGTCTTGGCATGTGTGCTCTAGCAAACAGTTCGCAGATACAGATCTATTTGTCAAACGGCAGCCAAGCGTCGATCATCATGTCACCAGAATAAGACCCTCAATATTTATTGGAAAGGAGCCTTAAGATCACCATGCACTTTCACCACCCTGTGAAGTTCATCAGAACTTTTTCATCGGTAGCCTAAAAAAATGTGTGGTTTCCCCAGTTGTAGTGGGAGGAAAATATACCATATCATTGCGTTACTCCAAATTTACATCAATATTTGCCCATAAAGGCATTTCCACTGGAATTTCTCGCATAATACATTTTACAAACACAAAAAGATCCCACCATGTCGAACAATCAAATTCTGTCGGCATTTATAAATTGTACCGAAACATCACGTTTCCAATACAGCTGTGATGATGTTTTTGCATACAGTATGACTACTCACATAAAAACTATGGATGAAAATGTGGTTAGTGGTTACAATTAATCCTGCAGTCTGTCACAATTAATCCCACCCACTGGGTTAACTTCTTTGGGAGCAGCGCACGAGGTGACCGTTTTGGAGACCCTGGCGTGCCCAAAGTAAAATGCCTCCCATTCAGGCCCAGAAAATAAGATATGCACATATTTTGTACCATTGGATAGGAAACACTCTGAATTTTCTAATAGTGTTAACATTTTGTCTGTGAGTATAACAAAACGGATATGGCAGGCAAAAACCAGAGGAATTTCTGTCCTGGAAAAAGTGGTTTTGACAGATTGCCTCATTTAGAGCCCCTCCCTTATGAAAATGCCCTTATAAGGGCATATGAATGCAGTACCTATTGCTTCCTCTGGATGTCAACAGTCTCGAGAAAGTGTTCTGATTCATTTAGAGCAGAGAAGAAGACGAATAAGGAAGTGTCCACAGAGATGTCAATACAAGTAAATGCGCGTTCACGGCTGGCACGCTCTTTGGTTTTTTCCTTTCTTATTGCCCAGTTTATATTCCGGTTGAAATATTATACTATTTATAGATAAAAGTGTTCCTAAGGATACATTTAAAATTATGTTTGATTGTTCTTGGACAAGTTTATAGGTATAAGTTGAACGAGTTCTCTTCACGTTTCAATGGAGAAGTCGACGCTATATTTTCTCATTATAACGCGCCAACCAAACGGAGATTTATGGATATAATACATTACTTTTTCTAACAAAAGAACCATGGATTGTCTTCGTTGGACACTTGGGAAGCCCTCAGCAGAAGTTCTTCAAAAGGTAATTGATTTGTTTTCGCTGTGAAATGTGTTTTCTGTGAACCATGATCGCTTATGAATTCATGGTAATGGGAAAAATATGTTAGGTGCTACCCTCAAACAATCAAATGTGGTGCTTTCGCCGTAAAGCCTTTTTCAAATCTGACAACGCTGTGATATTGCCAAGAAGCAGAGCTTTTGATAACTATGAAACACTTGTATATTGATGCATGTTTAATAATTCAACTTTTGGATTTTGAATTTGCCGCCTTGCATTTCACCGTGTAGTGTCGGGAGTGCTAGCGCTAGCGCCCCACCACTCCGTAAGAAGTTAATTGTAAGATTTTGACTCCAGCCACTTTCGGTTGTAAACGACTGGTACTGTACAGTATGTCCTAAAAACATAGTTACAGTGTGTAATGGTAGCTGAGATATGTATGTTGTTTGTAAAAACATATTATTAATCCAACTAACATTTTCATAAATAAGCAAAAGACTGAAAGTGTTACTTTGTGCCCCGGTATTCCCTACTCAGTGAATTGAATTTAGTGGACATGGCTCTGAGGCTGACCAGAATAATATCATAATGCACATCCCATCATAATGCACAACCTCAAGTCATCCCTATGTTCGACTTGGTAGTGAATTTACAATCACCATTTTAATGAAGCCTAATGTCTGAACAGCTTGGTAACATTGGAAATATTGTAAGATGTTGCTTTAACAGAGATGGAGTGAATCTATGAAATCATGTGTCTAAAGTAAGCCATACGTTTTGGCTTTGCCCCATTACTTGGGAAGGAGAAGAGAATGAAATAATGATCCAGTTGCAAATGGAAGCGCCAAAGACAACACCTTTTACGTCTTCCCAAAACAACAGCTTGCACTCTTCTCTGAAGTCACGGAGAGTGGAAAAATAAGCAATTTAAGGCACCATTTCCTCTCCTCTTGTCGCATAGATATTTCTTAAGAAATGTCCCAATTTTGGTTGTCAGCAAAAAATATTCTAAAAGGTCTTCCCTTTATTTTCTCTGTTCCCTTCAAACACAAACAAAATGAAGCCCCGGAAATGAGATTTTATAACTTCAGTGAAGCTCCAAACCCCCCGCTGGTCACTAATTTGTATTTGACAACTGAAGCAAGCAGTCACAAGTGTACTTTGTGTACAGCTAGGGAACATTTTTGGGGCAAGACACATTAGCTGACTGGATGTGGGTCTTGAGATGCAGGCGCTTTACTAGCGCCCAGAACATTCTGTTTATGCCCCCTCTGTGGAGGGGAGATAGTGGAAGAAGAGGGGGAGCACAGCAAAAGAGAAAGAGATGGTGCGGAGAAAATGAGGGAAGAAATAAACACTAGGAGTAATAAATGAGGAGGAGGAAGAATAGGGAACCTGGAGAGAAGAAAAGAAAATAGGTGAAAACAAGGGATAGAGAGTCAAATAAAAAAAATTGGAGAAAAAAAGGCAATATTAGCTGGCTATAGAATGCTTTGCACAGTACCTCAGACAGTTGAATATCCCAAATAACCACAGACTTACATTTTCATAGAATTATGAAATTTTATCTGAATACATGCTGGCAGAAGTAAGACAAATCCTATTTATAGCATGTGACATCTTAGATTATGTTCAATTAGTCACTACGCTGTCAAAAGTTATGACGACAGCATAAGAAAACCATATTGTTACCCCTGGGTTATGGCAGTTATGTTGTCTCGCCTCCCCTGACCCATCCCATTTCACACAATATCACCACATATCAAGCAAGAAGATTAAAAAAAAAACGTTGTCCCCTGTGTCATAAAACAAGCCAGACCTGATGTGGCCTCTTTTTTTCTCTTCTTTGGTGAAAGAAGGGGAGAGAAGACGCACATGCTGGGTTGTCACATTTCCCATGCCGGAACCCGATGCATTCATAATGTAGGAGACCACGCCCTTATCGCTTGAGTAATAAAGACATAAAGTGTCCCTGCCATCCAGGGAGGAGGTAGTGTCAAGATCTGGTGTGTAGCTGGTGCACAAAGTCAGGCGCAGGAGAGCAGAGATGAGTGAACAACGTCTTTACTCAATACGGCACAAGGTAATCACTATACAATGTGCCCAAAACACACGGGCGAAACTACCAGCCAGAACTATACGGACAAGGAACAATCGACATAATAAACACGCACACAAACATGGGGGAAACAGAGGGTTAAATAATGAACATGTAATTTGGGAATTGAAACCAGGTGTGTAGAAAACAAAGACAAAACAAATGAAAAGTGGATCGGCGATGGCTAGAAGACCAGTGACGTCGAACGCCGAACGCCGCCCGAACAAGGAGAGGGACCGACTTCGGCGGAAGTCGTGACAGATAGGATATCAGGTACATGGACACAGATGTCAAGTCATTATTAAAAGACTCATAAAAAGTGTAACTGTTGTTGCAGAAAATGTGCATATATAAAGTTGCCTGGGAAATTGTAAAACAGTGAATTATTCATTTATAAGGTGAACATTTGGTTTGATTTGATCATTTCTGACACATTAAAAGTAGTTAAGTAATATCAACAATTCATAACAATGTTAAAACTAACATAACATATGTTATGTGGTCCTGTGTGACTCTGTTGATCACCGGTTTTCTAGCCATTGCCGATCCACTTTTCATGTTCCACTGTTTATGTCTTGTTTACAAAACCTGGTTTCAGTCCCACAATTACTTGTTCATTATTTAACCCTCTGTTCCCCCATGTTTGTTTGTGAGTGATTGTTTGTATGTAACGGTCCTTTGTTTGTTGGCTCGCTATTTAAGAGTTGTATTGTTTGTGAATAATTTGAGTAAATACGTGTATTGCTCAATTCTGCTGTCCTGCGCCTGACTCTTCTTCACCAGCTTCACCTCGTCATGCCGTAAGGGCTCTCAAGGGGTGGTCACGAAAGTGCTCAGGGAGGTGTGTAGGGGTTTCCATCGGTGTGACTACGGTGGAAAGTCCAGACCAGGTCTCCACTGTGCGCATCCCCTCAGAATATGCCGATTTGGCTCTCGCCTTCTGTAAGAAGAAGGCGACTCAATTACCACCCCATCGACGGGGGGATTGTGCGATAAATCTCATGGTAGACGCAGCACTTCCCAGGTGTCACGTGTATTCTCTGTCACAGGAGGAGACGGCGGCAATGGAAACATATGTCTCTGAATCCCTGGGGCAGGGATACAGTCGGCCCTCCACTTCACCAGCCTCCTCAAGTTTATTTTTAGCTGAAGAAGAAGGATGGAGGTCTGCGCCCGTGTATTGACTATCGGGGTATCAATCAGATCACTGTGAGGTACAGCTACCCGCTGCTTCTTATAGCCAGTGCGATAGAGTCAATGCACGGGGCGCGCTTCTTCACAAATTGGATCTCAGGAGCGCTTATAACCTGGTGCATATCCGGAAGGGGGACGAGTGGAAGACGGCATTTAGTACCACCTCAGGGCACTATGAGTACCTCGTCATGCCGTACGGGTTGATGAATGCTCCATCAGTCTTCAAGGGTTTGTAGACGAGATTTTCAGGGACATGCACGGGCAGGGTGTAGTGGTGTATAATGATGACATTCTGATATACTCCGCTACATGCGCCGAGCATGTGTCCCTGGTGAGCAGGGTGCTTGGTCGACTGTTGGAGCATGACCTGTACGTCAAGGCTGAGAAATGTCTGTTCTTCCAGCAGTCTGTCTCCTTCCTAGGGTACCGCATTTCCACTTCAGGGGTGGAGATGGAGAGTGACCGCATTTCAGCCGTGCGTAATTGGCCGACTCCCACCACGGTAAAGGAAGTGCAGCGGTTTCTTGGGTTTGCCAACTACTACCAGAGGTTTATCCGGGGCTTTGGTCAGGTAGAGGCTCCAATTACCTCACTGCTGAAGGGGGTACCGGTGCTACTGCAGTGGTTGGCTGAGGCGGACAGGGCTTTCGGTCACCTGAAGGCTCTGTTTACCTCGGCTCCCGTGCTGGTTCATCCGGATGCCTCTTTGGCGTTCATAGTAGAGGTGGACGCGTCCAAGGCTGGGATAGGAGCCATGCTCTCTCAGCGCTCGGGTATGCCACCAAAGCTCCACCCCTGTGCTTTTTTTTCAAAGAAGCTCAGCCCGGAAGAGCAAAACTATGATGTGGGGGACTGTGAGTTGTTGGCTGTAGTCAAGGCTCTGAAGGCGTGGAGACATTGGCTTGAGGAGGCTTTTCTCATCTGGACTGACCACCGTAATCTGGAGTACATCCGGGCGGCAAAGAGACTGATCCCTCGCCAGGCAAGGTGGGCCATGTTCTTTACCAGTTTTGTTTTCACCCTGTCCTACAGACCAGGTTCCCAGAACACTAAGGCAGATGCACTGTCCAGGATGTATGACACGAAGGAGTGGTCCATAGATCACACTCCCATACTCCCGGCCTCTTGCCTTTTGGCACCGGCAGTGTGGGAGCTGGACGTGGACATCGAGCGGGCGTTACGTACAGAGCCCACTCCCTCTGTGTCCAGCTGAGCGTCTGTACGTTCCGTCTGCTGTCCGCGACCGTTTAATCTATTGGTCCCACACGCCACCCTCCTCTGGTCATCCTGGCATCAGTCGAACAGTGCGCTGTCTTAGTGGGAAGTACTGGTGGTCCACCTTGGCCATGGACGTGAGGGTTTATGTTTCCTCCTGCGCCCAGTGCAAGGCTCCTAGGCACCTGCCCAGAGGAAAGTTACAACCCCTACCTGTTCCACAACGGCCGTGGTTGCACCTGTCAGTGGACTTCCTGACTGATCTTCCTCCCTCACAGGGCAACACCACGATCCTGGTCGTTGTGGATCGGTTTTCTAAGTCCTGCCGTCTCCTCCCTTTGCCCGGTCTCCCTATGGCCCTACAGACTGTGGAGGCCCTGTTCACACACGTCTTCCGGCACTACGGGGTGCCTGAGGATATAGTCTCTGATCGGGGTCCCCAGTTCACTTCCAGGTTATGGAGGGCGTTTATGGAGCGTCTGGGGATCTCAGTCAGCCTCACCTCACCTTTTCACCCCAAGAGTAACGAGCAGGATGTGGGTAGGTTTCTGCGGTCATATTGCCAGGACCGGCCGGGGGAGTGGGCGGCATTCATCCCATGGGCAGAGATGGCCCAAAACTCACTCCGCCACTCCTCCACTAACCTCTCTCCCTTCCAGTGTGTACTGGGGTATCAGCCGGTTCTGGCACCTTGGCATCAGAGCCAGATCGAGGCTCCTGAGGTGGACGCATGGTTCAACTTGTTGGGGATGAGCAGCTGAGGGGTCGGTTTTGGAGAGTCTGGCATGCCTAAAGTAAAATGCTTTCCACTCAGGCTCAGAAAATAGGATATGCACATAATTAGTACTATTGGATAGGAAACACTCCGAGGTTTCCAAAAGTGTTAACATTTTGTCTGTGAGTGTAATAGAACTCATTTGGCAGGCAAAAACCAGAGAAAATTCCATCCGGAAATTTCATTCTGGTGGTTGATGGCTCACTTAGAGAGACTGCCTATTGAAAAGTATTTATACCAGGACACTGAATGTAGTACCTATTGCTTCCACTGGATGTCAGCAGTGTATAGGTAAAGTTTAATGGAAATCGGAACCATTGTGTTCAATCGGTAGTGGTTTTAGTCAGGGGAGCTATTTTTTAGTTGCACGTTTTTGGGCGCACGTTTGGCTGAGCGGTCCACTTTATTTGACTTATATAACGTTTAGGTGACCATCCAAGTGAAAGATTATCACTTTTATTTTATAAAAGATAAGCTAAGGTTGCATTTTAATTGTTTTTTGTTTTGTTGAGGGAAAGTTTATAGGTTTAAATGAACGCGTTCACTTCACGTTGGATTTTCTGAACACAAGGTGCCAACCAAACGGAGATTTAAGGATATAATAAATTACTTTTTCTAACCAAATACCCATGGATTGTCTTCGTTGGACACTTAGGAAGCCCTCTGCAGAAGTTCTACAAAAGGTAAGGCACAGGTTTTCCCTGTGAAATGCATTTTCTATCGACCGCGCTGGCTAAAGATTTCATGGTTATGGAAAATATTGAAGGTGCTACCCTCAAACAGTCAAATGTAGTGCTTTCGCTGTAAAGCCTTTTTGAAATCCGACAACGCTGTGATTTTTTCCAAGAAGCAGAGCTTTTGATGAATATGAAACACTTGTATATTGGTGCATTTTTAATAATTCAACTTTTGGATTTGCAATGTCAAGATCATGGGTTTGATTCCTGCTGGGGACACCCTTTCCATGCACACACTACTGCAAGTTGCTTTGGATAAAAGCATCTGCGAAACAGCATATAGTGCCTATTGCTATATATTATGTAACAACAGTTTGTCGACTGACTAATACATTAATATCAGTGGAGGCTGCCGATGGCGAGGACGGCTCATAATAATGGCTGGAATGGAGTAAATGGAATGGCATCAAACACATGGAAACAAGCCCGTCCTCCCCAATTTAGGTGCCACCAACCTACTGTGTTGACTATTAAATGAATAAATGACTGTTACAATACACACACAATGACAATGCCACTGCCACATCCAATAAGACATCAACTGCTATGACATCTTGTCATGACACCATTGTGTACAGTACCAGTCAAAAGTTTGGACACACCTACTCATTCAAGGGGTTTTCTGTATTTTTACTATTTTTTACATTGTAGAATAATAGTGAAGACATCAAAACGACGAAATAATACATATGGAATCATGTAGTAACCAGAAGTGTTAAACAAATCAAAACATATTTCATATGAGATTCTTCAAAGTAGCCACCCTTTGCCTTGATGACAGTGTTGCACACTCTTGGCACAGTTTGCGCTGTTCTGTGAAAGGAGTAGTACACAGACTCTTGGCAATTTCTCGCATGGAATAGCCTTAATTTCTAGACTGACGAGTTTCATTAGAAAGTTATTTGTTTCTGGCCATTTTGAGCCTGTAATCGAACCCACAAATGCTTATGCTCCAGATACTCAACTAGTCTAAAGAGGGCCAGTTTTATTGCTCCTTTAACTTCTTAAGGAGCAGCAAGGTGCGCTAGGGCGCTAGCGCCCCACTCCCGACACTACCCGGTGAAATGCAAGGCGCCAAATACAAAATCCAAAAGTTGAATTATTCAACATTCATCAATATACAAGTGTTTCATAGTCATCAAAAGCTCTGCTTCTTGGCAATATCAAAGCGTGGTCAGATTTGAAAAAGGCTTTACGGCGAAAGCATCACATTTGATTGTTTGAGGGTAGCACCTAACATATTTTTATTACCATGAATTCATAAGCCATCACGGTTCACACATAACACATTTCACAGCGAAAACAAATCAATTACCTTTTGAAGAACTTCTGCTGAGGGCTTCCTAAGTGTCCAACGAAGACAATCCATGGTTCTTTTTTAGAAAAAGTAATGTATTATATCCATAAATGTCTGTTTGGTTGGCGCGTTATAATGAGAAAATATAGCCTCCACTCGTCCATTGAAACGTGAAGAGAACTCGATCAACTTATACCTATAAACTTGTCCAAGAACAATCAAACATAATTGTAAATGTATCCTTAGGAACACTTTTATGTATATATAGTATAATATTTCAACCGGAATATAAACTGGGAGATAAGAAAGGAAAAAAACACAGAGCGCGTCTATTGATATCTGTTGATATCTAGAGGAAGCAATAGGTACTGCATTCATATGGCCTTATATGGGCATTTTCATAAGGGAGGGGTTCCAAATGAGGCAATGTGTCAAAACCACTTTTTCCAGGACAGAAATTCCTCGGGTTTCCGCCTGCCATATCCGTTCTGTTATACTCACAGACAAAATGTTAACATTTTTAGAAACTTCAGAGTGTTTCCTATCCAATGGTACTAAATATGTGCCTATCCTATTTTCTGGGCCTGAATGGGAGGCATTTTACTTTGGGCACGCCAGGCTCTCCAAAACCGACCCCTCAGCTGCCTCTCCCTAACAAGTTAAGGGGAACATTTAAATGTCTTGGAATGGCCTAGTCAAAGCCCAGAACTCAATCCAATTGAGAATCTGTGGTATGACTTAGATTGCTGTACACCAGCGGAACCCATCTAACGTGAAGGAGCTGGATCAATTTTGCCTTGAAGAATGGGCAAAAATCTCAGTGGCTAGAAGTGCTTCAGCTTATAGAGACATACCCCAAGATACTTGCAACTGTAATTGCTGCAAAAGGTGGCTCTACAAAGTATTGATTTTGGGAGGGTGAATAGTTATGCACGCTCAAGTTCAGTTTTTTTGTCTTATTTCACCATAAAATATATTTTGCATCTTTAAAGTGGTAGGCATGTTGTGTAAATGAAATGATACAAACCCCCCAAAAAATGCATATTAATTCCAGGTTTTAAGGCAACAAAATAGGAAAAATACCAAGGGGGTGAATACTTTCGCAAGTCACTGTAGACATTGTATTCGGAAAGTACTTGTTCCATATTTTGTTACGTTACAGCCTTATTCTAAAATGCATTAAATACATGTTTTCCCTAATCAATCTACACACAAAACCCCCTAATGTCAAAGTGAAAACAGGTTTAGACATTTTTGCAAATGTATTAAAAATAATAAAAGAGATACCTTATTTATATAAGTATTCAGACCCTTTACTATGACACTTGAAATTGATCTCAGGTGCACCCTGTTTCCATTGATCATCCTTGATGTTTATGCAACTTGATTGGAGTCCACCTGTGGTAAATTAAATTGATTGGACATGATTTGGAAAGGCACACACACCTGTCTATATAAGGTCCAACAGTGGACAGTGCATGTTAGAGCAAAAACCAGGCCATGAGGTCATAGGAATTGTCAATAGAGCTCAAAGAAAGGATTATGTTGAGGCACAGATCTGGGGTCCCCAAGAACACAGTGACCTCCATAATTCTTAAATGGCAAAAGTTTGGCATCACCAAGATTCTTCATAGAGTTGCCCGCCTGGCCAAACTGAGCAATCAGGGGTGAAGGGCCTTGGTCAGGCAGGTGACCAAGAACCCAAAGGTCACTCTGACAGAGCACCAGAGTTCCTCTGTGGAGATGGGAGGACCTTCCAGAAGAACAACCATCTCTGCAGCACCCCACCAATCAGGCTTTTATGGTAGAGTGGCCAGACAAAAGCCACTTCTCAGTAAAAGGCACATGACAGCCTGGTTGGAGTTTGCCAAAAAGCACCTAAAGGACTCTCAGACCATGAGAAACAAGATTATTTGGTCTGATGAAACCAAGATGGAACTCTTTGGCCTGAATGCCAAGCATCACGACTGGAGGAAACCTGGCACCATCCCTATGGCGAAGCATGGTGGTGGTAGCATCATGTTGTGGGGAAGGTTTTCAGTGACAGGGACTGGGTGACTAGTCAGGATCGAGGGGAAGATGAACAGAGCCAAGTACAGAGAGATCCTTGAGTGGCCCAGCCGATCAAACATCTCTGGAGATACCTGAAAATAGCTACACAGCGACGCTCCCCATCCAACCTGACAGAGCTTGAAAGGATCTGTAGAGAAGAATGGGAGAAACTCCCCACATACATGTGTACCAATTGTGGCGTCATACCCTAGAAGACTCGAGGCTGTAATCGCTGCCAAAAGGTGCTTCAACAAAGTATTGAGTAAAGGGTTTGAATACTTATGTAAATGTTTTTTTTGTTTATAAATTTGCACAAAAAAAAAAAAATGTTTTTGCTTCGTCATTATGGGGTATTGTATGTAGATTTATGAGAAATAAAAACGATTTAATCCATTTTAGAATAAGGCTTACACGTAAAATAATGTCAAAAGTCAAGGGGTCTAAATAATTTCCGAATGCACTGTACATGTTCCAATATCTTAAACATATTAAATCTCACCAGTCATATGTCTGAGGTAATGCCAAGTAATTTCAACATTTACCAGAGCGTGTCTTAAGGTATCATATTACCATCGCCAGTGAACAATATAGGCCCATCACACATCCCTCTGTTCAATTCCAAACAATTAAATGACTGATTCCCCCTTCATTTACACCATATATCTGGCAAGACCCTATAACGTCATCTTTCCCCCATCTATAATGGCAATTTAGATGATTAATTGAATCTGTTTTTGTTTTACATCTCGGGTGACACTTTTCGCCCGCTTATCAGTTTCCAGTCATTAAGTGTCCGTGACTTGATAATGGCCCCGTTGGCACAGGTGCACAAGATTTATCAGGATAATGTATGGCCCGAGCGTCGGGGCTTCTGGGTCGGCCTCCGATGCTCATAATTCTTCATTACTGCGGCTGATGATCGGCCATTCGTCTGACTGGCGACTCACATCTCATGATCATCGTAATGTTTCCACAGGGGCCGCGAGGGGATGTGGAAGTCCACGATAGAGGATTCTGGAGCATGCACACCTTTAGATTTTGGGGCATTTTGTTCGTAATCACACATCTAAAATCGCCATGGGTATGAACACATTTGACCTTCAAAGGTTGTTAATAATTGTGCAAAGTGGAATTTATATCATAATGTGTCTGCCTCTAGCTTCAAGTGATCGATGGATGAGCAAACCCCAGTTGAAATAGGGATTTTAGTGTTATAACACCAGTGATCCCAATAAGCTCTTCTCATCCCCTCTATGATGCTACATGGTTGACAGCAGTAGCTGAGCACATGGCAGTCCCCTTGAACTGCACGTTAGTCAGTCACTCGCCGGCCAGCAGGACTGGTGACAACAAGCACAGCGCCAAGCCCAAAAGTGACCGTGAGATTAGCTGACCATGCCAAGCAGGGGATATTACCACAGCAGTCCTCATTGCCAGGGACTGGAGGCTGGCAGAGTGGGCATTACCAATGTGGTTGTTGGACACCAGCTGCCGGGGAAAAAACAAATAAAATCACTGGTACGAGACAATTCTTTTTATTTTTATAGGTGACAAGGGAAGTGTGTAAATTGTATCAGTTATGATGCACACTGTGCTGCCCATCCCTCTTCTCCAGTTTTTCCCATATGCACTCCATGCTGTCCTATGAGTGAATCAGTTGGAGTGTGTGTAAAAATGCCCCTTATCTCTTGTTGGCTGCCATGTATGTTCATTTCTTTCCTTGAAGTTCACGTCCAGGTTTAATTACTACAGAATCAGCAACGGTCTCCCAATTTGTAGATGATTTATGTTCTGAGAAATATCTAATTGTTCTCGTTTCATATCAGCAAGCAAACACTCAAGCCTGTACCGAGAGGAGCCTCTTTGGGACCTTTGTCAGGCTTGTCGTGCTGCCATCTTTGAAAACCAGCACTGCCTTTTGTATGACACACCAGCGCTCACATTGCATTATAGCCCTTTGAGTGCTTTTACTTCATGGGAACATTGCACTGTGCAAGGTGCTTCCACCAGACCGCAAATAATGTGAATGGATGGGACCCCAAACGGCAAAGCTCAAGTGAGCAGGAGTTCATTTTGTGAGCCATTTCACTACATCACTCAACATTACTCTTTACATTTGTGGAATTTTGTTTCGTGTGACAAGTACTTTTCAGACATCTCAGCATGACATAAATATAGGTATTAGAGTGGAGATGTACATGATGGCGGTACAAATATCTCCCTTTATTTTTCTCATTCTGTTGTCAAGCTCTTTTCCCTTTCCCCTCTTTCTTGCAGATGCAATTTCGCCACTGCAACTTGTGGCTCCATTACCTTAATGATGAACTGCTTTCTGTCAGGGCTTTGGAAATCTTCTCGATTACATTTTCTAGAGTGGAAGTTTGCAGCGGGGATTTCCCTTTCCACGAATTGAAAGCTCCGGATGGTGACGCAGCGTGCTCCTACATGGGGGAACCGTCATAGCCGACCTCACCAACTGTAGATAATAAACACTACTTCCTTTACAGCATGCATGCATTTCCATAGATCTGACGCTAATACTCTCCTCCTGGTAGTGAGCCACGCCAGCAAGGCCACCACTTTGTCACCTGCCTCCCTCCATTCCTCCGCTGGTGGTTTAATATCATCTGCTAATGATTTAAAGAGCTCTCTGACTTAAGGCTGCTGTACACTCCACAGTATTCACCTCCCTCCCCCTCCCATTCTCCCTACTTCTAGTTTCCCCATGCAAATGAGAGTGAATGAGATTCATGCTCCAGGGATGCCGTTTCGAAGAATCCTCATCCTTGCATGAGGGGGGAAAAAACAGTCGCGAACATCATGCAGGGGAAAAAGTTCCACCACAACAAGGAAAATGCCTCTATCGTGTCTAATAGCATTACACTCTCTGCCACTAGCCAACAGAACAACAAACAGAGACTGCGCTAGGTTTAGAACGATCTAAGTGTGCATGCACGTTGGATAACGAGACAGATGGACAACACAGATTGCTGACATTAGCCTGCTCTTGATCTAGATCATAATTCATCAGAGGGGGCTCCATCTTGTTTGTTTTTTCACCAAACAAGCTGTGCACTATTGGCTGGCATAACACTTCACTGACCAAAGAATTGGAAACCATGGAGCGCTCTGAAATGACAAGCATCAGGGGCTTTTTTTCAAGTGCTTCTTTGACTGTATAGATCCTTGTGGTGAAGCGGCTCACTCAATTTGGTACCTTATAGTCCTGATCTTGTAAATGCTTCAGTACTTTCCCACTTTCCACCTATTTATAATGCATTTGGAATACATTTATGGACATCTATTAATTCAGAAAGGCTTGTGGAATGTTTTGTAGTCTTTTGATGCAATATGGTTGTGATAAAAAGCTATATAAATCACAATCTATATCCAGTTGGTTCATATGTAACATTTAACCAATGCTCTCTGAAAATGTCTAATCGGTTCTGGCCAACCATGACCATTAAAAGTTAGGCTAACTGAGAATGACAGTACAGTAGCAGTCATCAGAAACAGTGCATTTCAAAAATACATAATTTTTATTTGTGGCAGTCTGAACAGCTGCAAAAATCACTCTGAACTCTTGACGCAAGTGAAACGGGGCCTTAAAAAAACACAAAGTGCGATGGTATGGAAGGAATAAGAGTTGACATACCTTTTGGCCACCGGCGCTGACTCATCCACTCTGTTGTCTCTGCTGTTAATTTTATAATGCTCTCCAAGATAATGCGGCAAACTTAGAACGGTTACCACTATAAAACATTAATGGCGCCCACATAGAACAATGTGCTGGCCTCTATAACCTGTCCTGAAAAGTTTTGTGACAAAGCTCTCAATGTTCCTGACCAAGGGATGAATCAAAATCTGTAAAAAAATAAATAATATGATCTATAGAAACATTTTTATACCGAGAGGAACGTTGAAGAGTACCCCATGAGTATGCAGTAAGAATAGTACAAACATTTAGATTTTTTTTTTATGCTGTTATTAAAACGTATTCTCTTTTTAGAATCAGGTCAGTAGCCATCTAGAGAACCAAGGCCAAACACCATCCCTGTATTTGTATTTATTAGGGATTCCCAGTACCTGCTGCCAAGGCAGCAGCTACTCTTCCTATGGTCAAACACATTAAAGCACTAACAGTACATCATATAACATTACACCACTACATGTCTACAATACAAAATGTATAATACCACCATACAACAATATTACAATGTGTGCGTATGCTTGTCTGTACCTTTGTGTGAGTCTCTTCACAGTCCCTGCTGTTCCATAAGGTGCATTTGTACCTGTTTTTTAAAATCTGATTCTACTTCTTGCATCAGTTACCTGATGTGGCATAGAGTTCCATGTAGTCATGGCTCCATGTAGTACTGTTCGCCTCCCATAGTCTGTTCTGGACTTGGATTGTGAAGAGACCTCTGGTGGCATATCTTGTGGGGTATGCATGTGTGTCCGAGCTGTGCTAGTAGTTTAAACCGAAAGCTTGGTACATTCAGGTTGTCAACACCTCTTACAAAAACAAGTAGTGATGACGTAATCTCTCTTCCACTTTGAGCCATGAGAGATTGACATGCATATCATTAATGTTAGCTCTCCGTGTACTTTTAAGGGCCAGCCGTGCTGCCCTGTTCTGAGCCAACTGCAATTTTCCTAAGTCCCTCTTTGTGGCACCTGACCACACTACTGAACAGTAATCTAGGTGCAACAAAACTAGGGCCTGTAGTACCTGCCTTGTTGATAGTGTTGTTAATGCAGAGCAGCGCTTTGTGGACGTACTTCTCCCCATTTTAGCAAAAGTTGTATCAATATGTTTTGACCATGACAGTTTACAATCCAGGGTTACGCCTAGCAGTTTAGTCATCTCAACTTGCTAAATTTCCACATTATTCATTATGAGATGTAGTTGAGGTTTAGGGTTTAGTGATTGATTTGCCGCAAATACAATGCTTTAAGTTTTTGAAATATTTAGGACGAACTTATTCCTTGCCACCCATTCTGAAACTAACTGCAGCTCTTTGTTAAGTGTTGCAGTCATTTCAGTTGCTGTGGTAGCTGACGTGTATAGTGTTGAGTCATCCTCATACATAGACATACTGACTTTACTCAAAGCCAGTGGCATGTCGTTAGTAAAGATTGAAAACGGTAAGATTCTACCTGGATTATGTTGGAGAGGCTTACATTAAAGATCACACACTGTGTTCTGTTAGACAATTAACTCTTTATGCACAATATAGCAGGGGGTGTAAAGCCATAACACATATGTTTTTCCAGCAACAGGACTATGACCCTGTGTCAGAAAACTAGCTTGTTCTTAAATCAAGTCTAATGTCCTCTGATCACTATATGGGGATGTCTACATTGCCTAAGTGCTGCTATGTCAACAGAATATCTCAAATAAACTCAGCAAAAAAAGAAAACTCAGTTTATTTTCAGCAAACTTAACATATTTACACAACAAGATTCAACAACTGAGAAATAAACTGAACAAGTTCCACAGACATGTGACTAACATAAAAGGAATAATGTGTCAAAAGTAACAGTATCTGGTGTGGCCACCAGTTGCGTTGAGTACTGCAGTACATCTCCTCCTCATGGACTGCACCAGATTTGCCAGTTCTTGCTGTGAGACATTAACCCACTCTTCCACCAAAGCACCTGCAAGTTCATGGACATTTCTGGGGGGAATGGCTCTAGCCCTCACCCTCCGATCCAACAGGTCCCAGATGTGCTCAATACGTTTGAGATCCGGGCTCTTCGCTGGCCATGGCAGAACACTGACCTTCCTGTCTTGCAGGAAATCACGCACAAACGAGCAGTATGGCTGGTGGCATTGTCATGCTGGAGGATCATGTCAGGATGAGCCTGCAGGAAGGGTACCACATGAGGGAGGAGGATGTCTTCCCCTGCAACGCACAGCGTTGAGATTGCCTGCAATAACAAGCTCAGTCCGATGATGCTGTGACACACTGCCCCAGACCATGACGGACCCTCCACCTCCAAATCGATCCCACTCCAGAGTACAGGCCTCAGTGTAACACTCATTCCTTCAACAATAAATGCGAATCTGACCATCACCCCTGGTGAGACAAAACTGACTCGTCAGTGAAGAGCACTTTTTTGCCAGTCCTGTCTGGTCCAGCAACAGTGGGTTTGTGCCCATAGGCGACATTGTTGCCAGTGATGTCTGGTGAGGACCTGCCTTACAACAGGCCTACAAGCCCAGCCTCTCTCAGCCTATTGCAGACAGTCTGATCACTGATTGTGAGTTCCTGGTGTAACTCGGGCAGTTGTTGTTGCCATCCTGTACCTGTCCCACAGGTGTGATGTTCAGATGTACCAATCCTGTGCAGGTGTTGTTACACATGGTCTGCCACTGCGAGGATGATCAGCTGTCCATCCTCTCCCTGTAGCACTGTCTTAGGAGTCTCACAGTACAGATATTGCAATTTATTGCCCTGGCCACATCTGCAGTCCTCATGCCTCCTTGCAGCATGCCTAAGGCATGTTCACACATATGAGCAGGGACCCTGGGCATCTTTCTTTTGGTGTTAGTAGAAAGGCCCCTTTAGTGTCCTAAGTTTTCATAACTGTGTCCTTAATTGCCTAATTGCTGTACACTGTTAGTGTCTTAACAACCATTCCACAGGTGCATGTTAATTCATTTATTTTTACCTTTATTTAACTAGGCAAGTCAGTTAAGAACAAATTCTTATTTTCAATGACGGCCTAGGAACAGTGCGTTAACTGCCTTGTTCAGGGGCAGAACGACAGATTTTTTTCCTTGTTAGCTCGGGGATTAAGATCTTGCAACCTTTCTGTTACTAGTCCAATGCTCTAACCACTAGGCTACCTGCCGCCCCAGGTGTTTATGGTTCATTGACCAAGCATGGGAACCAGTGTTTAAACCATTTACAATGAAGATCTGTGAAGTTATTTGGATTTTTATAAGTAATCTTTGAAAGATTTAGAAGATTGCTGAGTTTAGAAATGAAATCCTACTCTTTTACTTAGCTTTCCCAGACAAAGATGTAAGCCTTGTTCTGGACTCAAAAGCATCTTTTATCCAGGATAAGGCTTCATCTGTGTCCGGGGAACTGTCCCTCGACTTTAGCCCTGACATAATGACCAGGGTCACTCTAATAGGGCACACAATGGAAAACGTTTGAAAAAACAATTCGAACAAAAAAATAGTTTCTTATTGGATAAGTCCCAACATTTCAGTCAGGTTTCTTTGGTTTGGTGCCTAATGAACACAACCCTGTTGTCTGATCTACCAATATGTCCACAGCTAGGCCCAGTGGCTGCTGCAGCCAGCCGATGCCCAGGGAGAATATCCTAATGAAAAGCAGCGGCACAGCTTGCCCATCGATGAAAATATAACAGAAAACAGCCCCCCCCTCTCCGACTTTCCCATCTCTCCTCATGTTCTGGCACAGGATTTATGGCTTCATTTTCTCTGGCCTTCGGTAAGGTGGCATCCTTTCCACAGATAGCCCTGCTACCCACAAACTGATGTGCGCTTACAGAAACATGCACACAAACACGCACAAAAACGCACACACACAACCACACATGTAGCCACACACACGCACGTGCACACACACAGCAAAAATAAGCCAAAACACTCATTCATTCATGCTTGTGTCAGGGCAAGAAAGCAATATGTGTTTTCATATGTTGATAAACAGACAGGGCAAATTGGTTGGAGGGAAAATTGGATTTGAGTGATGAGTTACCTGTCGCATGTAAAAGCAGAGCGAGTGCAAAACATGGACTGGGTGCAAGGGACTTATTTTTCTGTGTGCGGGGGAGTGGTGTGGTCAAAGAGAAGACTGACGAGTGATTTAGTTGGCTGTTTACCTGGGGCGACCAGGGCCTTCCTGCCTGGGCGTTGCAGTGTCTCAGCACCTCACCGTGATTAATTATAGTGGCATACAACGCGAGAAGCTCCACAAAGTCTTGAGTTTTCTGAAGAGGACGCGAAGTGCTTGACTGAGTCGCATGGGGTGGGGGGGTATTCGGGTATGACCACACGTCCAATTCCCAGTTCACCCCCTCAAGACGTTATTTGCTTTTCTCCAAATGAGCCTGGAGCGCAATTAATTCAGACTTCTCTGAATTAAGATGCCTTGTTCACTAAAATAAGTGTATTGTATTGATGAATGAATGCAATATGTATCAGTCTTCCATCTTTATCAATGACCAGAGAAGAATTTACCTGGATGGATTTACTAAAGTCAGTCTATCCTTCTTTTCAGTCCTAATATGGACTTCCCTGAAGTACCCAGGCCAACAGGCAATATAGGAGCACAAAGTCAATCAGAAGGAATCAGAAACAGTGTCAACGTGACCAACAGTCTGATTCATCCCTGTGTAATCTTTACTAAACACCAGATCAGCACCTTCTGATCGACTTTGTGCTCCTATATTGACCTATGGAGACCTTCAGAAATATCTTGGTACCATTCCCCAGATCTGTGCCTCGACATAATCCTGTCTCGGAGCTCTACGGACAATTTCTGTCAACTGTGGGACCTTATATAGACAGGTGTGTGCCTTTCCAAATCATGTCAAATCAATTTAATGTACCACAGGTGGACTCCAATCAAGTTGCATAAACATCTCTGTCATGCCCTGATCTGTTTCACCTGTCTTTATGCTTGTCTCCAACCCCCTCCAGGTGTCACTCATCTTCCTCATTATCCCCTGGGTACTTATACCTGTGTTCTCTGTTTGTCTGTTGCCAGTTCATCTTGTTTGTCAAGTCAACCAGCATTTTGTCTCAGCTCCTGCTTTTCCTGTCTCTTTTTCCTCTCCCTCCTGGTTTTCATACAGAAACACTAAAAATGAAGTTTAAATGTGTTAAGAACAAGTTAAAGTTAAAGTCATGAAAGATTGGAAGAATTGAATAAACCACCTTTGGGCTATGATAAAAAAATATGCCGCTGTGGTCAAAATGACCCTAGTCCGTAGTATGAGGGGTATTAATAATAATTTTTATAAAAATGTATGAGGGGTATTAATAATAATGTATATGGGGTATTAATAATAATCTTAATACCCATCATGTAGTGATCAATATTTAGAAGGGTATACTGAAAGAATATGAAAATGGAGACCAATGTTCATACACTGGAGTATTCCTTGATGATCTTAGAAATACAGTGCCTTCAGAAAGTATTCATACTCCTAGACGTATTCCACATTTTGTTGTGTCACAGCCTGAATTCAAAATTTATTAAATCGTTTGAGCTCAGGTGCATCCAATTTCCTTTGATCATCCTTGATGTCACAAGTTGATTGTTTGGACATGATTTAGAAAGAAACTGCTGTTTATACAAGGTCCCACAGTTGACAATGCATGTCAGAGCAGAAATTATACCATGAAGTCCAAGGAACTGTCCTTAGATTTTCGAGATATAATTGTGATGAGGCATATATCTGGGGAAGGGTATAAAACAATTTCTAGAGTGTTGAAAGTTTCCAAGAGCACAGTGGTTGTCATCATCTGGAAATAAAAAATTATGGAACTACCTAGACTCTGCCTAGAGCTGGTCGTCTGACCAAACTGAGCAACCGGGCAAGAAGGAACTTGGCGACCAAGAACCCAATGATCACTCTGACAGAACTACAGAGTTCCTTGGCTGAGATGGGCGAACCTGCCAGTGGACAATAGTCTCTACAGCACTTCACCAATCTAGGCTTTATGGGAGAGTGGCCAGATGGAAGCCACTCCTGAGTAAAAGGCACATGACAGCATACCTGGAGTTTGCAAAAAGGCAAATAAAAGACAGATCAAAAAGCAAAAGATTCTGTGATTCAGGTTTCAACAGGACAATGTCCCCAAGCATACATCCAAAGCAATGCTGGAATGGCTTTAGAACAAGAATGTGAAAGTCCTTGAGTGGCCGAGCCAAAGCCCAGACTTAAATCACAATGAAAATCTATGGAAATACTTGAAGATTGCTGTTCACCGCCGCTCCCCATCAAACATAAGAGCTTGAGAAAATCCCCAAATCCAGATGTGCAACGGTGATACAGACATATCCAAGACAGACAAAGTGTAATCACAGCCAAAGTTGCTTCTACAAAGTATTGACTGAGTGGTGTGAATACTTATATAAATGAGATATTTCTGTATTTGACTACATCCATTTTGAATTGAATACTTTCTGAAGGCACTGTATGTCACCAGCGGGTCTGTAACTTGTGTCTGGGTGCATATCGCTAAAAGCATACCTAATTAGTCTACACTTCTGTATGTTCATAGAAATAATTATGGCACTTAAGTGCAATGAGGTAGTCCTACAGTAATAAATGTCTTTCATTGAAGCAAACTGCGGCAAAATGAATATATCCAACACCATTCATTAGCCTGATGCTTTCTTTATGTGTTCTGATTAGTTGTCAGACCTGGGATGTAAAATGGCTACTAATGGCTGAGAACCATTAGTCACAGTTCACACAAATCCAGCCTTTAGCATCACTTTGATGTAGTAGAAAAAACTGATTTTATACCAAAATGAATGTATGATAAAACACAGTTGGCGCACATGTTCTAATAATAACACTCTCTCTGATAAAAAAAAACTAGCCATCTACAGTATGTTAACCCATAATAATTTCTGCGTTTATTGATTCGCTCCTGTTTTGTTCAAAGCCTATTGATCTTTATTTAGATGAAAGGTGATTTAAAATGCCATTGAAACCCAGAGACTAAAGTGGCTCTAGGGAGCCTTGCCAGCAGTTGACAGTGGACAAACAGAATACATGATTAAATAGACTGGCTGGCTCTTCGTCACGACAGATATACCAACTTGTCTGTCAGGTGAAACAGAGTTTGTTCAAAATCAAACCATGTCCCCCACTGTGGTCACCGACCCTTTCACCAGATCACGGCTCAATCACACGTACGTTTCCAGCTTTTATCTCAGCGAGGCCCCTGCCCGTGCTCAGCGAGGCCCCTGCCCGTGCAGTTAACCCACTGTTCCCTGGTAGGCTGTCATTGTAAATAAGAATTTGTTCTTAACTGACTTGCCTAGTCAAATAAAGGTTAAATAAAAAAGTATATATATATATATATATATATATATATAAGCCCAAGTAAATTCCCAGAAGAAAGCCTTTACTCTCATTGTAATCAACGCATTTCTCAGTCTCTCAGAGCTTCAGTCAAGGATCTCTCCTCTGTTTGAGTGTGGGAGTATCTCGCCAGAGAGCCAGTGAAGTATTGCAGGCCATTTTCATATTAGAAAATGGGAACCTCTCCAGATACTATCACAGGCGAGATTATTAAGTGCGGTGCCACTCCAGAGAGGAGGGAAAGAGATTAGTGGCAGTCATATATTGAGTATGCCCTGCCGATCACACACTGCTGGGTGACATTGTTTCAGCCACCTGGGTGTGAATATATGGCCCTTTTTGACCTTGTGGAAATGTAGACACAATCTGTATATGACGACAACTTAACCATCCTTCAATTTCCTGACTTGGTCCTAGATATTACTTGTGTGTGCAAAAGTATGAATAATATATTCTGTACATGGGGAAATGTGGGATTTAAAGTGTTATTAGTGTGGCTAAATTAGCAAGGTAAAACAAGATACTATTGCAAAAAAAAAAAAAAAATCTGAGCCTTTCAATTAGACCTGTGTTGCATGACAAAAGCACATTGGGGGGGAGAAAAAGATGACAGAGAATCACAATTCATTTCAAACAGCTTGGACAATGGAAATAATGCCACTACTTAGGAGAGATTGATTTCCATTGACAACAGTTTAAAATGTGCTAGCCTTGATTAGTCATAATCAGCAGCTTCCACACAAAACGAAAAATGAATAGCAAAAGCTCCTTACGCTGTCTCATCCCTTTCTTTCTATAGCAACTCAGCTCCTAATCGAATTTAGTCACACTTGAAATCAGGTTTTGATGTGGATACTATTTTTTTGTTAATCCATCCTCTCCTTCCTAAATGTGGGACAATAAATAAATACAAATACAATTATTATAAAGGAGTCTCAAGGACTGCACCCAGGAATGCAGCCAATGGAAGCTGGACATGTGATTCGGGAGTCACGGTGAATACAATTGGCTGTGTGCATTGTGTCTTGATTGATACAACTGGCCTGGGTAAAACCTCAGATTTGATTTGACATCAGAATGTCCATGAGATGTGCTAACAGAAATCACAGGCAAGCCAAGTTGTATCGAAATGAATTCAATACAAAAGGTGAAACTCTATACTGTTGCCTTGTATTCATCATTCGATCTCAAATCCAAAATAGCTTAACTGTCTATATACATGTGGTAAGGACTGTATGTTGCTCCTTCTTTGCAAGTGGTTGGAGCAGATATGCACAGCCCACTGCCAAGGACGTCCCTCCTCCTGTGTAATGCAGTGTAATTTCAAGAACAAGACTCAGTGAAAGTCCTGCGGTGGAACATTTTTGACAGGGCATGCATCACATCCTAATTAGTCTGCAGTCCCCAATGAGTCATATTATTCTGTTTTTTCTTCGTCTAGAAATCAGAGTCTGAGAGCACTAGGGCTAGCAAGGTCGCTGATAGATAATATAATAAAATATATGCCATTTAGCAGGCTTACAGTCATGCGTGCATACACTACAGGTCAGAAGTTTTAGAACACCTACTCATTCAAGGGTTTTTCTTTATTTTTACTATTTTCTACATTGTAGAATAATAGTGAAGTCATCAAAACTATGAAATAACACACATGGAATCATGTAGTAACCACAAAAGTGTTAAACAAATCAAAATATGATTCTTTAAAGTAGCCTTCACTATTATTCTAAAACGTAGAAAATAGTACACATAAAGAAAATCAAATGATATCATTTGTCACATGCGCCGATACAACAGGTGTTACAGTGAAATGCTTACTTACAAGCCCCTAACCAACAATGCAGTTTTAAGAAAAAAAGTGTTAATAAACTGAAGTAAAACATTTGTCAAACATTTGTCAATAACACATGACATCAGAATATAGGGGTTAACTATACCATAACTTTTTAGTAGTTCCCTTTATGTGTTCATGCAGTGTGTCTAGTTTCCCCACCAGGCTCCTTAGAGGAGGAAGGAGAGGACCATCCTCGTCAGTGAATTTCATAAAAGTAAAAGAGTAGCGTAACTTTCTTTTATAATTTTTAGATAAAATATCAAATAATTGATTAAAACACACTGTTTTGCAAAGAAGGTCTAAAGTAGCCTCAATAGCACTCTGTAGGGTAACACCATGGGGTAGCCGGAAGACGTCTAGTTTCCGACCTCATCTAGGTACATTGACTTCAATACAATTCTTGCCCCCTTCCATAGAATTACACCGTAATTATGACAAATTCCAGAGGGCATCCACCAACCTATCAGAGCTCTTGCAGCATGAACTGACATGTTGTCCACTCAATCAAAGGATCAGAGAATGAATCTAGTACTGAATACATAAGCTACAGCTAGCTAGCAATGTAGTGCATAAAATGTGGTGAGTAGTTGACTCAAAGTGAGAGTCTATGGCTATCCAACACTGGAACTCTTCCAAATCACGGTATGGTGGTTTTATTTGGTTTTATTAATTTATTGCCACTGGGGCCTGGAACTCTTCCAAATCACGGTATGGTGGTTTTATTTGGTTTTATTAATTTATTGCCACTGGGGCCTGCTGGTGTAACTGCTAAACTGCTTGCTGACTGTACTCTGTACTGCATGGTTGTAGCGGGTATACTAATGCATTAGTTCTGGTAGCTATGTTGACTGTGACGTTACTAACGTTGTCAGCTAATATGGTGACAATGATGTAGGCTGTGTGTTTAGCGGTTAGCGGTTATGATATGAAGGTTTAACTTGGAAAGGTTTTTTCGTTGTGTTGTGCACTGAAGTCCACAAGTGAAGGGAAAAAGTGAGAAGAGGAGGAGAGTGAGTAGATGCGAGAAGGAATTATACGTGGCTGCTATGAAAGTGAACTGTGTTTGCATGTGATTCCGCCGACTCTGTTGAAAAACCTTTCTTAAATGGAAGCAAATGGAGCGAAATCGTGATAAACGTACCTTAATTGGTCCAATAGAAACTCTCGTTTGCAACGGTTGGACTAATGATTACATTCTAGATGAGCTAGATGTAGGCAAAATTGTGCAAGGCAGTACTGAAAAATGTCACTGTCTGTCACCTTGATTACTCTATTTTGTCTCTAGACCTGTGCTCCTACGTTGTAAACTTTCATTCATAGGATAGGTTGTAGCAACCTCCTGATGGTTATAGTGAAAAATTCGAGTATCATGTAGTAGCCTAAACCTATCGATGTAACATTGAGCTGGGTGAATGGAATATGAATGACAGTCATCCAATATGCTGTAATAGAAATAAGGCCATGCTCATAATAAAAACGATCATCCTCCCTCATCTTTAACATCACAACTGCCCCTGTTCCCCACATATCATCTAGCCTGGTTGCCGTTCAGCTATTATATTCCACTTCTTGCCACTCCTGTCATTTGCCAAAGAGACTGGCTTTTCTGCAATTTTCAAATATGAACATTCTATCATTAAAGAGCGAGGAGATCAGAGGATTTGATCCTGATTCGATAACCCTCACATCTATCATTCAAGCGCAATGTTTATGCAAATTAGGAAAATTTTCTAACTTAATTCATGCATTTGATTGGAAACATTCTAACATTGGGCATTCTGACGTAATAGATTGAATTGTAAACAAAACATTGAGCGCAGGGAGATCAGAGGATTCCCGTTTATTCCATTTTTACCACCAGCCAATGTGATCACATCACACCAGAGAAGCTCTCGCTATTCAAACATCCCCACCAGTTCATTGTGAATGCTGTAGCCTATTTTATTTTGAGCAAGCTAGAGCAAGGTGATTCTTTCCTTGAATATATTTATTTTTTAATTGCTCAAAATAAGTGACCAAACTATATTGCTACTTCTGGGACATGCATTGAGCTAGGCTACTGGTTCAAGAGCTATAAGATGAATAGAGAGAGGATGGAAGAGAGGGAGGCAGTGGAGATACCAGCAGAGATGCATGAATAGGGCAAGAAGGGAACAGTGAAGTCAGAGATGTGTAAATTAGAAGTTAATTCATAGGCTGGGGCTGGGCTATTATTCCACCATTCATATGCTGGCCTATATATTAGGCCTAGCCTATAGTGAACGTGCTATGCAAGCCAGAGACAAAAAATATTTTTGTCTGACGCACGTTTTATGCCAATGAATTGAAGTTAAACGTTGTCAGTTTAATTAAATGTGCAATAAAAAAAGTATAGTGCCTAGGCATATTTAATGAAACCCTGGCGATCGCAATGATTCTCCACTGAGTTCCTTTTTGGAAATGGCAAGTTCACGTTCTCATCCATAGACACATATCAAGTGCAAGTGTACTACCGTGGATCGCTAAAATAATTATTATGATCACATTTTCATCAATTTAAATATTAGGCCTGTGGCGACACCTATAGATTTGGCAGCCAAGCACAAGTGATCAGTTTAGCCTTTTACAGTCTAGACATGATGTTAACATGTCTTCACACCTAGAATAAAAGCCATCAGGCTTCAGTCAGACTCAATTGAATGAAGAATTACAGTTTGGCGTCTCCCGAGTGCGCAGTGGTCTAAGGCGTCACTACAGACCCGGGTTCGATCCCGCAGCCAGCCGCGACCAGGAGACCCATGAGGTGGCGCCCAATTGGCCCAGCGTTGTCCGGGTTAGGGGAGGGTTTGGCCGGCCGGGATGTCCTTGTCCCATTGCTCTCTAGGGCCAGGTGCACGCACGCTTACACGGTCGCCAGTTGTACAGTGTTTCCTCCAACAAATTGCTGCAGCTGGCTTCAGGGTTAAGCAAGCAGTGTGTCAAGGAGCAGTGCGGATTGGCAGGGTTGTGTTTCGGAACACGCGTGGCTCTCAAACTTCGCCTCTCCCGTGTCCGTACGGGAGTTGCAGCGATTGGACAAGACTGTAACTACCAATTTGGATATCACGAAATTGGGGAGAAAAAGAGGTAAAAGGTAAAAAATTTAATAAAAATAAGACTTACAGTTAGAAAAAAACGAATCTTGTGCGAATCTTATAGAATAAGGCATATGCTGAGCTAATAATTACATAACCAACGTCTCTAGTAATAGGCATACTATAGCCATCTTTCTCGCCACCCTTTAAATTAATGTCATAAGGAAAGGTTGGTGTTATGCTATAATGTTGCCTAGGCCTACTTTGATGGACTACAACCAAGATTTGAAGGTGAGCATAGGTTTTGAATATGTTTTTAGGAATAGAGGAATGTGATTTATGTGTGTCTGAGATGTGCTAGTGGCATTGATGGGTCCGTTTAGGGTGTGTGAGTTCGCTAAATCACTCCATGTCCTTTCAGAAAGTTTCCTTAAGTAGCCGGTCTGGACTCCATCTCTTAAGAGAGGCGGGAAAATAATATAACCGAAATGGGCGTAACAACATTTAAAAAAAATGGCAGTAAGTTGACAGGTGGCATTTTTTTTTGTTTCTTTCCTCTCGTTAATGGAGACTGAAGTAAATGTAAAGGACGTCACGCTGCTTGCTTAGAGAGTGCATATTCCTGCCAATTCGGCCACTACCTGGCACTAACTCGGGACCTCTGACTTGCTAGCACACGTGACTGCCCTCTTGAAGCGTCTTACCAGTCCGTGCCACATAGTCTGGCCATCGCAATATAAATTGACAACCATGAGCTCAATTAGAGAGGACAAACAGGTCCGAGTCCTCGAAGGTCGCACTCTGTTGTTCAACAGAAGGTTACTGTAAAAGGTGAAATCCCTGTCCTAAAAATAGACTTGGGAATATAGTCATGCTCAGTACTCAGTACTGCAATCCATTTCACCTAATTGTAAACAAAGGTGAGGACAACAGCGAGAACAGCACACACCGTGTCAGTTCAGGATGGAAACTGCCATAACAGTCATCATATATACAGTTGAAGTCGGAAGTTTACATACACTTAGGTTGGAGTCATTAAAACTCGTTTTTCAACTATAGTTTTGGCAAGTCGGTTAGGACATCTACTTTGTGCATGACACAAATCATTTTTCCAACAATTGTTTACAGACAGATTATTTCACTAATAATTCACTGTATCACAATTCCAGTGGGTCAGAAGTTTACACTAAGTTGACTGTGCCTTTAACCTCTTCCAGCTAGGGTCCCATTTTCCGAATTTTCGCCTGTCTGACGTGCCCAAAGTTAAATGCCTACCACTCATGGCCAGAAACTAGGATATTTACATATTTAGTACTATTGGATAGGAAACACTCTGAAGTTTATAAAACCATTAAGATATAGTCTGTGGCTATTCCAGAACAGATTTAGCAGGCAAAAACCAGAGAAATTTCTGTCCGGAATTTATTTTTCTTTGGCTCTCCTCTCATTTTGAAGCCCATGTAATATTTTTCTATGGGGAATAGGACCGAGGTTGCAGTACTTATGGCTTCCACTAGATGTCAACAGTCTCTGGAAAGGGTATGGAGGAAAAAGCTCTGACCAGATCCTTAGAGAGAGAGAATTACTACGGGTAGGGAAAATAGGTAAACAGACGTGCACGTTCACGAGAACGTGAACGCGCCCAGCGACCAACTTTCTTTTAGTCTTTAACGTTTCACTTACCGTTCTTGTAAAATATGATCGCTATTATTCATAAAAGAATACATAAGGATGCATTATTAATGATATTTGATTTGTTTGTGAAAAGATGAGAGGTATAATTTGAACGCGATCCTTCACTGTAAAACGGGCGAGTAGACTGACAATGCTTGGTGGAGTAGCTGAACGTAGCGATGCCAAAAACAACGGATATTTATGGATATAATTATTTACTTTTTCTAACAAAAGAACCATGGATTATCTTGTTTGGACACTTGGGAAGACCTCAGAAGAAGTTATTTGAAAGGTAAGCGATTTATATTAGCTGTGATATGGATATTTTGAGAACCGAGCTGGATATGAATTTATGCTAATGTGGAAAATATGTGAGGTACTAGCCTCAAACAATCAAATGTAGTGCTTTCGCCGTAAAGCCTTTTTAAAATCTGACAACGCAGTGATATTGCCAAGAAGCAGAGCTTTTGATGGCTATGCAACACTATGCAACACTTGTATATCGAAGTTAAATATTACGAATATGTATTACGAATATGTATTTTGAATTTGGCGCGTTATGTTTGCTCTGAAAACGATCCCGCTAAAGGGATCGGCGCGCTAAGAGGTTAAACAGCTTGGAAAATTCCAGAAAATGATGTCATGGCTTTAGAAGATTCTGATAGGCTAAATGACATAATTTAAATCAATTGGAGGTGTACCTGTGGATGTATTTCAAGGCCTACCTACAAACTCAGTGCCTCTTTGCTTGACATCATGGGAAAATCAAAAGAAATCCGCCAAGTCCTCAGAAAGAAAATGGAATACCTCCACAAGTCTGGTTCATCCTTGGGAGCAATTTCCAAACGCCTGAAGGTACCACGTTCATCTGTACAAACAATTTAAACACCATGGGACCACGCAGCCGTCATACCGCTCAGGAAGGAGACGCGTTCTGTCTCCTAGAGATGAACGTACTTTGGTGAAAATCAATCCCAGAACAACAGCAAAGGACCTTGTGAAGATTCTGGAGGAAACAGGTACAAAAGTATCTATATCCACAATAAAACGAGTCCTAAATCGACATAACCTGAAAGGCCGCTCAGCAAGGAAGAAGCCACTGCTCCAAAACCGCCATAAAAATTCCAGACTACGGTTTGCAACTGCACATGGGGACAAAGATGGTACTTTTTGGAGAAATGTCCTCTGGTCTGATGAAATATAAAAATAGAACTGTTTGGTCATAATGACCATTTATGTTTGGAGGAAAAAGGGGGAGGCTTGCAAGCCTGAAGAACACCATCCCAACTGTGAAGCACAGGGGTGGCAGCATCATGTTGTAGGGGTGCTTTGCTGCAGGAGGGACTGGTGCACTTCACAAAATAGATGGCATCATTAAGAAGGAAAACTATGTGGATATATTGAAGCAACATCTCAAGTCATCAGTCAGGAAGTTAAAGCTTGGTCGCAAATGGGTCTTCCAAATGGACATTGACCCCAAGCATACTTCCAAAGTTGTGGTAAAATGGCTTAAATCTGTGTACCTAAACTTGGACTTTGCTTTTCCAGATTTGGGTGCCATAATGTTCTATATACAATAGCTGAAAATGATCTTTATCAAATATCTCTGTGCGTACCGCGCGTGACTGCTACAACTTCGATATTCAATGGCGAGTGATCCTTGTTTACGCGTGCGATTACTACAAAGCCTCGTCTTCAAACATAGAACCATTACATATTGCCGTTTACCTCAGCTCATTGGCTATCTACCAAGCTAAAATTCAAGACGATCAGTGGTCATTGGGCCAAAATACAGTCAATCAACAAGACACCGCTCATATCATTGGTGCGTAATGAGGTCATTTCTTGGTGTCCTCAAATCGGTTTCTTTCGGTCAACACGTCCCGCTAAAAGAACCATCAAGTATGGTTGTGTTACTAACAACCAGAGGATTGCAAAACAACCAACCATGACTGGATAAATGTAAGTTTAGTGTGGGTAATTACATAGAATGTTACGTCGAAAGTTGAATGACACAGACTTCACAACGCAAGCGGTTCACCAAATGTTTCGTGTTTGGCTATAAAAACTGATTTTATCAAAGAAAACGGCATTGTATTTGATCACTGGGACCCTCAGGAAGACAAAATAGATTTCAGAATGTAAGTCATTATTTTACCTTCTGATGTAAATGTCTCAAACCTGTCACGGTGAAAAAAGTGTGTTGTTGTTTATCACTCTTCTCAAACAAAAGCATGGAATTTTGTCTCTGTAATAGCTATTGTAAATCTGACAACGCAGTTAGATCACAAAGATTCTAAGCTTTTGAATGATATGAGGCACTTGTATTACCATGAATGTTTAATATGAATTTGACGCTCTGAAATGTCAATTTCACGCATGTTGTCGAAAACCCTAACAGATTAAGGACAACAAAGTCAAGGTATTGGAGTGGCCATCATAAAGCCCTGACCTCAATCCTGTAGAAAATGTGTGGGCAGAACTGAAAATGTGTGTGTGAGCAAGGAGGCCTACAAACCTGACTCAGTTATACCAGCTCTGTCAGGAGGAGTGGCCAAAATTCACCCAACTTATTGTGGGAAGCTTGTGGAAGGCTACCCAAAATGTTTGACCCAAGTGAAACAATTTAAAGGCAATGCTAGTGTGTGTAAACTTCTGACCCACTAGGAATGTGATGAAAGAAACAAAAGCTGAAAGAAATAATTCTCATTTCACATTCTTAAAAAAAAGTGATCATAACTGACCTAAGACAGGGAATTGTTACTAGAACTAAATGTCAGGAATTGCAAAAAAAAACTGAGTTTAAATGTATTTGGCTAAGGTGTATGTAAACTTCCGACTTCAATTGTAGCATATAGCAAAGTTGTCGCCCCTTCCCCCCTCAGTCACATGTCTGGGGTTAGCGTCGAGCTAAGCCCTCTGATACATTTTTGTATTTTCTTCAAAGCGGAGCTGGATCACGCACTTTGGGCCCTGGGTGAAATAGTTTCTCTGAAACTTTCCTCTGGGTGTGAGCCGCAGACTGTATGCCTCCGAGGCAAACCCCAGGGCTCGTCTCTTGACCCTAGACTGCCTTGACTAGTCTGCTACGTGCTATTAAAGCTTTCAGACAGAGGATCCCTGTTGCACTGAGGCCAAGCTGGTTGGATTCCTGCATACGTGTCTGTCCTAGTTAAGAGGAGAGATGAGAGACTACGGGTTCAGAAGAAACTGTGTTTTTATCTCTGCAGTCATACTATTATCCTCTCCTCCTTATTTCCTCCTTTTCACTTTGCATTGACAGCCGAAAACTGAAGTCTCATCTCACCGAGAAGAAGCTCGAAGGGGATGAAGTAAAACATCAGACAATTGGTTCCGACGCAAATTTTGAACGTTTGAGAAGACATCATTTCAATCTAGCTTCAAGAGAGTATATCATTATGAGTGGCACTCACTCTAAGATCTTTGAGATTATGCCATCGAAAGGCTTCTTCCTGTCAAGGGTATAATGCAAAATGTTGTATTGCTTCTGATCGTTATCTGGGTAGAGAGAGAGAGAATAAGTCAATGTAATCTCTGAACCTTTACTAGGGACAAGTTAATGAAGAGCTGTTGATGAAAGCAGTAGTGTTCTACCACAGACTTTTCTCTTTGATCCTGCTTAATGCTACATCCTTACCCTGCTGTGTCTGAGAGTTGTATTTAATTTTATTGGGGTGAGGGGTACAGGGTTGGGATGGTACAGCACACACATTGCAATATACCAATCGTTTACCTCATATGCTGCAATTCATAGGACTATCAGACTATGTTGTTCTCGTTCTCCCTATACAGGAAATGCCTGGTCTGCAGTAAGCCAACATGTCTGCATTCATTTTACTTCAACTCTTTTTACAACTTTACATCTTTTTTCATCACTTTTTCTGGATTGCTCTTCACCCTTGGTCAGCCCAAAACTCCATCTGTCAACACAAGAGATCCATTGTTAATTTATATTCATTTTCCCCTGATATGATAGACAGCGCCTCGCCCTGCAGCCTAATTGCTTTCATCATGGAGGAAGTCCTCCGTTCACATTCCACGCTGTTGTAACAGATAATCTAGTCCTGGCACAGGTGTAGTCGTGGAGACAGCCTCAGTAGCCATGACAAATATTACTGCTCATGTTAAGTTGCCTGTACTCTACCATTCAAAAGACTGTTAAGTGGCAATACAAGTCAGACGAAAACATACCTTGGTTTAAATGGCAGTTGTTCTAGCACAATGGAACCAATGGAATAGTCCCAAATGTGCAAACTCCACCCATCTGGCACTCCAAACAGGCTCAATCAAATGTTCAAATTATTGCTATGGTTATAACTCTCCCTTTCTCTTTGACTAACATCAGCTAATGAAACCCTGCATTTTTTAATTGTTCCCCTCTCATCAGGGACTGACTTAGACCTGGGACACCAGGTGGGTGCAATTAATTGTTAGGTAGAAGAGAAAACTAGCAGGCACCGGACCTCGTAGGGTAAGAGTTGAATACGCCTGGTATAGTATATATTCAACAAGCCAAATAGTATTTTGACCTTAAAAGCTAACCTGCTGTGTCATTTACATATTTACATTTACGCATTTTTGAACATCCTTTGACAGCATTGTTTATTTCACTAATTTCAAAAAGAGGATTACATTTTCAATTTAGGAACAGGGATTTGATAACGATCAGGCTAGACAGTTTTGAAGCTATTTCATGGGGAAATCAAAAATATACTACACCAAGGCCACCTATAGAGTATCTGAGTATAAGTCATAATACCCATAAAACCTAGCGGTCAAACAAGGAAATGGTATCAATCATTTTTCACATGGGATTTTAGAATTACTTAAAATAAGGGCTATGTTTTATGGCATGCTTATCCTGGCGTGACATTTTGATAAGCGTGTAAATATCTCTAGGACAAGGTGACTTATCAATATATTCGCCTGTATTTAGCCCCCAAAAATTAAATGCTACAATTAGCTACAAATGCCATGATGATCTGGACCAAACTGCTGAATCAAGGCAAAGGTAAGAATCTCTGGATTAACTATCTAGTGTTAGCTAAATGTAGTAATGATCAAATTGGCAATATTTCTTTAAATTTTGTGAACTGTCTTGTGCAAGTTTTAAATTGACACAATTACCTGTTAGCGAAGGTGTCAGCTAGAGATTTGTAGTCTTGCATTATTTTAAGCGTTTCTAAAATTCCCTATGGGCAAACTGAATGGTGGAAAAACAATGTTTATGGGTATTATGACACCTCCACTATGGGGCTCTATAGACCACCAAAACCCAAATTAGTGCTGGGTAAAATACATTCCAGAAACTTCCCAAAACTTGCCAAATTCATAAAATGTCTTGAACAACTAGAGTGGGTCTAAAAGGTTATTGTAATAGGTTATTCACATGAGGTATGTGTGTGTGTGTGTGTGTGTGGGGGGGTCTTTGTGTTTTATAATTTCTGTATATTTTCTACTCTTGGAAGACTAGCCCTTGTCAAATCAAGGTTGGATTTAAAATCTGTTTTTGAAAGGGTGACTGGCTGATGGAGGTATGAACCCATGTGAGAGGGGCTGAGTCGCAAATGGCACCCTATATTTGACCACATTTCCAGGAATGACTTATTCTGACGTGAGTGACATCCCAATGGAGCCTGAATTGTGTTTGTTCTGCCAACTTGAACCTACAACTCAATAAAATCCAGCACTAAAGGCACAGGTAGGTGCAAATGTAACTTAGTTCCAATATTATGTAAACTAAAGGCTGTATGCAACATAAATAAGGGTGGGGGGGATATAAAACACTAGTACCACAATCTAATCTCAGTTTATGTGGGGACTCCTGCCTTCTTTGAGATCCTTGAAGATATACTTCTGAGAGCAAGCAAGGTGAGAGTGTGGATTTTCAATATGGACTTATCTCAAAGCTAGAGTTTGCACTTGCCTGGTGGGAAAATATGCTCTCCTAGACGAACACACACATTTCATGTATGTACTGGAGTTAAAATGTATAAATATTTCCTGCGAGTAGCCATTTGAGCTCAGCCTATCTTCCTCCAATTTTTATATTCCGGAATAGAATTTCAGAGTGCTCATAGCTGAATGTTAACTAATTATTTTTTGTTATCTTTCCCCATGGCTAGGGGCCCTATCAGACTTACCCGCATGCAGTACAGATAAGGGCTTAGGCAGAGAGAGAGGCGCCCAATTTTTTATCATAAATACAGGCAGCACTGCTCATCAAAGTACCAGTGAAGGTTCTTTTTCTCCTTCTTCTCCTTCCCAAACTCACTCCACTTCCTATACATTGCTAACAGTACAGCTGTATTTTTTCTGTTCTTATTTACTCCCTCTCTATCTGCCGGTCTGTGTCTGGCTGTGCCTCTCTGGCTGTGTGTGTGCCTCGGTCAGTCCGTCTCGGTCGGTCCGTCTGTGTTTCTGGGTCTGTCTGCCGGCCCGTCTGTGTCGGGTACGTCTGTGTCTGTATCTGTCTGTCTGGGTACGTGTGTCGGGTCGGTCTGTGTCTGTCTGTCTGTCTGTCTGTGTGTGCCTGGGTCTGTCAGGGCCTTTGTCTGTGTGCGTCTGTCGGTCTGTATCTGTTTGTGTGTTGGTATGTGTCTGTCAGTCTGTATCTGTATGTCTGTCTGTCTCGGAATGTGTGTCGGTCAGTGTCTATCTAGGTCTGTCAGTCAGTCTCTGTTTGTCGTCTGTCTGGGTCGGTCGGTCTGGGTCAGTCTGGGTCTATCTGGGTCTGCGTCTGTCTGCGTCTGTCGGTCTGGGTCAGTCTGTCTGGGTCGGTCTGTCTAGCCTTGTCTGGGTTTGTCAGGGTCTGTCTGTGTGTGTCTGTCAGTCTGTCGGTTTGTCGCTCTTCGCTCTGTGTGTGTCTCTCTGTCTGTCAGTCTGTCTCAGTCAGTCTGTGTGTGTCTGGGTCTATCTGGGTCTGGGTCTGCGTCTGTCTGCGTCTGTCAGTCTGGGTCAGTCTGTCTGGGTCGGTCTGTCTAGCCTTGTCGGTCTCTGTCAGTCTGTCTCTGTTGGTCTGTCTGCCTGTCTGGGTTTGTCAGGGTCTGTGTGTGTCTGTCAGTCTGTCGGTTTGTCGCTCTTCGCTCTGTGTGTGTGTCTCTCTGTCTGTCAGTCAGTCTGTCTCGGTCAGTCTGTGTGTGTCTGGGTCTGTCAGGGTCTGTCTGTGTGCGTCTTCCGGTATGTCGGTCTGTGTCTGTCTTGCCCTGTCGGTCTGTCTCTGTTGGTCTGTCTGTGTGTGTCTGGGTCTGTCGGTCTGTGTCAATCTGTGTGTCGGTTTGTCAGTCTGTCGCTCTGTCTGTCTCTCTCTCTCTCTCTCTCTGTGTCTGTCTGTCGGCCTGTCTGTGTCTGTCGGTTTGTGTGCGTCTGTCGGTGTGTGTGTGTCTATCGGTCTATGTCTGTCATTGTGTGTGTCTGAGTCTGTGTGTGTCTGAGTCTGTGTGTGTCTGAGTCTGTGTGTGTCTGAGTCTGTGTGTGTCTGAGTCTGTGTGTGTTTGGGTCTGTGTGTGTCTGTGGGTCTGTCTGCATGCGTCTGTCGGTCTATGTGTCTGTTGGTCTGTCTGTCGGTCTGTGTGTGTCTGTCGGTCTGGGTCTGTCGGTCTGTGTATCTGTCTTTGCCGGTCTGTGTATCTGTCTCTGTCGGTCTGTCTGTCTCAATATGTCTGTCTGGGTCTGTCTTTCTGTCCTTGTGTGTCTGCATGTGTCTGTCTGCATGTCTGTGTGCAACCAGTAAAATGCATGCCCTGCATTTGCAGTATCCCCCTGAAGTAACTGGAGCAATTCTGTTCCAGGTAAGGGTTATTCACCCCTCCCGTTAAAATGGTTTATGTGGCTGGCATTTTATCAAAGCAGGCAAGGAAAATTAGATTTATTCTGTACTTCACAGACGATGAAAAGAACACAAATGCTATTTCATAATCCCTCAGGGGCTTTCCTGCTAAAACCTTCCGAGCATACTTTTTTCCGGCCATCTAATTTTATGGCGGGGGTCAGATTAGGTTGAACTGGGGCATGTGCGCGTGTGTGTGTTTACAACTGTAGTCGTTTTTTTATGGATATGTCTGTACTGCCGCAAACTTGATACTAATATAACGTAAAGTAAAATCTCAGCTGCAACATTGCATTGCTAACCCTGCAGAGGAATAATATGACAGCCTCTGATACAGGCTTTCACCTCAACTTAGGTGTGGAAGTGCAACATTCTTTGAAGAACAACTTGAGCGAAGCCTTGAACCAAGGCTAGTATGTCATGGAAAATTCTATTGTTTTGTATTTCTGCTCCAACATATTAGCTAAATTGCTCGAGAAATTAATTTGACATTGGCTATAAATATAAAGAGATATCCTTCTCTTGGTGGTCATGCAAGCAGTGTCGTGTTCGAGACCAACTAAAGCGAGACCGCTTCAAGATCAAGACCGGAGCAAATCTAGTCTAGATCGAGACTAGAACTGGCGTCGAAACCGAGTTAAGACCGAGACCAGGAGGGGGAAAAGGGGTCCGAGACCGAGTCAAGACGGAGACCAAAAAAATATGAGTCCAATTTAAGACCATGATTGTAATTTTGTCAAATCACCACCATAAAAGTTCAAAATGTCCAGTATTTCCGTGTTCATATTTCAGAACAATTTATACATTTAGACATTCAGAATTGTGAAATAATGCATGCTTAGGGAAAATAGAGCCACTTATTACTAACCAAAACACAGTGGGGGACAATGGGCCTTCTACACCTTCAGAGAAGGGCTAAGGATGTATAATTAATGATGATTATATATTATTTTAAATTATGTTCTGATTTAATCTCTTCAGTTTTTGTTGGAAAGGAATGGGTTAATGCTGAAGAGGAAAAAATATCCAATCCAGATTTTTCTTTGCTCGTCTTTTGGGGGGATAAATTTACCTAGCAAACTCAGCCATTGGCTAGGCCATCAGAAGTTGGATAAAGGCATCTGCCATTGAACTGTATTAGGGCAACATTTTGGTGTGAGAGTACAATCAACCAATCACATTTTGACTTCATGAGTGGGGCCATTTTTGCAAAAATTTATGGACATTTCTGCGTTCTTGAAGACCAACAGGTCACTGCGCAATAGTGAGCAGTAGTTTCCCCAAGGTCTAACTAGCTAGCTTTTGTTGTTGACTAGTTTGCAGCGGCTGCAGCAGGTGTTATCAAAGTTGTTGATCGGAAGAATATGACACTTTAAAAAATGTAAACCTTTAAATAAACAAGACATTTGCCACTGGGGCTTGCCAACATTCACTTTGAACTGGACTGTGTTTATACAGGCAGTTGCAACAGCGCAACTTTAGATCATTAGAACACATTTGCCAAAAGCCACAAAATACACCTGAATGTATTTCTGCAAATATGTAAACACCACAGGAGTCCTTTACAGTCCTATTTATCAAACAACCATGAAAAGGTAGGCTCTCTTGCCATAATTTATGTACATCAACAACTAATCCTAGCCAGAGCAAGATAAGCTACATTCTAACAAAAGAACATTAAATAAACCTTCTCATACTTTTTAAGCTATTTGGCCGTCAAAATTGCACTGATAAACAATGGGGAATTGTAGCGTCCTCATCCTTCTGCAGCTTGTCTGCATATGCATGCTTGTCCAAACCAAGCATCCAAGCTAACTGGCTAAAGTTGGCTAGCTTGCTAGCTTGCTACTTCCAGACATAAATGAAAGAACACCTCATTCTGACCATTTTACTCGCAGTAGCAGAGCTGGTTAGGCTGTTTACATGTTATCGAGAGTGTTCTTGACTAACTATTACTTTTTTTGCCTACGTTTACTGACACCGGTCATATTCAGGAAGGTGTTGCGTGTGCATAAATTCATCAGTTGCTCTGCGCTCTGGCACACTCAGACGAGAGTGCTCTGAAATCAGAGTAGATAGCATATTTCTTGCGATAGCAAATTCACTCTGGCTAACTGTATAACAGTCGTTCAAATTATTGCTAGCTAACCTAATGATACCTGCATCTATAGCTGTGAAAATCCACATGAGGGGAAAAGTCAGTCACTCACCCACTCCTCCAATGACATGACATGACATCCTCCTAGCAGCTAGCTAGCTGTCTAGTTAATGTTATGCTCCGTGTGTTTAGCTTGCTACATAAATAGATATGCTAGCCTGTTAGCCATGTTATGACTAACATTTGATCATTGCCCTTGCTAGTTTGATTATATTGACATTCCCAGCCTTAGTTACATTCCTCTGTTTTTGTCCAGAATATTGAGTCATTGAAACTGAAAGAGTGCATCCCGAATGGAGGCAGCAAACAATGTACCAGGCCAGCTGTGATTTACAACCTGATAGCAATATTTAATGCTGTCAGTTCCACTCTAAACTTTAGATCACTGCTTACTTTGTGTGCTAAACGTGAAAGGTTATTTTGCAATGGGAAGTAATTGTTGTACATTTCGATTGGGGAATACTTGCTGGCTGTATTTTTGTATTCTTATGATTGGGACTTACTGACTTATTATGTCCGAGTTTATGGACTGCTTATCCTTTAACATCATGTTGTGTGTGACTGCTGGAGAAGTGGGTATACTCAAATTTTGCTAAAAAGTTCCCAAACAGCCCGCACAGTGAAGTAAAGCCAATGTGTGAGTTTTCATGATGACAAATGTGCATCATAAATAGACTACTAACCAACACTTCAGACTAAACTTTAGCCTTAGTTGTCAATTTCTGGTAGACAGGGGCGCAAATTTGGCTTTAGAAGTGTACGTGTGTGTGTATATACATATATGTTTTTTTTTTTTATTATTTTTAATCCAGTCGGATAAACACTCCAAACAGCCTACCCGGCCGCTCGGAGGCGTCCTCATGGTCCTAAAGCACACCATTGCCTTGTTTTGTATCACATTCCAATGATAAAACTGGGGGGTACAAAAATGCAATTTCAGAATGTGGGGGGGAATGTCCCCCCTGTCCCCAGTGAAAGTTGCCCCCCTGCTGGTAGATATCATACATTTAAACGTCTTTCCTACCCTACAGGCTACCGATGTCATTCTTCTGTGAGTTGCTCCATGTCAAAACCATTTGAGAGCTGCACACTCTTGCTGCCTGCAGATTACTTTTCACTGAAACTAGGCTGTGTGTGCGCCGTGCATGTAATATAATTCATGTGCTTTGCGATTGTGTAGGCTACTTTGTGCACGAGTTATCTATTGTACTACATATTTGATAAATCGTGTACCTCCACTACACTACTTTGATACGCATCAGTAGGGATTAAGACGTAAGTATAAGCAGTGCCCACTGGAAAGAAAAGTGTGTATACGACTTATACCTGCGTATACCCTCCACTACACCACTGGCCCTTTGTGTTTTACAAAATGTACACTCCTACATGAGTGCGCTGGTATTATGGTTGCTGTCCTTTCAGAATCACAAACCTGTCACACACTGAATGCCTATAGGTTCACCAATGCGCAAACATGTCTATGTTAGATATAAAGGCTGTTAAGATATTGTTCCAAGAAACGGGTGTATTTATTTGGCCCGCGAAGCGATTTCATGCAGTGACTAAATGGAAGCTGACAATTATGAGTTTCACTCTGCTGGTCTCGGGAAGAAACTACGAGTCCTCACATTGAGACCGAGTCAAGACTGAGTACAGATGTATTCGACACCAAGACAAGACTGAGACACAGACTTGAGACGAGACTTGTCTAGAGTACCACAACACTGCATGCAAGTGACATTTAAATTTTGCAATGCAAGTCGTACCCCTAACAATGTACAAGTTTCCACTAAAAAGTTGGTTAAATGTCCATCCATCCCCCTCATTAGCATGTAATTAGCATGTAATCACCATCTTAACTAAGATGTAGACCAATGAGGTCACAATCTCAACCAGGCCGACACAGAATCATTTCAGTCCCAACTCATGCAGTTAAATCTTCCTAATGCTAAATGGTAATCACTGGGAGTCAATTACGTCTAATGATGCTTGAATCAGCTCTCTCTGCCAACCAACACATTTGCAAATGAGCAGCGACTAGCCATGTAAACATTTGAATCACAAAAACTTTTGGGAGCTACGAAAAATTCAGAATTACACTCAATCGCACTCCACACTGCCCTTTCCCAGCTGGACAAAAGGAACACCTACGTGAGAATGCTGTTCATTGACTACAGCTCAGCATTCAACACCATAGTGCCCTAGTGGACTAAACACCTCCCTCTGCAACTGGATCCTGGACTTCCTGACAGGCCGCCCCCAGGTGGTAAGGGTAGGCAACAACATGTCTGCCACGCTGATCCTCAACACTGGGGCCGATAAGGGATGTGTACTTAGTCCCTTCCTATTCTCCCTGTTCATCCACAACTGCGTGGCCAAACATGACTCCAAAACCATCATTAAGTTTGCTGACGACACAACAGTGGTAGGCCTGATCCCTGACAACGATGAGACAGCCTATAGGGAGGAGGTCAGAGAACTGACAGTGTGGTGCCAGTACAACAACCTCTCCCTTAATGTGAGCAAGACAAAGGAGCTGACCGTGGACTACAGGAAAATGCGGGCCGAACAGACCCCCATTAACATTGAGTAGTGGAGCGGGTCGAGAGTTTCAAGTTCCTTGGTGTCCATATCACCAACGAACTATCATGATCCAAACACGCAAAGACCATTGAGAAGAGGGCACGACAAAACCTTTTCCCCCTCAGGACACTGAAAAGATTTGGCATGGGTCCCCAGATCCTCAAAAAGTTCTACAGCTGCACCATCGAGAGCATCCTGACTGGTTGCATCACCATGTGGTATCTGACTGTAAGGCGCAACAGAGGGTAGTGCGTAAGGCCCAGTACATCACTGTTCGTCAGAGGAAAGCCCATTAAATTGTCAGAGACTCCAGTCACCCAAGTCAGACTGTTTTCTCTGCTACCGCACGGCAAGTGGTACCGGAGCGCCTAGTCTAGGACCAAAAGGCTCCTTAACAGCTTCTACCCCCAAGGTTTCTACCCCCAGGGGTGGCAGGTAGCCTAGTGGTAGCCTAGTGGTTAGAGCGTTGGACCTGTAACCGGAGGTTTGCAAGTTCGAATCCCTGAGCTGACAAGGTAAAAATCTGTCATTCTGCCCCTGAACAAGGCAGTTAGCCCACTCTTCCCCAGGCGCCGAAGACGTGGTCGATTAAGGCAGCCCCCTGCACCTCCCTGATTCAGAGGGGTTGGGTTAAATGCGGAAGACACATTTCAGTTTAAGGCATTTGGTTGTACAACTGACTAATAATGGTGACTTTGACATAAGACTGCTAAACAATTAATCAAATGGCCACCAGAACTATTTACATCTTTTTATAATTTTTTACTTTAGTTTATTTGGTAAATATTTTCTTAACTCTTCTTGAACTACACTGTTGGTTAAGGGGTTGTAAGTTAGCATCTCACGGTAAGGTCTACACTTGTTGGAGTTGGCACATGTGACAAATATAGTTTGATTTTATTTAACCCAATCAGACACTTCGAACCCAGAATAGTAATCTTGAGAAATGTGTCAAACAACTTTGTTTAACATCGTCTTGTACTTCACTATACAATTTTCTGTAGTTCAAATAATTACGTAACCCAACAATGGTTTTGGTCACATCGTCTGTTCGTTTTACTGCTCAAGTTGGCCAAAGCTAGCTTGTTACTTTAGTGGAGCCAATGCTGCTGCCTTCTCGTGTAGCTTCTCATTACGACATTAGCGTTCTGTGAGTCACTAGTCACTATCTTTAATGTACTCATCTTGCTGCTTCTTTGCACTCTCAGAACAGCGGGCAACATTAAGCAATCAGTCACAGACAGAGACTTCCGGCGCCGACAGAGATGGCAGCCTCGCTTCACGTTCTCAGGAAACCATGCAGTATTTTGTTTTTTTATGTATTACTTCTTACATTGTTACCCCGGAAAATATTAAGTTTTATTACATACAACCGGGAGGAACTATTGGATATAAGAGCAACGTCAACTTACCAACATTACGACCAGGAATACGACTTTCCCAAAGAGGATTCTCCCTTCGTTAACCCAAACACAACAACAGACTGGATAGCACGTGGCTACTCAAAACAACGGCGGCGCCGGAGAAGAGGGAAACGCGCCGGTCTTTTGGTCAAGCTACGCCGACGGGCGCATCGTGCACCTCTCCCGAGTATTTTAATCGCCAATGTACAGTCTCTTGACAACAAAGTAGACGAAATCCGATCGAGGGTTGCCTTTCAGAGAGACATTCGAGACTGCAACGTTCTTTGCTTCACGGAAACATGGCTCACTCAGGACACGTTATCAGAGTCGGTACAGCCACCTGGTTTCTCCACGCATCGCGCCGACAGAAACAAACATCTCTCTGGTAAGAAGAAGGGCGGGGTGTGTGTCTTATGATTAACGAGACGTGGTGTGATCATAACAACATACAGGAACTCAAGTCCTTTTGTTCACCTGACATAGAATTCCTTACAATCAAATGCAGACCGCATTATCTACCAAGAGAATTCTCTTCGATTATAATCACAGCCGTACATCCCCCTCAAGCTAATACATCGACTGCACTGAAAGAAATTCATCGGACTCTATGTAAACTGGAAACCACATATCCTGAGGCTGCATTTATTGTGGCTGGGGATTTTAATAAGGCTAATTTAAGAACAAGGCTCCCGAAATTTTACCAGCATATCGAATGTGCCACCCGGCTGGTAAAATCCTGGACCACTGTTATTCCAACTTCCGTGATGCATACAAGGCTATTCTCCGCCCTCCTTTCGGCAAGTCTGACCATGACTCCATTTTGTTGCTCCCAGCCTACAAACAGAAACTAAAACAGGAAACGCCCGTTCTCAGGTCTGTTCAACGCTGGTCCGACCAATCTGATTCCATGCTTCAAGATTGCTTGAGCACGTGGACTGGGATATGTTCGGATAGCATCTGACAACAACATTGATGTATACGCTGATTCGGTGAGCGAGTTTATTAGCAAATGCATTGGTGATGTTGTACCCATAGCAAATATCAAAACCTTCCCCAACCAGAAACCATGGATTGATGGCAGCATTCGCGCAAAACTGAAAGCTGAACCACTGCTTTAACCAGGTAAAGGCTACCGGAAACATGACTGAATACAAACAGTGCAGCTACTCCTCCGCAAGGCAATCAAACAAGCTAAGCGTCAATATAGAGACAAAGTAGAGTCACAATTCAATGGCTCAGACACAAGAGGAATGTGGCAGGGTCTACAGAACTACATCTATTGTAGGTCTACGGACTACAAAAAGAAAACCAGCCCCGTCGCGGACCATGACGTCCTGCTCCCAGACAAACTAAACAACTTCTTTGCTCGCTTTGAGGACAATACAGTGCCACCGACACCGCCCGCTACCAAAACCTGCGGGCTCACCTTCACCGCAGCCAATGTGAGAAAAACATTTAAATGTGTTAACCCTCGCAAGGCTGCCGGCCCAGATGGCATCCCTGGCCGTGTCCTCAGAGCATGCGCAGACCAGCTGGCTGGTGTGTTTACGGACATATTCAATCAGTCCCTATCCCAGTCTGCTGTTCCCACATGCTTCAAGAGGGCCACCATTGTTCCTGTTCCCAAGAAAGCTAAGGTGACTGAGCTAAATGACTATCGCCCGTAGCACTCACTTCCGTCATCATGAAGTGCTTTGAGAGATTAGTCAAGGATCATATCACCTCCATCCTGCCAGACACCCTGGACCCACTCCAATTTGCTTACGGTCCCAATAGGTCCACAGACGACTTAATCGCAATCACACTGCATACTGCCCTAACCCATCTGGACAAGAGGAATACTTATGTAAGAATGCTGTTCATCGACTACAGCTCAGCATTTAACACCATAGTTCCCTCCAAGCTCGTCATTAAGCTCGAGACCCTGGGTCTCGACCCAGCCCTGTGCAACTGGGTCCTGGACTTCCTGACGGGCCGGTCCCAGGTGGTGAGGGTAGGAAACAACATCTCCACCCGCTGATCCTCAACACTGGGGCCCCACAAGGGTGCGTTCTCAGCCCTCTCCTGTACTCCCTGTTTACCCATGACTGCGTGGCCAAGCACGCATCCAACTCAATCATCAAGTTTGCTGACGACACTACAGTGGTAGGCTTGATTACCAACAACGACGAGACGGCCTACAGAGAGGAGGTGAGGGCCCTCGGAGTGTGGTGTCAGGAAAATAACCTCTCACTCAATGTCAACAAAACAAAGGAGATGATCGTGGACTTCAGGAAACAGGAGAGAGTACCCTATCCACATCGAGGGGACAGTAGTGGAGAAGGTGGAAAGTTTTAAGTTCCTCGGCGTACACATCACGGACAAACTGAATTGGTCCACCCACACAGACAGCGTGGTAAAGAAGGCGCAACAGCGCCTCTTCAACCTCAGGAGGCTGAAGAAATTTGGCTTGTCACCAAAATCACTCACAAACTTTTACAGATGCACAATCGAGAGCATCCTGTCGGGCTGTATCACCGCCTGGTACGGCAACTGCTCCGCCCACAACCGTAAGGCTCTCCAGAGGGTAGTGAGGACTGCACAACGCATCACCGGGTTAAACTACCTGCCCTCCAGGACACCTACACCACCCGATGTCACAGAAAGGCCAAAAAGATCATCAAGGACAACAACCACCCGAGCCACTGCCTGTTCACCCCGCTATCATCCAGAAGGCGAGGTCAGTACAGGTGCATCAAAGCTGGGACCGAGAGACTGAAAAACAGCTTCTACCTCAAGGCCATCAGACTGTTAAACAGCCATCACTAACATTGAGTGGCTGCTGCCAACATACTGACTTAAATCTCTAGCCACTTTATACATAGGAATTGGATGTAACAAATGTATCACTAGCCACTTTAAACAATTTTGTATATAATGTTTACGTATCCGACATACTCATATCAAATGTATACACTGTACTCTAAACCATCTACTGTATCTTGCCTATGCCGCTCGGTCATCGACCCAAATCTCTAGCCACTTTAATAATTATAATTGGATGAAATAATGTATCACTAGCCACTTTAAACAATGCCATTTATATAATGTTTACATATCCTACATTACTCATCTCATATATATGTGTATATACTGTACTCCATACCATCTACTGCATCTTGCCTATGCCGGTCAGCCATCGCTCATCCATATATTTATATGTACATACTCGTATTCATTCCTTTACTCTTGTGTGTATAAGGTAGTTGTTGTGAATTTGTTAGATTACTTGTTAGATACTACTGCATGGTCGGAACTAGAAGCACAAGCATTTCGCTACACTCGCATTAACATCTGCTAACCATGTGTATGTGACAAATAAAATTTGATTTGATTTGATTTGACATCACTCTGCACAATTGAGGCCAGGCTCGAAGACCGTTCCTGTTTAACACAGTCGGCTGGTTCAAGTAACCTAGCTTGCTAATGCAGCACATCAACATTACAAGACCGCTCTGCTAAAGAGAGCTCAGATTATTCATGTCTGTATTTTTCCCACTTAACTGTCAAGGTGACCAAACGCTGCCAGTTCAGTCTCTGGCTCTGCCACTGTCGCAAGCATAGAGATCCAGGGTTCGGTGTTGACTCCCATGCAAAAACTGTCGGAGCCACTACATTGTCATGTGGGGATGGGGGAAGCAAATTAAAGATACAAGTGAGTGTTGTTGTCCCAAAACTTTAGCCCCTAGTGGAATTGGAGGTGGGAGGGTTTGTTTTGACATCTTCCTCTGGAGATTCTGCCCTACATAAACAATGACTGGTTTTAGATATGTTGGTTTACCATCAAGAGGCTTTGATGCAGGCTGAAGTTATGCGTTGCCTCCGCCTTCATTGTTGGGTAAACTGACGCAATGCAACCTCAGATCGCAAAGCAGAGGTATTGGGAATTACTTGTGAGATTTCAAGGCCTATAGGCTTAAGCTTAGTGAGCTCAAGTGGGCTACAGTTGAGACATGCCCATATAGTATAGCCTTTAGATGTGAGAGGAACAATAAAAATGCATATTACATTATTATTATTATTGTATATATATTATTAATATTAACAACTGTAACAATAATACATGTCCATTGGGGGGCTGGGGGATTGGGGACTGACTAGAACGTAGAAGGGGACGAGAGAGGATAGAGACTGCTTTTTCCAAGGATAGAGTATGGTCTGCAATATTAAAAGGCTCCTACTGAATTATTAACAGCCTCAAGTGAGTAGGGAGAATCTATTCTTATCTGTCTGTTAGTGCCTGAGAGACTGTTTTTTTTAAATATGGCTTCTTGGTGGGACATTTTTGGGTGGATAAGTATAATCAGGGTTGGGTAGGTTAATTTCCAAATGTAATCCGTTACAGTTACTAGTTAACTGTCCAAAATTGTAATCAGTAATGTAACTTTTGGATTACCCAAACTCAGTAACATAATCTGATTACATTCTTACAGTTACTTTTAGATTACTTTCTCCTTAAGAGGCATTAGAAGAAGACAAAAATGTACGTTACCAATTGAACAACATCTATTGATTTATCCTGCAATGTTAAAGTTTCCATAGCTGTTACGTCTACTCCCGCTCCTCCCCTCCGGCGTTCGACGTCACCGGTATACAGGTCTTGGGATCCATCATTATGCACACCTGCACGTCATCATGAGGCACACCTGGACTCCGTTACCTCACTTATTACCTCCCCCTATATCTGGCACTCCCTTACCTTCCTTCCCCAGTCAGTTTTGATCCTGTGTTTATGCAAAGACTCTACTGTTATGTTGTCTTGTTCCATGTTTGTTGTTTTATTAAACGTTTCACCTGCTTCTCGACTCAAAGCGTCTTCGTTACAGAATACTGACTCAAACAATGGAAGCAGCAGGAGAACAAAATATCTCCCAGACGGTCGACGAGCAGGGATACCTTCTACGTCAACACCAGGACCAGCTGGCACACCTGGGGACGGCTATGGGAGAGGTTCTTCGCAGCGTGCAACATCTTGAACATACCAGGGAGGTGTTGCTGTCAACTAGCGGAGGATACTCTACAATCAATCGAGGCAGCACAACAGCCATTTCAGCATCCTGCTCAGGTCAGCGATGCCCATTTATCCCTCCTGGATAAATATGATGGTATTCCATCTGAATGCCGTGGCTTCCTACTTCAGTGCTCCCTCTACTTTACGCACCAGAGGGGAGCTCCCACCACCGAGAGGTCCAAGATAATTTCTCTGCTGACTGGGCGGGCGTTGGAGTGGGCCACGGGCATCTGGGAGAGAGGAGAGGAGGAGCAAGATTCATATGAGGGGTTCAGGGCTCCGTTATAAAGGTATCATCGATCATGACCCGGAGGGGTGTGAGCATCTTACTCCAATTACGGAAGGGGGACCAGATGGCTGCCGAGTACGCGCTCACCTTCCGGACAGTTGCAGCATCCAGCGGATGAAATGAGACGGTGCTTTGTACACTATTCAGAAGTGGTCTGCGTGAGGAGGTCCAGATGGAACTGGCCTGTCAAGACGACAAGCTCTCCTTGGATGCACTCATTGCGATGGTCATCGGTCTGAATAACCTACTTCGGGAGCGTTGGCATTCATCGCTTCTCTCCCTCCCTCACTGAACACTCTGGATCAGAGCCTGAACCCTTGGAGGTAGGGGTCACACGCCTCCCCGTGGTGAAGCAACGCAGACGTAGACAGCTGGGTCTCTGTCTGTATTGTGGTCAAGGAGGTTACCAGCTCCAGCGGTGTCTGGTACTTCCTAATCTGGGATCCACAAGAGCAGAGGGACGGTAACGTGATCTTCCACCTCCTGGGGCAGGAGTGAGTATTCCATCTTCATCACTCTCTGCTAAACTCTTTTTGGTGTTCATCACACTAGTTGACTTTGCCTCGTTCTGTGTCTACAGTGTTAATGGATTACTGTCCCAAGCCCTCGTCGGACACTAGGATCTGGAACCATTACACACATCACCCAACCACTCACCCTCACTGTGTAGTCCACTGTGCCATTGAACTGCTTGCTGGTTCAGCGCCTCTGCGCAGATGCATCTACCCTCTGTCGGTGGCTGAGACCCAGGCCATGGAGGATTACATCCAAGAGGCACTCCAACAAGGTTTCATCCGCACGTCTACTTCTCCTGCGTCGGCTGGTTTCTTCTTCATGGCCAAGAAGGATGGAGGGTTACGTCCATGCATTGATTACAGAGGACTAAATGAAATCACCACAAAGTATCGGTACCCTCTCCTGTTGGTGCCGGCAGCCATCGAACAGCCCCGCTTTGCCCGGTTCTTTACCAAACTGGACCTGTGGAGTGCTTACAATCTCATCCGCATCCGGGAGGGGGATGAGTGGAAGACTGCATTTTGCACAATGTCTGGTCACTACGAGTACTTGTTGAGGCCATTTGGCATAGCCAATGCATCGTCAGTGTTCCAGGCATTTGTTAACTACTTAGGGAGTAGCGGCGTGTTAGCGGGCCACTCCCGACACTACCCGGTGAAATGTAAGGCGCCAAATTCAAAATCCAAAAGTTGAATTATTAAACATTCATCAATATACAAGTGTTGCATAGTCATCAAAAGGTCTGCTTCTTGGCAATATCACAGCGATGTCATATTTCAAAAAAGGCTTAACGGTGAAAGCACAACATTTGATTGTTTGAGGATAGCACCTCTCCTATTTTCCACATTAGCATAAATTAATATCCAGCATGAGTCACACAAAACCCATATAAGAGCTAAATAAAATATCACTTACCTTTCGAAGAACTTATGCTGAGGGCTTCCCAAGTGTCCAACGAAGACATCCAATGGTTCTTTTGTTAGAAAAAGTCATTTATTATATCCATAAATCTCTGTTTGGTTTGCGCGTTATGATCATAAACCGTTGAGTCACCCATTGAACCGTGAAGAGAACACATTCAAATTATACCTATACACTTTCTACAAATCAAACATAATTGTTAATGTATCCTTTTAAGTATATTTACTGTAATATTTACTGTAACCGGACGATAACGTGAACAATAGGAAAGGAAAATAAACTGGGGCGTGCTTACAATCTCGCACCCGTCAAACGTTGTAAACAACAGTGGTCCCCCTGACTACTTCCTCTTCCTATCTGTTCTGCTTACTGCTACACCTTCCAGGCTTTGTATAATTAACGAGGTGTTCAGGGACATGCTCGGATGCCAGGTGGTTGTGTATATCAATGACATCCTGGTCTACTCGGGTACCCTGGAGGATCACATCACTCACGTTCAAGCAGTCCTGGAACGCCTAACCACCTGTTCGTCAAGGGTGAGAAGTGCCAATTTCATCAGAGGGCTGTCTCCTTCGTAGGCTACCAAATCAACCTGCAGGGAATGAGGATGGACGACAAGAAGGTAGATGCAGTCAGGTCATGGACAGTCCCAACCACCATAAAGGGGTTACAATGGTTTTTGGGGTTTGCTAACTTTTACAGCCGTTTCATCAGGAACTTCACCTCTCTCCTTAAGGGTGGTCCCCGTAGGTTGGTGTGGAGCCCAGCAGCCGACAAGGCCTTCTGTCAACTCAAGTGACGTTTCATCTCCGCCACATTGCTCAAACACCCAGATCCCACGATATCCTTTGTGGTGGAGGTGGACGCTTCAGAGCTGGGCGAGGGGGCAGTTCTGTCTCAACGACAGGGTAATCCACAGAAATTGTACCCATGTGCATATTACTCTAAGAAACTGCCCCCTGCAGAGAGGAATTATGATGTCGGTGATCGTGAGCTCCTGGCGGTGAAGTTGGAGAAGAGTGTAGACACTGGCTGGAGGGTGCCAAGGAACCATTTGTCATCCTCACCGACCATCGGAACCTGGTGTACATACAGACATCGAGGAGGCTGAATCCACGCCAAGCAAGGTGGGCACTTTTCACTTTTGGCTTCACACTGACCTTTCGTCCAGGTTCAAAGAACAAGAAGGCTGATGCCCTGTCCCATCTCTATGATTCGGGAGAGGGTCCTGTCCAGAATGCACCTATAATCCCATCCTCCCGAGTCGTAGCCCCTGTGGTCTGGGATGTAGATGTGGACATCTGCCAGGCTCTGGAGAGGGAGACTCCAGCACGCCGTCCACTGTCAAAAGGAGCTGGCAGACCGCCACCATAGTGCAACCCCTGTGTTCTATCCTTGGGATCGTGTCAGGCTTTCTACTAGGAACCTCCCACTCTGTCTGCCCTGCAAGAAACTGAGCACCCAGTTTGTGGGGCCGTTCAAGGTTCTTCTTGAGGGTCACCAAGGTAACGTATAGGTTACAGCTTCCCAGTGACTACCGTATCTCACCTTTTCATGTCTCCCTTCTCAGGCTGGTGGTTCCTGGTCCCCTAGCTGATGCTGTCCCCCACAACACCCCTCCACCCACCCCTGGACATCGAGGGGAGTCCGGCCCATGCTGTCAGATCCCTACTGGACTCCCAACGTCGTGGAGGTCAGCTCCAATACCTGATGGACTGGGAGGGGTATGGCCCAGAGGAGTGTTGTTGGGTTCCGGTGAAGCAGACAGGGTTTTGCTTCTCCTTGGGACTGGTGTGCATCTGGATAGTGTGTTGACTCCTGTTCACCTTTCCTTCCTGTCACTAAAGCCCTACACGTTTGAATTCGCTGCAGATAGGACACATATTGATTCCTCTTTCTCAGTCTCAGACACACGCATGCACACACACAGACAAACCCTCCAGATTCTCTACCCTCTGTCTGTTGCCCCCATGGATCTGCAGCACAGGGTAATGAGGTGATCCATCTCAAACCCATTTTCAACTCAGTGTTGGGAAATGAGATGGGACTGTAATGGAATCTCATTGATCTCCATGAGTTCTCTCTCATGTTTGTGCTTCAGTCGGGAGAGAGTCCCTCTTATTCTCGTTATACATTGGATCACATTACTTTACGTTTACCTGTACTACCCATTTAGGTTAGGGTTGCCAACCTTCCCGGTTTGGCCTGAAAATGATCAGTACTCACTATGCCAAAGATTTTCTTTGTTACCAAATTAAATTAAAGGAATAGTTCACAATTTGGAGGGATAGTTTAGCCAAAAGAAGCATTTGGAGACTGTGGCTAGGTAAACAAAACCAAAGCATGGATTGCTGTCTTACATTGTCCATAAACTGCTTACAGGGTAAGGAAACCGATATATAATTTTGTATTTTAGGCGAACTATCCCTTTAATAACAGCCTAAAATGTTTAAAGACTTTTCAAATCTCTTGGAAGAAGCTTGGTCTGAGTTGGAAATCCCAATTTAGGTGTGTGAAAGGTTAAGAAAATGGATAACTTACAGGAATGCACCGTGGAAATTCAAAAATACAATAGAAGAGATTGTTATAAATTGATCTTCAACAATACTGTGATTCCATGAACATGGAAAACACCATTATAATTTGAAAAAATCACCACAAAAACTCAAACAATAACTTCTACAGATGGTTGGGTACCACTTCGCTTTTACCCAGTGCAATGTTAACGTGTTTTGGAAGCAGTTTGTTTTAAACAGTTGTTAAAAAGAGTAAACTCCCAAAGACCACACTGGCGACAGGCCCGGGGCATATGGTTCAAATTAAAACATGTATAAATCTTGCATGCAACAATATGGAGAAGAAGCCTTGTGAAAAATCGAAATGCATTTTTTTTTGCTAAGACCATATCCCGTCAAAACATCACAACATCATTCATCCCCCAGTTTCTTTTCCCACTCAAAAACTGAAATGGAAAGGACATCTTCGAAGCCTATGCCAAATAAGTGGGCTGTGAGGACTTTCTTTGTCTGCCATACTGTTTTCTGTCGGTGGCATTGCAACCAATTTTCTTCTATCGCCTTTGGATGAGGGAACTTCCATTTATCAGTGAAAAAGTAAACATATCAAATGTGCCATTGTCAAAATGCTGATTACATTCTCAAGCATTACTGTTTAGCCACCCATAACAGTTCGGTCAGAATTCCGTTGGACTAACATTCTAGAAGGCTACAGTATGCAGCCACTACAGAGTTACTGAACTTTGGGCTGTAAATAATCAAAGTTGTTAGATAGTTGAAGACTGGATGAAGTAGTGGGGGCCATTTTGAACCAATCACTGTTGCAATGACATGGCACACCATTCAGTCAAAGCTCCATTTCACATGGAATCATGTCAATCAGTAAAGCAGTTTGATTGTCAAAGCATTTCTCCCCAAAACCCATGAGTCATATGTAATTGACAGCAAAATACAGCTTACTTTTCATCAGTTAACATCTTGCCAGAAAATCATGGGCAATGGTTTGCAAGACATTTACAACCACCACCACCACCAATACCTCTTCAAATATCTTACATTGTTAACACATTTTTTTTTATTTGGCTGATCTTTTAACAAGACATTTGTCTGTTTATCATTTTTAAACATCAATATTTGATCTGACAGTGTGAATCATAGACAATATGTCCACTGTTATGTTTTGTTCCTGTACATCAAGAGGTACCTAGCGAAGTGTAAAACTAACTGATGCAGAGTAAACAACCAGATTGTTCCTAACACAGAGAAAGTGGAGAGATCGGTTGGCGCTCATCCGAGCATGAGGCTCTATGTGGCATAAATTGACATGAAAGGTGAGCTGTGTGAGTGTGTGTGTGTGTAAACTAGTATGCCCTCTGGTGCATGACGCTAGAAACACAAGATGTGCTCACAACATAGAACTGTGTGAAAAGAAAGACAGTGCCTTCATGTCCCTACCTTGGTGGTCTGTTTGTACTTAATTATCTACTGAAAAAGTCTGTAAATGCTGGGATGCCTGTGTGTGTGTGTGCACTCGTGCATGGAGCCAGCTGTAAGCCATCCAGGCCAAGCTGTTGTTGCCAATGTAAGGGGTGGTGGTATGCACAAGTCTACAGAGGAGTGTGTGTGTATTTCAAGTCCTAAGAAAAGTTATTACCGGTGATGCGATGCTGACTACAGTATGAGAAAAGAAATACAACAGAGCACAGCCCATTTTCTCTGTTCTGTGCCTGGCATTCAATTGCACACAATGGGCATTCTTTCCCATTAGAATTGTTGTCCTTTGTGGTTCAACCAGACTCAAATTCCCTCATGCTCCATAGACAGATGCGTTTGGGACAACAGCTTTAAAGCATCCAAAGCTACAAGGGACGGGAGAATATTCTCAGACGGTCTTTGCACTCGGTAGCTATGGGGGCCTGTCAAGGACATCGCAGGTTCAACCACTGACACCATATGGCAGAGTGTTCGTTCTGGTCCACTGCAAATAAAGCCATGTAGTGGGCGTTCTCGCTCAATTCACAGGTCGCAGGATCAAGATCAGCTTTTCTGCCTTGGCAATAAACCTCATGTTTACTCACTCTCACTGCCTCCATCTTCCTTATACAATTTCTTAATCCTTCCTCCTTTTCATCCCCCCATCTCTTCATTTCCCCACCTTTCAAAATGCTTAACTGTACTTGCAACCAAAGCAGATGAGCCTTTTACTTCGTGACTCGCCCCTCCTTTCTTTCCATCTATAACATCTCTCACTTCTTCCTGCGTCAGCATGTACTGCTTCTACCCTCTCTCTCTCACTCGCGGTCTCTCTCTCTCTCTCTCTCTCTCTCTCTCTCTCTCTCTCTCTCTCTTCCTCTCATATGCCACACCTTTACCCCTCTCCTTTTCCCAGTGAAATATGCAGCACAGTAGATTACTCACCCAGCTGTACAACATTCTCTGCTCTCTTCAGCAGCGTCGCAAATGGCACCCTATTCCCTAATAGTAGCGAACACGCATGGCTTGGGATGAGCACGCGGGTCATCTGAGCTCGTATTATGTGGCCTTCCTCAAGGGAATAGTCTGCAATGGCATATACCAAGAAGGACAACATGTCTTGTAAAGTGCCACAGTTTAAGAATGCTCCTTATGTTTATAATTGGTCAAGATGCTCCAAGGATTCTCCAATCAGTTCCTCAATCAGTCATCACCAGTGTAACCCTCTTGTAGAGGTACATAGAGGGTTGCAAAATTCCTACTTTCCCAAAATTCCAAGGGTTTCCAGAAATCCTGGTTGGAGGATTCCAGATGTCCTACCTATTCCTTCCTGATTCCGAAAATGTACAAAATTGAATTTTGAGGACGTTATTGGAATTTTGCAACCCTAGGTGCATACATTTGTAACTAGTACTATTCCTTAATCTGTTCCAGCATCACTTTCCAGGCACATTCAAAACACTAAAAAGGGAACCCCCCTCTATGAACTCATAATGAGAGTGAGCAGAGAGATCAGAGCCTGCTGCTATACTCCCTCAGTTTTTGGCAGGCTTCATAAAAAAGACATTCAGGAGAATTACCTCCCTTCTGTCGACTGCAATGGCGGACTGCAATGGTAAACAGCAGGGTGTTTTTAGCACCACTGCCTACCACTGAACCAGCACATTTGCTCTCCCTCTGTAACCGAGTCTTTCTGATCCAATCTCATTTTCTAGCACAGATGAAGCAGTAGGAATTGACATTGAGGTTTACAGAGCAATCGAGATGAAATGTAAACAAAACCATCAAATGGCGTAGCCTATGACAGTACATTGTAGTTGATTGTGCGTCAAACCCTGCATAAGTCTGGCTTTGTTTTGGATTTTTTAATCATTATTGAGTCAAGTCATATCCCAAAACAAGCAAATCCATCAGACAACAATAGACAGTACACAATGAAATTGACCAAACATACAGTTGAAGTCGGAAGTTTACATACACCAAATACATTTAAACTCAGTTTTTCACAATTACTAGTAAAAATTCCCTGTCTTGGGTCAGTTAGGATCACCACTTTATTTTAAGAATGTGAAATGTCAGAATAATAGTAGAGAGAATTATTTCTTATTATTAGTATTTAGTAGCATTGCCTTAAAATTGTTTACTTGGGTCAAACGTTTCGGGTAGCCTTCCACAAGCTTCCCACAATAAGTTGGGTGAATGTTGGCCCATTCCTCCTGACAGAGCTGAGGTAACTGAGTCAGGTTTGTAGGCCTCCTTGCTCGCACACGCTTTTTCAGTTCTGCCCACACATTTTCTATAGGATTGAGGTCAGGGCTTTACCTTGACTTTGTTGTCCTTAAGCCATTTTGCCACAACTTTGGAAGTATGCTTGGGGTCATGGTCCATTTGGAAGACCCATTTGAGACCAAGCTTTAACAAACCTCAAAACGAGCTTCAATGCCAAACAACACTCCTTCCGTGGCCTCCAACTGCTCTTAAACGCTAGTAAAACTAAATGCATGCTTTTCAACCGTTCGCTGCCCGCACCCGCCCACCCGACTAGCATCACTACTCTGGACGGTTCCGACTTAGAATATGTGGACAACTACAAATACCTAGGTGTCTGGCTAGACTGTAAACTCTCCTTCCAGACTCACATCAAACATCTACAATCCCAAATTAAATCTAGAATTGGCTTTCTATTTGCAGCAAAGCCTCCTTCACTCACACCGCCAAACATACCCTAGTAAAACTGACTATCCTACCGATTCCCGACATCGGCGATGTCATTTACAAAATAGCCTCCAACACTCTATTCAGCAATCTGGATGCAGTCTATCACAGTGCCATCCGTTTTGTCACCAAAGCCCCATATATCACCCACCACTGCGACCTGTATGCTCTAATCGGCTAGCCCTCGCTCCATATTCGTCGCCAGACCCTCTGGCTCCAGATCATCTATAAGTCTTTGCTAGGTAAAGCTCCGCCTTATCTCAGCTCACTGGTCACGATAACAACACCCACCCGTAGCACGCACTCCAGCAGGTATATTTCACTGGTCATCCCCAAAGCCAACACCTCTTTTGGCCGCCTTTCCTTCCAGTTCTCTGCTGCCAATGACTGGAACGAATTGCAAAAATCGCTGAAGCTGGAGACTTATATTTCCCTCACTAACTTTAAACATCAGCTGTCCTAGCAGCAAACCGATTGCTGCAGCTGTACATAGCCCATCCAATCTACCTACTTCATCCCCATATTGTTTGTATTTACTTTTCTGCTCTTTTGCAAACCAGTATTTCTACTTGCACATCATCATCTGCACATCTATCACTCCAGTGTTAATTTGCTAAATTGTATTACTTGCTAAAATGGCCTATTTATTGCCTTACCTACGCCATTTGCACACACTGTATATAGGCTTTTTTTTTCTATTGTGTTCTATCGCAGTTGTAAATGAGAACTTGTTCTCAACTAGCCTACCTGGTTAAATAAAGGTTAAATAAATGACTTGTGGAGGTCTATTTCTTTTGATTTTCCCACGATGTCAAGCAAAGAGGCACTGAGTTTGAAGGTTAGCCTTGAAATACATCCACAGGTACACCTCCAATTGACTCAAATGATGTCAATTAGCCTATCAGAAGCTTCTAAAACCATGACATATTTTTCTGGAAATTTCCAAGCTTTTTAATAAAGGCACAGTCAACTTAGTGTATGTAAACTTCTGACCCACTGGAATTGTGATACAGTGAATTATAATTGAAATAATCTGTCTGTAAACAATTGTTGGAAAAATTACTTGTGTCATGCACAAAGTAGATGTCCTAACCGACTTGCCAAAACTATAGTTTGTTAACAAGAAATTTGTGGAGTGGTTGAAAAACGAGTTTTAATGACTCCAACCTAAGTGCATGTAAACTTCCGACTTCAACTGTTTGTTGATATTTTTAGATGTATTTTACTGACTATTTCTGGAGAGTACCTTATGAGGTTTTCTTGACCTAACCAAACACGTCATCATAGAGACCTTTTGTGTACTTGCGAGTACAAGGGAATACGTAACCTACAGCTAGCTTGGACATCGAGGGAGGGTGGTTGACCACGAATCAGGCAAACAAGTGTAAACTGTGCCCAGAGGGTGTTATTGAACACAAAGTCTCTGTGGAGTTAGGTAAAAGGCTTTATTCAAATCGATAGCTAGCACATTAACCTTTTCTGCTTCAACATGACAGGATCAATACACATCCCAGAGCTAACCGACGCCAAGGCACTGTAGGACTCGAGCTTGAACGGACCAAATCTGAATGTGTTAGGTCTTAATATGCTGTGACTTCTTTGGGGGTTTATTTTATGGTTGGAATTGAGCTTTAGATGGACCTATTATTATTTTGTAGTTCTCTTTAAGACATACTTGAATACGTATAATGTGGTACATTCTCTCTGTGACAGTAACTGGCATTCGTCTAATACCTTCCCTTCATGTGAATTTATATTTGACGTGTTTAGAAACCACATTTCACATGGTCAAAGCAAATGGTAAGCCTTTCCAGCTTCTGTTCCTAATAAATTGTCACCAATAAGGAATAATCAGAAATTATAAAAAACAATAGGGGTGGCAGGTAGCCTAGTGATTGGAGCGTTGGGCCAGTAATCGAAAGGTTGCTAGATCGAATCCCTGAGCTGACAAGGTAAACATCTGTCCTTCTGCCCCTGAACAAGGCAGTTAACCCACTGTTCCTAGGCCGTCATTGTAAATAAGAATTTGTTCTTAACGGACTTGCCTAGTTAAATATATATATATATATATATATATTTTTTTTAATAAATAAAAAATAGACGGCATATATGGTATACCTCACACATCAAGCCAAGAAAAATTGTTGAGGTACAAAATCAATGTATTTGTTCTTGCATTATCTGTACACTGTGTATTTTGATATTGTGTGCGTACAAAAAGATATATTGTAGATACAGGCCTACAAGCAGAGAGCATCGGATCTTGGATAAAAAGAGTCCAATATATGAATCTGTTCTCTGTATCGGATGTCCCCCTGAAGCAGAACATTGCTAGGCTTTTTAGGTCACAGTGAGGGTTGTTCTGGGTGCAGTAATATATTTATAATGTGCAGTCATACATGTATAATGATGTATCTGAGACTACAGACACACTATCCTATCCAAAGTGACATCATCATTCTTTACATAACCCTGCCATAAATAGGGGCGTAACTTATTGCTTGAAATGCAGTATGTCACACTTAATAAACTTTGATATATACAGTAGCTTCACACGTTATTCTACATAATCCACGGTCATTCAAATGAATCCACTCATCAAACAATCACACCTAAAAACAAAAAGATAGCATACTTTATTATCTACCTAATATACTGTATATGATGATGCTGCTCAGAGTGAAATCATTATCACAAAAAAAGCATGCAACATTCAGATACGGAACAGGCCTGCAGAGAATTCTATTACAGAAATGAATGGTTTCAATATCTGTGCAATGGTGTGTTAAAAATGAACGGAATATCATTAACAGGGAGAGGCTATTATAACATTTTATTTCTCAGAAGACTAGAAAGTCAATCTTGCCACCACGCAGAACTACTTTTGTTTACAAGCTTCATGGCATTATTCACACCCATACCATTTATCATAATTGAGATTATCATTAAATACCTGCAGATTTAATTAATATAAAAAGTTGTCTCAGAAAGACAATCCTCTGTCAAGATTTTGACAAATGTTCTGCCTATAGATGATAAAGTTGAATAAGTTGTGTAAATAATACTTAATTAAAATAAGTAATTGTTTGTACAAAATGATAAGGGTAAGGTCCAATTTCCTTAATTAATGCTCTGAATTGTCTGAATTGAAAAGGTAATCTTCTGTGCTCCTATTTGAAGTTTTACAAGTTTAAACTTTTATATAAAGTGTGACAGTAGATCAAAGTGTCAAGTTTAATATCCCTAAGGAAGTCACCTGTACTAATCTGTTTTATCAACCATGTGTAAGTTTCTCCAAAAACATCTAAAAATGACCATTGCAATGAAGTACAATTAATCTGGCTATAGTTTGTAAAAGGGAGTTTATATGTCTCGTTGATTAAACATTTACAAAATGGTCTACGGACTCATGGGTCAAGGTCTTAGTAAAACTTTAATTTTAGTTTTTAACAAACAAATGCAAGGAAATTGATAAAAATTCACTTAAGACTTGAAAAAAGTATTCCACTGACATGGAATCGAACAGGAGAAATATGAAAACCACCTTTTACTCAACAATCTGGTCTCAATAAAAATTCCCCGTATCATGCACTTGTTTAGTCACGGTGTTATTGTATATAGTGTTCATTTTGTACAGACGGAATAAAAACTACTTCTGTACTTTTCAAATGTTCCGAAAAACAAACCAAGGCTGTTAACTTGAAGAACTCACAGATCCATGTTATATTGACACAACCTTATCACGCCCCCATTTAAAACAGCTTGCCAGCCTCTACCATTAGCAAAAAGGCATTTGGTGGTTTTCAGGAAAAAAAAATACAATCCAAGGCCTCAGAAAGTTGAGAAACTAAATGAAACTCGGTAGAGCAGAGAAATCAAACCAGCTGTTGAACTTCAATGCTAATCCAGTACATTTGACCACCATATAAATTCAAAAAAAGCACAGAACCTATTTAGGTATTAAGTTTTTATTTCAGTGGTAAGTTATTGTTATTCTTTCCTAGTTGTGAAACTACCCCGGTCACGGGAAAGGGATAACTGGATGTTTACTCAATTTCTGCAATGGAAAGCTCCTAGTCGGAGACCTGAAACTACCCTAACAGATTCAACCTAAATGTTCAGTATGCTGTTCTAGGGACCAGAGGAGGGAATATCAAGTCTGTACAAACCTAATAATGAATCTAACAGGAATTTGTCAAATCTTTCCTTTGTTTTGCTCCACACAAGAATCTACCAGTAGCCCGAGAAATCGAATACATTATCACCATGAGTAGGAGGTGAACAACACTCCCTCTCACGATTCATGAAAGAAAAAAACACCTGTTTCTCAAACCAGTGAAGCTTGCAATTTAATTTTAATCAGCCTGCAAACAATCACTCATTAGTTAGAGGAATGATGATGGAACTCAGTGAGCTGTGAAGCTCCACATTCTAGGAGTGCAATACATAACAAGAGTCCTCTTATAACAGCGAGGAACCTAGTCAACCAAATCCTCGTTGGCAGGGGGAGGTCTTGCCGGAGCAACAGAAGTTATTCCTGACTGTCATGGTCCTTTAACTTTTTTAATATAGAAAATTGAACGAGGCAAATATGTTCTTTCATACATTTCCAAATTGATTTCCTTTCTTTTTTCAGACATGTTAGTATTCAACATGACCGGAAGAGCAGGTCATATTTCTAGTAATTTTCATGGTCAAACTACTATTTTAATTAAGTGAAATATACTTGTTTTAAGAGTCCAGGTTTCAGCTCTGAACCTGGAAAAGACCAGCCTTTCTTCCTTCAATAATGAGATGTGCAGGTTTTGCAGGGAAAGGAGGGCTGAGGCACATCAACACATACAGTCGAAAGCCTCCATCGAATCAAATATGACAGCAATCACAGCAATCACTCTCCGTCCTGGAAAATCCATTGTATTTTCAATTGTCTCCGCCAATCATCATGAAAGAGGCAGCCTACAGCGCGGAAGCAACTCAGTAAATTGAAAGTGTAATTTCTGACAATATGGGAGCCCAGCGGTCGGGATGCGATTGCCTCGTCTGTTTCCTCAGCAAATGTAAAATAAAATGGATGCTCCATTCCAAATAAATAAGGTTGGGAATAATAGTGGTGCAAATGGCATTCACCCGAGGTTAGAGAGGCCTCATTGGGTACATCGTTTGGAAAGGGACATTGCAGCATTCCACCCTTTATTGCTTTTTACCACGTTTGGCAGCTAGTGCTATCGCATGCCCAAAATGAATGGGAGAGTAAAGTTAGTTTTACTGACAGATCTGGTTAATGTCAAGCGACATGTTTAGCTCTGTGTTTAGTCAGAAGGGAATATAGTTGAGAAGTTGACAGACCGGAAGGATAAAATCCAATGCATTTGCCATGTTTTTGTCCTCAATGTAGCTGCAGGCCTATTATGATATAGTGTGTGTGTTGTGCCGTCACTAGGATAACTGTGGGAGAATTTCCCTTTGCCTTTGATTTCATAGAAACAATATAATATATGAAAAACACACAACCTTATGACAATAGTTTTCGGTAGTTGATAAACAGACCATGTATACGTATGTATAGACAGTTTTATTTTCTGGAGCCTACAAATCACACTGAATGGAAAGAAAAACACTGGTCAAGCTGAATGCTTCCTCCACTTAACATAAACCATACATCCACAAATCTTTCTTCCCATGTACTATGTTTCACTGTATTTAAGAACACATCATGAAGACAACATATACAAATACAAATCTCAATGTGTATTCCCCAAAGCCATTATGGCCATGATCCAGAGTACCCATTTGATCATTAAAAGTAATTTGCTTTTATTTTCCAAACCCCAAACATTGAGAGCACATGAAATGACAATTGTTCAAACAGACAAATACGGATTTCCTGCTAAATAACAGGTTTAATGGACTTTCCAGTTGCAAGATTAATTGTAACATTCTAAAGCAATTTACACAAACAACCACACTCTGGAACCCCTAACATGTGGTCTTCCCTGATTCCTCCGCAAATTGTCACTGTCAAAGTAATGACATTCAGATTAGAATTTTCCATTTGTTTTGAATATGCCTCTGACCAAGCTAATAAACAGCAATGACATTCTCGTTCATTTGATACATTCCCTTAAACAAAAACATCCTCTTGTAGACTTAGCAGTTGTTTACCCTTATCCAATGCTCTATTTACTGGTGTCATTCCGTATTACTGAGGATATCCTCATTCTCTGCAGTCTGCACCATAATCTTGGTAATTCCGTAATTCACATTCATTAAAATACAAATATTAATCAAGACTAAAGACGGTTTAGAAGCAGTGTCATGTGTGAGATTTTATGTTCATGTGTCAGTGTCAGAGGGTAGATTCTAATACCATAACTTGCCACTTTAACTCAATATGCCTTCACTGAAAACATTTGAGTGGATTAGAAAGGTTAACTGTATGGAAATAGCTTCATTTAGACTAAACAAGGGATTTCTCCATCTGTATTGCTTAAAAACTATTCTGTCATCTCTGATCTATCAGGGGGGACTTGGGGAGTCAGGGAGGGAGCTAAGGACATGATCAAACTAGAAAACCCATAGGACTGGTTTCCTGGACACAGATAACACCTAATTCAAGACTGAGAAACACATTAAAACCTGGCACAGTCTCCTGTCAAACTTTTTTAACCAGCGAACTGATGACTACTCCCTAAAGCAGTGCCAAATCTTTCAAGGTATTCATCCCCTTTAGGTCTCCCAAATGACACCACAGTTAAAGTCATAGACAAGATAACTAAATGACACGTTCAGACATTCCCACCTTTACCAGAAAAGTTTGACTGTCCGAGTTTGATAGATTTGATAGATAAAAAATAAACACAATTCAGAAGAAATTCCCCAGAGAGAAGAAACCTACTGTAACTCTCGGTAATACTGGGGAAATATCAATTGCATGTGAGTTGCCAAACCCTCCTGGCTCCGAAATGGGATCATATTGGCCTAGTGCAGATTGTTTCAAGATTAATCATGAGGACTGATCCAACATGACCTGGGATTTTTGAGAGAGGTAGTTTTTTTTAATGTAGGATTTGGCAGGTTTTGGCAGGGGGAAATCGTATTCATACTGGTTTGGCAACATGCAAATCCTCGCTATTTACTTTTCAGGATTATAAGCAATTATCATAGGCTATTTGGGTTATTATAACTCTCGTCCTGAATTCTTTGGTCACATAGGGTACACATTTCTGAACAATTATGGTTGCCTCCATAAATGACTGTAAAATTATCCAACTAAAAGGCCATGGTAGAGTCGGTTTCAACAAAATGGAGATTGTGAGCCCTGGGTCAGCATGGCTGTCAAAGGGTCATGAAACTGTACAAAAGTGTATTATTTGTATAGTAGTGGTTATAAGGGTACATGCAGAGATATCCCCCCATGCACTTGCACACTGTCCAACACTGAGTTGATCGTTTCATCACAAACTCAAGACTTAACATTACACTCCAGAGAACTACAGGATGAACTTTGGCTATAGGGTATTGTCGATTATTCTGATCCAAAATGTATGTCATTAAAAGAGCCATTTCCCAACAGGCCTCAACCTCATCCATCTCGCCCTCTGCTCAACAGATAGTTGTTTTCGAACAGCAGATTAAAAATATTCCCTGCCCTGAGGGGCTTTTGCAAAACCCGCCTCCCTCTGTTCCCTTTTCCCTATTCAGAGAGACTACTGTGTTGATACTCCATACTTAGAAAACACTCATTCTTGCTGAGTGAAGAGATCGTCCCAATCGGAGGCCAGAATCGTATGTGTCCCAGAGTGCAGGAACTCTATGGCTAATGCAATTAGCACACTGTCCTGCAGGTGCGTTAGAGAGGGAACATATTCATACCATTATGTAATGTACACTTCTCTTTGAAAACTGCTCCAGATTTGACTCTTAATCCAAATATGTTGAGTCAAAGTTGAAGTGCTTTTTTGGAGGGAAAGTTAGCTTTCTTCATTTGTTTGTCAGACCCTTTTAAACTAGGCTAATGATTGTGTTAGATTCCATTTGTTATATTCCCCTCGTGCCTGAAATCATTTGTTTTTTTGCAGTTTCTTTTTTGTTATTGCCAGAAACAACTATTGAAAAGGACTAAATAAATTCAAGCAAAATTGTATCTCTGATTCTACAGTAAGTAAACTAAACAGCTTACATGGGGAAGTGTGTTACATCATACAGTACAAGCAGTGAAAACTATGTTTGCCTTGAGTATCTCGAGCTCTAGACTGTTTTCATTAACACAAATAAAAGGGCATTTTCGAATAGGGAAAGCTTATAAGTCTCAGACACATCTAGAACACATTAAGGTACTAATCAAGCTAAGCAATTTTACATAAGGACACCAAAAAGTGCATAGAAAAAGTGCATAGAATTGTGCCAAACCCTCAATAATTTGTAAAGAGTAAGAGAACATTGAGTGAAATTAGAGAATTGCAGATAATCAAATAGTTTATTCGAAGAAATCATGTGAATGTCTATGTAGCATGTATTATACTTTCCTGTACAGGTGCCCTTTTTTGTAATCAATGTTACCTGAACCTTTCCACATGTGAGTTCAAAAACGGTCGCCTCAACGTGAGTTGTTTTATGCACAGGATGTCAGAATGCACTCACTGTTCCAACATGTGATTGTTACGCAACAGAACAGTTAACTATCTAAAAGCTGTTTCAACTTGTCAATTATAAATTATTTTTAAACAAGTATTATTTTCGAACTGTTTGAATTGAGGTGTGTTCCGCCTCCTCCTTAATTCACATGGAAGTACCCCATTTCACTGTTGCGGACAATTTATGTTTGAGGCTTTACTGATCTGGACAAACTTCTCTCTTTGAGGAGAGCCCAAGCACTTCCCCAGTGTTTCCGCAGATCAAGTATGCAGACATTTGTGCAGTCCTGCACAAACTGGCACATTTTCTGGTTGGCATTTACAGTTGTATTCACATGTTTTCAAGTACTGGTGACAACTAATTATTACATAGATTGTAATGGACACCTACCTTTTATGAAGTTTGTACAGATTATAATGAGCTAATGTTAAGCTATGTGTGGCGCCATGTTTGTTGACATTATACAATGCATTCTGGGTGTCACGTAAACGTCTGTCGGACCAAAGATGTTATACTGAGGTGAAGGAATGTTTCAAATCAAATCAAAGTTTATTTGTCACGTGCGCCGAATACAACTGGTGTAGACCTCACAGAGAAATGCTTACTTACAGGCTCTAACCAATAGTGCAAAAAAGGTATTAGGTGAACAATAGGTAAGTAAAGAAATAAAACAACAGTAAAAAAAGACAGGCTATATACAGTAGCGAGGCTATAAAAGTAGTGAGACTACATACAGACACCGGTTAATCAGGCTAACTCTTTCGAGTAAACTTCAGGACGTGAATGAAAGGAAGTGAATGATGGTAGAATTAACACCCCCTTCAGCATGAATACTGCAAACTAATCTTGTCTCCTCTTGTTATCTTTGGTTGAAGCGAAAAAAACAAACATGGCGGCATGCACAAACTACCCATCGTCGGATTACTTTCGATTACTAGAAAGTGTTTTACTCAATTATTTCGATAAATGTTGAGCTCACCTGTGATTGTCACGACTTCCGCCGAAGTCGGTGCCTCTCCTTTTCGGGTGGTGTTCGGCGGTCGACGTCACCGGGCTTCTAGCCATCACCAATCCACTTTTTCATTTTCCATTTGTTTCCATCTAGTTTCCCCACACACCTAGTTGTCATTCCCTCATTACTTGTCATGTATTTAACATTCTGGTTTCCCCCATGTCTGTGTGTGTGTGATAGTTTTTTATCAGTAGCACGTTTCCGGCTGGTTTGCGCCAGACTGGTATTTTGTACTTTGTGCTGTCGCACTTTTTCCTGTAGGCATTTGTTTTTGTAACACTATTTGCATTCAGTGTTTGTACTGTGCCACAGTAAAGTGTTTTCATTCACCATCTCTGCTCTCCTGCGCCTGACTCTCACGCACCAGCTACACACACGGATCCTGACAGTGATGTGATGAATTGTAAATAGTAATTGCTATTACCTAATTCATATTGTGGTTTCTGTCAGCCGAGAGTTATCTAAATATGACATAAATATGACCGCTTGTGTTACATCAATATCTCCTCAGTTAGCGCTAGGACAAATGTAGCCTACATTTTCCAGTTCGGAGGATTGTGTTATGCTGTGGCTACTTCTGTGAATGTCTGAACATTGCATCCAAAAACTGGTCACATTCAGGACATAACTTTGTAAGGACTGTGTTTGTGCATAATGTTTGTGAAAAAAACTGAGGCCAGCTCAAATGCTGACTGTTGCGTCAATAGAAACGGGATATTCTAAGCGTTCTAATCACACCATTTTGAGAGTATGCTGCAGGGACCACTGTTGAATGATCACACCAGTTTGTTGGTATGTGTGAAAAGGTAAAGAGGCACAGTAAGACAGTCTTATCTACGGTTGTATTACTCCATTGTTTATATTTGTTGCCATTTGAGTCTTTGTAAACAAACAGCTTCTTGTTGGACTGTCAGTGGTTACATACTCCCCAGCACAATCCCTCAGCTTACCAAAGTCGCCAGGCTAGGCTATTATAAATTACAGACTGTGACTTAAATAAAACATTAGGCTATACATTGTCCTGGCTAGCGAACTCTGATCTCCACATGTAATGTCTGGTAACACTTTACTTGACACCAAGAGTCATAACACGGTATGACATTGTCATAACCATGTCATAATTAGAGGTCAACCGATTATGATTTTTCAACGCCGATACCAATAATTGGAGGACCGAAAAAAGCCGATACCGATTAATATTCTATATATATATATATATATATATATATATGTGTGTAATAATGACAATTACAACAATACTGAATAAACAACGAACACTTTTATTTTAACTTAACATAATACATAAATAAAATCTATTTAGTCTCAAATAAATAATGAAACATGCTCAATTTGGTTTAAATAATGCAAAAACACAGTGTTGAAGAAAGTAAAAGTGCAATATGTGCCATGTAAAAAAGCTAACATTTATGTTCCTTGCTCAGAACATATTAAAGCTGGTGGTTCAATATTCCCAGTTCTTCAATATTCCCAGTTAAGAAGTTTTAGGTTGTATTTAATATAGGAATTATGACGTGTCGACTATTTCTCTCTATACCATTTGTATTTCATATACCTTTGACTATTGGATGTTCTAATAGGCACGTTTGTATTGCCAACCTAATCTCAGAAATACGAGCCTTTGGTCATTAATATGGTAAAATCCGTAAACTATCATTTCGAAAACAAAACGTTTATTCTTTCAGTGAAATACGGAACTGTTCCGTATTTTATTGAACGGGTGGCAACCCTAAGTCTAAATATTCCTGTTACATTGCACAACCTTCAATGTTATGTCATAATTATGTAAAATTCTGGCAATGAGTGCAATGAACACAAGAGAAGTGACACAATTTCCCTAGTTAATATTGCCTGCTAACATGAATTTCTTTTAACTAAATATGTAGGTTTAAAAAAATATACTTGTGTATTGATTTTAAGAAAGGCATTGATGTTTATGGTTAGGTACATTCGTGCAACGATTGTGCTTTTTTCGCGAATGAGCTTTTGTTAAATCATTCCCCGTTTGGCGAAGTAGGCTATGATTCAATGATAAATTAAAACAGGCGCTGCATTGATTATATGCAACGCAGGACAAGCTTTTTAACCTAGTAATATCATCAACCATGTGTAGTTAACTAGTGATTGTGAAGATTGATTGTTGTTTATAAGATACGTTTAATGCTAGCCAGCTCCTTGCAGCACTCGCGTAACAAGTGGTTAGCCTGCCACGCAGTTTCCTTGTGGAATGCAATCGGCCATAATCGATTACCGATTGTTATGAAAACTTGAAATCGGCCCTCATTAGTCGGCCATGCCAATTAATCGGTCGACCTCTAGTCGTAATATGTCATAATAGCTGACATAGCATGCTATAATACGGTCATAATACTGTTGTGACATAGTGTTATTTTATGGCTGGTTATGACACCTACATAAGTGTCAAAACCCATAAAACCTACCACACATGGCAAAACTGATGACTGGGATGAATGCAGGAGCAGATTTCAGGACAAGACACCCTCTATTTGACTGACGACTGACTTAAGGGCATGTACTGTACGTGATAGGCCTATCTGGCTTATATGATTATGATGGTCATAATGTTTCATGACAGTGTCATAAAGTGTGTGTTCTACAAGTTACTTAAAATGATGGGAAAAAATGAGTTAATAATTCATTACAACAAAGGATTGAAGAGACAAACTTTCAAACAAAAGGAACTTATTGGCATTTTGACACTTATGTGTTATAACCAGCCATAAAATGTGTCACAACAGGTGTAAATATATGGGTCATGACAGTGTTATAACCATATTATGACAGGTTGTCAGCTGTTATGACATGGTTATGACCCTGTCATAACGTGTTATGACACTGGGTGTCAAGTAAAGTGCTACCTAATGTCTTTACTGAATGACTAACCCCGAAAATGTAATATCAACGTGTTCTTATTCAAAGTCTGCCTCAGGCGACACATTCCTTGGGAAAGCCAGGACACAGAAAGTTAAATGCAACAATGTCCCGGGGTCACGTTCACTTTAGATTTTTATCTGCGATTGGAGGGACCAGTCGGTGAGATTGGGGCTGCATGGATGGATGGAGGAACAAGGGTTGAATCGTGTAATGGGAAATAATGTGGAGGTGTATGTCCCCACATGACATTCTTACAACGTCAAAACAACACGCTAGTCACAGAGCTCTATTGAAACCTCAAATACCTGAAGTCTTTCCAAAGCCTCACCTCATCTAAACTTTCTTGTTCAACTGACTTGATATAATCATCACATTTTTATTCTGATGACTGTATATTAAGTGTCTCGAAATACCCCTTACAGTGAGTTCTGTGGGAGCCATCAGGGAGCCAATGTAGGGTGTTCAAACATGACACACATACAGTACTGTTTAACCAAAGCCCCTTGCTCAAACTGAAAACAAATGAGGTTTGTCTTTATTATGGAATCGTTTGCTCTTGGTACACTAAACAATCTTGAGGGATTAAATGGAAAATAGTCCCCCACGACTCAGGTCAACCATGACCCCGCAGCTGTTTGACAAGCTAAGACTTCTGGGAAAAGGCCTCATATCCTCCATCTCCAACATGGGCCTGTTCAGGAGAACATTCAGATATAAATGTACAGGGCTTTCAGAAAGTATTCACATCCCTTGACTTTTTCCACATTTTGTTGTGTTACAGCCTGAATTGAAAATTGATTAAATTAATTTTTTTCTTTCACTGGCCTACACAGAATACCCCATAATGGCAAAATGGAATTTTAGAAATGTTTACAAAATCTTTTTAGAAATGTTTACAAATTAAACATGAAAAGCTGAAATGTCTTGAGTCAAGTTTTCAACCCCTTGCTTACAATTTGCTTAACAAGTCACATAATAAGTTGCATGGATTCACTGTGTGCAATAATAGTGTTTAACATAATTTTTTTATGACTACCTCATATCTGTACTGCACACAGACATTTATTTGTAAGGTCCCTCAGTCGAGCAGTGAATTTCAAACACAGATTCAACCACGAAGACCAGGGAGGTTTTCCAATGCCTCGCAAAGAATGGCACACACAGTATTGGTAGATGAGTAAAAAATGAGGCATTGAACATCCCTTTGGGCGTGGTGAAGTTATTATTAATTACACTTTGGTTGGTGTATCAATACACCCAGTCACTAGAAAGATACAGGCGTCCTTCCTAACTCAGATGACAGCATGAAAATAAGGAAGCTTCCAAATCAAGCATCCTGATTTGCAGTAATACTGCAAAGATTGTGGCAAAGCAATTCAATTGTTGTCCTGAATAGAAAGTGGTATGTTTGGGGCAAATCCAACACAACACATTATTGAGTACCACTCTCAATATTTTCAAGTATAGTGTTGGCTGCATCATGTTATCAGTATGCTTGTAATGACGTTTTTCAGGATAAAAAAATAAATGGAGCTAAGCTCAGACAGAATCCTAGAGGAAAACCTGGTTCAGTCGGCTTTCCACTAGACACTGGGAGATTAATTCACCTTTCAGTAGGACAATAACCTAAAACACAAGGCCAAATCTACACTGAAGTTGCTTACCTAGAAGACAGGGAATATTCCTGAGTCGCCGAGTTACAGTTTTCACTTAATCTACCTGAAAATCTATTGCAAGGCCTGAAAATCATTGTCTAGCAATGGTCAACAACCAACTTGACAAAGCTTGAAGAAGTGTCAAAAGAATAAATGGACAAATGTTGCACAATCCAGGTGTGGAAAGCTCTTGGAGACTTACCCCGAAAGACTCACAAGTGTAATTGCTGACAAAGGTGATTCTAACATGTATTGACTCAGGGGGTTGAATACTTATCTAATCAAGATATGTGTTTTATTTTTCATTACTTTTGTAAAATGTTTAAAACAAAATCTACTTTGACAGATTTTTGTGTAGATCGTTGATAGAAAATTACAATAAAAATCAGCTTTAATCCCATTTTCTAACAAAATGTGGGAAATGTCAAGGGGTTTGAAAACTTTCTGAAGGCACTGTATGTGGACAGACTAACACATGAGGTATAAGGTGGGACACGATTGAAAACTCAACACTGTGGTTGACAGCGTTTGTCTTTGAAAGCAGGAATGCAGTTAAATCGTGTATTTATTTTTGTAGATTACTCAATTCCATTTTGTGAGACTATTAGAGAAACGTGCAATATTAAATAGAATTAAATTACTATGGCTTTATTTAATTTTTTTAATGGTTAATATAACAAGGTCATGCAGAGGATTGATGGTAATTTATTGGTGGTATTCACATCCATACACACTTCCAGTACACAGCATGTACCAGCAAACATTAAAAGGAGCATTCACTGACTCTCCACTTCAATTAATATTTGTCCTGTAGATATAAGTGACACGTTGTCACCAAAGGGAGAAGGAAAATTGGTAAAGAAAATAGCTCTGCTCGCCCTCGCGGGTTATAAATGCTGCAGACCCTTCTCAAAGCAAACATGCAATGTTTCTCTTTCTCTGTGCTTCCTCTGATAGCCGCAGGGCCGCTGGAAGGAGAGCCATTCATTATTTATTTCACAAGATGGACCCAGTGAAGTTTAGAATGACGAGCCTCCATGGGGAAATAATTCAGTGGACTGACCAAAACTGTATTTTAGTCTTGGAAGTGATACGTTTAAAGCAGTCTAAAGCAGTGTCATGTCAACAAAGTTGAATTGATCTTCTGACGGGTGGTAAAAGCTGGCAGCTCCCTTTAGTTAGCTTTCAAGTGGTAATTTATAGTAGAGAGAGAAATATGATTCAAGTACGCAAAATGTCTAAATATCCATACATGAAAAACTATGTTTCCTTTCACAGGATATAACATTCTAGACCACAAACATGGCTGGAAAATTGTACTCCCATGTATCATTGGGCACAGACAAACTACTAGCCAACCTCTGATATTACTCCCAATAGTGGATGTTCTTCTTCTTTTCTCCTCTCAGCTCTCTCACAGTAAATACTAATTGATCTCTGCTGAAGTTACACAAGGCAATAGCTCACAAGCACAGGCACTTTACTTTCTCACAACTAGCTTTCCTCCCCAAGTGCCATCAAGAAAGAGGCTGCAGAACAGGCACATCATTTGAGGCCATACATCTTGGCAGATGGTAGGTGTTTGTCATTGGATTTCCAAGAAGAAAATAGCCATAAGGTACATACTAGGGTCCCCTTTAAGAGATATCATTTTTCAAAACAAGTGCAAGAAATTGTAGAAACAACACAATAGGGTCAGCTGCAAAATAAGGTAAGAATACATGTTGTTTCACAATGCTTTAATAGCTGGATCTAAAAATCATTAATGACTAACAATGCCATTGATTGAATGTAGGTACAACTCTTCTGCTAAACTATCATTCCAACAAACACACAAGTTGAAAAAATAATAACATAATTTGTCTGATCTAAGGTTATAGTGCATACAGTATGTCAAAGTCTGTAATAACATTACAATTATTTTAACATTGAGCCCTATCAAACATTATTGGTTTTCCAGGATACAAACCCAAAATAAAATTTTACTGAAAGACATTAATGCAGAATAGTGTAACTGCCTGCCAACCTTTTGTAAGAATTACCCATTTAATCTCTATCCAAGCCAACAGACTTGACAAGAAACTGGAAACGGTGCCACTGCTCTGTAAGAACTAAAACATGAGAGCTGGAGGAGAGAAGAAAGTACACATTTTAATTAGTACTTTTCTCTCTTGGTCGAGATAACATCACCAGCATTTTGACAGTCAGCTGCCTTTTTTTATCTACGTTTCTTGTGAGAACTTCATTTCATTCTGTGCCTCAGATAAGGCTTCACATTTCAAAGATAACTTTTATGATGCCGGATGGAGGGGAGGGAAAGAGCGAGAAGGGAGAGGGGGTGCGATCACATGATAATTTATTAGCAATGATCCTTTTTTATTGAGCACGCCGTTGCATTTAAAATCAAAAGGCAGTGGCAGTGCGGTTGGTGGCTGTTCCAGCATTGTTGATGAGCAGAAGGATCATCGGTTATCTCCGTGTCAGCATTAAACAGGGGATCAGACACCTACATGTTATTTACTACTGGATGCTTTCAGCTCCGGTGCCCTTGCTCAGAGAATTATAACCCTGATGAGGGCCCAACATGGCAGTGTCAGATACACATTCAACATACTGTAGCCCTCCTGCTCCTTTATTCATGATTCACGTCACGTGGACTAGGCCTCACTAGACATGAGAGAATGGGTGAGTATTAGTAGCTAGCACAGTTGAAATTTGTGTTACACAATGCTTGGGACTGCTTAAACATGAGTTGATATGATTACTGTGTTAACCGTAACCAAAACTTTGAAAAGATTATCAGTGCTGCCACACACGACCATGCATTTTGAGGGGACCCTAGGGAAAAAAATATACACAGTACTTATCACAGATAGTGGATAGCGTTACTGCATTAACCTATACAATTCCGACAGTAATATCAATAGCATGTTGAGAAACATCTTTGGTAATCCATATAGCAGATAACCACCTGGAGATACTACATCTGCTACATCAACACTTTCTATATTCAGTTAACACAGAGAGAGCAGCACCATGCCTTACAGACACTTGGGCCCATATCATAGACAATACCATATATGAAGAGTCAGCGCTAACAGACAGCAGAATTTGGCGGTATTGTTGCCTAACTCAAGCAGTAGTATTCGGCACTACTATTACACACAACAAACAAAAGGTAGTAGTCTGGACCTATACAGGCAGCCATATATCCCAGACAGGCAGTACTACCTGTTACAACTGTTACTGAACAAAAGTATAAATGTAACAATTTCAGTGATTTTACTGAGTTACAGTTCATATAAGGAAATCAGTCAATTGAAATAAAGTCATGTTTCATGAGCTGAAATAAAATTTCCCAGAAATGTCCATACCCACACAAAAAGCCTATTTCTCTCCAATTGTGTGCACAGATTTGTTTACATCCTGGTTAGTGAGCATTTATCTTTTGCCAAGATAATCCATCCACCTGACAGGTGGGGCATATCAAGAAGCTGATTAAACAGCATGATCAGAAAACAGGTGCACCTTGTGCTGTGGACAATAAAAGGCCATCTAAAATATGTAGTTTTTTCACACAACACAATGCCACAGATGTCACAGTTTTGAGGGAGCGTGTAATTGGCATGCTGACTGCAGGAATGTTCACCAGAGCTGTTGCCGGAGAATTGAATGATAATTTCTCTACCATAATCTGCCTCCAATGTCGTTTTAGAGAATTTGGCAGTATGTCCAACTGACTACGTGTAACCAGGTCCTCCACATTCGGCTTCTTCACCAACGGGATCATCTGAGACCAGCCACTCGGACCGCTGGTGAAACTGAGGAGTATTTGTGTCTGTAATAAAACCTTTTTTGTGGGGACAAACTCATTCAGATTGACTGTGCATGGCTCCCTAGTGGGTGGGCCTGCCTCCCAAGTGGGTGGGCATATGCACTCCCAGGCCCACCCGTGGTTGCGCCTCTTCCCAGTCATGTGAAATCCATAGATTCATGCCTAATTAATTTATTAGTGTCTTTTCCCCACCTTTCATTTATGAAATTGGTTCATTGAAAAGTAGCAAAGATATGAATGTGAATCCTCCTAACCACAACAGACAGAAGTCAGCACTATAATAAAAGGTGCAATATGAAGAAATCACTCTGCCATTTCCTGGTTGCTAAAAATACAAATATTTAGCCTAATTTCAGTTTGTGACAAAACAATCAATGCATAGTGAACCATGCATTGTACCATCCAAACCGTTGTGAAATATTGTAATTTCAGATGTTTGGCGCTGGTCTACAAATCCTAAAGACACGCAAAAACAAAACTTAGTGGGAAGCATACAAATAGCACACATAGAACAAATTCTGTTTTACTCACAGACAAAATGTTAACACTTTTAGAAAATTCAGAGTGTTTCCTATCCAATGGTACTAAATATGTGCATATCCTATTTTCTGGGCCTGAATGGGAGGCATTTTACTTTGGGCACGCCAGGGTCTCCAAAACGGTCACCGCGTGCGCTGCTCCTTAAGAAGATATGGTGTCCAGAGCACAGTTGGGGGCAGAGGGTGATCTATAGCAAGCGGCAATGGTGAGAGACTTGTTTCTAGAAAGGTGGATTTTTAAAAGTAAAAGTTCAAATTGTTTGGGTACAGACCTGGATAGTAAGACAGAACTCTGCAGGCTATTTCTGCAGTAGATTGCAACACTGCCCCCTTTGGCCGTTCTATCTTGTCTGAAAATGTTATAGTTAGGGATGAAGATTTCAGCATTTGTGGTGGTCTTCCTGAGCCAGGATTCAGACACGGCTATCACATCCAGGTTGGCAGAGTGTGCTAAAGCAGTGAATAAAACAAACTTAGGGAGGAGGCTTCTAATGTTAACATGCATGAAACCAAGGCTTTTACAGTTTCAGAAGTCAACAAATGAGAGCGCCTGGGGAATAGGAGTGGAGCTAGGCACTGCAGGGCCTGGATTAACCTCTATATCACCAGAAGAACAGAGGAGGAGTAAGATAAGGGTACGGCTAAAGGCTATAAGGACTGGTCGTCTAGGTCGTCCTGAACAGAGAGTAAAAGGAACAGGTTTCAGGGGGGCGATAAAATAGATTCAAGGCATAATGTACAGACAAAGGTATGGTAGGATGTGAATACAGTGGAGGTAAACAGGCATTGAGTGATGATGAAAGAGATATTGTCTTTAGAAACATTTAGACGAGGTGATGTCATCGCATGTGTGGGTGGTGGAACTGACGGGTTGGATAAGGTATATTGAGCAGGGCTAGAGACTCTACAGTGAAATAAGACAATAAACACTAACCAGAACAGCAGCAATGGACAGGGCTTATTGACATTGAGGAGGGGCATGCTTAGCCGAGTGATCATAAGGGTCCAGTGAGTAGTGAGGCTGGTTGGGGACACGGTGATTCAGACAGCTAGCCAGCTAGCAGAAGGCTAGCGGGCCGGCTAACAATCTAGCAGAAGACGGAGGAAGTCTGTTTATAGCCTCCTTGTGTGTTTCCGCCAGTAGACCAGTCGTGATGGATTAGTGGGGTTCCATGTGGTAAAGGGGACCAGTCCAATTGGCAAAATAGGTATAGTGGCCCAAGAAATTGTCCGTTGGACCTATTTAGCTAGCAGCCGATATGCTCTAGACAGCAAACGTTAGCGGGCAGCAGTTAGCTGAGGGGTGTTCAAGTGACGTCGCGACGGAGGGCTGGTTGAATAACCCCCTCGGGCAGATAACGTCGGTAGTCCAGTCGTGAAGGCCTGGTGGGGCTCCGCACCGGCAGTAAAAACAGGTCCGGATAGATGTTGTAGCCCAGGAGTGGCTGATGGGACTCTTCAGCTAGCCGGAAGATGGACCTAGCATGGGCTAGCTTCAGAGTAATTGGTGCTTGCTCCGGGACCGTCAGCTTGTGTGATGTAACGCTTCATGAAACAAGACCATGTAACACGTGTCAAACACTTCACCGCATCACAACCACACAAAAACACATAATAAGCATGTTTAGTATGGACTCAGAAAATAGCCTTGATGACGGAAGTCATTTTTGGCCCCATCAAATAAAAAAACTCAACTGTGCTTTGATTTAAAATAATCTGTCATTTGAAACCCCAATCTGTTTACCAAAGACAATAAAAAAATATGTATGTATAAAAAAAACATTGTGTTGCACCCAGTGTGAAAAATTTATACATTTACAAACCCTATTCAACTGCTCACATATAATTAAGCAATAAGGCACAATAGGCAGAGCTGTATCAAGAATACACTCAGGTAAATGGCGTTGTTCGTTAACCCATTTACCTGTGAGTATTTTTATGATTCAGCACTGCTTCGCGTGCCTTATTGCTTTTATAAAACTGTTGCCAACATATTAAAATAACAATGAATTACATATTTTAGTATGGCTTAGAACCTGTCCCAACCTTGTTTTGACCAACCCGTTGTAGAACATACAATTTCATTCTTCCACCAGAATATACAGTCCGGACAAAGGTCTGGTTGTTAGTTATTTTGGTCATGTTGTTACAGACGTGACCCAGTCGTTCATTATTTTTGCATAGTTGCTACGCAAAAAGGACTGGTTGTCATTTCTAAACAAATGGTTGCTATGCAGGCTGGATAACTTTGGTGTCCTTTGCTAGCTAGCCAGCCAACTTCAGCTAACTCATTAATGTCAAACATTGAACCTGGAATGACAGTACACTAGCTGCATTTATTTCATTAATTTAAAACATTTAGAAATTCTATTTACATTAATTTGGATATGTCCATGATAATGATGTTGATGCGTGATTTCAACTGGCTCAAAAAAAAGTTGTTAGTCTAGGCACCCTTCACTTAATTTGGACAGGCAGACAGTGAAGCTTGTATTAACCCCAGCTGTGCCAAACTAAATGCTAGGCTTTAAGCAACGGGAAATAATGTGCTAGTAGAGATAGATACAAGAGATGATTCGGACCAGAACATGAACGTGATATTCTTATGAAGGCGCAGTGATAACAGTTCCATCTGAAAATTAGCAGGCATATGTCTGTGACGGTCAGTACAGCACGGCTTGGAATGCTGCTTGTCCAATCAACATCCAGGATCCAAACCAGTTTTATAATGGGGTTCATAATGGGGTTTCCATAGAAACCATTCCCCCCATTGCATTGTATCAGAAATGACTCACGCAATACTATAATTGTAATTTGCAGTGACATGCTGTTATGGTAGTGTGTGTGGTCTTTCTTCAAGTAGACCTTCATAGTCTGTCAACATAATGGGGAGCCAGCTTGTTGACAACAGAGAACATTTAGCAACTTACACTTGATTCATGGTTATTATTTTGAAACTTCAAACTGCTCTGAATGCTGTGCTGCAAGTAGGAGTTGTCTTTTAGACCAGATCTAAACCAAAGTCTGTACTCTTGTGTTAGTAAAGATCCCCTGGCATCTGGAGAGTATGGTTGTTACTTCTTTAACTCCCCTCTTCTCCTCTGTAACTGTTGTTCCTGTAAATAATAATGTGCTCTTATGGTAAAATAAGGAAGATTTCCATACAGTGCATACAGTTTCAACTGAGGAAGGACCACACGCACCCTAAAAAATGTACTCTTGAAAACACTTGACTAAACTTTTCACCTGAACAAACTTCACACTGCACGAATATTGTTAATTGAACTCAGACATAACCTTCTCCTTCCTTTTGAAAGGCCTCTGAGGCTCCATGCAGCAATTATGTTCAGGGCAAAAAAATAAAAATAAATAAAGAGGGAACACTCCAGCAAAATAAATAAATGCACAACAGCAGCTGCTGTGAAACGGCGCTAATTTCCAATTGATTCGAAGCAGAGGCGGCGATATCTGCAATGCCGAGGAGCATCTGCCTCTCTCTCACCATCATCCCAATTTCTGATTATCCATTGTTCAGGCTGTTTACTTAGCAAAAATGAGGGCTAAATATCAAGTTAGGGAAGCTAAAGGGGGCCAGACACCAAATTGGGTTCCCTTTGAAAGTGGGAGTATAAAATTTGAATGAATTAAAACACCCTGAGGCAGATTATAGACTCCATCTAGATGGCAAAGATGCAAATGAGGCATAAATACACACATTGTACAAAACTCTGATTAAGTTGCCTCAGGTAGGCAGAGACTGTGTCATTCTTGATCGATTGCTCATCAGTCTTCGAACGCATGGTTTTAAGTTAAGTGACGTTTGAATGTGTATTTGGGAGAGTAGAAGTATGAAAGACGTTGGCTGACTCTCAGCGTTAGAATTGCTTACCTACTGCATAAAGACAATACCTTGGTTTTGCCTCTGATCTGTCTTTCAACCTTTTTCCAAGCATTGCAAACACTCCTTTCCGTCTTTGATGCTTAGAGTTGAACATGACTTTGCAGCGTTCATATACAGTGGGGGAAAAAAGTATTTAGTCAGCCACCAATTGTGCAAGTTCTCTCACTTAAAAAGATGAGAGAGGCCTGTAATTTTCATCATAGGTACACTTCAACTATGACAGACAAAATAAGGAAAAAAAATCCAGAAAATCACATTGTAGGATTTTTTATGAATTTATTTGCAAATTATGGTGGAAAATAAGTATTTGGTCACATACAAACAAGCAAGATTTCTGGCTCTCACAGACCTGTAACTTCTTCTTTAAGAGGCTCCTCTGTCCTCCACTCATTACCTGTATTAATGGCACCTGTTTGAACTTGTTATCAGTATAAAAGACACCTGTCCACAACCTCAAACAGTCACACTCCAAACTCCACTATGGCCAAGACCAAAGAGCTGTAAAAAACACCAGAAACAAAATTGTAGACCTGCACCAGGTTGGGAAGACTGAATCTGCAATAGGTAAGCAGCTTGGTTTGAAGAAATCAACTGTGGGAGCAATTATTAGGAAATGGAAGACATACAAGACCACTGATAATCTTCCTCAATCTGGGGCTCCACGCAAGATCTCACCCGTGGGGTCAAAATGATCACAAGAACGGTGAGCAAAAATCCCAGAACCACACGGGGACCTAGTGAATGACCTGCAGAGAGCTGGGACCAAAGTAACAAAGCCTACCATCAGTAACACACTACGCCGCCAGGGACTCAAATCCTGCAGTGCCAGACGTGTCCCCCTGCTTAAGCCAGTACATGTTCAGGCCCGTCTAAAGTTTGCTAGAGAGCATTTGGATGATCCAGATGAGGATTGGGAGAATGTCAGATGAAACCAAAATAGAACTTTTTGGTAAAAACTCAACTCGTCGTGTTTGGAGGACAAAGAATGCTGAGTTGCATCCAAAGAACACCATACCTACTGTGAAGCATGGGGGTGGAAACATCATGCTTTGGGCCTGTTTTTCTGCAAAGGGACAAGGACGACTGATCCGTGTAAAGGAAAGAATGAATGGGGCCATGTATCGTGAGATTTTGAGTGAAAACCTCCTTCCATCAGCAAGGGCATTGAAGATGAAACGTGGCTGGGTCTTTCAGCATGACAATGATCCCAAACACACCGCCCGGGCAACGAAGGAGTGGCCGTAAGAAGCATTTCAAGGTCCTGGAGTGGCCTAGCCAGTCTCCAGATCTCAACCCCATAGAAAATCTTTGAAAGTCCGTGTTGCCCAGCGACAGCCCCAAAACATCACTGCTCTAGAGGAGATCTGCATGGAGGAATGGGCCAAAATACCAGCAACAGTGTGTGAAAACCTTGTGAAGACTTACAGAAAACGTTTGACCTCTGTCATTGCCAACAAAGGGTATATAACAAAGTATTGAGATAAACTTTTGTTATTGACCAAATACTTATTTTCCACCATAATTTGCAAATAAATTCATAAAAAATCCTACAATGTGATTTTCTGGATTTTTTTCCCTCATTTTGTCTGTCATAGTTGAAGTGTACCTATGATGAAAATTACAGGCCTCTCTCATCTTTTTAAGTGAGAGAACTTGCACAATTGGTGGCTGACTAAATACTTTTTTCCCCCACTGTATATATATATATATACACACACACACACACACACACAAACACACACACACACACACACACACACACACTCGCGCCGCTTAGATATTACTGCACTGTTGGAGCTAGGAACTCAAGCATGTGTATGCGACCAATACAATTTGATTTGGATTGTACAATGCATTTGAGACAATGGTTGTGTTACTACTGATATTTGTGTGATACAACGGATGCTACAATGCTTATTTCATTATTTTTGTGCAGAAAAACTCACAACCATTGTGCCAAATGTGGTTGTACCGAGCTAATGGCAGGTTTAGGGGGCCAATGTCCACCAATATGAACACTAGTCTCATCCTATGTCACACAACCTATTAGCACAGTGAGGGAAATGGGATGAAGGGAGTGTAATAATGAAGAAGAGAAGAGGTCTGTCTGATGGGTCACTGACACTTTTTATCATTGGGCACTTTGGGACTTCTGCTGTCTCTCTTTTTTTCTGGCCTGAGAAGAGATATGTTGGCTATTGTTCCGTAGGGGACCGTAGCAAGAATTCCAAGAGGACTGCATGACATGACTTGTCACATACAAATCAAAGCTTATTGCTCTCTCCCGATTTCCTCCCCTGACAAAGACGTTGAGGGAACAATTTGGCATTTTTAAGAAAACCATTTCTTGCTGTGATGAGGAAGCTTATTCTAAAGCACCACATTGTACTGTGCCAGCGAGTGGGTGGACATTTGGATAATTATGTCTCCATAGGTAGATGGGGTTTGAGTAGCTCAATGTTGGATCACACCGACTGCAAATGCCAATTCCAGCAGGTCCCTGCGGCTAAATTCATGGCCTTGCCTGAACTAGTCATTGTTAATATTAGCTGGAAGAGTGCAACGTCTATGTTGTCAAATCGGCTGGGTAAATGTATCAGAACAAGACAAGCAAATTAATTGATATTTGTGGACTTCCTGTGTATTGAGGGGAGTTGAAAAGACTGTGAAACATGACGTAGACCCTGTGAATTCCAATTCTCCACTCCTGTGTTTACATGTTTACAGTGCTACTCTTCATAGACGTCACACTTAAGCAGGGCAGCTGCTGTTTGTGCTCTGCTCATCAAACATTGCTGACAAATAATTGATTTAAGTGGTCTTTACCCAGCCGATTTGACAACATAGACGCTGCACTCTTCCAGCTAATATTAATAATGACTAGTTCAGGCAAGGCCATGAATTTAGCCGCAGGGACCTGCTGGAATTGACATTTGCAGTTAGTGTGATCCAACATTGAGCTACTCAAACCCCATCTACCTATGGAGACATAATTATCCAAATGGCCACCCACTCACTGGCACAGTACAATGTGGTGCTTTAGAATAAGCTTCCTCATCATAGTTTTCTTTAAAATGCCAAATTGTTCCCTCAACGTCTTTGTCAGGGGAGGAAATCGGGAGAGAGCAATAAGCTTTGATTTGTATGTGACAAGTCATGTCATGCAGTCCTCTTGGAATTCTTGCTACGGTCCGCCACGGAACAATAGCCAACATATCTCTTCTCAGGCCAGAAAAAAAGAGAGACAGCAGAGGTCCCAAAGTGCCCAATGATAAAAAGTGTCAGTGACCCATCAGACAGACCTCTTCTCTTCTTCATTATTACACTCCCTTCATCCCATTTCCCTCACTGTGCTAATAGGTTGTGTGACATAGGATGAGACTAGTGTTCATATTGGTGGACATTGGCCCCCTAAACCTGCCATTAGCTCGGTACAACTACATTTGGCACAATGGTTGTGAGTTTTTCTGCACAAAAATAATGAAATAAGAATTGTAGCATCCGTTGTATCACACAAATATCAGTAGTAACATAACCATTGTCTCAAATGCATTGTACAATCCAAATCAAATTGTATTGGTCGCATACACATATTTATCAGATGTTATTGTGGGTGTAGCGAAATGCTTGAGTTCCTAGCTCCAACAGTGCATCAATATCTAACAATTCACAACAATACACACAAATCTAAAAGTTAAGGAATGGAATTAATAAATATATCAATATTAGGATGAGCATTGTCGGAGTCTGGAGTATAGTGTGAATAGGGCCACTGTGAATAGCGTATGTCATATTTAAACATTTCTGTGTGAGGGAGCTGGGAGATTTTCAATAATGGGAGGAGAGTTGTCAAAAAAACAAAACCTATATACAACTTGACCATCTTCTGTAACACTCCACGTTGCTCTTATATACAGTATGTATTGCTTGTGTGGGATTGAGCATAACCAAACTGATGATTAAATAAGGATTAAGCAAGCTTTATAGATTTACAATAAATACAAACTTCCAGATGTCCTGAAAGATAAAACTTTGTTATTTGAACAAAATAAAAGGTGAGGCATGATCAAAATAATGCAAACAGCAATTGACTGCAATATGTTATTCTGACTATACAGTGGCTTCGGAAAGTTTTCAGACCCCTTGACTTTTTCCACATTATGTTACGTTAAAATCAAATCAAATTGTATTGGTCACATACACATGGTTAGCAGATGTTAATGCGAGTGTAGCGTAATGCTTGTTCTTCTAGTTCCGACCGTGCAGTAATATCTAACAAGTAATCTAACAATTTCACAACAACTACCTAATACACACAAGTGTAAAGGAATGAATAAGAATATGTACATATAAATATATGGATGAGCAATGGCCGAGTGGCATAGGCAAGATGCAGTAGATGGTATAGAGTACAGTATACACAGTAAATACAAGATGAGTAATGTCGGGTATTTAAACATTATATAAAGTTGCATTATTTAAAGTGACTAGTGATCCATTTATTACATCCAATTTTTAATTATTAAAGTGGCTAGAGATTTGAGTCAGTATGTTGGCAGCAGCCACTCAATGTTAGTGATGGCTACAGTCTGATGGCCTTTAGATAGAAGCTGTTTTTCAGTCTTTCGGTGCACCTGTACTGACCTCGCCTTCTGGATGGTAGCGGGGTGAACAGGCAGTAGCTCGGGTGGTTGTTGTCCTTGATGATCTTTTTGGCCTTACTGTGTCATCGGGTGATGTAGGTGTCTTGGAGGGCAGGTAGTTTCCCCCCGGTGATGCGTTGTGCAGTCCGCGCTACCCTCTGGAGAGCCTTACGGTTGTGGGGGGAGCAGTTGCCGTACCAGGCGGTGATACAGCCCGACAGGATGCTCTCGATTGTGCATCTGTAAAAGTTTGTGAGTGTTTTCGGAGACAAGCCTTCTTCAGCATGCTGTCTATGTGGGGGGACCATTTCAGTTTGTCCGTGATGGAAAGTTTTAAGATCCTCAACGTACACACCTTCTCCGCTACTGTCCCTTCAATGTGGATAGGGGGGTGCTCCCTCTGCTGTTTCCTGAAGTCCACGATCATTTCCTTTGTTTTGTTGACGTTGAGTGTGAGGTTATTTTCCTGACACCACACTCCGAGGGCCCTCACCTCCTCCCTGTAGGCCGTCTCGTCATTGTTTGTAATCAAGCCTACCGCTGTAGTGTCGTCTGCAAACTTGATGATTGAGTTGGAGGTGTGCATGGCCACGCAGTCATGGGTGACCAGGGATTACAGGAGAGGGCTGAGAACGCACCCTTGTGGGGCCACAGTGTTGAGGATCAGCGGGGTGGAGATGCTGTTTCCTACCCTCACCACCTGGGGGCGGCCCGTCAGAAAGTCCAGGACCCAGTTGCACAGGGCGTGACGAGTTTGGAGGGTACTATGGTGTTAAATGCTGAGCTGTAATCGATGAACAGCATTCTTACATAGGTATTCCTCTTGTCCAGATGGGTTAGGGCAGTGTGCAGTGTGATTGCGATTGCGTCGTCTGTGGACCTATTGGGGCGGTAAGCAAATTGGAGTGGGTCTAGGGTGTCAGGTAGGGTGGAGGGAATATGATCCATGACTAGTCTCTCATAGCACTTCATGATGACGGAAGTGAGTGCTACGGGGCGATAGTCGTTTAGCTCAGTTACCTTAGCTTTCTTGGGAACAGGAACAATGGTGGCCCTCTTGAAGCATGTGGGAATGCAGCCTTTTTCTAAAATAAATAATTCCCTCAAACAACACAGCCATAATGATGAAGCAAAAACAGGTTTTCAGAAGAAAAAAAAAGGAAATTTCACAATTACATAAGTATTCAGACCCTTTACTCAGTACTTTGTTGAAGCACCTTTGGCAGCAATTGCAGACTCGATTCTTCTTGGGTATGACGCTACAAGCTTGGCACACCTGTATTTGGGGAGTTTCTCCCATTCCTCTCTGCAGATCCTCTCAAGCTCTGGCAGGTTGGACGGGGCGGGTTGCAGTACAGCTATTATCGATTGGATTCAAGTCCGGGCTCTGGATGGGCCACTCAAGGACATTAACCTATTAGGGAGCGGCAGCAGAGGTGTCGGTTTTGGAGAGTCTCTCCAGAGATGTTCGAACGGGTTCAAGTCTGGGCTCTGGCTGGGCCACTCAAGGACATTCAGAGACTTTGTCTTGGCTGTCTGCTTAGGGTCATTGTCCCGTTTAAAGGTGAACCTTCGCCACAGTCTGAGGTCCTGAGTGCTCTGGAACAGGTTTTCATCAAGGATCTCTCTGTACTCTGCTCTGTTTATCTTTCCCACGATCCTGACTAGTCTCTCAGTCCCTGCCTCTGAAAAACATCCCCACAGCATGACGCTGCCATCACTATGCTTCACCGTAGGGATGGTGCCAGGTTTCCTCCAGATGTGACGCTTGGCATTCAGGCCAAAGAGATCAATCTTGATTTCATCAGACCAGAAAATCTTGTTTCTCATCGTCTGAGAGTCCTTTAGGTGGCTTTGGCAAACTCCAAGCAGGCTGTCATGTGCTTTTTACTGAGGAGTGGCTTCCGTCTGGCCACTCTACCATAAAGGCCTGATTGGTGGAATGCTGCTGAGATGGTTGTCCTTCTGGAAGGTTCTCCCATCTCCACAGAGGAACTCTGGAGTTCTGTCAGAGTGACCATTGGCTTCTTTGTCACCTCCCTGACCAAGGCCCTTCTCCCCCGCTTGCTCAGTTTGGCCGGGCGGCCAGCTCTAGGAAGGGTCTTGGTGGTTCCAAGCTTCTTCCATTTAAGAATGGAGGCCACTGTGTTTTGGGGGACCTTCAATGCTGCAGACCTTTTGTGGTACCCTTCACCATATCTGTGCCTCGACACAATCCTGTCTCGGAGCTCTACGGATGATTCCTTTGACCTCATGGCTTTTTTTTTGCTCTGACATGCACTGTCAACTCTGGGATCTTATTGAAACAGGCGTGTGCCTTTCCAAGTCATGTCAAATCCATGAATTTACTACAGATGGACTCCAATCAAGTTGTAGAAACATCTCTAGGATGATTAATGGAAATACACCTAAGCTCAATTCCGAGTCTTATAGCAAAGAGTCTGAATACTTATGTAAATGTGATATTTCAGTTTTTTTTTAATACATTTCTAAAAACCTGTTTTTGCTTTGTCACTGTGAGGTATTGTGTGTAGATTGATGAGGACATGTTTTTATTTAATCCATTTTAGAATGTGGCTGTAATGTAACAACATGTGGAAAAAGTAAAAGGGTCTGAATGCTTTACAAATGCACTGTAAATATCGCCAGAACGCATTGAAACAGGAGCCATTTAAACGCCTACATGGGTTCATTTAATCTGTCAGATATATCTCTTTGCAAAAAGATGATTACATTACCATTGGCTTTGTGAAAGTTTGTCATCATAAAACAAGCTTTATTAAGTGAGCTCTTTTTCTCCCATCATACAGAGTGCATTGTGGATGGTGACACCCTGCTGGGAAGATTGTCTTTTCACAGCGAGGGGTTGCCTCTCTCGACAAACTCTCGGAATTGAAATCATTAGATCTACACTTCAATTTCTTGATCATGTTTTTTTATGGGAGGCAGGATGTCCCGTTTCCATTCAGCCTGATGCATTTCCGTTTTCAAAATGTTTTTAATGGATTTTGTAATTTTTCAGTTTTTTAAAAATGATTCATGAAGACATTAGCTACTTAAGTGCAATGTAATGTTGGCTAACAGTCAACACGGGGCACAGTAACGGATTTCTAAAGAAGGACAATGCCATTTGGGGAAGAAAGTTAAAGGTGAATATGTATTTGAAAAGGATATATTCGAACAATTTAGCACACAGGTTAACAGCTCTGTATCCCACTTTATGGGCTATACATAGATTATTTAGTAGTGACAGGTAATGGCAGATGAAATACTCCATAACAGTATTTCTTCTGCATCTAATCTGTTGTTCGTGGAGCCTTCGATATCATGTACACACCATAGTTGCTAATCAACACCACCTACTGCCTGTGATTGTTCCACTGGGCCAGAACATTAGCTGTTCCTCCGGTGTCCAGTAGAGGGGTTCTCCAGTCACAGTGTAACCACACACTGTTGAGCTAAAGTGGGTTCAGTTGTGCCTTGAAACGTTTGCTTGAATGAGGGGGTGAAAACTAGGAGAACTGTACATCCACAATCTTTCCAAATCAATTAAAACAGAAGTGCTATTAAAGTGTCTTTCTGACAACTTGCCCATAACTAAGTATGGCTATCCACCTTTTAAAATGACAATTTAAACTGCAACATAGAACTTGGGATATGGTTACACTACACTTTCAAAACAGGGCCAAGAAGTATGTTTACAGCTGTCACTTTGACAGACTGTAGGTAGACAACCCACACGTACCACAAAAATAACATAATATATGCAATCCACATATACAATTATACAAAATTATAACAATTATAATCAGAGAGTGGGCTCTGCAGTATTGTTTGTATGGGGACTATGTTTACAGTTGAAAATAATCTCTCTGCGTAGGAACAGAGGCTACCACCTCCTTGGTTTGTCTGCAGCATATGCAAGGTAAACCACACACAGAGTTACATTTCAAGTTTTGCAACTGTAAGCATAAGGGAATGACTTCAGACAAGACAGAAATTCCAAAACATATATCCCTCATCAGAAGTTGGATGAGGGAATTTCAACATAGGACCGTGATGACATGTGACTACTGACAACGCTTGGAAACAGAGGGCAAATCCTGCTACGGAGTCACGTCTGCTACAGCTTTATTCTCTGTCTGAGAGAATAACCTGCATTCACATACTAATGTCTGAAAACACATGATTACCTCACAATTATCTCCAGACATAATGAACAGTGTGGTCGAGACTAGGCACTTCACTGTGCCACCTAGGCACTGACTAAAAAGTGACTCATTTTTTCTTGTTCTCTGCCCACTGTGCCAAGCCTGAGGTTGTGTGGGTCTATGGGTTATCCCATTACGTAAGTGTGTCCCCATTTACTGGCCAAGGATTTGGACAGTGTGGTCGGGGCCTAATGGACCTCATATAACCAAAGTGCTATGATGTCAGCACAATCACATTGTTTGTATAGTAACCATGTCTGAGGGAGCCATTTGGTTATGTCAGTTCTTCCCTATTTATGGGCCTTGATGTGAGAAAAATAATGATTGAATATAATGTATGCCCTACCCTGACCTAGCTGTAATGCCAGTGAGGATAAGTCATTCTAGGTTCAAGCTTTCCACACCAGCCACTCTAAATGTATGACATCATCGCAAATTTTGCTATTATTTCACCAAAAGTCTTTTGTATCTTGCAAATCATCTGTAATATTATATTTCCCTCCTACTGTCAACAGAAGCAAACAAAACACCCAATGGCCATGATGCAATGCAATTTATAATTAACATCAGAGACAGCTGCTATAAATGCAAGGCCTCTATTCAAGAAATTGCTCACAGAGAAAAACAGCACTGCAAGTTCACTGAATGTTTATGCCATATTTGAGGTGCTAAAATTGTTACAACTGACAAACCCCACAAACTGTTCCTCCCATGGACATTTTCATTGGATATTGAAATGAAACATCACCTATCCTTGAGAAAATTTGGCAATTGATTGAATTGGGGCCTCAACTTCATTCTGACAATGCCACAACCTCATTCTGTCTTGAAGAAAGAAGACAAACGTCCTGCGGAGGGCTTTGAGATTGGAACCCTGTTTTCATTACTTTGGTTTATCGGCTCAATAGTCACCCGTCTACCAGTGCTAAATGTCCCCTTGATTTGCTACCCTCGCGCCTGCACCTAAAACAATTCATTAAAAATGAATGAGACAAAAGCAAAAAACACTGAGACGAGTGGGCGATGTTAGAGAGAGAGATCAACAGCCGTAACAACTGCATTCCTAATATTAAAGCCAGATACATTCTAAAATACAGACTAATTCAGGCCACTGCTGTACTGGACACTGACATGGATGTCTTTTTTTTTTTAAAATGTAATAAATAATTTTGACAGTAACCCTCCAAAAAGTAATTTATAAACCTTTTTAATGTTCATATAAACTAGGAAGCTAAGTGTTTGTTTCTTGGGCTTCAGGAATGTATGAGGGATATCAGTGAACAAATGCCATGGTCAAGGCTACAACGGCATCAGTGCAATGAGTGGAGCTTACTTAGGTGTTCAAAAGCACATATCTGACCGAGAGTCTAATGCTTCTTAGGTAGTAATTTATGAGTTTTAGTTTAGAATACAATCTGTCCGCAGAAGTGACAGTTACATGGATGGTGAAAACAGCTTGATTGCCATTGCAACATCAGAGAAACTGGGCAGTCCTGTAACATCTTCAATTGAGCCTCTCATTCTCCTAAGATGTTACAGAAAAAGAGATAAACTGTGTAGGAAGTTCTGTGTACTGGTCTAAAATAATAATACATTGGTAGCTGATTAGTATGCTATTGCATCAGACATTGATTGTATAATCTGCAATGTTTACATTTCCAAGTCATTACATTATTTTCACCAGCCAGCGGTCTAAAGGCGTTACGCTTGTGATTTAGGCCTAAGCATTTAGTTTACAATTGATTTATTTACAATGACAACATTTGATTGTGAATTTGAATGACGCCTTAAGTTTGTTCAAACAGTGTTAATCAATTAGTTTAGCCTTTTACATTCATTTGCCACCACTTTCAATGCATGGTCCAGATCTGCTGACCTCTTGACACCAAATGAATGCGAGTGCTGGTGCGTATAATTTTTAAAAGTGCAAAAGTGTCACTTAAGGCCTAGAATAACATTGGTCTCCTTCCTAGTTTCTATGCAACTACAGTAGGCTACACGATGCCTCCCGAAAGTCAAAAGAAATCAAATAGTGTTCGTCACATGCTTCATGAACAACATGTGTTGACTAACAGTGAAATGTGTACTTATGAGCCCATCCCAACAACACAGAGAGAAAGAAAATAGAGAGATAATAGAAAAGTAAAACATAATAATAAAAGTAATCGATACAAAATGAGTAACGATAACTTGGCTATATACAAGGGTACCAGTACTGAGTTGATGTGCAGGGGTACGAGGTAATTGAGGTAGATATGTACAGTACATATAACTAGGAATAAAGTGACAGATAGTAAAGAGTAGTTAGTGAAAAAAGGGTCAATACAAATAGTTAACCAAATAGCTTCCCGGACTATGGCTTGGGGGTCCTGTTTGGTTCCCATCTTGGTTCAATTGTACAACTTGTTGTGCGGTAGCAGAGACTTGGGTGGCTTTAGTCTTTGACAATTTTCATGGCCTTCCTCTGACACCGCCTGGTATAAAGGTCCTGGATGGCAGGAAGCTCAGCCTCAGTGTCACGATCTTCTTTAGTGACGGACCAAGGCGCAGCGAGGTATCCAGTATACATACTTTATTTACGTAACGTAACTGGGGAAAAAACAATAAACGAACGAAGATCGAAGCAACGGAACATAACATAGACTAAACACTTAAGCCATGAACCAAACAATAACCCACCCGTGCCTGGTGCACGGAACCGGCACCCTTCTCCCCGGCTGTTCACTCACCCTCACCTCACAGATGGTGGGAGCTGGAAAGTCGCACACCGGGATGTGGGCGCGAACCGGAGACACCGTATGCAGAGCCAGCGCAGGATATCTCAGTCCAAGAAGGTGCACTGGAGATTTAGCGCACAGAGCCGGCACCACTCTACCAGGCAGCACACTCACCCTAGCCTGACAGATGAGTGGAGCTGGAATGTTGCGCACCGGGCTGTAGACACGCACCGGAGACACTGCACGCAGAACCGGTGCAGGATATCCTGGTCCAAGAAGGTGCACGGGAGACTTCGCGCGCAGAGCCGGCACCACTCTTCCAGGCTGCACACATTAACCCTAGCCTGACAGATGAGTGGTGCTGGAATGTTGCGCACCGGCCTATGAATGCGCACTGGAGACACCGTGCACAATACAGCATAGCACAGCGTCTTACCAGTGCGACACTCCCTCCAACCCTCCCTCCAAAGAGCACGAGGAGTTGGCACAGGAGTCCACCCTGTACCGGCCAAACTCCCCGTGTGCCCCCCCAAAATATGTTTTGGGGGCTGGCTGCCTCTCTGGCTTTCTAGTCAGGCGTGTCCCAGCATATCTCTTTCTATTAACGCTCCATGCTCCGTACTTCTCCTCGTAATATCGCCGCTCCGCCGCCGCTGCTTCCAGCTCCTCTCTTGGACGGCGATACTCCCCAGGCTGGGTCCAGGGTCCCTCTCGAAACAGTTCCTCCTCCCAGGTCCAGAACTCCCGGTTCTCTCGCTGCTTGGTCCTGTATTGGTGGGTTATTCTGTCACGATCTTCTAGAATAGCGGACCAAGACGCAGCGATGCTTCCAGTATACATATTTTATTAAACGACGTAACTGGGAAAATAACAAACAGAATGAACGAAGATCGTAACGTAGACCAATAACTTAGACATACACACTAAAGCTATGACCAAATAAACAATAACCCACAAAACCCCTCTGAAAACTACAAACATATATATGGTTAACCAATTAGAGGTAACGACAAACAGCTGCCTCTAATTGGGAACCATTTCCCCAACATAGAAATACACCACCTAGAACAGAAAAAACCCTACACCAAAACAAAAACACGCCAGCCTGGACGTGACAGGTGTAGGGTTTTTTGGTTCTAGGTGTGATTTTCTATGTTGGGTTAATGGTTCCCAATTAGAGGCAGCTGAGTGTCGTTACCTCTAATTGGGAACCATATATATGTTTGTGGTTTTCACTAGGGTTTTGTGGGTTATTGTTTGGTTCATGGCTTAAGTGTTTAGTCTATGTTATGTTCCGTTGTTTCGATCTTTGTTCGTTTATTGTTTTTTCCCAGTTACGTTACGTAAATAAAGTATGTATACTGGATACCTCGCTGCGCCTTGGTCCGTCACTAAAGAAGATCGTGACAGAATAACCCACCATCAAAGGACCAAGCAGCGAGAGTACAAGGCGTCCTGGACATGGGAAGAGATATTGGCTGGAAAGGGACCCTGGAAAAAGACTGCGGAGCATCGTCGCCCCAGGGAGGAGATGGAAGCAGCGAGGGCAGAGCAGAGCATGGATAAGGAGAGATATACTGGGACACGCCTGGCGAGGAAGCCCGAGAGGCACACGGAGAGGTTGGCCGTTTCAGGGTGGACTCCTGAGCTAACTCCTCGTGCTCTTTGGAGGAAGTGTCGCACTGGTAAGACGCCGTGCTATGGTGTGATGCGCACGGTGTCTCCAGTGCGCGTTCATAGGCAGGTGCGCGAAATTCCAGCTCCCCTCATCTGTCGGGCTAGGTTGAGTGTGCAGCCTGGAAGGGTGGTGCCGGCTCAGTGCTCCTGGTCTCCAGTGCACCTTCTTGGACCGTGATATCCTGCACCGGCTCTGCGTACGTTGTCTCCGGTTCGTGCCCACAGCCCGGTGCGCGATATTCCAGCTCCCATCATCTGTGAGGCGAGGGTGAGTGAACAGCCTCCGGTGTGTGACCTCGGCTCAGCACGGTCGGCACCGGAGCCGCCACCTTGGACTAAAGAGACCCACCCGAAGACCCCCCCATGGACTTTTGGCGGTGGAAGTCCGCGCCTTTGGGGGTACTGTCACGTCCAGGCCTGAGTTGACAGGCTGGTGTGTTTTTGTTTCGGTTTTGGTGTAGGTTTTTTTCTGTTCTAGGTGGTGTATTTCTATGTTGGGGAAATGGTTCCCAATTAGAGGCAGCTGTTTGTCGTTACCTCTAATTGGGAACCATATATATGTTTGTAGTTTTCAGAGGGGTTTTGTGGGTTATTGTTTGTTTGGTCATAGATTTAGTGTGTATGTCTAAGTTATTGGTCTACGTTACGATCTTCGTTCATTCTGTTTGTTATTTTCCCAGTTACGTCATTTAATAAAATATGTATACTGGAAGCATCGTTGCATCTTGGTCCACTATTCTAGAAGATTGTGACAACACCAAAAACTAAACTAAACACGCCAGCCTGTAAACTCAGGCCTGTACGTGACACCCAGTGAAGTACTGGACCATTCACACTACTCTTTGTTGCGTTTTGCGATCGAATGCCAAGCAGTACCTGTTTAAAGGTCTTACTCACATTGGCTACGGGTAGCGGGATCACACAGTCATCCGGAACAGCTGCTCTCACGCATGGTTCAGTGTTAATAGCCTCGAAGTGAGCAAAGAAAGCATTTACACAAAAAAATATAAACGCAACATGCAACAATTTCAAAGATTTTGCACTCTCCCTCAAAACTTGAGACAAGCGTCGGATGTGGATTTGATCTTAGTTCTGTATTGATGCTCTGCATGTTTGATGGTTTGTCAGAGGGCGTAGCAGGTGTCCAGGTTAGTGTCCCGCTCATTGAAAGCTCTAGCCGTTAGCTCAGTGCCTGTAATCCATGGCTTCTGTTTGGGACATGTACGTACGGTCACCGTGGGTACAAAGTCATCGATACTTTTATTAATGAAGCCGGTGACTGATCTGGTAAACTCCTCAATGCCATTGGATGAGTCCCGGAACATATTCCAGTCTGTTCTAGCGAAACAGTCCTGTAGCTTAGCATTCGCTTCATCGGACGACTTCCGTATGGAGGGCAAGGGAGTTTTGTATGCGTCTTTGTGTGTGGAGTAAAGGCAATTTAGAGTTTTTACGCCTCTAGTTGCACAGGTGACATTCGGTAAGACAGATGTCATTTTCTTGTTTAGTTAAGGCTGTCACGGTTCTCTGTGATGCCGGTAAGGCAGAGTCAGGCGCAGGACCACGAATATGAGTATTCAATAGCTTTATACATGAGTGGGAAAAACAACCACTCGAAAACACGGAAAACAAAGTAACACAAACAATCACGCACAAAAACATGAGGGGAACAGAGGGTTAAATAAGGAACATGTAATCATGGGAATGTAAACCAGGTGTGTGAAAAAGAAAGACAAAACCAACAGAAAATGAATAATGGATCGGTAGTGGCTAGAAGGCCAGTGACGTCGACCGCCAAAAGCCACCCGAGCAAGGAGAGGGACCAACTTCGGCTGAAGTCGTGACAAAGGTCCCATACAGCTTGTTGATGTAACGTCTGCTTCCAACTTACACTCCCAAACACGTAGATCCCCTGAATGCAGCTCACTCTCCAGATCCCAATCACCTGAATTCTGATCACCTGTTCACACACCTGTATGTCATTATCACACACTATTTAGTTCAGTTCTTTGCACCCCATCATTGTGAGGTATTGTTTGTTTTGTGACACAATTCTATGCAGAGCTCTGTTTTTTCTGGTATTTACTCCTCCTGTGTATGATAGTTTTTGCCTCCCTCACTAACAATGCCTTTTGCCTATTCCCTGCCTGTAACTTAGCCTCGGATTTCCTGTTATCAACCTATTTCCTGATCTCCCGGATGACGTTACTAGCCTTTTCCCTGCCTGTTCTGTTGCCTTTTTGGACCCCATGTGTATAACCTTCTGCCTGATCCTGGATCCAGCTACCTGCCTCCTCCTGTGGTCCGTTACAAATAAACACCTGCTGTGCCCTGCGCTTGAAACCAGCTCTCTGTCTCCCATCGTGTTCATTACAGTTGAGAGCGGTCTTAGTGCCAGCATTGGTTTGTGGTGGTAAATAGACAGCTGCAAAAAAATATAGATGAAATCTCTCTTGGTTAATAGTATGGTCTACATGTTATCATTAGGTATTCTAACTCAGGCGAGCAGAACCTTGAGACTTCCTTAATGTTATAGATCTCGCACCAGCTGTTGTTAACAAAGAGACACACACCAACCCCCTTTTAGCTTACCCGACGCTGTCGTTCTATCCTGCCGATGCATAGAAAACCAGCTAGTTGTATATCATCCATGTCCTTGTTTAACCAAGTTTCAGAGGAACACAGGATATTACAGTTCTTTAGGTCCTGTTGATAGGATAGTTTCAAACAGAGCTTGTCCAGTTTGTTCTTCAGTGACACATTTACCAAAAGAACAAAGGGTAGAGGGGGTTTATTTACTAATTGCCACAGTTTCATCGGGGTGCCTGCATGTCAGCCTCTATATCACAGTCTCTTTCTCTTCCGAGTGTCTGGGATTAAGTGTCACGCCCTGATCTGTTTCACCTGGCTTTGTGATTGTCTCCACCCACCTCCAGGTGTTACCCGTTTTCCCCATTAGTCCCTGGATATTTATTCCGGTGTTCCCTGTTCGTCTTGTCAAGTCAACCAGCATGTTTTTCCGTGCTCCTGCTTTTTCTTAACGCTCTTTTGCTAGTCCTCCCTGTTTTGACCCTTGCCTGCCTTGATTCTGAACCCGCCTGCCTGACCATACTGCCTGCCCTGACCTCGGGCCTGCCTGCCACTCTGTACCTCCTGAACTCTGACCTTGTCATGATCTTTTGCCTGTCCACGACCATTCTCTTGCCTGCCCTTATATTAGGACCTGGTCCGGAGTGAGCAGTATGTCCTACACCGCCAACCCATTAAAGTAGAAATCTTCATCCAAATGGAGGTTAGTGATCGCTGTTCTGATGTCCAGAAGCTCTTTTTGGTCATAGGAAATGATGGCGGAAACATTATGTATGAAAAAAGTTAAGATCAGCGGGAAACCCCCCCACAAAATAGCACATTTGGTTAAGAGCCTGTAAAATGGCAGCTACACATTCCAGCGCCATTCTCTGGTCACATTCATGCACGTATTAGTTGAAGTACCATATTGGAAACACAATTTAGAATTTATCATCCATACAGATGTTTATGTGTTTACCAAAATGTATTCTTCTGGAAAGGAGTCAAATCCCAAGAACATTTTCAGAGAAGTAAGGGGCAATTATGGTTTTGAAATGACATAAATTCTCCAATTAGTTAATCACTTCCCCTTCTTATATTTAGAAGTTCCACTATGCGTCTAACTACATATGTGCCATTTCGAAACCATGGTGGTTTATATGGATGTCGGGCTGACATTAGTGTTATTCCAGGGTCCGATGGTATTTAGGGTTTACAGCCATTATTTCAGGGAAGATGATTCATAGAAAAGTCAGGATAAAAATCCACTGTGGTTGTTTTACCAGGCTTGCTTTGAAGTCAGTTTTCCATTTTGGGATCCTGCACTTGATGTGTCAGAAAATATTTACATTTAAAGGGACTGCTTCTCTGAGTTATGTCTATGAAATATTATCTGTGATCGTTACCTTAAGAAGAAGCTTTATGAGCCTTTTCAGAATGTTGAGGAATCTAACTGAAAATAAGAATAGCTTCCGCAATGTGTATTACTGCTATTGATGATTTGTGCGTAAACTTCGCAGAAAGTTATTCTGCTGTTTGCCTGTGACATAATAATGCATTTGTTTTCTCTTCATCACTATTCATGAATATGTGGGTGTGAATAAACCCCCATGGCAGAATAGCCTGAGTGTGAATCATGATCCAGGAAAATAATACACTGCTTAGCACTGACAAGGGGAAGAGCTTTTGGGTTGCGTGATCTATTGATGACATGGCAAAAAAATAACCATAAACAAAACAGGCATGCTTACGGTAGGTCCTCCAACGGAAACTGAAAACATCTGTCAGAGTTGTACTAGGGCGGCCTAGTAAATGGAAGACACTTCCTCTGGACACATATACAGCTGTAGCATGGGTTTGAATCTGGCCCAGAGGCATCATGCCCCTAGGGGGGCACAAGGGCACGTGCCCGATCTGATTTTTCCTTTTTTATTTTTTATTTTTTCCTGCTAAATGAATGAATAAACTTCATTTTTAAACCCAAGGTTATTTATGTCCCTGATCGGTCCCGCTTTAAATGACATTAACCTCTTAGCGCGCCGATCCCTTTAGCGGGATCGTTTTCAGAGCAAACATAACGCGCCAAATTCAAAATACATATTCGTAATACATATTCGTAATATTTAACTTCGATATACAAGTGTTGCATAGTGTTGCATAGCCATCAAAAGCTCTGCTTCTTGGCAATATCACTGCGTTGTCAGATTTTAAAAAGGCTTTACGGCGAAAGCACTACATTTGATTGTTTGAGGCTAGTACCTCACATATTTTCCACATTAGCATAAATTCATATCCAGCTCGGTTCTCAAAATATCCATATCACAGCTAATATAAATCGCTACCTTTCAAATAACTTCTTCTGAGGTCTTCCCAAGTGTCCAAACAAGATAATCCATGGTTCTTTTGTTAGAAAAAGTAAATAATTATATCCATAAATATCCGTTGTTTTTGGCACGTTACGTTCAGCTACTCCACCAAGCATTGTCAGTCTACTCGCCCGTTTTACAGTGAAGGGATCGCGTTCAAATTATACCTCTCATCTTTTTCACAAACAAATCAAATATCATTAATAATGCATCCTTATGTATTCTTTTATGAATAATAGCGATCATATTTTACAAGAACGGTAAGTGAAACGTTAAAAGACGAAAAGAAAGTTGGTCGCGCTGGGCGCGTTCACGTTCGTGAACGTGCACGCCTGTTTACCTATTTTCCCTACCCGTAGTAATTCTCTCTCTCTAAGGATCTGGTCAGAGCTTTTTCCTCCATACCCTTTCCAGAGACTGTTGACATCTAGTGGAAGCCATAAGTACTGCAACCTCGGTCCTATTCCCCATAGAAAAATATTACATGGGCTTCAAAATGAGAGGAGAGCAACAGAAAAATAAATTCCGGACAGAAATTTCTCTGGTTTTTGCCTGCTAAATCTGTTCTGGAATAGCCACAGACTATATCTTAATGGTTTTATAAACTTCAGAGTGTTTCCTATCCAATAGTACTAAATATGTAAATATCCTAGTTTCTGGCCATGAGTGGTAGGCATTTAACTTTGGGCACGTCAGACAGGCGAAAATTCGGAAAATGGGACCCTAGCTGGAAGAGGTTAAGCTTCTAAAGGCGTCATAAAGCCTTCCTAATGCCTTCAAAAGCACTAAATAAATGTGTTACAAAGCATCTATAAATGTATGTCATGCTTTATAAATGGTTCATAAATGTGGCATAACTGTGTGACATAATCCCTTATGTCAAACGTGACATAAGCCCCTGTGTCGAGTATGATAAACATGTGCTTTATAAAGGGTGACATGTTGGGCTGAAGGATGTTAGTCGCATTATACATAATCTCGTTTCCAGACCTTCATTAGTAAGGGTTAGGTTTAAAATACAATTTTAAGAAGCGAAATTGTGGAAATGGGCAGGGTTTAGCCATAATAATGACTTTGTAGCTGTGTTAACTAGTGACGACCAGGGGAAATTATGACAAATACTTTACTCACTAAGGTCACTCCCATAAAATTATATGGTCACCCCCACTACGATTAACTTTGAATGGTTGATATCCCAGGCTTATATATGCTATGTGTGCAATAGCCTGGGGATGATGCACCAAGAAACACTTACCTTGATGAAAGCCCCCAACATAAGGACATTCAAAGTGTCTTTATTCTTGAACCGTGTTACATATTCCTCAGTACAAAAACACAACAATATAAATGAGCCATTCCTTGCGGTGCTCGGCCCAGTCAGGTCTTTGACACATCCACCCACTCCTGCTGATCAACCACAAAATGTTGGATCCATTGTAACAGGTTGTAATCTAGCCCTTGTCTCCAGCATGGGAACAGAAGAGGAATACCTGGTGTGCTAGTCTCAGGTTGGACTACCCCAAATCATCTTGGCTCTGACACACACACACACACACACACACAAGCTTTGCAGGTCCATCGACCCATTTAAATACCTCTCAAACCCTACAGTAACCTGTGGATCATTAGAAAACCTTCATAAATCAGCAGGACGTTAATAACCTATTTATTGACGCTTTATGTTGTGTCCTGTAATACTTTGTTTGAAGTGAGACACCTTCGGTCATTCCTAACACATACATAAAGGCTTCATTATGTCAACAAAAATGTATTTACACTTAGGGAATTATCACTAACAGCTAAAATCATATATTTCCTTTTATGTTTACATTTTTAAAACAATACACATACTGTACATGAAGTTTCAAAAAGTCCAGCAATACAATGACATTGAACATTACACAGGGCTGTGAACAGTGTAGCTTGCCCCTGAGCTGGCGGACGAATGGTTTTTGCCTCTCTGCCTGCTGGAGGTACTGCATGTTGGTTCCAACCTTAAAGGGGAAATCAGTAGTTACTACATACATTTTTGGACTAAATTATTTGACAGTTACACCCATTTCTAACAATGTTTGTCTCAGGAATATATTATTTTAGTGTCTCTTTACACATACTAAAAATGTGATTTGTCACATCTACGTGTTCAGCAGATGTTATTGCGGGTGTAGTGAAATGCTTGTTTCTCTAGTTCCGACAGTGCAGTAATATCTAACAAGTAATATCTAACAATGTCTCAACATATACCCAATACACACAAATCTAAGTAAAGGAATGATGAATAAAAAAATATAGAAATATATGGACGAGCAATGTTAGAGTGGCATAGACTAAGATACAGTAGAATAGAATACAGTATATACATATGAGATGAGTAATGCATTATTAAAGTGACTAGTGTTCCATTTATTAAAGTGGCCAGTGATTTTGAAGTCTATGTATATAGGCAGCAGCCTCTAATGTGCTTGTGGTGGCTATTTAACAGTCTGATGGCCTTGAGATCAAAGCTGTTTTTCAGTCTCTCTGTCCCAGCTTTGATGCACCTGCACTGACCTTGCCTTCTGGATGATAGCAGGGTGAACAGGCAGTGGCTCGGGTGGTTGTTGTCCTTGATCTTTTTGGCCTTCCTGTGACATCGGGTGCTGTAGGTGTCCTGGAGGGTAGGTAGTTTGCCCCCAGTAATGCACATGGCAGACTGCACGACCCTCTGGAGAGCCCTGCATTTGCGGGCGGTGCAGTTGCCATACCAGGCGGTGATACAGCCCAACAGTATGTTCTCAATTGTGCATTTGTAAAAGTTTGTGAGGGTTTTGTGTGACAAATTTCTGTTTTGCCTTCTTCACCACACTGTCTGTATGGGTGGACCATTTCAGTTTGTCAGTGACGTGTATGGAACTTGAAGCTTTCCACCTTCTCCACTGCAGTCCCGTCAATGTGGATAGGGGGGTGCTCCCTCACGATTATTGCCTTTGTTTTGTTGACATTGTTGACATTGCTGAGCACGCACCCATGTGGGGCCCCAGTGTTGAGGATCAGCGGAGTGGATGTGTTGTTTCCTACTTTACCCACCTGGGGGCGGCCCGTCAGGAAGTCCAGGACCCAGTTGCACAGGGCGGGGTTCAGACCCAGACCCTCGTCAATGAACAGCATTCTTACATGGGTATTCCTCTTGTTCAGATGAAATAGGGCAGTGTGCAGTGTGATGGTGATTGCATCGTCAGTGGATCTATTGGGGCGGTAAGCAAATTTAAGTGGGTCTAGGGTGGCAGGTAAGGTAGAGGTGATATGGTCCTTGACTAGTCTCTCAAAGCATTTCATGATGACTGAAGTGAGTGCTATGGGGCGATAGTCATTTAGTTCAGTTACCTTTGCTTTCTTGGGTACAGGAACAATGGTGGCCATCTTGAAGCATGCAGGGACAGCAGACTGGGATAGGGAAAGATTGAATATGTCCGTAAACACACCAGCCAGCTGGTCTGCACATGCTCTGAGGACGCGGCTAGGGATGCCATCTGGGCCGCAGCCTTGTGAGGGTTAACACGCTTAAATGTCTTATTCACATTGGCCACGGAGAAGGAGAGCCCACAGTCATTGGTAACGGCCGCGTCGGTGGCACTGTGTTATCCTCAAAGCGGGCAAAGAAGGTGTTTAGCTTATCCGGAAGCAAGACGTTGGTGTCCGCGACATAGCTGGTTTTCTTTTTGTAGTCCGTGATTGTCTGTAGACCCTGCCACATACGTCTCGTGTCTGAGCCGTTGAATTGCGACTCCACTTTGTCTCTATACTGACGTTTTGCCTGTTTGATTTCCTTGCGGAGGGAATAACTACACTGTTTGTATTCTGCCATATTCCCAGTCACCTTGCCATGGTTAAATGCTGTGGTATGCACGGTAGTTCGAGCTATCCACAGTTTCTGGTTATGGTAGGTTTTTATAGTCACAGTGGGTGGAAGACGTTCTATACACTTCCTGATAAACTCAGTCATCGTATCAGTATATACGTTGATGTTATTATCTGAAGCTTTCCCGGAACATATCCCAGTCCGTGTGATCAAAACAATCTTGAAGCGTGGATTCCGATTGGTCAGACCAGCATTGAATAGTCCTTAGCACGGGTACTTCCTGTTTGAGTTTCTGCCTATAGGAAGGGAGGAGCAAAATTAAGTTGTGGTTATATTTGCCGAAAGGAGGGTGGGGGAGGGCCTTGTAAGCATCCCAGAAGTTGGAGTAGCAGTGGTCAAGTGTTTTAGCAGCACGAGTACTACAGTCTATGTGTTGATAGAACTTCGGCAGCCTTTTTCTCAAATTTGCTTTGTTAAAATCCCCTAGCTACAATAAATGCGGTCTCAGGATAAGTGGTTTCCAGTTGGCATAAAGTCAAATGAAGTTCTTTGAGGGCCGTCGTGGTATTGTCTTGAGGGGGGATATACACGGCCGTGACTATAACCAGAGAAGATTCTCTTGGAGATAATACAGTCGGCATTTGAATGTGAGCTATTCTAGGTTGGGTGAACAAAAGGACTTGAGTTCCTGTATGTTATCACAATTACACCATGAGTTGTTAATCATGAAACATACACCCCACCCTTCTTCCCAGAAAGATATTTATTCCTGTCTGCGCGATGAACTGAGAACCCAGCTGGCTGGACCGACTCAGATAGTATATCCCGAGAAAGCCGTTTCCGTGAAACAGAGTATGTTACAATCCCTGATGTCTCTCTGGAAAGAAACCCTCGCCCTGAGCTCGTCAACGTTATTATCCAGAGACTGAACATTAGCAAGTAATATACTCAGAAGCGGTGGGTGTTGTGCGCGCCTCCTAAGTCGGACTAGAAGACGACTCTAAGTACCTCTCCTTCACAGCCGTTGTTTTGGGTCGGCCTCTGGGTGCGAACGAAGGATCCGCTTCAGGAAATTGTATTCCTGGTCGTAATGCTGGTAGTGCTGGTGAGTTCCCGCCGCACTGATATATACAATAGTTCTTCCCAGCTGTATGTAATAACACAAAACATTTTCTAGGCTAATAATGTAAGAAATAATACATAAAAAATACAAAATACTGCAAAGTTTCCTAAGAGCTAGAAGTAAGGCAGCTCTCTCTGTCGGCGCCATCTTGTATCTAGGACAATGTCCTCTGGATTATGGGGCGGTGTTGTTTGAATATTAAGTATTATTGAATATTAAAACATGTATTAGGATTAAAATGTTTCAGTTTGATGACCAATGAATTAATATCCCACTTCAATATGAAGGTACAGAGGAGCAAACATTCCTTTGCTACCACTCATGTGTGCTCCATTGCAGTTGGTAAGTAATATGAGAATTTTTTTGTGTATTCTGTTAAAGATATTTTACTGAGCGGTACTGTTCTGTCGTGTCCTGCATGCCCACATTATGCCAATCGTTTATTTATTTTCTACTCTTTTTCTGCTTACTGCAAAGGCCTCTGCACAGTCTACGTACTTGTGTGCGGCTGAATTTTGAGCCGACACAAACTGAGCTTCGTAACTCTGTTTGCGTAGACTGTGAAATCACTGTGTCATGGAAAGCCAAAAAATGAGGGAGTTTGATGTGTTGCGGGCCCTCTAGAAAGTCCTAAAATATGCCTATTACCGCCGTGGTGGAGGAAGACCCAAAGTAAGTATATGAGCAAGTTACTCTTTTTCGAAGACATCTCTAAGCAATAACTGCCAAAAACTTCAACTAGTAGCATGGACATACTTTTAGACAGCCGAGTCCACAAAGTTTCTTCAGGAATGTCCTTTTCTAGTTAGATATTTCTTTCAAATTGATAAAGTTGCAATGTGCTGATTCTCATGAATGCAGATCTTATCCATCACACCACTCTTCAAGAGGGCCACTACGCTACAAATTGCTTTCTGTGCTCAGAGGTCCTTGATGAGGATTTACTCCATCACACCACTCTTATTAATCATAAATTCAATAAAAAGCAATAGGCCTTTATATACTCTGTGTCCCAGTCCCTATGCACATGTAATGTCTGTGGGTGAATTATGAAACAATTACTGTATGCAGATGTGCAAACAATGGTGATGTAGATTTGTTTTTGCCATTGCTTTATCTATATTTAAAATGTAAGAATATGTTGCAGATTTAAACTTTAATTGATGCCTATGGAAATAAATAGAAATGTAATTAACAATGTTTTCAATATACAACTTTATCCTCTGCAATACTTTTTATAGTAGGTATTAAGCTGTAGTCAGGTGGTCATCACCAGGTTATGATGAGGTATTAACTATGACCAGTATATAATATAGAACACAATATAGTGGTCAGAATTATGACCAGCTGGTTATATAGTGGTCAGAAAAAGACGTCATATTCTGGTCAGTAAAAATTTGTTTTGTTTTTTACACTTTTTCAACCAGGTTTTGCCCGTTGGGATGTAAAGGCTTTGATTTATAGACAAAACAGATGAAAAATGGGTCTTAGAAAACATCTACCAGAAAAGATCTGAAAAGGTATCAGAAATACATCAAAACACAATAATGTTGACATAAAGACCCATGACAGCTAATATTAACACTTATATTTAGTTTTGGAGAAATTGAACACCTTCTGTAACTTGAAGAAATATTGCCTTGTGCCTTGTAATTAAGTTACCAAACCCCACATACTGAATCTTTAAGGTATTTAAATATTTCTCTCCCTTATGAGGAGTTTTTGGAAAACGTGGTCGCATAAAAACCTGAGGGAAATTTTACCATAATTCCGTTACCAAAGTTTGCATCTGCCCAGTTCTTTTAAATTCGTTATTGTACTTTCTTCAGTGGATATTGTTAAAAGTAGAGTTTTATGTTTTGTTAGACTTTGAAATCAATGGTTTCTGTTTGGCATACATTTTAAAGTGAAAAAACTTAGTCAAAGCATAATTCCATTACTGTGGAATTCAGACATTCAAGATTCAGACATTGTTTTTCCACTGGAATTTGGTAGTGCTTTTAGATGGTTGAAAGCATGGTGACAACCACATTTCCAATGTGTTATCTTTTTGAGTAGGTTGTAATCTCGTTGATCAATGTCTCAACCAAATGTGACCTAATTATCATAATTTGTTTAAAAATCTCCAACTATATGATACACAGAAACGGGAGCAATAATTTACCCAGGTATAAAGGTTGCCTACACAATGTAATGTGACTCAGATCTGTTACATTCTGAAGTAATTTTGAAAGTGGTGAACCGTGTAGTTTTATTAGCGACAGTACCACTTTTTGTGCTGTCAAAATGTCAAGCAGTCTTGGAGTGGTGGAAAAACTCCCCGATTGTCAAAGATATCTTACTAGAAAACAATTCAAGTAAAAGTCACGCAGTAAAATTCTACTTGAGTAAAAGTCTAAAAGTATCTGGCTTTAAAAATACATATCAAAAGCAAAAGACAATGGTAAAATATACTTAAGTATCAGAAGAAAAAGTAAATGCTATGAATCCTTTCAAATTCCTTATATTAAAAAAACACTGAACACGCCGATTGGCACGTGTGTTTTTCTATTGCTCATTAGAAAAACAAGATTTCAGTCTTGGAGGTGTCTTTCCTGACCAATTTCGCGTTTGGTTAATGATGTTTGTCCCCCATGAGACACTGTAGACGCAGATGTCTATTTCACTTCCTCAAAATACCCATAATAAATATAACACAACTCAAGAAATTTGCAATTCATTTTGACGATTTGGCCGAGGATGTTTTAGTTGCGCAATTTTGCATCTATCTAAGGTGTTTGGTGCAGTATTTCTCAAGTAAAAACATTTGCAAAGTTGGAGCTGCTGGGCAAGTCTGTCTCACTCTCACTGTCTATGCTATTGGATAGAGAGCAATCACCGCAGCTGTTCACCTCATGTTAGTGGGCAAAATGGACATCATCAAATCAAAACCCAACCTTCATTTGCCTGCTGTGACGCAAACTCAATTTTAGACGAGACTGACTTTATGACCAAAATGATCCTATTTACACTTTGTAGTGAATTTTCACACTAGAATAACTGTTTCTGACCCATACCGATGCCACGTACAGTAGGCTGTTTTCAAAGGTATGCTTTTTAAAGGCATTCACTCTTTAAGCAAACCAGACGGCCCGATTTTCTTGTTTTTATTTATTTACAGATAGCCAGGGCCACGCGCCAACACTCAGACATCATTCACAAACAAAGCATTTGTGTTGAGTCCGCCAGATCATGAGTCCGCCAGATCAGAGGGAGTAGGGATAACTGTGTTTTCTTGATAAGTGCGGGAATTAGACAATGTCCTGCTAAGCTTTTGAAATGTAACAAGTACTTTTGGGTGTCAGGGAAAATGTATGGGAGTAAAAAGCACATATTTCTGTTAGGAATGTAGTGGAGTAAAAGTTGCCCAAAAATATAAATAGTAAAGTACAGATACCGCCCAAAAATACTTTAGTACTTAAGTAGTTATTTTACACCACTTCGGTATTGATATTATTCAAGACTGGGTTACTGAGGAAAGAATTCCCAGACACAATTATTTGTCTGAATAGCAACCATGTTACATCAGATATTGCACTTTTTACAATATCATACTGCATAAGGAAGGACATGTTTACCAAAAGTCAAATGTCAAAAATGTCAGAATCTGTCTTATAAACTGTTACAAGGCATTTTCATGTAGCTATTATACCATGTCTATTTACCATTCACACTTACTGGATGATTTGTAGACTGCAAAATGTACAAGAAAATATATAACCTTTTGACTTTTTCCTTTAACCCTAACACTTTCCGTCTTCGGGAAAGTGTAAGAGTTAAGGAAAAACTCAAAAGCATATCATTTCAGAGTTCTGTTTCAGGTTATGTGGAGGTGGGTAAAGCAGAAACCTTGCTGCCACAGACAACATAACAAGTTCTGAAGGTTTCAGTGCCCTGTCACGAAGATGGTGTGTGTCACCTGACACCTAGTTGACATAAAAATAGTCACTGCCAAAACAGACCGCATTAGCTATCCTCCTCTCAACAAACCTTTCCGTAATTGCATATGTGGTGAATTGGAAAGACTTATTTGGGGTTTTTATATAATGCTTGGCTTCTATTTGTTGGGTATATTGAGGCAAGACTGTTAAAAAGTTATAAGTAATAACACATCTACGTGTGAAGCAAGGCTTATAGGCTTATGTGCCCTGTGGACTTCTATGCCTGTGATGCTCATTTCAGATGTGTTCCTAAGGCATTATCAAATATTTTTTTACAAAGATTTACACAATGAAAGACCTTTCAACAAACATCATATGAGGCGATTGTTTAAGACATACAGTTGCAGCCAAAAATATTGGTACTCTTGCACTTTTCTTAAATAATTCCCTATTTCTTAGAAAATACATTGAAATTGAAAACAACTTCTGGTCTCCATACCTTATTGGATTTTCATTACTGTTAACAGTTTTGATAGTTTTTCAGCATATAAACGACACACGAATGACAGTACATACAGATAGCAAAGATTCTGGAAGGGAAGGGTAGTGCTTCAAATGAAAGTCAAAAACATTAGTTACAAGGTTCTCATTTCATACAATTTTGTAATTGGCAGATGTTCAAGTATAGACTACAGGATTCAAACTTTCATGTTTTCATTTCCAGACTCCAAGAACTGGCGTACAGTGTCCCAGTGACGATGTTAACCTAAATTGAAGTCCTAGAGCAGGCAAGCTGCACATTCCATGTACAGTTGAAGTCGGAAGTTTACATACACCTTAGCCAAATACATTTTTCACATTTCCTGACATTCAATCCTTGTTAAAAAAAGCCTGTCTTAGGTCAGTTAGGATCACCACTTTATTTTAAAAATGTGAAATGTCAGAATAATAGTAGAGAAAATTATTTATTTCAGCTTTTCACATTCCCAGTGGGTCAGAACTTTACATACACTCAATTAGTATTTGGTAGCATTGCCTTTAAGTTGTTTAACTTGGGTCAAACATTTTGGGTAGCCTTCCACAAGCTTCCCACAATAAGTTGGGTGAATTTTGGCCCATTCCACCTGACAGAGCTGGTGTAACTGAGTCAGGTTTGTAAACCTCCTTGCTCGCACACGCTTTTTCAGTTCTGCCCACAAATCTTCTTCGGGGCTTTGTGATGGCCACTCCAATACCTTGACTTTGTTGTCCTTAAGCCATTTTGCCACAGCTTTGGAAGTATGCTTGGGGTCATATTCCATTTGGAAGACCCTTTTGCGACCAAGCTTTAACTTCCTGACTGATGTCTTGAGTGTCTTGAGATGTTGCTTCAATATATCCACATAATTTTCCTTAGTCTGGCTTTTTTATGGCGGTTTTGGAGCAGTGGCTTCTTCCTTGCTAAGTGAACTTTCAGGTTATGTTGATATAGGGGCGGCAGGGTAGCCTAGTGGTTAGAGCGTTGGACTGGTAACCGAAAGGTTGCAAGTTCAATTCCCCAAGGTACAAGTTCTGCCCTTGAACAGGCAGTTAACCCACTGTTCCTAGGCTGTTATTGAAAATAAGAATTTGTTCTTAACTGACTTGCCTAGTAAAAAAAATATAAGACTTGTTTTTTTGTGGATATAGATACTTTTGTACCTGTTTCCAGCATCTTCACAAGGTTCTTTGCTGTTGTTCTTGGATTGATTTGCACTTTTTGCACCAAAGTACGTTCATCTCTAGGAGACAGAACGCGTCTTCTTCCTGAACGGTATGAAGGCTGCGTGGTCCTATGGTGTTTATACTTGCGTACTATTGTTTGTACAGATGAACGTGGTACCTTCAGGCACTTGGGAATTGCTCCCAAGGATGAACCAGACTTGTGGAGGTCTACAATTCTTTTTCTGAGGTCTTGACTGATTTTTTTTTTTTTTTCCCATGATGTCAAGCAAAGAGGCACTGAGTTTGAAGGTAGGCCTTGAAATACATCCACGGGTAAACCTCCAATTGACTCAAATGATGTCAATTAGCCTATTGTGTTTCTTCCAGTTAAGAAGAATGACTATCTTGACTCAAAGAAAACCCAATGATAACAAACGATTCTTAACATTAGACAGTATATATTATCTGGGCTTTGACCAAGTAAACATGAGATAGGACACATTAGAAATTCAACATAAAACATTTTGGACAAAACTGAAATAACTTTAAATGAAACTGTTTTAACTGTGCCAGCATAAATTTGATTTTTATTCCATTTTTGAAATATGTACAGGGTTGATGTAGGCTCTTCCCAATATCTTGTACTTAATTATCATATTCCTAACTAATTTTGAAGTTGACAGACGCCTTCTCCAAATAGTGTCCATTTGCGATGGGGTGAGAGAAGTTTTCAGGTATAACTCCCATGCTAACTGAATGGGGGAATATGCGTTTGGGATGGGGGAAAAAACGGAAGTCTATAAATGCCTGATACAGTTCCTCTCATGGAGACAGCTTTCCTGTGGTTCTGATCTAACACTGTCCCAGAGGAAGGTTCAGCATCCTGTCAGGGATAAATTGCAAGATTATGTTATAATACTTTTATTACATCAAATGGTTGTTTTATTTCAAATTAATAGAGTATTCTGTTAACTATTGTGTGTGTGTTCTACTGAGGATGGGGCCTCTGGGAGATAACACTGAGGAGATTTACGATGTCTTTTGGGTGATAAAACCTAAAGTGCATTCCAGAGCATGAGTTCATGTTTCTGTTCTATATATTCCAGAGAGAGATGGTTCTAGTTTGTAGTTGGAGGGTCAGACACTGGTCTATACAATTAAAACTGTTGACACAGCAGATACTGTCTGCTATGTATTATAGGTATCTTTCATACAAATCTTAACCTTGTGACCCATTCTATATATCTGTTGTTCGTCATGTAGGTTGAAAGCGGTGTATCTTTGCTATAAAAGATCCCAGTAGCCTTTGTGTCGCCGCTCTCAACGGACCATCAGAGACGGTGGTGAATTCGTTGATAAGCCATTGCTATTGCAAAGCTCTTAAATATTAAATATGTATTTTAAGTATAACTCTGACTTGTGTAATGAGTTTGCTTCTCCTCATTTGATAGTAAAGAAATTAACCACCACAATCCTCCCTTTTACAAACCTTGTATATGACGGTCTTAAGCTGCAGATATGCAAAAAATTAAGAATCGCTCAAACCATAATCTACCTTCACTTGGCAAAAGGATAGAATATCATCTTTAACAATCTGACCAATAGATTAAATACATTTTAGAACCAATTTTATTTTTGTAAAATTAGAAAGACAAATGGCATGGACAAAATTATTGGCACTTCAGAGCTAGTCCAGTACTTGGTTGCACCGCCTTTGGCCAAGATAACTGTCAACAAATGCTGCTTGCAGCTGTCAATGAGCTTGCTGCCCCTTTCTTCTGGCCCACTCTTCAGCAGCAAACTGCTCTAATTCGTCAATGTTTTGAGGGCTGCCAACTGCTGTTTTCAGCTCTCATCATAGGTCATGGATGTGATTCTGATCTTGTCTCAATGTGTTTTTGGGGTCGTTGTTCTTCTGGAAGACCCACAACCTTCAACAGAGACCCAGTCTTCGGACACTGGGTTGAACATTGGACTTCAAAACACGTTGAGAATCTTCTGATTTCATGTTTTGCACACATTCAAAGACCCCAGTACCCGTGGCAGCAAAGCAACCCCACCGCATTATCGAACCTCCCCCATGTTGGATTGTATGGAGGGTGTTATTTTCTTTGAAGGCTTAATTTGGTCGTTGGTTTGCAGTTATCTTAGCCAATGGTGGTGCAACCAAATCCTAGCTCCAATAATACTGTCCATGCTATTTGTCAAGTTTCCTAAAAGAAATTTGGGAATTGTTTAGGAAAAGTGCCAGGATGCCAATATATTTGGCCGCAACTGGACCAAGCAAAGGCCCTATAGGACCTTCCCACCCGTGTACACCATTTCTTGCACCTTCTCTTCCTAAAGAAAACAATGATACAGCTGGTGAGCTTTCACCCTCCCTGGGTTTCCTTAAAAGATCCCAAGGCACACATTTCCTTTCCCCAATGGTTTGATCAAAGGTAGTTTCTAAAACTAACATGACTGAATGTCATGAGATCATTAACTCCTGTAGACGCCCACCGGAGTAGAAATACCATGACACATATGTTGATGTTATACTGTACATCTGTCATTGATCAAATTATCTCCTGATTTAGTTTGACCATAACACGTTACGTTAAGATATACTTACAAGGGTTTTTAAAGGATAAACACTTCATAAACTACTACCTTTAAGCATACTTTAATGTAAAGTGTATACGTCTTATAAACTAATACAACCTTAATAAACTATAACATAAGGTCAAGGGTTCAAAGTTTGACTATTATTTCAGTTCTCCTGGGATGAACAGGGTATATACTGTTGAATATTGCATGAGCAGCTCTAGCCAACTCCCTTCCCTCTGTCTAGTAATGGGAGGTAGAAGAGAAGAGGAGTGAAATCAATCACTATAAAATAGGGAGCCCCACCACAGCAATGAGATTCTAAATGTACAACCATAAATTTAACAGTTTTAAGGCATCCAGATTCCCCTCTTTAATGTCTTGAGCGTTTATAGCGGCCTTGGATATGTGTGGTTCTCTATGGGAAAAGGCCAACTTGATTTACGAGTGGTTTTCTCTTCCTATTGGGGCTTACGAAAGTGATGTGAAAGTTAGCCTTTTCTTTCGCGAGCTATAAAATGCAATAATTGCCATGTTAATTTTGGGCAGAGCACAAAAGGATGTTCCACCAATCTATCCACCTATCAATCTACTTATCATCTCTGCATTTGGCATCTGCGGACCATTATTAACTACGCTGCATAATTGAGCACAATTAAAAGGAACTGTATGTACTGTAATTAATGTCAGTTGTCAAGCACTTAAAGGCCCCTCGCAAAATAATATGGGTTCCCTGCGGTTTGGCCCTCAAGACCTTTTGAAATCTAAAGACTTTTGATTGCAATTGCCATCTTTCATACACAAACGGAGCAACTGGGCGCCCAAGGATGTTCATTCAAAAGATATCTCTACCGAGATTCGCTCTCCTGATAGCGTCAGATGATGACTAATGAATCCCCACCTAACTGCACAATTATTAGCCCTTTTGATATGGTCCCATATACCATTAGTTTGATGAATGCAAAATGTCTGTCATTTGTGCACAAGTCAGACAGAGACCGACAGAGACTGAGACAGGCGCAGACAGAGACACAGAGAGAAAGAGAGAGACAGATCTACCTATCCTACACAGTACATGTTGAGTTTTGAGTTGTATTTGACTTACAATATTTCTTAAGAACATATATTTGCACCTCCCCTAACCTTGCCTTGTCTGTATAACTTGTGGCCACGTCCAGGCCCTATAAAAGTGGGGTCCATATTCCACTCCTTAAGTTTAGAAATGATCCACGTTTGTACCGCTGTATTTTGTCAGGAAAGGTTGGATTGCACAGAGCAAGATGGATTTAAGCTGTCTGGCTGTGTCTCATACCATTGATAGCCTCTGAGGCATGGGACTTATAAAGGTTTCAAAATAGTTTTATAGGTGGGAATAGGTTTTATGGTATTATAAACTGAGGTGGTAGGATACATTTCCTACCATTTTTATTCCTGCCCCCGATATCCAAAGTCATGGGGCCTGTGTAAACAGGAAAACGTGAAATGTCAGAATGCGGGGAATAAGTAGGGAAATTGCTGTGGGAAGTCTGTTTCATGTGGAACGTATTTTCGGGCGCCGTATTTGCATGAGGCAAAGTTTATTATTGCTCGTTGCTCAACCCGCACATTTAGTGAGTGACATCAGTTCGTTTACTTACTCCTCTTGACCCTGGCCACACAAAATGCATGACTAAGATTGCCGTGTGGTTATGTCTCATATCCCAGGGATCAAAAGATAGACAATGTATTTTCATCAGTTACAGATTGGGATAATATTATTGATGTCCGATCTCCAACCAGTCAATTGCAGTATTTACAAAATAATTATAAACAAATAGGTTTATAGGTTGCTGATTCACGTAGTAAGTCCTGCAAACAGTGCAAACATCCACCCTTTGATTGTACTGCTAGACTAGACTGTCCAATCCACCTGCCATTTACAAAGAGAGAATCCTTTTGGGTAAGAGCACATGTTTGGACCCCAGGAAGATTACATTAATCTTGAGTCATGTTAAGTAGTTAATTATTGGATGACCTAATGCAGGATGAGGAAGAGCAACATCCCTTTTCCTCCTCCTCCTCCTCCCTTGTACCACATGGGGTCTACACCCCATCAATGTTTATAACACTCAGGAGCATAAAGGCACGTAGAGCAGCTGAATTCCTCACTGTTCCTCCATCTCCTTCTGCTCCTCAGGCAAAGCATGATTACCCCATTTTAATGAGAATTTTTATGTGATTTTTGCAATCCCCAGAAGACATCCAGCCTTCACTAATGTACACAATGTGGTTAATGACTATGAGATGACAGTATGGGAAAACACATGTTGAAGTGTTTCCCTTCCCACGCTCACTAGTGAATGCGGGGGCAGAGTTAACGTTTGCCCTTTTCCTCCACGTCGACTTCCTTACAGGTGTTTATACGTCTGGGACACTGAAGAATGTGTGCGATTTCGTGTAACACTCCATCAGTTACAAGCAGACACCTTGTGTGTTTTCATTGGTGAGTGCGCACACACACACACACACACACACACACACACGCACCTACATGCATGTGCCTGCAAACACACACAATGAATTCATTCGGTTTCGGTATTGAGTTGATGGGGGGGCTGGCTATTACTTTCCCTTATTTCCTCTCAACATGGCATTAAAGTCAAGGCAGTGACTTAACATCACAGTCTCAATACTGCTAAATGTCATCCCTTGGGAAGAATGGGCACTTAAAATGGGCAATCTGTAGTTCCTACATCCATTTTTGGACTTATAAATGTACCCATTGACTATTTAAGCAATAAGGCCCGAGGGGGTGTAGTATATGGTATACAAACATTGGAGTAAAACAAACTTATATTTTGGGTTCTGATGGGGTATGACAGTTGAACTAAGCTCATGAGCATCTATAAGTTATATTTAAGGAATCATGGAGGAATCATGGATCATCAGATCCCAAAATATAAGCTTGTTTTACTCCAATGTTTGTAAACAAAGAACATCTGAACAAAACATGGTTACAACAGTAATTTAGATAAACAGGATGGTCAATGGATGGTCAGTGATTTGAATCCATAGCTTTGTTTGTGAATTTGAAAGTGGTTACATTTCTCCAGCCCCATCCCTCAGCTTTTTACCGAAACCGGTGCGGTAAGTACGCTTTCTTAATGTTTCTTCTGCTGATTGACACTTTAATGCCATTACTGGGGAGAGAAATTGCACTTAAAGTGGAAAAAACAGGGAGGTCCTCGCAGTTACTTAACATAATAAAAGTTTACACACACCCAGGGATAAACATTGCTTGGGTTTATCGATTGGGTGGCAGATGCTCAGGCATTTCTCCCAATCTAGTTGAGAATTGTAGGTCCTGGCTTGAAACATGCACGGTATTCCGAATCCACCTAACACTGTATACTCAATAAATTCCTGCATGCATTGTCTAATTGTGCTATGATATGGCCACCCTATGCCTTTAGGCACATATTTGCTGTTGAATAAAATTGCCAACTCAAAAGGTTAGTGCACAATCTCACTGGATTAGTGAAAAACAAATCCTTTGCTACTCATTCATTGAAAGGCTTTTCACTGTGAAAAAAATGTTATAACCAAAGTTAAGCTAATTACTATACATTCTACTGTGATAAAAGTGAAGCATAGTCCTAAACTTCACGCCTAACCTTTTAACCCTTTAGTCAGTCAACACCATATCAGAGATGAACAAGAGGTAATTCAGAAGGTTTTGTGTCTGGTTGTTTTCAAAGATCTTAGCCTTTTGACCCCTTCTACTAGTCTCCATTCCTCGACTGTGTGGTCATGGTGCGCTCCAAAGCATGCATCACATCAAATAACGATGAGGGTTGACAGACCTTCAGAATCCTTCCACGTGCTAGCCGTGGAGTCAATGGGAGCATGACATCATGGGGCAGAATGCCTAGTTTCCGCTATTAATTTGGCCCTCTCAACATCCACCTACGGCGGGTCACTCGTGCACGGACTGCAGCTGCTCCCAACTTTTGATGAAACAGTGGTTTTCGTGCTTATGGCGACCATATGTTATGACAACAATAAAAGCAATAAAAGTCACAGGATGTCTGATTGATTTTATTGTGATACCGCATCAATCAACTCCCCGATGGTGTTTTATGAGGCTTTTGGGGAAAGTAATCCAAAATACAATACCTCATGTAAACGGTCAAATTCCATTTTTAAACCTGAGTAATACAACCAGACTTATTAGATGGGAGTTTGAGTATCTATCTTTCAATAATTCAATCAATTCATCAATAAATTATTTATCAATGACCAATTATTAATCAAACTCATTTGGGGTATAAACATTAATACCAACACACATTACCTGGTCGAGGTGGTATGTCATTTGGAATACTCTTTCAACATGTCTTTGAAAATAGTATGGCAGGTCATTCTTCAATTCATTGTCTACTGTATATTTACATTATATTCTCTCCTTCCCAGTCCAACTGCTGGAAATCAAATCTGAGCATTTATTATAGTAGCATGAGCAAGAATAAATGTGGTTGAATCTAAATACTTTTGAAGAGACAGCTATTTTTGGAGAGGATTGCTCCAAAATAAAATAAGATATTTCAAAGTCACCATTATTAGTCAGTTGTACAACCGAATGCCTTCAACTGAAATGTGTCTTCCGCATTTAACCCAACCCCTCTGAATCGACATCCACGTCTTCAGCACCCGGGGAACAGTGGGTTAACTGCCTTGTTCAGGGGCAGAACGACAGATTTTTACCTTGTCAGCTCAGGGATTTGAACTTGCAACCATCCGGTTACAACTCTAACCACTAGGCTATCTGCTGCCCCTAGATATTTGAACTGCTAATAAATTAATGTTTGTCGGTATATTTTCTACTATAACTTTGTCTCACATTTTGTGATGCGTAAAACATTTTACTGCATTTGCAAGACAAGAATGAGGCATTATTTCCCCATTTACAATTACATAATTACTTTCCAGACAGTCACCTCATTATTAAATGCCACTAAGTATATAAAGTAACTTTTATTGTCCATTCAAAACAAAAATAACAACATTGCAGACAATTTACGGGTCTAGTCATTAACCCATTTAGTAGATAAAAACCTAATTACAGTCAACTGAATCCATTGCATATAGCATTTTGGTGTAGACTTTGCTGGCCTAAATAAACACTGTGGCAAACTGTTATACTGGTACTTGATGTTTTTTTGTGTTGGGAAAAAATGAGTTTTTTTAAATGTTAGGCATTTAGGTAAAGTTTTATCGGATTGTGGTTGCTTGTATAAATTAGTGAAAGAACATTTCATTGTTTCATTAACCTACCCTTTAGAGACATTGTTAGTATGTCTAGATTCAAAGCTTACTATTAGAAACGAGTATGTGTGCTTTTATAATCATCTCAATATCAGTGCACTCAATTTCCCACCAATGTTGTTGGTTATTATGACAGCGGCTATCATAGCAGTCAAGCTAAACGCTGTATAGAACTAGCTTATTGGGATTGTAGCAGTATCATTAGCTCAATGCAATTACTGTTTGTTGATATGCACACAACAGTGCACATTGGTTTCAACTCTTTCACTGAATGTAGCCATTAGGGAGCTGTTGCGGCTGTGTCTTGACACTTCGCTTTTCTCAGCTTGGGGACCAGGGGAAAACAAATTGCAAGCAAGACAGCTTTGGAGAAGGGAGGGAAAGGGGGATGAAAAGGAGGAGGGGGTGAAGTCTGAGAAGAGGCTGAGGGAGACTGACAGGACTGGCCATTAGGGCTTCTGGTGCATGGGAGAGGGTCATCCCTCTAGCCGCCACCAGTGTGTGTCTCAAGTGAGTGGCACATCTTGGCTTTTGAGAGCAGATACTCCCCTAGCTCAATGTAGCTAAAGTACTCCTGGCTATATCCTAGTTGGGCTCGGGTAAGCTCAAGTGCACTTGCACTGCCCTACTACCAGCATTGATACACAATTATGTATGCTGTAGTTGAGTACAACGTCAAGGCACTGCACTACCCACCTTTATTTATTTGAAACCATATACTACCAAGACAGCTTAAATCTCTGACTATGACATAACATATTCTACCCGACGACTGTGATCGGTTGCATTCTTATGTAAAATTAGATGTGACATTACCCCCATTGGACATCTCTCGCTCCAGTCTGAAAATAATGGTTGAGTTATGAAGTATGTGATACCTGGGAAAGTTTTTGAAAGTCAGAAGTGAGGCAGCTCTGTCACAGCGATTGTGTCGGCTCCTGAGCACAGGTTTGACACATTACATAGTGGGTGATTTTCTTTCTCTGGACCAGGAGACACTGTAGTAAATGGACTGAGAAGCACCCATTCATTCTCTTCTTTTCTCTCTAACAGTTTCTACTTAATAAGGGTAGAAACACACACACACACACTTCCCCTACGAAATCATGTCACTTTCTGCATCAAAGCCATGTGTTGTATTGCTATAACAAATAACTATAGCAATTGTCTAATTATATTTCACCAATACGTTGTTGAACATCACCCAGTGATAGTCCAGTTTTAGTACAAAACATCTCAAATCTGTATGTAGCTTACAAGGTTGAGTAACTGCAAGAGGGAGTTAAGAGCTAGTATGTCCCACAGCATAGGAAATCGTCTGAAAATAAAAAAAAATTGCCACTGTGGATTTCCGGGAGCTGTCATTGCAGCCAAAGACAGCTCTGAATTTATCTGCGGGCTGTCAGTGGAATTTAAACAGATAAGGGTAAAATATGACAAAAGTTTAAAAGTCTGAAGTTCAAGGGGAGCGCTCTTGCTGCCTCGTGATAGAGAAAAAGGGAAGAAATATATATCTGAAGTGGTTGGAATGCATAGACTTACAGTTTAGATGATGCCTAGAGCCATTGTATCTGTGCTCTGTCCAAAATGTATCTGTGCCATTGGCCCTTGGAAATGTTCAATTTAGTAAAAAGTATAAAATGGAGTTACCTATGATGAACGGGTGTTTTTCTGTTTCAGTTTTCACATCTATATTAAGCACATAAAATATATCAAGGCTCACCACATTTGGTACCAAGACAATGCAGTATGACCATTTGCATTAACAATAGGTAATAAATACCTTTACAATGAGATGTTCATTCAATGAGAATGACAACATATCACCATGAAGGACTGCTCTTCTACATTGTCGTCTAGATTTGTTACCTCATTATTTCAGGTTGGGAGGTTTATTACCTTCTTATATGACTCATGTAAGATGTTTTCCACGCTCACTGAAAAAAGTAATTAGTATTGTCTGCATTAGATTAGATGGGTGCTCGTCAGTGGGAGCCATAAAACAGAAATACAATTGTCAGTGACATTAAAAAAGCTGAAGTGTTAATTCAGATTTCCCATAATGTACAATTGTTCATCTTATTCAAGTCATATGTTTCAGTATTTTTGTTTTAAAGGGGGACTGTTGTATTGTGGCAATGTCACATGCCAATTGCCATTATTTGATGGAATGTGATTGACTTCATACAAGTATTGTTCTGGCTTTATTATGGGCTTACTGTCCCGTCCTCCAATATTACAGAATTGGTTACATTGCTGAGGGTTTGATACAATGTGGCACAGGTTAATCAAATGCTACAACACATTTTTGCCTATTAATATTTTGTTGAGTATCCTGTAGATACTTTGACTATCCAAAGAGTGTAAACAACATTTTGTCTCATTTTACAATAACCCAGAACAAATTATTATTATGTATTACATGTAATCTGCTCTCATCTTCCATCCATTATTTGGATAGGGCACCATTAAAATAATGGGTAAGACTGATGATCCAGTTGGTATGCTTGTAAAACTGGATATGGTTGCATTCCTCTCTGCTTTCTCGAAGAGCTTCACAGGGACTTTGTCAGCAGATACAGTAGGTCAATGACAGACATTTTTGGCACCACCGAGCACACCAGTAAGACGTAACTGCAGGACATGTGACCCCAATATAGCGATAGGACAATATGCGTTGGCTCAGTCTTGATACATTGAGATGTCATATTTGTAGTCTTTCTAGAGTTGCTATTTTATATGCCCATACATGTGGTTGCGAGTTCAACATCTGTTGTCATAGTCACAGCACTAGTTCTTAAAAAAATATCAATGTTATTTGGGTCTGAACTGGGAGCTATATAATCCAATATCTTTGTGGGATTGCTACTGTAATCTTTACAGTGTTCAATTAAGCTGACATGACATCACTTTGAAGTTCCTATTGTCAGCCATAATTACTCCACTTCCCACCATTCCATCTGATATTCCATTTGTGCTAGTCATCCAAAAACTTTTCAGATTAAAGAACTAGCTCTTTTTTCACAAATCCCCATTGATATAGAACATCCCATTTTCAATATTGTAGAGACGTTCTAGTCTAATATCATCTTGAAGCAATATGGTTGCCATTTTGTTAAGACGACACTCTTAATCCAAATTATTTATCTAGCCATTCTCAGATGAGCATTTGGAGGAGGGGGATTGCCCCAAAAAATCTATAAAATCAAATCCTATTAAAGCGAAATAAACATGAAGACACTAATCCATCCCACGCATGGCTCTGCCAACTCAGGGATGTGCTCTCTTCACCAAACACTGGCTACACTCGTACTTAGTATTTACCAGTTGCTCCCACTCTCTTCCATCAATGTAAATTAATTAATTAGGGTATTTACAGCTCGTAATGTGGGCTTGAAGTATTATGAGACGGAAGTTTTAATGTATCATTCCTTGAGTGTTATTTTCAATGCTGAGTACCTATACGAAGCACATTATGGTGAGGTTATACAGGATTTGTTATTTTTCATGTTATTTAAAAGCACGGCATTGTATAAAAATCTGTCATTAATAATTAATAGTAATTTACAAAGTTCGATGAGATCACAATGTTAGGACAACATTAATATACAGGTGTGAGATCAACTTAATTTAAAGTGGAGGCTAGCAAAATCAAAATAAGTTTAACTCCATAGGATGGATATTTCCACATACCACAATACTCTGCCATTTTCCCCTTACACCATGTCATTTTCAGTATTTTCATCCAGCTGTCATTGTGATCCAATCGGTCTGTTGTCATCAGCAGGGCTGGCTCCAGGCATAAGCGGTCGCTTAGGGCCCCAGGCTGCTCAGGTACTCAGTTGAGGTCTCAGCTTATTGTTGAGAGTTAGAATAGCAGAATACAAAAGGTGCAAGTTCTAAATTTGGTTGTGCATCTCTTGTTATGTCCGTCATTGACAGTCACTCAATTATCCATGTCAGCTAACAATTTTTGTATTAATATCTAGCCAGTCATCTAAACTTGTTGTAATCATGGTTGAATGCCGACCGGCCACGCAGGGCACATGCCCAGTGGCCCTGACCTCCAGGGGACATCCATTGATTTTGTTTATGGCCCCCAAAAGCTCATCAGTTAAATGGGGTTTGAGACAGGACAATCAGTTTCAAATTGAAGAAAAATCTGACCTCATCACCTCCTTAGATCACTCCCCTTTAGCGATAATTTTGATGGAACATTAGATGATGCATGTTGAAGTCTGGCATACAATAAAATTAGGCCCGCACTGTATTTGATTTGGCATGAGCTGTCATCCGGTTTTATTCATGCAAGCTGCTTCACCCACCACTTCCATACTTGGATAAGACTTGTTAAACAACCAGCATGGTATTTTAACAGTATTAGACATTACAGTGGTTGTGATGTGTTATTCAAGTTACTATCACTTTTTTAATGTTAAAGGTCCAATGCAGCAGTTTTTATCTCCATATCAAATCATTTCTAGATAACATTTAAGTACCTTGATTGTGATTGTTTCAATTAAAATGGTCAAAAAGAAACAAAAATAGCTTCTTAGCAAAGAGACATTTCTCAAGCAAAAATGTTTCAAGGACTGTCTGGGAGTGGTCTGAGTGGGGAGGGAAAACTGAAAAATGTACTAATTTACAGCCCAAAACTCAATCCCACCAAACCAAGCTGAAATTTAAGGCGTTCTTTTCAAATAGCTCTTACACTAAAAGGGCATTATCATAATTTGTTACAATTTAATATAATTATTCTAACCTCATAGTGTGTAAATATATAGCACAAGCATTCGCTACACCCGCAATAACACCTGCTAAATGTGTGTGTGACCAATAAAATGTTATTTGATTCATGTAAAATACAGGAAAATCTAGTTTTTTGGACTGCACTGGGCTTTTAAACTACTTATTTTATTTGTTTTTAAACAATTCAAATGTGGTTATACCACTGTTTAACAGTTTTTGTTTAGCTTATAGTTTGTCTAAATCTTTCATTTTGCCACAAAGAAACAATATGCTGAAATTGTAGTTTTATTTTTAGTGGGAGGCAGGTGACTGGGGACATAGCATAGCACCTAGAGAGGTCCTACTATTGTCAGGTATTGCCGCAGCCAGATATAACCAAGTGCCATGTCACTGCAGTGGCACTGAGGGCGGGACCTCATTGAAACAAACTGCCAACTCTACCATTTGAGAATGGTGGCAAGTCCTTATCGAAATGTGATGGTGACTGGCAGTGGTGTAAAGTACTTAAGTGAAACTACTTTAAAGTACTACTTAAGTAGTTTATTTGGGTATCTGTACTTTACTTTAGTATTTATATTTTTGCTTTGTTTGCAAATCATGTCTGAGGGTTTGAGTGTGCCCCTGGATATCTGTCAACAAAATAATGTGCCGTCTGTTTTGCTTAATATAAGGAATTTGAAGTGGTTTATACTTTCACTTTTGATACTTAAGTACATTTAAAACCAAATACTTTTAGACTTTTACTCAAGTAGTATTTTACTGGGTGACTTTCACTTTCACTTGAGTCATTTTCTATTAAGGTATCTTTACTTTTACTCAAGTATGACAATTTTGTACTTTTTCCACCACTGGTGACTGGCAAAGCTTAAGGCCCTGCTACACTATATCCATTGGGCGTCCGGCATTGTCTTCAGCCGTCAGAGGTTGAGGAAATGCTTCCTTTGAAATCAATGAAAGCTGCTTCACTGCCCGTGTTGTGCTCGTGTTGCGTCATGTCCAATGGCAGCGTCCAAGCTCAAGAATCGCCAAGGTTAAATTCTTCATGTCTAACGCACGCGATCATTTGATATTGTGAATGGAAATATAGTTGATTTTGGTTGCCTCGACTATACACCACAAGATTTATTAAGTTAAGAAGCCAGCTAGCTAGCTACATTGACTTGCTAGGTTAACAACGTAAACAAAATCAATTGTGTAATTAGATGATCATTTAGTACAACCACCAACAACAATTTAATGAGTACTTGCGAAAAACTTGACCAATGCTATTGTACTTACGCATACTCGATGAATATGGTACAGAACAGTAGATGATCGGACTGTATTGCTAGATGATCGCAATTGTCTCATTTTACAGCTATCATCCCTTTCTCTTGCTGTATTTGGGGCGGCAGGTAGCCTAGTGGTTAGAGCGTTGGACTAGTAACCAAAAGGTTGCAAGTTCAAATCCCTGAGCTGACAAGGTACAAATCTGTCATTCTGCCCCTGGCAGTTAACCCACTGTTCCTAGGCTGTCATTGAAAATAAGAATTTGTTCTTAACTGACTTGCCTAGTAAAATAAAGGTAGAAATAAAAAAAATAGATGTATTATAATGCAGGGCATGAGACGTAGTGTCACGCAATTAGACTTTCCATTATGCAGCACACAGCTTCACACAACAGCTCACTGCGACACACAAATTACATTTGCTTAGGTGCTAGTATTTGTCCACTTAATTGAATGTGAAGAGCCTGCGACATGGAGTCCTTAAAAAGGGACCGGTTCAATGTTAAGGATAATCAGCATTTTCTCCCAGAATAGTCATTCTTTGTAGGATTGTTACGAGGGGCGATTTTACCTCAGGCCAGATGCTATTGTATCTTTCATGTTCAACATCTATCTTTCATGTCCAACATCTAGGACAGGTTGAAGCCAATTTACGATAGAGAGCTTTATATTCCTTCTCCAGTGAACTTTGAAATATTTGTGTTGAATAATACTGTATATTATAATATATAATAATAATACACATCCACGTTAGCAATAAAAATATATCAAAATAGGAATTATCTGGTCTGAAGTTGAAATTGTTTTTTAATGTTAGATGGTTCCTCACCGTGAGAGTAGTCTATGGGCCAGGGGGGTAAATAATACATTTAAACAGCTTTTCTTTAAACAGACACTACAAACTTTAGCTACTTTCAGGGTAAAGAACATTACATTGTAACATACTTAACAAACCATTCAAAGCCACTAAAGAAAAATACAAGTACTGCACATACACCTTAGGATGAATTGGTTTAAAGTATTATGTCAAGGTTCATGTTAAGAGACGTTGATCACATTTGCAATCTTATGCAGAGGAAGAGGAATGATCATAGGTTTCAGACCCGTCTCTTCTCTGAATAGTAGCACTTTACCACAACTGTTAACACATTCATGACAAACTGTCAAAATATCCATCCCACAGATATATCGCTTGACCAGTACACATTTTATTTCCCACAATGCCTTGAGACATTGTGAGTTTGAGATACTGCAAAAACATTTTTTTACAATGTTTAGGAATTTCTCAAGGACAGAAAGGCTTGCTTTTGGAATTTGAGAACTTTACTTACTAACTTTACTTACGTGTTTTTCAGATTCATAATAGAGACAAAACACTTTGGAATTACATAATTCAAATGTTTATCAATTTAGTGATAGGAGGGAAACTTCCCATGTGTAAATATCATAGGCCTACATATCATTTCCATATGACATGAATGATAAACATCATACCATAAGCCATGCCAGTTAGATAAGAAAAGATAATCATTATTTTGAAGCTGCGGTTGAATTCCCTGTGAAACGGGCTTAAGTCTACTCAATTAGTTCAAAGGGGTACCTAGGAGCCCCCAAAGTTTGTTTTTCAGCTATTGTTAATTCAAATATGGAGCTAATTTATGCAGTAGCGCTGTATGGAGCTATAGATGTGAAGCTAGAAGCAACTCTCTCTCACGGGGACAGATCTCTTACACGTCATCACAGGCAGTCGAGGTCTGAACCTTCAACAGGAGAGCCAATTATTCAAGTTCAAGCTAAACACTTTTGACTAAGTTGGACTTCTGGGATTTCTCAAGACTGTAAAAAGAAATAATTGGTAGTATTATCACACATTTCCCACCCCAAAAAGTAGGCAAAGACATTTTCCTTTACGGCACTATTCACTTTATACACACTTGCTGGGGTGGAAATTGCAGTCTATTAAAATCTCCTGTTAAATATGAATTGCGGCAGTTTATGCTGATAATCGCCCATTGTGTTTCCTATACAGGTTGTTATTGTGTTGGACTAGTTATTAACAAATGGAAAGTAAACAATCATGCCATATTGTTTGCAGTAAAGTCTAGATTAAGAGAGCAATAAAGCTGAAAATTGAAGGGGGAATGATACGAGGATGTGATAGAATGTTTTAAGTTTGTAAAACAAAACATCTTCATCTTCCTAGAGTAGCTCCAAATTAGCAAGTTAAAGTTCCAAGAAATAAAACATAATAAGATCGCAAACGACTGACCATTTCGAATACAAAACTGTCAAAGAGACGACTGAGTTCTACAGGGTCCTCCCATAGCAACTGTATAATTGTGTGGTATTTTTCAGTAAACCTTGTGAATGCTTTCTTAGAATTACATCCTTTTTAACATTCCAAATGGAGGCTTTTATCATGGTTGCTGTTGGAGATGGTGGTGGCTCCTATGCCGCCTCACTTCTTGTGTAGTATTTTCACTTTGAACAAAAATAATGGGGTTGAGCCCTAAACCGCCTTCGGCTGGCCTTCGTGGCAAGGTGTATCTTTGCGTTAATTCCCACCTATGCGAATAGAGAGGAAGTGAAAGTCACTTGCAAGCTAACATTACAGCTGCCAGAAACGAACACAGAGCAGATGAAGGCAACAAGCAAGCTTGCTTGCAGATAAACTGTCCTTCTAGCAGCGACAACAGAAACAAGCATCATTCTCGGTTCTTGGATCTGAATCAACTCGACCCCAAAATAAGCGAGAAAAAGACTCCTCATGACCAATCTAGTAACCAGATAAACATTGGAATTAATTCTGAAAGGTGGAAGAGTGGTAGCCTGCTAGCTACTTCAGCTGCTAACCTTGGTGTGTTCAATGTTCATGCTAGCTAACATGGCTACTTAGCTAGCTAGCTAAAGCTAGATATGCAGGATTATTGAACATTGTGTTAATGTGTTTGGTTTGTAGATGATAATGCTAGCTACCTTGGTGGTCAACAGCATTTCCGGCCCAGGACCACCACAAAAAATGCATCTCTCTAATATTTGATACAGTAACATCACACAAACCTTTATTTCTCAGGGAGACGCTACTGGTGGAGACCGTCTGATTTTGAGGGAACCTGAGGCTGTACAAGTTGTAGTTGTGCAAACCCCAACCCTGAAAGAGAAGTGAGAAATGTTATATGCATTTTCTGTTAGGATTTGTGATTCAATAATTATTTTGTTGGTCATCGACTAAAATAGTTAGCTATGTTTGCCTGTTCAGCACATTGACTGTCTATATACAGCATTGATTCCTACCTAGTCTGAACTACCCACCAGAATGACTGAATGAATATCTAGTGTGGTCAGTCAAGTAAACAATTCGCTCATCTGCATTACGTATTGGTGGACTATGGGCCATCAAGTAATAGGATGGTTACATTAGCATGACACATGTTACACTAGTTACAGCACCACATCCTATGTATGTAAAGGACACTGTTGTGACAATGACTTATTTTGTAGTAATGTCTTTCCACCCCCATTTAGGGCGGCAGATAGCCTAGTGGTTAGAGTGTTGGAATGGTAACCAAAAGGATGCAAGATCAAATCCCTGAGAGGACAAGGTAAAAATATGTCGTTCTGCCCCTGAACAAGGCAGTTAACCCACTGCTCCTAGACTGTCATTGAAAATAAGAATTTGTTCTTAACTGACTTGCCTAGTTCCAAAAAAATGTTTTTAGCTGTAGTCAACCGATCATTGATGGTGATTCACAACCCTGGAGAGCATTGTGTGCCTAAAAATTGTCAAAGACTCCAGCCACCTTAGTCATAGACTGTTCTATCTGCTACCGCACGCCAAGCGGTACCGGAGCGCCAAGTCTACAGTAGGTCCAAAAGGCTTCTTAACAGCTTCTACCCCCAAGCCATAAGACTCCAGAACATCTAATCAAATGGCTACCCAGACTATTTGCATTACCCCCCCTTTTACACTGCTGCTACTCTCTGTTGTTATCATCTATGCATATTCACTTTAATAACTTTCCCTACATGTACATATTACTTTCACTACATGTACACATCAACTAACCGGTGCCGCCGCACATTGCCTCTGTATTGGTACCCCCTTGTATCTAGTCTCGCTATTGTTATTTTACTGCTGCCCTTTAGTGACTTTTATTTATTATTCTTACTTTTGTTTTAAACTGCAATGTTGGTTAGGGGCATTTCACTGTAAGTTCTACACCTGTTGTATTCGGCGCATGTGACTAATACAATTTTATTTGATGCATACATTCTCTTTACAATGTACTCATATTCTTTCAATATTATGTTATCAAATAAAAATCAATGTTTATTTGGCATTTGCACAGGATACAGTCAGGTGAATACAGGAATATGACATTGCATTGTAACCTGTACATTTGAAGTAACACATTGTTTGTTTTCCCACACAGTGCTAACGACCCCCAAAGACTCAGACTCGTCCCTCCTGTCCCACTGCCAACAAAGAAAGAGGTTCTCCAGGAACATCAGTGCAAAGGGCTTTGTAGGAAACTTTTGTTCATACTGAATGGCATTTTGCTCGTTACAAGTATTTTCTCTTTTCCTGATGAAACTTGAGAAATGAATATACAATTACAGTGAGTTAGAATACTACCTACCTTCTCTCTCAGGAAAGACCACGGCCAGTATGTCTGTACCTAGACATTACTACCAAATAAGTCATTGTCACAACAGTGTGTCACACCCTAATCTGTTTCACCTGTCTTTGTGATTGTCTCCACCCCCCTCCAGGTGTTGCCCATCTTCCCTTTTATCTCCAGTGTATTTATACCTGTGTTCTCTGTTTGCCTGTTGCCAGTTCATTTTGTTTCACCAAGCCTACCAGCGGTTTTCCCCTCTGCGCCTGTCTCTCGATTGTGCCTGTTTCCTAGGTTTCCCGGTGTTGACCATTCTGCCTGCCCTGAGCCTGCCTGCCTTACTAAAACTTTGCCCGACCTATCTGGATTATCAACCTCTGCCTGCCCTTACCTGAAACGTGATACAGTGTCCTTTACATACATAGGATGTGGTTCTATACCCAGTGTAACATGTGTCATGCAAATGTAACCATCCTATTACTTGGCCTATGGGCCTGGTCCAAAATAGTGCACTATATAAGGAACAGGGTGCCATTTGGGATGAAACACCGGTCTAATAAATATGACGAATACTGGAGTTATACATCTCGTATCCCTATGGTGTGAGGGCAGGATAGTAGCCTGATGCCCCCCCAGGAAACATGGGGCCGGATATTGCAGCAAAATATCTCATCAAGGCCCAGATGAGCCCAGACATTAGGCATGGTGCTACCCAGACATTAACCTAGGCACGTCTACAATTTTCTCAGGCTGACACTTTAATTAAGCTAATCCTGCCTGCATGCAAAACCTCCCTTTCTCCTTCCTCCTCCTCCCTTTGGTACGAGGCATGTGGGAGACAAGCCATATTCCGGTGCTCTGCCCAATACCCATGCTCTGCATCACAAACGGAGAGGCTTTTCACTGGTGTACGGGGTGGGGGGCTATCCCTTACGCCCCCAACCTGAGTAACAGAGAGAGATAGCGAGAGAGACTGGGGGAGTGAGATAGAAAACAATAAAAACTCCAACCTGACTCAGAGAGAGCGCGAGAAGGAGGGCGTGAGAAGGACAGGGAGACGGAGAGATTGAGAGGGAGAACAAAAAGAGTGGGAAGACGTCATGCTGCACCGTTCCTCACGCTGTCTATCCACCCATATTCCCATCATTCCCACATTGGGAGGGGGACACAAAAGCGGCACGGGGAATGCCTGCGACGCAAGCTGCTGTTCTAATAAACAACTCAGTGGTGTTCTGAAAGCGATGGCCGCTCGCTTGGTAGGTGGTCTTAATTGTTTCGATGGCTGATAGGTGTCGTAATGCACTCCAGTGAATTACCTACCGCTGAGCTACCCTCTATATTCAAAATGAAGTTAGAGCCAAACACTCTTAAATGATCACTTCCCCCCCGTCAATGGTAATGTCTGAGGCGATTGATTTCAGTCTGTTCCCACCGCAATGATTTCGATTGATTAGGCCGCAAGCCGCAACATGGATTGCGCTTGACATTGTCCAACAGCCTGAAAAATAGGTTATACATGTATTCTACATGGAACTCAAAAGGGTTCTACCTGGAACCAAAACAGTTTTACCTGGAACCAAAAAGGGTCCTTCAAAGAGTGCACCTATGGGGACAGCCGAAGAAGCCTTTTGGGTTCTAGATAGCACCTTTTTTTCGAAGAGTGTACAAGGGTCCTAAAATTCTAAATAAAATAACTAAATGGTCCTTGGTATGACCATCTTAAAACACTTCCATATGTTACCTTAGTAGAAACCCAGCCCCAGGCCCTTAAACCTCGCAGAATTATCTGAAACTTTGAAGAACTGAGAAACCCTTGGATACCTACTGAAATCATCATTACAGTTTCTGATATTCAAAATTGATCTTACACATGTACCTTTGCATTACCCTGTACATGGAAACACTTGAATAACTTCATATTCACATTCAACTTCAATTGGGAGACGCAATAGGAAGCATGATACATGTATCTCTATTTTGACCGTAGGCTATTCATTATCTGTATATTTTATTAATCCTCTTTTTTCAGCAGAGTTTAACATCTAACTACACAGCCATATAGTTGTTAAGAGAATTACAGTTCCAAAAACACATTGGGAAAAGCACATGTTACTTAGAGTGATACATATGTATAACATTAAAGCCCTCTGGATATGGCTGTGATGATATGAATGTTAACAGGGCGTGGTCCAGGGAAAATGTAATTGCGATAGTGCTGGATGTGGGGGAACTGGACAGCAGTTAAACAGCCATGTATTTGAGCTAAGTGAAGGCCTCCACATTAAGGTGCAATTCAAGATGGAGAGGAAATGAGAGGCAGTTCTTTTATAAAATGTATAATGCATTGGTTGATGAGAGAGAGAAATTGATACAAAAATACATCATATAATTTCACTGTAAGAAGCACTTTGGTAATTATCACTAAGGACATGGTTATCATTATAAAAATTGTAATAAAGCTATCACTCTCTGATCATTATGATCCTTTACCTGTCATTTCTCTCCTGCAAGAGACCATAGCTGCCACTACGCCATAGACACTCCAACCCCTCCCTTTCCCATCCCTCCCTCCCTCCTCTCTTAGTATCTCTCATCCCTTAGGCAGTACACCGGGACACCGTGCATGGCCACCGGTGGCAACACTGTTGTTATTCTCTGGTAGTTAAAAGCTAGTGTATGGCCCTGAGCAATGGAAGTCAACCATCCCCTTCTCTCCACTTTAACCTACCTCTTGAGACTCCATTCATCCCTATATGAATGTATTACAGCGAGAGGGAAAGAGCCTCATTTAAAATCTACAGTTCATATAAGTCTTTTAGTCTCCGTAAACTGCATTGTGTGGTTGTGGATGGTGTGTGTCGGAACAGTTTTGTGTTTTGTTGTCCTTAATGTGCTTGGTTACTTTTAAACCATGATGGCTAATTGTCACATAAATAGACAGTGTCATACTCCGTACATTTAGAACAACATAACGGACATGTACACTGTTGGAAGCACCCACCTTGGATGGCCAGTTAAGATCCATTGCCATTTCCACAAAAGAGCGACAAATTAGTACTTTTTAGTACCTTCAATATACTTCAGTGCCTTTTCTCCATCCCTCCATAGCCCCCACTGTCCCACAGCGTATCGGATGCTAATGTTCACAGCTCTCACCATGGCCTACTCAGGAACCCAGCGGCTAGGACCACACAGTCATTAGCATGTGCTTAATAAGAAACCTCTCCTTGTGTCACCGAAAATACATCACCCTGTGGATGAACCATAGCTGACACAGAGGAAGGTGCCACCAAATGTATTTTAAATGACACAGCAATTTCCTGCTTTTTAATGCTTCAGGTGGGATCCCCCGCTTGGCGAGGAAAATGGAATCTGCCACCAGCTGCGTAGACGAATGGGGACTCTTAGACTAGTCTCAGATAGCTGTTATATTCCAACAACATCATTGGTGTAGCGTTTGAAGAGGTTTTCGACCACTAACTGTGATAACATTAGCGACAAATGTGGTGGCGACATCATTTGAAGTCACTGTAGACATTTTAAATAGAATATGACATATACTGCAGCACATTTAGTCTCTGCGGAGTGGTTCTAGGAAAATAACCTCAACGTCAACAGAACTAAGGAGCTGATCGTGGAATACAGGATACAGCAGAGAGTGCGCCCCCCATTCACATGAACGGGGCCACAACGGAGAGGGCCATTACCTTCAAGTTCACTGAAGATCTGAAATGGTCCCTCCACACCGACAGCATGGTGAAGGAGGCCTGGTAGCACCTCTTCAACTTCAGGTGGATGAAGAAATTCAACTTGGCCCCTAAGATCCTCACCATCGAGAGCATTCTGTTGGACTGTATCACAGCCTGGTACGGCAACTGCACCGGCCACAACCGCAGGTCTCTCCAGAGGGTGGTGTAGTCAGCCCAACACATCACCGGGGGCACACTGCCTGCCCTCCGGGACATCTACAGAACCCGGTGTCACAGGAATGCCAAGAAGATCATCAAGACCCCGCTCCCATCTAGAAGGCGGAGACATACATGTGTGTCAAAGCTGGGACAGAGAGACTGAACAGCTTCTATCTCCAGGCCATCAGACTGTTAAACAGTCAACCCTAGCCGTTCTCCACCCGTTAAACTGCCCTGAACCTTAGACACTGTCACTAGCCAGCTACCACCCGGTACTCTAGCCTGAATTTTACAGACTGCTTTGCCCTATGTACATAGACAAAGAGTCATTGAACACTGGTCATTTTAATAATGTTTACATACGGTTTATTAACCCACTTTATATGTTTATACTCTATTCTAGTCATGGCTCATCCTATGTAACTAGTGCTATACACACCTTTTCTATTCATATACTGTCCATATTGTCTATGCACATTTTTTATACTGTACGTACAGTGTATTTGGAAAGTATTCAGACCCCTTGACTTTTTCCACATGTTGTTACATTACAGCCTTATTCTAAAATGGTTTAAATTCATTTTGTTCCTCTTCAATCTACACACAATACCCCATTAGACATTTCAGAAGGATGTTTGGAACCAACAAGACCTTTCCTAGAGCTGGCCACCCGGCCAAACTGAGAAATCGATGGTCACTCCTAAAGAGCTCCAGAGTTCCTCTGAGGAGATGGGAGAACCTTCCAGAAGGAAAACCATATCTGCAGCACTCCACCAATAAGGCCTTTATGGTAGTGGCCAGATGGAAGCCACTCCTCAGTAAAAGGCATATGACAGCCGGCTTGGAGCTTGCAAAAGGCACCTAAAGGACTCTCAGTCCATGAGAAACAAGATTATTTGGTCTGATGAAACCAAGAATGAACATTTTGGCCTGAAAGCCAAGTGTCACAACTGGAGGAAACCTGGCACAATCTCTATGGTGCATGGTGGTGACAGCATCATGCTGTGGGGATGTTTTTCAGCGGCAGGGACTGGGAGACTAGTCAGGATCGAGGGAAAGATGAACGGAGCAAAGTACAGAGATCCTTGATGAGATCCTTGATGAAAACCTGCTCCAAGGTGCTCAGGACCTCAGACTGGGGTGAAGGTTCACCTTCCAACAGGACAGCGACCCTTAGCACAATGTCAAGACAACGCAGGAAAGGCTTCGGGAAATGTCTCAATGTCCTTGAGTGGCCAAGCCAGAGCCTGGACCAAATCGAGAGACCTGAAAATATCTGTGCAGCGATGCTCCCCCTCCAATCTAACAGAGCTTGAGAGGATCTGTAGAGAAGAATGGAAGAAACTATCCAAATACAGGTGTACCAGGCGTGTAGCGTCACACCCAAGAAAACTCGAGGCTGTAATCACTGCCAAAGGTGCTTCAACAGTGTATTGAGTAAAGGGTCTGAATACTTATGTAATTGTGATTATTTCATTTTTTTACAGATTTGCCCCATAAAGTACATGTTTTTGCATTGTCATTATGGGGTAATGTGTGTAGATTGATTCACATATATATACACTAACGTTCAAAAGTTTGGTGTCACTTAGAAATGTCCTTGTTTTTGAAAGAAAAGCAATTTTGGTCCATTAACTTCTTGGGGACCAGTGGGGTGCTAGCGGGCTCCTCAAAATCCAAAAGTTGAATTATTAAACATCCACCAATATACAAGTGTTCCATACTCATCAAAAGCTCTGTTTCTTGGCAATATCACAGCGTTGTCAGATTTCAAAAAGGCTTTACGGCGAAAGCAGCACATTTCATTGTTTGAGGGTAGCACCTCACATATTTTTCCAATAGCCATGTATCGATTAGCCATCATGGCACACACATAACACATTTCACAGCAAAAACAAATCAATTATCTGTTGAAGAACTTCTGCTGAGGTCATCCTAAGTGTCCAACGAAGACAATCCATGGTTCTTTTGTTAGAAAAAGTAACGTATTTTATCCATAAATCCTCCATTTGGTTCAGCGTTATAATCAGAAACGACAGCCTCCACTAGTCCATTGAAACGTGACCTTGAACTCGTTCATCTTATACCTATAAACTTGTCCAAGAACAATCAAACATAGTTTTAAATGTATCCTTAGGAACACTTTTACGTGTATTTACTATTATAAATCAACCGGAATATAAACTGATCGATAACGACGGTAAAAAAGACCCGCTTTCACGGGAACGCGCCCAGCCTACTGTTGTCATCAAGGGGGGACTTCCTTGTTTGGTCTTTTTCTCTGGTCTAACTCATCCAAAATGAAAAAAATACACTGTCTCGAGACTGTTGACATCATAAGGAAGCGACGAGTACTGCATTCATATGCCCTTATATGGTCATTTTCATTAGGGAGGGGTTCCCAAATGAGCAATGTGTCAAAATCACTTTTTCCAGGACAGAAATTCCTCGGGGTTTCGCCTGCTATATGTGTTCTGTTTTACTCACAGACAAATGGTTAACAGTTTTGGAAAATTCAGAGTGTTTCCTATCCAATGGTACCAAATATATGCATATCTTATTTTCTGAGCCTGAATGGGAGGCATTTTACTTTGGGCACGCCAGGCTCTCCAAAACCGACCCCTCAGCTGCCTCTCCCTAACAAGTTAAAATAACATAAAATTGATCAGAAATAGACATTGTTAATGTTGTAAATTACTATTGTACAGTAGCTGGAAATGGCAGATTTTAAAAGGCTAATTGATCATTAGAAAACACTTTTGCAATTATGTTAGCACAGCTGAAAACTGTTGTTCATATTAAGAATCAATAAAACTGGCCTTCTTTAGACAAGTTGAGTATCTGGAGCATCAGCATTTGTGGGTTCGATTACAGGCTCAAAATGGCCAGAAACAAATACTATCTTCTGAAACTCGTCAGTCTATTCTTGTTCTGAGAAATGAAGGCTATTCCATGCAAGAAATTGCCAAGAAACTGAAGATCTCGTACACCGCTGTGTACTACTCCCTTCACAGAACAGCGCAAACTGGCGCTAACCAGAATAGAAAGAGGAGTGGGAAGCCCCTGTGCACAACTGAGCAAGAGAACAAGTACTCTTTCCTTTTGCACTTTGGGTTCGCCATGTGCCTTTTGTTTATGAAGATATATTTTGAGCACAACAGCATTTGGGTTTCATCCCACTTTGATCTATGGTGCTTAAATAAATTCAGTAATTCTAAACCTGCGACTACCTCCTGCCTACTCCTCTCTACACCAGTGACACATTCCTTATGAAGCTGGTTGAGAGAATGTCAAGAGTGTGCAAAGCTGTTATCAAGGCAAAGGGTGGCTACTTTGAAGAATCTAAATCAAAAAAATATTTTTGGTTACTACATGATTCCATATGTTATTTTATAGTTTTGATGTCTTCACTATTATCTACAATGTAGAAAATAGTAAAAATAAAGAAAAACCCTTGAATGAGTAGGTGTGTCCAAACTTTTGACTGGTACTGTAGATTTACACAAAATTGTGTGGACAAATTAGTGGATTTGGCTATTTCAGCCACACCCGTTGCTGACAGGTGTATAAAATCGAGCACACCCCCATGCAATACCCATAGACAAACATTGGCAGTAGAATGGTCTTACTGAAGAGCTCAGTGACTTTCAACGTGGCACCGTTATAGGATGCCACCTTTCCAACAAGTCAATTTATCAAATTTCTGCCCTGCTACAGCTGCCCCAATCCACTGTACGTGCTGTTATTGTGAAGTGGAAACATCTAGGAACAACAACGGCTCAACTGCAAAGTGGTAGGCCACACACACCCACAGAACGCAACCGCCGAGTCTGTCCAAGGGTTGCAACACTCACTACCGAGTTCCGAACTGCCTCTGGACGCAATGTCAGCACAAGAGCTGTTCGTCGGGAGCTTCATGAAATGGATTTCCATGGCCTAGCAGCCGCACACAAGCCTAAGATCAACATGCGCAATGCCAAGCGTCGGCTGGAGTGGTATAAAGCTTGCCGCCATTGGACTCTGGAGCAGTGGAAACGTGTTCTCTGGAGTGATGAATCATGGTTCACGATCTGGCAGTCCGACAGATGAATCTGGGTTTGGCGGGGTTTGGCGGATGCCAGGAGAACGCTACCTGCCAGAATTCATAGTGCCGACTGTAAAGTTTGGGGAAGAAGGAATAATGGTCTGGGACTGTTTTTCATGGTTTGGGCTAGGCCCCTTAGTTCCAATGAAGGGAAATCTTAACGCTACAGCATACAATGACATTCTAGACGATTCTGTGCTTCCAACTTTGTGGAAAAAGATTGGGGAAGACCCTTTCCTGTTTCAGTATGACAATGCCCCTGCGGACAAAGCGAGGTCCATACAGAAATGGTTTGACGAGATCGGTGTGGAAGAACTTCACTGGCCTGCACAGAGCCCTGACCTCAACTCCATCAAACAACTTTGGGATGAATTGGAACGCCGACTGCGAGCCAGGCCTAATCGCCCAACATCAGTGCCCAACCTCACTAATGCTCTTGTGGCTGAATTGAAGCAAGTCCCAGCAGTAATGTTCCAAGATCTAGTGGAAAGCCTTCCCAGAAGAGTGGAGGCTGATATAGCAGCAAAGGAGGGACCAACTCCATATTAATGCCCATGATTTTACAATGAGATGTTTGACGAGCAGGTGTCCACATACATTTGGTCATGTAGTGTATTAATTATTATTATTATTATTATTATTATAAATACTCTCTGACATTGCTCATTCTGATATAACTTCTTAATTTTTTTAACAATTTATTTAGACTTTTTGGTTATTTTATTGCTAGATATTACAGCATTGTTGGAGCTAGAAACATCTGCAAATCTGTGTATGCAACAAATAAATGTTTATACTACAGTACACTGTATCAGGTTAAAACATTATCTTTCTGATCTGAGTCAGCTGTCAGTTCATTCAACATGAACTGCCAATAAAGATAACTATTTGAACTATCTATTAAAAAAGACGTCTGAAACAAGTCGGCTTTGTGGAAAAGAACATCAGTCATCATGTTTATACTTGGAAACTCTACAGTATGATTGACAGAGGGCCCTTAAATTGTTAAATCAAGGCCAGGACCCCATACAAGCAAGCCTCAGGCTTCACTCAGGCTTCACTTGGTTCACATGCTGTCTAATCCATAGTAACATATCTACAGATTACTTTGGAAATAAAATGGAGTCCTCATTTCCTGCAAAAACGTTGACGGCAATCTTGTTCCCTAACAGGCTATATGAACTCTCCAGTGGCGTATCCAAGGAGTTGCCCAGGGTGGCCTCCCCTGAAATCTGATTGGCCACCCCAGTGCCCCCCCTGAATATATTGATAATTCTGACTAAGACACACACCGACAGCAAGATTAATCAATCTCAGTAGCGAAAGACTCCTCTGTCTCAGTATGTGCATCTGATGCTGTCTGGCCTTGCTCAGACGCTGGACTTATTTTGGAGTAGACGAACGTACGCATGTAACTTACTTAACCTACTTTTTGAAGTGATTTGTTTGACAATCATAAAACATGACTGGTTGGTCTTCATGACACATTGAAAGGTAACATATTAATATGTACCTACATGTTCAACTAACCGGTGCCCCCCTGTATATAGTCTCGCTATTGTTGTTTTACTTTAATTACTTGTTACTTTTATTTCTTAATCTTATCCGTAAAATAAGATTACTGCATTGTTGGTTAGGGGCTCGTAAGTAAGCATTTCACTGTAAGGCCTACACTTGTTGTATTCGGCGCATGTAACTAATACAATTTGATTAGATTTTATGGTGGAATACATCTCATTCAATGCTGTCAGAGTGCCAGCCTCAGTCTGTGGTGGTATGTAAACAGCTCTCTAGGTAGATAGTGTGGTCTACAGCTTATCATGAGATACTCTACCTCAGGCGAGCAGTAACTCGAGACTTCCTTAGATATCAAGCACCAGATGTTATTTACAAAAATACATAGCCCCTTGTCTTACCAGACGCCACTGTTCTATTCTGCCAGTACAGCATATAACCAGCCAGCTGTATGTTGATAGTGTCGTCGTTCAGCCACAACTCCATGAATAAACATATTCCTACTATATAGTCTCAGAATGAACGTATTCTGACTATTATATTTCTTTGCTGTTATTCTTTTACAATGCATTTGTGAATGGAAACAGCTTGCATAGCAATAATTTGAAACATTAAGACCCCTGAGAGAGGAAAGGGCAAAATGGAAGATGTGTGAGAAAAAAACCTAAAAGTGCTCCCTTGCTGTGAGTTAGCGTATAAAGAAATAGCTGCTCATGGCGGAACTGTCTTCACTATCAGCTGAAATAACACATACTCCTACACACCCCTGACTGAGAAATTACTACAGCAGCCGGTCGAAAACATTGAATTTCATGACAGCTTATTTTAATTATGCCCTTCCCCGCAGTAGTCAGTTAAGCCCGGCATTGCATAAAAGTTTGAACTGACTCTTCCTCCATGTTTTCCCCATTAAACGGAGGAAACAGAATTTTCTCATTACAGTGAGTTAGTCACAGCCATTTTTGGTTAGCGCAGCAGCCGTACAAGGAAGTTTTATCAATGCGTTGTATTATGTAAGATTGACTGCAGGGGTGAGAAAAACCCACTTTGGCTATCAACTCCCTCGTCGAGAAATGGAAGAATCCTATGCAGGGGTGGTCACGGGCCAGAACCATTCAAATAGGGCCAAAAGTGCTGATGCGTTGTGGTAATGGATTTGTTTTCCCCTGAAACCCCTCTGCCGTCTCCTAGAAACAGTGGGGGCTTAGTTCCATTCACTTTCTGCTGCCTTGGCCACGTATTTTGATTAGGGGAAGGAAGTCCTTCACACAGCTATCCCGAGAATAATTGGCACAATGCCCTAGGAGGTCAAGAAAAAATATACCAATAAGCTTTGTACTTATCCCCACGGCGAGGTGCCGGCATGTAAAAGGATTGCAGCCAAGCATGGAATGTTATGTGCATTATTGCCACACATTGCAACAACAACGGTCGGGACGTCCCGTAAATCGTATTTCCTTTTTCTGTCTGCCACCTGACAGACAGCATTGCTGGGATAATTGATGAGTGCCATAATGTTCAAATTTGTTCAAATCGTTTCAGTCAGCAAGTTCAGAGGTCAACGTCTGACATCAAAGACCTTCAAATTGTCTTGAACTCCCAGCTCACCTGCTATGTTGACAAAAAAACACAATCATCCACATTCATCCGAACCATGTTTTTGTTGTGTTTTGTCTATGTACCTCCCTACATACTTTGCCTATTTGCTGGAATAGCAGCCGGAGGTGAAAATGCTTTTTGTTAATGTCCTGGCTGATGTGAGTGCATTGCAGCAGAGGAATCTCAGGGGCTAGTAGGGGGGACAGGGGATGAGGTAACCAGTGGCAGGGGCACAGGAACTGATGGCAGGCCTGCAGAGGTTGAGATGGGGAGGAGGTTGGCAAGATGCTGAGGTAGGAAATTAACCTTCAGGTCTTTTAACTGCTGCTGCTTGCTGCTACTGGCTGCTGCTGTTACCTCTCCAGCTCTATGGTCATGTGCATTAGGCTCAGTCTCTTTAAAAAATATATATATTTCACCTTTATTTAACCAGGTAGGCCAGTTGAGAACAAGTTCTCATTTACAACTGTGACCTGGCCAAGATAAAGCAAAGCAGTGCGACAAAAACAACACAGAGTTACACATGGGATAAACAATCGTACAGTCAATAACACAATAGAAAAATCTGTATACAGTGTGTGCAAATTAAGTAAGGAAGTAGGGCAATAAATAGGCCAATAGTGGAGAAGTAATTACAATTTAGCAATTTACACTGGAGTGATAGACGTGCAGATGAGGAAGTGCAAGTAGAAATACTGGAGTGCATAAGAGCAGAAAAACAAAAACAAATATGGGGATGAGGTAGGTAGTTGTTTGGTTGGACGGGCTATTTACAGATGGGCTGTGTACAGCTATATGGGTTGTGTACAGCCCATATAGCTGACACTAACAGTTAGTGAGGGAGATATAAGTCTCCAACTTCAGTGATTTTTGCAATTCGTTCCAATCATTGGCAGCAGAGAACTGTAAGGAAAGGCGGCCAAAGTAGGTGTTGGCTTTGGGGATGACCAGTGAAATACACCTGCTGGAACGCATGCCACGGGTGGGTGTTGCTATGGTGACCAGTGAGCTGAGATAAGAAAGAGCTATACCTAGCAAAGACTTATAGATGACCTGGAGCCAGTGGGTTTGGCGACGAATATGTAGCGAGGACCAGCCAACGAGAGCATACAGGTCGCAGTGGTAGGTAGTACAGTGGGGGAAAAAAGTATTTAGTCAGCCACCAATTGTGCAAGTTCTCTCACTTAAAAAGATGAGAGAGGCCTGTAATTTTCATCATAGGTACACTTCAACTATGACAGACAAAATTAGGAAAAAAAATCCAGAAAATCACATTGTAGGATTTTTTATGAATTTATTTGCAAATTATGGTGGAAAATAAGTATTTGGTCAATAACAAAAGTTTATCTCAATACTTTGTTATATACCCTTTGTTGGCAATGACAGAGGTCAAACGTTTTCTGTAAGTCTTCACAAGGTTTTCACACACTGTTGCTGGTATTTTGGCCCATTCCTCCATGCAGATCTCCTCTAGAGCAGTGATGTTTTGGGGCTGCCGCTGGACAACACGGACTTTCAAAGATTTTCTATGGGGTTGAGATCTGGAGACTGGCTAGGCCACTCCAGGACCTTGAAATGCTTCTTACGAAGCCACTCCTTCGTTGCCCGGGCGATGTGTTTGGGATCATTGTCATGCTGAAAGACCCAGCCACGTTTCATCTTCAATGCCCTTGCTGATGGAAGGAGGTTTTCACTCAAAATCTCACGATACATGGCCCCATTCATTCTTTCCTTTACACGGATCAGTCGTCCTGGTCCCTTTGCAGAAAAACAGCCCCAAAGCATGATGTTTCCACCCCATGCTTCACAGTAGGTATGGTGTTCTTTGGATGCAACTCAGCATTCTTTGTCCTCCAAACACGACGAGTTGAGTTTTTACCAAAAAGTTCTATTTTGGTTTCATCTGACATTCTCCCAATCCTCATCTGGATCATCCAAATGCTCTCTAGCAAACTTTAGACGGGCCTGAACATGTACTGGCTTAAGCAGGGGGACACGTCTGGCACTGCAGGATTTGAGTCCCTGGCGGCGTAGTGTGTTACTGATGGTAGGCTTTGTTACTTTGGTCCCAGCTCTCTGCAGGTCATTCACTAGGTCCCCCAGATCGAGGAAGATTATCAGTGGTCTTGTATGTCTTCCATTTCCTAATAATTGCTCCCACAGTTTATTTCTTCAAACCAAGCTGCTTACCTATTGCAGATTCAGTCTTCCCAACCTGGTGCAGGTCTACAATTTTGTTTCTGGTGTCCTTTGACAGCTCTTTGGTCTTGGCCATAGTGGAGTTTGGAGTGTGACTGTTTGAGGTTGTGGACAGGTGTCTTTTATACTGATAACAAGTTCAAACAGGTGCCATTAATACAGGTAATGAGTGGAGGACAGAGGAGCCTCTTAAAGAAGAAGTTACAGGTCTGTGAGAGCCAGAAATCTTGCTTGTTTGTATGTGACCAAATACTTATTTTCCACCATAATTTGCAAATAAATTCATTAAAAATCCTACAATGTGATTTTCTGGATTTTTTTTCCTTATTTTGTCTGTCATAGTTGAAGTGTACCTATGATGAAAATTACAGGCCTCTCTCATCTTTTTAAGTGAGAGAACTTGCACAATTGGTGGCTGACTAAATACTTTTTTTCCCCACTGTATATGGGGCTTTGGTGACAAAACGGATGGCACTGTGATAGACTGCATCCAATTTGCTGAGTAGAGTGTTGGAGGCTATTTTGTAAATGACATTGCGAAGTCAAGGATCAGTAGGATAGTAAGTTTTACGAGGGTTTGTTTGGCAGCATGAGTGAAGACGAAATAGGAAGCCGATTCTAGATTTAACTTTGGATTGGAGATGCTTAATGTGAGTCTGGAAGGAGAGTTTACAGTCTAGCCAGACACCTAGGTATTTATAGTTGTCCACATATTCTAAGTCGGAACCGTCCAGAGTAGAGATGCTAGTGCATTGGGCGGGTGCGGGAAGCAATCGTTTGAAGAGCATGCATTTCATTTGACTAGCATTTAAGAGCAGTTGGAGGCCACGGAAGGAGTGGTGTATGGCATTGAAGCTCGTTTGGAGGTTTGTTAACACAGTGTCCAAAGAAGGGCCAGAAGTATACAGAATGGTATCGTCTGCATAGAGGTGGATCAGAGAATCACCCGCAGCAAGAGCGACATCATTGATATATACAGAGAAAAGAGTGGGCCCGAGAATTGAACCCTGTGGCACCCCCATAGAGACTGCCAGAGGTCCGGACAACAGGCCCTCCGATTTGACACACTGAACTCTATCTGAGAAGTAGTTAGTGAACCAGGAGAGGCAGTCATTAGAGAAACCAAGGCTGTTGAGTCTGCCGATAAGATTGCAGTGATTGACAGAGTCTAGCCTTGGCCAGGTCGATGAAGATGGCTGCACAGTACTGTCTTTTGTCGATGGCGGTTATGATATCATTTAGGACCTTGAGCGTGGCTGAGGTGCACCCGTGACCAGCTCGGAAACCAGATTGCACAGCGGAGAAGGTACGGTGGGATTAGAAATGGTCGGTGATCTGTTCGTTCATTTGGCTTTCGAAGACATTAGAAAGTCAGGGCAGGATGGATATAGGTCTGTAACAGTTTGAGTCTAGAGTGTCCCCCCCCCCCTTTGTAGAGGTGGATGACCGTGGCAGCTTTCCAATCTTTAGTAATCTCAGACGATACGAAAGAGAGGTTGAACAGACTAGCAATAGGGGTTGCAACAATTGCGGCAGATAATTTTAGGAAGAGAGGGCCCAGATTGTCTAGCCCAGCTGATTTGTAGGGATCCAGATTTTGCAGCTCTTTCAGAATGTCAGCTGTCTGGATTTGGGTGAAGGAGAAGTGGGGGGGGGCTTGGGCCAGTTGCTGCGGGGGGTGCAGAGCTGTTGGCCGGGGTTGGGGTTAGCCAGATGGAAAGCATGGCCTGCCGTAGAGAAATACTTATTGAAATACTCAATTATTGTGGATTTATCAGTGGTGACAGTGTTTCCTAGTCTCAATGCAGTGGGCAGCTTATTCTCCATGGACTTTACAGTGTCCCAAAACTCTATTTCTTTCACTTCCTCTCAACCCTCATCTGTTTCTCATCATGCCCTTGTAACATTATAGATGCGTGTGGACAACTACGTACACACCATACGGTCCAGTCAGAGAGATAATCATATCAGTTTGAAGAATAGTTCATTCAAACACTAGTGGATAATGATAGAAAAGCAAAATATATGATCCGACCACTGCAGTGAACTTAATGCTTGAAGACTTTCTTGACCATTGAAAAGATGCTATAAATTCTTTGCTTCCAATATTTATATTACAAATACCCCCATTCTCTTTCTCCATCTTCCCAATTACTTGAAGGTCAATGGTTACTTGCTCCCAGAATGTGGCAGTAATGTGATGTGCATGCACATCCAATGTAGCGTTCAGTGTAGTGTCAGCTCTTATCTGGGCTTGTTGTCTCGGCTGAGCTCCGAGTCTGTACGATGGTAGATGCCCATATGTAATGTGATCATCTGCCTCCTCCAGGGCATGGTGCCGGTCTCGTTACTGGATCAGAGGCTTTGGCTTCTTCTCCATTCTGGCAGGTTTGGCCCGGGGGTGAGGGGGGTTCTTGATCGCAAAGCCGTGGCTGTCCATTTTATTTGCCCGACACAAACACTCTGGTGCATTGTTGTGTGTTTGGTCAGTGGAGTTGAGACTGGCGTAGTCTTCTAGCGTATATTCTTCCCTCCAGTTCAAAGTCGACTGCGCTAGTCGAGGGACACTGCTGTCTGGTCAGTTGGAAAGTTATACTGTTTACTGTAGTTTTATGCTGATGTTATACTGATAGGGGACTAGTTCCTTCAGGGACGCCAATGGTTCTGCACAGTCAAAACTGCTTTATGCACAGTCAAAACTGCAAAACCCAAACTACAAAGAGGGGTGATAGAGAGACTAGAAGTGGGTAGTTCTGAAAGTCATGTCAAATTGGGGAAGAGATAAGGTCTGCTGAAGACAGAGAGGGTAAGGATGTGAAGACGTGTAGGGTAGGCTGGAGCAGGTCATCTTCGGGGTGGTTTGAGAAATGGGGAGCTGGAAAGAGACAAATGTAGAGGAGCGAGTTTCCCAAAAGTCTTGATACTAACGTGTACTTAATTTCTCTTGACAACCCAGATACACATCACTCATAGAAAAGCCAAGTTCTTTACTTGACAAAATAATGTTTTGTCTCCACAGAGTAGACTGTCAACCGTAGATGTTTTTTACTTATACTTTCTTGCAGCTGTGATACCATTACATTATGTAATACATCACAAAGTGTGTACAGTATAACTACTGACTATCTTTCTTTGCTCAGAATGTTTTCCCAAAATGTGTTTGTTTGTTTTCCTCAACATTCAACGTAGAACTTCTCCCATGGCCACAGCCTTACACATTTAAGTGAACACTTTCGCTGCTCCTACTTCAGTACTCATGTCAGCTTTTGCTTGAAAAAGCATCAGCCCAAATTTAGACTGAGAGGAGCACCATGGGAGCCTGGCAAGCTGTCTTTGTTAAAGAACGGATAAATGAGAAATGACTTGCGTGTGGTGTTGTGACTGGCTGGTTGATTTCATCATTCTGCTGAATCTTGAGAAACAATAATGAAACATCTGCTCTGTGCAGCTGACATGCAGTCTTCAGTGGAAAAATAAGTAAAGTGACAATAGAGTTAGTTATTTTATCAAAATGTGTCTTCTGTCTAGTGTAAAGAGAACATCTGCATTGGAATGCTTATAAAAAAAATGGGCCAATTTCTGTATAATTGCGGAAAACAAGATGTAGCAATGATTTGCTCTTGTACAGAATTGTGAGAGCATTTAGCCTAAACATGTCATATGCTATTTTTATGGGGATAACTATTTCTTTATGGCTTTCAGATGGGCCTATAATCCATTCCAGCGATGGAGCTCATACTATTTTCCCAGTACTCTCCCTTGGGAGTATTCAAATAAACAACCATAGTTTACTAGAGAAAGTAGCCAGACTGACTTAACAGCTAATTTCAATTTAGATGCATCAATAAAGCAGTAACAAATAGGTTCCAGCTTTCATCTTGACACAAAGCTACCTTTTATTAGCAGTGCACAGTAATGGTTTCGGTCCTTGATGCCAGAATGAAATCTGGAATCATAATATTATATGAACCATCCACATGAACTTTTTATCCTTTTATGGCATGATGTCATTATATTTTGGCACTGAATCTATATAACAGAGTTTGATGAATGATATACAGAAGTGTCTTCTTTGATATTTCCTTTCAACACCACCATGGTCAGTGATATTATGTGATATTATTACAGCCAATGTGACATCTGTGAAGCCGATATTGGAAATTAAAGTACATTTCTCATTGGAACCCATACAATGGTCTACTTTGGCACCCAAGTCAGCCTTACCAGTTTACATTATCTACAGTTGTTCAATGACATTTTCTTATCTGGTAGCAAAGAACATTTTCAAATTCAACTTCTCATAATCTTACCAGAGATGTTTTATCCAGGCCAGCACTTGATTTTGAAAGTTTTCTATTTCGTCATTCACAAAGTACTGTAGCAAGAGATCTGAACTTGGGTGTTTCAATGGTGATCTTGCAACAACACTCTTAGAAAAAAAGGTGCTATCTAGAACCTAAAAGGGTTTTTCAGCTGTCCCCATGGGAAAACCCTTTGAATAACCCTTTTTGGTTCCAGGTAGAACCCTTTTTATTTTGTACCCCTTTTTCTCCCCAATTGGTAGTTACAGCTTTGTCCCATTGCTGCAACTGCCATACGGACTCGAGAGAGGCGAAGGTTGAGAGACAATTGTCCTCCAAAACATGACCCTGCCAAGCCGCACTGCTTCTTGACACACTGCTCGCTTAACCCGTAAGCCAGCTGCACCAGTGTGTCGACAGGAAACATTGTGCAACTGGCGGCTGTGTCAGCGTGCATGCGCCCGGCACCCCACAGGACATCCCAGGCCGGCCAAACCCTCCCCTAACCCGGGTTGACGCTTGGCCAATTGTGCGCTGCCTCAGCGGTCTCCCTGTCACAGCTGGCTGCGACACAGCCCGGGATCGAACTCGGGTCTGTGGTGATGTCTCAAGCACTGCGTTGCAGTGCCTTAGACTGCTGCGACAGTCGGGAGGCCAGGTAGAACCCTTTTGAGTTCCATGTGGAACCCTTTACACAGAAGGTTCTACATGGAACCCAAAAGAGTTCTACCTGGAACCAGAAAGGGTTCTCCTACGGTGACAGACGTAGAATCCTTTTGGAACCCTTTTTTCTAAGAGTGTGTTTTTTTGTGTGTTATCAGATAATTTATTTGCCTATATGCTATACTGGTATGTTTTCTGTCCTTTAGAATTAATTGAAGAGCACCAATAAATAGCAAGCAATTGAATGAAAGAAGTGCATCAAATATTTGCCCCTGACATTATAATTTCTAATGTGCATAGGACATACAGTGTGTTCACACCCCTTTACTTTTTCCACATTGTGTTGTGTTACAGCCTGAATGGATTAAATTGAGATTCTGTGTCACGGGCCTACACACAATGCCCCATGTTGTAAAGTGGACATACAGTCAATAACACAATATAAAAATATATGTACAGTGTGTGCAAATGTAGTAAGATTAGGGAGGCAATAAAGGCAATAAATAGGCCATTGATGTGAAATAATTACAATTTAGCATTAACACTGGAGTGATAGATGTTCAGATGATGATGTGCAAGTAGAAATACTGGGGTGAAAAAGAGTAACAAACTAAAAAATAACAATATGGTAATGAGGTAGTTGGGTGTGCTATTTACAGATGGGCTGTGTACAGGTACAGTGACCAGTAAGCTGCTCTGACAGCTGATGCTTAAAGTTAGTGAGGAAGATATGAGTCTCCAGCTTTAGTGATTTTTGCAATTCGTTCCAGTCATTGGCAGCAGAGAACTGTAAGGAAAGGCGGCCAAAGGAGGTGTTGACTTTGGGGATGACCAGTGAAATATACCTGCTGGAGTGCGTGCTACGGGTGGGTGTTGCTATGGTGACCAGTGAGCTGAGGTAAGGCGGGGCTTCACCTAGCAAAGACTTATAGATGACCTGGAGTCAGTGGGTTTGGTGACGGATATGTAGCGAGGACCAGCCAACGAGAGCATACAGGTCGCAGTAGTGGGTAATATATGTGGCTTTGGTGACAAAAAGGATGGCACTGTGACAGAGTCAAAAGCTGTTGGCCAGGGTAGGGGTAGCCAGGTGGAAAGCATGGCTAGCCGTAGAAAAATACTTATTGAAATGATCGATTATCGTAGATTTATCGGTGGTGACAGTGTTTCCTAGCCTCAGTGCGGTGGGCAGCTGGGAGGAGGTGCTCTTATTCTCCATGGACTTTACAGTATCCCAAAACTTTTTGGAATTAGTGCTACAGGTTGCAAATTTCAGTTTGAAAAAGCTAGCCTTAGCTTTCCTAACTGACTGTGTATATTGGTTCCTGACTTCCCTGAAAAGTTGCATATCGCGGTTGCATATTGTTTTTGTGCTGGTCAAGGGCAGTCAAGTCTGGGGTGAACCAAAGGCTATATCTGTTCTTAGTTCTACATTTTTTGAATGGGGCATGCTTATTTAAGATGGTGAGGAAAGCACTTTTAAAGAGAAACCAGGCATCCTCTACTGACGGGATGAGGTCAATATCCTTCCAGGATACCCGGGCCAGGTCGATTAGAAAGGCCTGCTCGCTGAAGTGTTTTAGGGAGCGTTTGACAGTGATGTGGGGTGGTTGTTTGACCGCGGTCCCATTACGGATGCAGGCAATGACTGCCCTTTGGCAGTGATCGCTGAGATCCTGGTTGAAGACAGCAGAGGTGTATTTAGAGGGCAAGTTGATCAGGATGATATCTATGAAGGTGCCCATGGTTACGGATTTAGGGTTGTACCTGATAGGTTCCTTGATCATTTGTGTGAGATTGAGGGCATCTAGCTTAGATTGTAGGACGGTGTGTTAAGCATATCCCACATTAGGTCACCTACAGTACGAACTCTGAAGATAGATGGGGGAAATCAATTCACATATGGTGTCCAGGGCACAGCTGGGGCTTGAGGGGGGTCTATAACAAGCGGCAACGGTGAGAGACTTATTTCTGGAAAGGTGGATTTTTAAAAGTAGAAGATCAAATTGTTTGGGCACAGACCTGCATAGTATGACATAACTCTGCAGGCTATCTCTGCAGTAGATTGCAACTCCGCCCCCTTTGGCAGTTCTATCTTGTCGAAAAATTTTGTAATTGGGGATGGAAATTTCTGAATTTTTGGTGGCCTTCCTAAGCCAGGATTCAGACACGGCTAGGACATCAGGGTTGGCGGAGTGTGCTAAAGCAGTGAATATAACAAACTTAGGGAGGAGGCTTCTGATGTTAACATGCATGAAACCAAGGCTTTTACAGTTACAGAAGTCAACAAATGATAGAGCCTGGGGAATAGGAGTGGAACTGGGGGCTACAGGGCCTGGGTTAATCTTTACATCACCAGAGGAACAGAGGAGGAGTAGGATAAGGGGCTAAAGGCTATAAGAACTGGTTGTCTAGTGAGTTGGGAACAGAGAGTAAAAGGAGCAGATTTCTGGGCGTGGTAGAACAGATTCAGGGCATAATGTACAGACAAGGGTATGGTAGGATGTGAGTAATGTGGAAGTAAACAAAGGCATTGAGTGATGCTGAGAGAGGTTGTGTCTGTGGAGGCACCAGTTAAGCCAGGTGAGGTCTCCCCATGTGTGGGACAAAAGAGCTAACTAAGGCATGTTGGGTGGGGCTGGGGGCTCTACAGGGAAATAAAACAATAATAAATAACCAAAACAGCAGTAGACAAGGCATATTGACATAAAGTCAAAGTCACCATTATTAGTCAGTTGTACAACCGAATGCCTTCAACTGAAATGTGTCTTCAGCATTTAATCCATCCCCTCTGAATCAGAGAGGTGCGGGGGGCTGCCTTAATCGACATCCACATCTTCGGCGCCCAGATTTTTCCCTTGTCAGCTCGGGGATCCAAACTTGCAACCTTGCGGTTATAAGTCCAACGCTCTAACCACTAGGCAACCTGCCGCCCAACCACTAGGCTACCTGCCGCCCATTAGGGTGTGGCATGTGTAGCCGAGTGATCATAGGGTCCAATGAGCAGCAATAGGTGTGTCAGGCAGCCGTTCGGTGATCGCTACTACGCTAGGTGAGCTGGAGACACAGCGATTCAGAAAGCTAGCGGGCCGTGGCTAGCAGATGGGTCTTTGGCGACATCACAACAGAAAAGCCTGTTAAAACCACCTCGGACGATTACGTCGGCAGACTGGCAGGTATTGACCGAGCTGAAGCTGGCTGGTGTCCGAGTTAATGGTGAAGACCACTAGCAGTGGCTAACTGACTACTAGCTAGTAGCTAGTTAGCTGGCTAGCTTCTGATGGGGGTTCCGGTTCTAAAGTATAAAAATAGCAGATCCATACCACATTGGGTGAGGTGGGTTGCAGGGAAGTATATTCAGTTCATAGATGTGAGATTAAAATATATACGAAAAAACTAGTAAAATGACTATTTACACGGGACAAGACAAACACACGTCCGACTGCTACGCCATCTTGGATTTAGTTTTAGTATTCAACCCCTTTGTTATGGCAAGCCTAAATAAGTTCAGGAGTAAAAAAGTCACATAATACTGTAAGTTGCATGGACTCACTCTGTGTGCAACAATAGTGTTTAACGTGATTTTTGAATGACTACCTCATCTCTGTACCCCACACATACAATTATCTGTAAGGTCCTTCAGTCGAGCAATGAATTTCAAACATAGATTCAACAACAAAGACCAGGGACATTTCCCAATGCCTTGCAAAGAAGGGCACCGATTGGTAGATGGGTAAAAAAAAGAGCAGACATTGAATATCCCTTTGAGCATGGTGAAGTTAATTACACTTTGGATGGTGTATCAATACCACCCAGTCACTATAAAGTCACTACAGGCGTCCTTCCTAACTCAGTTGCTGGAGAAGAAGGAAACCGCTCAGGGATTACCCCATGAGGTCAATTATAACTTTAAAACAGTTACCTAGCTTAATGGATGTGGTAGGAGAAAACTGAACAACATTGTAGTTATCAAAATATTAACCTAAATGACAGAGTGAAAAGAAGAAATTCTGTACAGAATAAAAATATTCCAAAACTGAAAGAAATGTGGCAAATAAATTAACTTTATTTTCTGAATTAAAGTGGTATGTTTGGGGCAAATCCAACACATCACTGAGTACAACTTCATATTTTCAAGCAAGGAGGTGGCTCCTTGTCATCGGCAAGGACTAGGGAGTGTTTTTAAGATAAAAATAAATGTTATAGAGCTAAGAACAGATGAAAATCCTAGAGGAAAACCTGGTTCAGTCTTCTTTCCAACAGACTCTGGGACATAAATTCACCTTTTAGCAGGGCAATAATATTAAACACAAAGACCAATATAAACTGGAGTTGCTTACGAAGACTACATTGAATGTTCCTGAGTGGCCTAGTTACAGTTTTGACTGAAATTGGCTTGAAAATCTATGGCAAGACTTGAAAATGTCTGTCTAGCAATAAAACAACCAACTTGACAGAGCTTGAAGAATTTTTTAAGAATAATGTGCAAATATTGTACAATCCAAGTGTGCAAAGTACTTAAAGAGTTACCCAGAAAGACTTGTGCTGTAATCGCTGGCAAAGGTGATTCTAACATATGTTGACTCAGGGGTGTGAATACTTACATTATGTACTGTCAATGAGAAATTTGCTAACATTTCTGAAAACAAGTTTTCTCTTTGTCATTATGGGGTATTGTGTGTTAATGGTTGAGATTTGTTTTTATTTAATACATTTTTTATTCAGGCTGTTACACAACAAAATGTTGGGTTATGAATACTTTCTGAAGGCACTGTACAGGTAACACTTGAGTAAATGAGGGATACAAAGTACAGTATATTGAAAGCAGGTTCTTCCACACAGGTGTGAAATTAACATCCCATCCTGCTTAGGGAACATGTATAAAAATCCTGAGCAGGCCAGGAAGAAGAAAAGATCTTTGAACTTTAGAAAATTGTTGGGCACGTCTGGCAGGAGCTTCAGTGACGAAGACTGCTCAACTTGTTGTTGTTTCACAATATGCCGTGGCCATCTTAGTCAACAGATTTCAACCCAATTGAACACAAATGCAATATTCTGGAGCGGCGCCTGTGGCAGCGTTTTCCATCACCATCAACAAAACGCCAAATTATGGAGTTTCTGGTGGAAGAATTGTGTTGCATCCCACCAATAACGTTCCAGATTGTAGAGTCTATGCCAAGGTGCATTTAAGCTCTTCTGGCGGCTCGTGGTGGCCCAACCCTATATTAAGTGTTTCCTTTATTTTGTCATCTACCTGTAGGTTGGACAGAAGGGAATCTTACAGACTGTGCTTTGAAAGGGCAATCTGGAATTGCTACATCCATTTTTGCTTGTTTATAAGACTGTTATAAGATTGTTTAGAAACAATCAAGAAAAACATTATTGTAAACAAAGAATGTATAGTTTCAAAACATGCTTCAAACTATAATTTTAATCTCATGGCTGGTCAGTCCTTGCTCCATTTATGAATTTGAGAGTGGCACATTTATCCAGCGCCATCCTCAGCTGTTTAACAAAAAAATGTAGTCTCTGCTTTGTTGTTGTTTGAATCCTAGATTGCCTCTTTAAATACTGATAAAGGGTCTAAGATATTTGGATACAATGTTGCCTTTCCAGAGTTCTGAGGGGCTGTTTGTTATATATATATATATATATATATATATATATATATATATATATATATATATATACAGTTGAAGTCGGAGGTTTACATAAACCTAAGCCAAATACATTTAAACTCAGTTTTTCACAATTCCTGACATTTAATCCTAGTAAAAATTCCCTGTCTTATGTCAGTTATGATCACCACTTTATTTTAAGAATGTGAAATGTCAGAATAATAGTAGAGAGAATGATTTACTTCAGATTTTTTTTCTTTCATCACATTCCCAGTGTGTCAGAAGTTTACATACACTCAATTAGTATTTGGTAGCATTGCCATTAAATTGAGTAACTTGGGTCAAACGTTTCGGGTAGCCTTCCACAAGCTTCCCACAATAAGTTGGGCGAATTTTGGGGGGGGGGTTCACACCTAGCTCGGTTATTAAACAATTCTTAGGAAAGGTTGAATAGTCTATCCTGCTATGCTTGTGAAAAACCAATAATAATACTTTTCCCTTTCCACATGATAACCTCTTCCAGCTAGGGTCCCATTTTCCGAATTTTCGCCTGTCTGACGTGCCCAAAGTTAAATGCCTACCACTCATGGCCAGAAACTAGGATATTTACATATTTAGTACTATTGGATAGGAAACACTCTGAAGTTTATAAAACCATTAAGATATAGTCTGTGGCTATTCCAGAACAGATTTAGCAGGCAAAAACCAGAGAAATTTCTGTCCGAATTTATTTTTCTTTGGCTCTCCTCTCATTTTGAAGCCCATGTAATATTTTTCTATGGGGAATAGGACCGAGGTTGCAGTACTTATGGCTTCCACTAGATGTCAACAGTCTCTGGAAAGGGTATGGAGGAAAAAGCTCTGACCAGATCCTTAGAGAGAGAGAATTACTACGGGTAGGGAAAATAGGTAAACAGGCGTGCACGTTCACGAAGCGTGAACGCAAGCCAGCGACCAACTTTCTTTTAGATCTTTTAACGTTTCACTTACGTTCTTGTAAAATATGATCGCTATTATTCATAAAAGAATACATAAGGATGCATTATTAATGATATTTGATTTGTTTGTGAAAAAGATGAGAGGTATAATTTGAACGCGATCCCTTCACTGTAAAACGGCGAGTAGACTGACAATGCTTGGTGGAGTAGCTGAGCGTAACGTGCCAAAAACAACGGATATTTATGGATATAATTATTTACTTTTTCTAACAAAAGAACCATGGATTATCTTGTTTGGACACTTGGGAAGACCTCAGAAGAAGTTATTTGAAAGGTAAGCGATTTATATTAGCTGTGATATGGATATTTTGAGAACCGAGCTGGATATGAATTTATGCTAATGTGGAAAATATGTGAGGTACTAGCCTCAAACAATCAAATGTAGTGCTTTCGCCGTAAAGCCTTTTTAAAATCTGACAACGCAGTGATATTGCCAAGAAGCAGAGCTTTTGATGGCTATGCAACACTATGCAACACTTGTATATCGAAGTTAAATATTACGAATATGTATTACGAATATGTATTTTGAATTTGGCGCGTTATGTTTGCTCTGAAAACGATCCCGCTAAAGGGATCGGCGCGCTAAGAGGTTAAAGATTCCAATTGATAAAGTGTTTTTAGCCACAATCGGCCCCAACCCCAATTAGTACATTTGGGCACGGTCGATAGCGTGCTGGACTTGGGGCTAGAATGTTGAGGGTTTTGAAACCTGCTCCCTGCATGTTTCATTACATTATTATGCTGGTCTCAGAGCAAATATTCTGGATTGTTACTCCCATTTGGTTCCTCGCTCTCTTCCACGCGTCATTCAGCACACTTCTGGGCGTGCTGGCAGGATGTACTGTTTTTATTCTGTATATATGAATTACAAAGCAGCCTTTACTTAAATCATGTTTCTAGTCTATTGCATAGTTACAATGTGTAATCATTGATGTCCCAGGAGCAGGAGTGGTAAACACTGTTAACCTCTTGCCGCACGGATCCCGTGAGCGGGATCATTTTTCGAAAAAAACAAAGCGCGCCAAATTCAAAATAAGAATTCATAATATTTAACATTTATAGAAATACAAGTGTTGCACATGGTCACAAAGATTAGAGTCTTGGTAATCTAAATCTGTTGTCATATTTCAAAAAGGCTTTACGGCGAAAGCAAAACATTTGATTATCTGAGGTCAGTACCTCACACAAAAATAGCTTTTTCAACCAGCACTGGTGACACAAAATCACAAATTAAAGATATAAAACTCACTTACTTTTCAATTCAGAAATCCACAGGAAACACCTCTGTCAAAACGACGACAGAAAAGTCCAAATTGCTCCCGGTAAACTTAGTCTATTTTTGTCAAACAAAGACTCTATATAATTCTTAGATTGTCTAAAATGTTAATAAACGCTAAAACTTCACGCGGAAACAACTATGTTCAATAGACAAGGTAAATTCCCACGCGAGTGCTCTCCCCAGAACGCGCCCAAACACTGTTTTTCTTCCGGCGCACTCTTTCCTCCATGTGAAAAACATATTCATTTTTCAAAATACAAGCCCAAAGCCATCAATAGTAGACTGTTACCATATAGGGGAAGCCATAGGAATAGGAAAATGGTGGATGGATTCAATGCTTTTTAATAGCTTTTCAAAATAAGAGCATGGGAGCAGATTATTTTTTTTGTGGTCGGATTCCCTTCGGGTTTTCGCCTGCCAAATCAGTTCTGTTATAGCCACAGGCATAATTTTAACGGTTTTGGAAACTTCAGAGTCTTTTCTATCCAAAGCTACTAATTATATGCATATCCTAGCTCTGGGCCTGAGTGACAGCCTGTTTACTTTGGGCACGTCAGACAGGCATAAACTAGGAATTCTGCCCCCTAGCTGTAAGTCTATAATTGTAATACATACATGCAGACACAGCATCATTCACAGAATGGAGTTTGATACACCTGGTATTGGATATGACAGAAAAAATACTTGCTAAATGGTGATTTCCGTAAATTAACTTTATGACAAAAAATATGCACAATCGTTTGTCTCTACATTAACTAAAATTTTCCTCTCAATTGTAAATGTTTTGCTTGACTCGTTATGAATACTTACATTTGCTTCCCCCGTAATGTTTTGTCAGCCATCTTTGCTGAAGAAAGTCACCAGGGACAGGTGGCTCGTGTCAAATTTGTCATTGGAACCACTCGGCATGATTGGTCATATACAGTAAAAACCTTGGGACCAAAATGCATAATGAGTGCTCTAACTCCCCCTTGTGGTGGTCTGGAGCAATGAAGCTGTGATGCTGGGTACATCTAAGTCGCGCGGTGTAAGCTCGCAACTTTTAAAAGAGGAACCACTGTAGTGACTGGAACGAGCTGCAAAAAACACTCAAACTGGACAGTTTTATCTCAATCTCTTCATTCAAAGACTCAATCATGGACACTCTGACTGACAGTTGTGGCTGCTTTGCGTGATGTATTGTTGTCTCTACCTTCTTTACCTTTGTGCTGTTGTCTGTGCACAACAATGTTTGTACCCTGTTTTGTGCTGCTACCATGTTGTGCTGCTGCCATGTTGTGTTGCTACCATGCTGTGTTGTCATGTGTTGCTGCCATGCTATGTTGTCATCTTAGGTCTCTCTTTATGTAGTGTTGTGTTGTCTCTCGTCGTGATGTGTTTTGTCGTGTATATATATATTATTTTATTTTATAGAAATTTTTTATCCCAACGCCCATCACCCACAGGATGCCTTTTGCCTTTTGGTAGGCAGTCATTGTAAATATGAATTTGTTCTTAATTGATTTGCCTAGTTAAATAAAGGTTAAATAAAATTGAAATAAATAAATAAAGTAAATTATGGATGTGAATTCGCCATAGAAAGAATAAGATGAAGCTCCAGTAATATGGATAACTATTCAAAGATAGCTGATATGCAATTTCTTACATTGTAATGGACACGGTGCAACCATTGGTAGGTAGGTAGGCTGCTGGCAGGCTTCGGCTACGGTACAGCAAAGCCAAGTCAGCCCGTGCTCATGGTTCTCACAGGGGAAGTGAAATGATAGTGTCAAGCTCGTGTATAGCGGGTGCAGAAAGTCAGGCGCAGGAGAACAGTACTGAGTGAGCAAAACTTTACTCAATCAAAATAAACAGGCAAAAAAAACGCTAAACGCGTAAAATACAAATAACTTGCCATGCGCAACACAGGCGAGGCATAACATTAAATGCACCAACCGGAAAACAACTTCACAATAAACAAACACACACAAGGACATGGGGGGGGAAAACAGATGATGATGGGGCATGCAAACCAGGTGTGTGAAAAACAAGACAAGACAAATGGATAATGAAAAGTAGATCGGTGATGATTAGAAGACCGGTGACGTCGACCGCCGAATGCCGCCCGAACAAGGAGAGGAGCCGACTTCGGCTGAAGTCTTGACAGATAGGGTACAATGACTTTGCTATTGATCGTGCAAACCGCAAATCTCATGTACGTATCATAGTTTGAGTAAAATTATGACTTGATTTAAATTGTTGTGCAACATCATGTGTTAGCTCTGGCCATCATCTGCTATTAGATAAAGCACAGTGATAATACAATAAGTTTTTGTATAAATACAAAATATCTAACGTTGTATTCCCATTTTAACTTTGTTGTGCTTTTAAATGGTTGAAAGCGCAGTAATAACATATTAGATCTGGCCGTGTCCGAATGCCCATACTTGCGTCCTCAATAGTAGGCCGTTGGAGTATGCGAAAAAATATATAGTTTAACCCTTGTGTTGTCTTAAGGGTCAGAAATGACCCACCACTATGTTTAATAGCAGAGAAAACCCACTAAATAATATTTTTTCAACTTGAAATTTGATGACTTTTCCTTAAACATCAAACATTAAACAAGTTAAACATTAGAAAAAGTTAAACATCGCCTTTGTTCATATTTCCATGAAAGCTGTACACCACCAGGGTACAAAGATTGTCTTAGGGTCCCGGCAGTTATAAAATAATTTGCACACCACAAAAACCACAAATACACACTCACTCACAATGAGAAATTGAGATTATGTGTGCTACTGATTTCAACTCAGCCAGCAGCTCCTGAAGAGGAAGATCACCATGGTTGGCACAGTTAGAAAGAACAAGCCTGAGCTCCCCCCTGCACTCCTCACAACAAGGGGGAGAGAGGCCTTCTCATCAAAGTTTGCCTTCACCCCCACCACACTCTAGTTTCTTACCTCCCAAAGAGGAACAAGAATGTGGTCCTCCTGAGCACACTGCACATAACGGCTGAGATCAGTGATCGTGAGGACAGGAAGCCAGCCATCATCCTGGACTACAGCCACAACAAAGGAGGAAAGGACAACCTGGACAAGGTGATTGGAACTTACAGCTGCAGGAGGATGACTGCACGCTGGCCCCTGGTCATCTTCCATAATATCATTGATGTGTCCTCATGCAATGCCGTCGTGATATGGAACAAGATCAACCTTACCTGGATGCCTGATAAGCGGAACAAGAGGAGGGTGTTCATGGAGCAGCTGGAAAAGGCACTTGTAATCCCACACATTCAAAGAAGGGAGCGCCTCCCCCACACAGTAGTCTCTGCAGCACTGAAAGCTGTTCAGGGGGCTGAATCTTGTCCTGATCCACCTGAGCTGGGGCAGGCAAGAGGAGGAGATGTCAATTCTGCCCCCCAAACAAATACTATGTGCTTTGCATGTAAGAAATACATCTGCAAAGTCCATGCACACACACATGCATACTGTCATACATGTGCTAATTAGAGTTGATTGATTTATGTTCTTCACATTTTTGTTTTGTGTCTATTATCTTATTTTATTCTTATTTATTGTTGTTGTTTGCCCACACCCACAAGGTGTATAATGTTTCAAAAAATGGGAGAAGACTAGTATTTTGTAGTTGAATTCCTCATTGCACAGTACATAAGAATATATCACTATGTTGCCAAAAGAGTTCAAGACTTATTTTGTCCCTTCAATAAAATGCATTAAAATCTACTTTCTGCACATGTATGCTACTTTCCTAGTCTATACAAGTGCTATCTCTTGCTAAAAATTGTATGTTAACACCTATGCAGTACCTTTAGCAATAATAATAATAAACCTCTACTTTAGTAAAGAAAACAATTATGACAGGTGTGTTGCAATAAAAACAAGTGGTGTCCACTGAATAAATGCAGTCATTCTGCATTGTGAAAAGGGAAAACCCAGATATTCCCAAAGTTTGTGATGAATGACAGGTTGTTTCTTCATGGAAAATAGAATTTTGGTTAAAAATTCAATTAAGTTGCTTTATTATTCAATGCACACCTTTCCACAATGCATTGGAAGAGGTGGGCTGTGAGGCCCTAGTTGTCTGCATGCAGCCAAACAACAAAACTAGGCTACTTAATAGGGAAGATGCCGAATAGCGAAGCATCTGCGGTGGTGTTCAAATGTAGACTAAGTAGTTAAATGGATCACAAGTAGCCTATTGCATCGTATGCTACATCTTTGAAAAAGATGTAGTCTTTTTTTACCCAAAGTGAATTACTGTTTTCTCATTGAAAAGTGATTCTTGTTCTCTTGGCCATCTTTTGATTTCTGAATGTGTCTGCACCAGGGACTCGGGATGTGGCTGCGTTATTGATGTTATGTTAATCAGGCCTTTTGATTTGAACATATGGATTGTTTCAGTTTTGTAGGCTAGGCTATCTATTGAATTATTTAATTTATGGATAAAGCCTTAGCAGTCATTCTGATCGCGTTCCCAATGATCAGTGCTTTAGGTTATTATGTTGCTGTCCAGTGGTTCTGAATTTCTGATGCACCCGACTGTCCACGTTTTTCTGTGCAATAGCCTTTTGATTTGAACATTTGAAAAGTTTTGGTGTGTACTAGGCTATTTGATTTAATTTATACTGTATATGTTACAGCACTTTTGTTTCACTAATAAATATGTTGAAATGGAACCAAATGATCTATTTCTGTCTTCAGTCCATTTTAAATAGGACAAATGGGCTATATTAACTACGGTATAGGTTGAATGTTATAGTCTGTCTAAACCAGCCTGAGTAGGCCTATAATGCAATTTCTATTTTATTCAGAGTTTAGAGATCAAATGGGAAATTAGCTATTATCAGGCTGGTTAATGCGATGCATGTCTGTTGAATTTGGAAAAATCCACCCGCACTCGGCCCCGCCCCACCTACTCACACAGGAACCGCTACTGCGTTGTGTCTGTGGCATACTGCATACTTAAACTAAATAGTATGTGAAGATGAATACATTTAATGCAGTTTAAGTATGTAGTACTCTACTAGTATAGATATTCAGACTTTGCTTTTGTTTTCCATTGGAATTTGGTTGTGCTTTTAGATGGCCATGGTTGAAAGCATAGTGATAACAAATTGGGAAACTTCTTGCTGTCCTTTCTGAGTGGGTGAATGAATGTTGAAATCTCATTGATCAACATCTCAACCAAATATTGCCCAAATTGAAATGATGTGGTGTGCCCAGTGGGTTGCAGCCACAGCCTTTTTCAGTGACAATAAGTTTGTGGCGTCCGTCCTCCATTTACATACAGGTGTTTAGAGACATATTGTCACGACTTCCGCCGAGGGTGCCTCTTCTGCCTGTTCGGGCGCGGCGTTCGGTGGTCGTCGTCACCTGCCTACTAGCTGCTACCGATCCCTGTTCCATCATTGTCTTTTTATTGCTTTCACCTGTGTCTTGTTTAGTAGGTAGGCTAGGGCTATTTAAGTTGGGGAGGCCCGCCTCCTTTTGTGCGGGTTTGTTTTCTGTTTGTTGGCAGACGTTTGTTTGGAGTTTATTTCGCTGTTGTTAGTTGTTTGTTTGATTGCGCCCGTTTAGTGTGTTTTGTGTTTGTTCGCATGTTTTCGCACTTTATTAAATCGGGTCTGCATTTAAACCTCTGCTCTCTGCGCCTGACTCCACACCTTACACTCCAGCCTTGTGACAAATATAGCCAATTAGCACAGGTAGTCAACTCTGTCTTCCGTAAACAAGCGCTGTAACATAGACATATGGTCATGTGGGAACCCTAACCCTATAAAGGTGTGTAGTAATTGAACCTTTTGTTTTTTGAAAATCATTTCGTGCTGATATAAAATATATGTTCCTTACGTTTCCAAAACCGTACCGCAAGCGATGCGTGTTAACATTTAGAGCAAGTGTCAGGGCTCTTAACAGAACTCCCCCATCCAGAAGATACTACCGTCAATAGGTGCTAAAGGTAGTTAGCATCTATGAATGGGATAATATGTCCCTAGGGGAGACAAATCAGCAATCACCAGTCAATCACGCACACCTTCTACTTCTTCTTCATCTGTGTGATTGGGGTTTTAGGTGCATACACCGCCACCTACTGTACTGGAGTGTGAGGCCAGTCATTGCCTACCTACATGAACTTCTTGTAATACAAAATTGTGAAAAAGGAAAATTACCCTGCCAGCTATTAGTCTTCACTAAAAAACCCTCCACCCCATTCCACTATTTAACCCTATCTAATGCTACTTCAGGCCAATGGTCTGGGAGGACAGAATACTACCACTCAACACCCCCTGCAAATCTTCTGCTGTAAAACCTCGCAATCCCAAGTACTTCTCCAAAGTTGCCACCATGACCTCTATTTTTGGTGACTTACGTTCCATTTCTGCAATACAGCGGACAACCATGGCTATGAATGCTAAGAAACCCACCTTACTGAAGCACATATTATTCCCATCCGTCTCTATTGGTCTCTGCCTACTCACAGGAATCATCTCAGGATCCCTCACCCTGTACCCATCTTCCTCTACCACTCTCTTCACTGCTTCAGCATAGAACACTTTCTGTACTACTCTGAGCCTGACAACCTTAACCTGTCTTTTTCTCACCGGGCACCTCTTTCCTCCAGCCCCATGATCACCCCCACAGCTAACACACAACTTGCTCCACCAAAACTACATACTCCTTTGTCTCATGCCCTTCTGCACACTTCTCACATCTAGGAATCTCCCTCCTACACACTGCTGCAACATGACCATAACTTCACCACAATCACCACCAGGCCTGGCGTCGCACCAAACGACTGGCGTCACATACACACGGAATCTTCTATTTCTGCAGATCCTCCTCAACACTTAATTCTACCTCTGTTATCACTCCTTTCAATGGTGCCCTTCTCTCGAAGAGCAAAGCAAGTCACAGTTCTTGTTCCTAGTCCGTGGTCCGGAGCGCCCGCTCTCTCTGGACAGAAGAAACACAATAAATCATCACGAATCCACTTTGAGTTACTTTCACCAACTCAACAGTCCCCAACCTCTTCTCCACCCAACCTGACACCACATATGGATCAGCCAGAATACAAAGATCCATTCTCTCCACAAATCTCACTCACAATGGGTCAGAATCATCCTAGTCATCATCGGGACGAGGCTCGAACTCTGCGGTCCATCTCGGAGCTACTGGAGCATGCAACCCTCTTCTTGCACCTGACGCCAACCTTCCTCACCACACTGTTTCCCTCTACACTCAGTGGTCACCACTGCACCTGCCATCGCATTTAATTCATCCTCACTCTCGTCATGTTCAATTTCCTTCTGTAGCTCTTCCAAAAGTTCTGTGAAATCCCCCACTACTTATTTACTCATAAGATGTTCCACTTTCCTCCTTTTTGTCCTGTCTACCATCTTACAGCAACAAAGTAATTTGGTTCACACCACTCCATCACTCACACCTGTGCGCAAGCACAACTTGTTAATCCACTCCGAGTATCTGCTCCAGCTGCTGCTGCCCCTAGCAGTGGGGAAATGGACTCTAGTGGAAATTAGATGTCCAGCTATGGCCTAACCATATCCCTATATCTATTACTAACAATACAGGCAATTCATCAGCTGGCATGACATGATAACGCAACTTATGAAATCTGAGGTGCGTTCAATTCGGAATGACACGTTTCTCTAAAACGTTCTTGAACAGACTTCGAGGTGCGTTTGCTCACGTTTGGTGGGTGTGGCGAGGTGTGGCTTGAAGCAATGGGTGACGTATTTAAAAGGAAGTGGGCATGCTGACAGCGTTCCCCAACCTCCCTATTTTTCAGCTGGTCGTTCAGTACACCACCGTTAGCATTCAATTGAACATTCCAGACCGTAAAAACATACTGAACGCAGCCCTGGCCATCACAAGCTTGGTATAGTGTGTCTAGGATTACAATTAAAATTGTCTCTCTTGTTCCTTCCCTCCAATTTCCAACAGTGGTCATTGGTAGATGTACAATTGAGGCCCAGGTTTCAGCTGATGTGTCAATGACAGAGTTATGGCATGATGAGGCCCCATTTTCTTTTGGCAGGAGAACTATGGATTTCATTAATGACACTGCCAGCGAGAGGCAAAATGGCCTCATCAGTCTTTCAAAGTCAATTTGAAATGGAGGGAAAAAAGTGAGACCATGGTGCATAACACAGACATTGTTTAATAGAATTCATTTATAACAAATGGAACTTGTGTCAGCAAATAACTGATTTTCATACAGACTTATTTCGCCACCAATGTAACCTAAGTAAGAAAATAAAAAGCACTCCTTTCATTCAGAAAAAAAAAACAGTTTACGCTTACAACTAACCAGAGGTAATTGTATGATTCTTTTAACAAGCCATTTTTTTGTTTACAATTTCATTAATTAATTTCAGTCTATGCATCCAGACGAGCGATAGATAGAGAGCAGAGAGAACACAACGTTTATTTCTGTAATGACACTCCAAGCTTGAATGGCGAAGCCACGTTAGTTAATAACAGATGGTTGGGACAAATTTAGGAAAGTCGTCTTCTGGAGTAATCATGGCACCAGAATGGATGCTCTTTTTGCCACAAACTTTCTTTTTTGTCTTTTTCAAAGTTGATACCTTTTTTGTGTTATTTACATACACACAACGTGAACGTTGAAGGAGATTCTTACAGATGGGTTCAAGTAATATATTATTGGGTTCAGAATCAATAGGGCAGTGCATAGTACAAAGAGATATAGAAAGTGCAATTCTTCCTACTAGGCCTGCTGCGGCCATTTTGCAATGTTTCACCATGCTTAATGGAAATGAAAAGATCAAGACAGGAAAACAAAATGAATGTTGTGGATCAATTAATGTACAAAGACTGCTGAACTAGGTACATAAAATGTGGCATCGAGGTTAAATAATAAAAGCACTTTTATACTGTTTTATTTATATATATATATATATATATATATATATATATATATATATATATATATATATACACACTACTGTTCAAAAGTTTGGGGTCACTTAGAAATGTCCTTGTTTTTGAAAGAAAACCAATTTTTTTGTCCATTAAAAGAACATCAAATTGATCAGAAATACAGTGTAGGCATTGTTAATGTTGTAAATTACTTTTGTAGCTGGAAACGGCTGATGTTTAATGGAATATCTACATAGGTGTACAGAGGCCCATTATCAGCAACCATCACTCCTGTGTTCCAATGGCACGTTGTGTTAGCTAATCCAAGTTAATAATTTTAAAAGGCTAATTGATCATTAGAAAATCCTTTTGCAATTATGTTAGCAAGCTGAAAACTGCTGATTAAAGAAGATTACAGGCTCAAAATGGCCAGAAACAAAGACCTTTCTTCTGAAACTCGTCAGTCGATTCTTGTTCTGAGAAATGAAGGCTATTCCATGCGAGAAATTGCCAAGAAACTGAAGATCTCGTACAACACTGTGTACTACTCCCTTCACAGAACAGCGCAAACTGTCTCTAACCAGAATAGAAAGAGGAGAGGGAGGCCCCCGGTGCACAACAGAGCAAGAGGACAAGTACTTTAGAGTGTCTAGTTTGAGAAACAGACACCTCACAAGTCCTCAACTGTAAATAGTACCCTCGAAACACCAGTCTCCTCTGTCCAGTGTCTGTGTTCTTTTGCCCATTTTAATATTTTATTTTTATTGGCCAGTCTGAGATATGGCATTTTCTTTGCAAATCTGCCTAGAAGGCATCCCGGATGCCTCTTCACTGTTGACGTTGGTTAGAGCCAATTTGATGTTATTTTAATGGACAAAAAATGGACTTTTCTTTCAAAAACAAGGACATTTCTAAGTGACCCCAGACTTTTGAACGGTTGTGTGTATGTATATATATATATATATATATATATATATATATATATATATATATAAGCAACTGATCAAAAAACTAAACAATTTAGCTACATGAAATAAAAAGGGAAAGAAAGCACCTGGAATGCACATCCACAAAGCCATCAAAGAGGGTCAAATAAAAGAGGGGTCCAAAATATGTTGTGTCCTCCACCCAGAAAACCGTAGAAGTAAGTCCTCCACGATAGCAGACGTAACACACATTTAAGGATTGTCAGAGTTGTAACACTAACCTGTTCCAAGAGTTTGCATCTTTCCGCAACTGTTTATAACTGCAAATACATGTATCAGTTGAATACTTTCAAGCCTAAGGCATAGTGAAGGGATCCTTTGGCTGAGTGTCTATACACTTCGTCTATACAAGGAGTGTTAAACATGCGGCCCTATATGAACAGTCAGTAAAAGCTCATTGACTCCGCAAATATTCTCATGATCTTTCCCATGGTCTTTGTTGACAACAGGCATGTGGCATTGACTCCTTAATAGTCCTAATAAACTGAATAGTAATAGTTTGTTGCAAATGCACATCGACTTTCTGCGAAGGGATCAGTGAACGACATGGGAGTCTTCGATGTTTTATTATTTTTACTAAGCCACAATAAGGCAACAGAAAATGAAAATAGGGCCTTGCCATGTACGTATTTGCATATATAATTTCATATTATGTGACAAATGAATACTTAAGGTAAAAATGTAATATACAGTTAGTTATATGTTCTATATGCATGGACTACTCAAAGAATACAATAATGTGTTAAATGAACGTTATAAAAAACAGGTATAAATATAAGGCACTCTAAATCCTAAATGAAAACATGTTATGCCATTGAGCGTTTGAACACCTCAAGATGAAAGTTACATCTTCATACCTTGCCCTATTGTATGGAGCAATGACTTAGTCTAAGGGACCCCCTGCTCTGCTATGGAACTACAGACTGTACGAGCGTATCTATATACACTGGTGATTACGTGACGTTCCCAACAAGCCTCACCACGGGAACAACAATGTCATGATGTCTAACAAAGTATCCACATGAACCCTTTCTATAATACACCTATTTATTGCACAAGGAAGTATGCACTGAATCAGAATGCTTTTTTGTCCTACTGATGTGCATTCCAGTGAAAAATATCTTAATTTCCCCCAAAGTATAGAAATCTCATTGTAGAAGCTTTCATATACAATCCTTTCGTTTCATATATAGCCATACATTATGTACTTTATTTCAATACACATATGTTATAGGTTATGCAAATGTGTTATTCATATATAATTTATATATCTGTCATCTTATATAACATAAATATGTATATATCATTTCATGTATTTTATCCATCAGGTGCTCATCTTTTACCATCATTCTAACATGGAAGAACTAAGATAATCGGTAGCAGCAACTTCATACTTTGCTCATCCCTGTTGATTCCACAAAGCCCCAGTTTATTACATGGGTGTAAGTAGGTTATTGTGTATGTGATCATGGACAAATAAGACAAAATTAAAAAACTAAACTAAAAACCCTGTAACAAAGTCAACATTTGGTAGTGTGAATACAGGACTGCACAAAGTGCGAGAAACAATAGTTAAAAAAGAGCAAGAAAACGGAAAAGAGCAAAGACTTTCTCTGCATGACGGTGCATACATTAGAACAGTTCTAAAGCTTTAAAAAAAAACTCGGAAGGAAAATAATGAACGATTACGCATGTACTTTGTTTGATTCACTTTGTCGAGTGATACGTTTTGTTAAAAAAAGGAAATCAAATTTCACATGGTTCAAAATTAAGCACATATCAGCTGTATAGTAAAAAACGAAATCAATAGGTTTTGTTTGTTTCATATATCTTTAAACATTCCCCCTTCCCCCCAATTGTTTTAATGATGAACGTTGTGACAGGAAACGGGGTATATTATTAATTATTACTTTAGCTGTGTCCTGTTTTTCATGTTGGACCAAGCACTGGTGTCTTCTTTTTTGATGGGTAGTTGTCTCTGTGTAGTTTGATTGTGGAACAGAAATGTCTCTTTACAATGTGCATCGAGTTTTAAGCCATTCTCTGTGCCTCCATTTGCCTCTCCTATGGTTCGTAATATGATGCATTACTTGTCGATGTAATTGTACGTTCTGTTATTTTTTTGTTTATGTTTCTTTCAGTTATTTGAACCCAAAACGAATCCTTGAAGCAACAGAAGAAGAAAAAATATTCCATAAGATGCTTCAACAGTCAGGATTCTCTCTCTCTTTCCCGCGTCAGGGTGAGTTCCATGGGTTTTGGGAAACACTTGGTCCTCCAGGAATCATCTTTATAAATTTTTTGACATTTTTGTGTCTCACATCCAACACTTAATTGAGTCTTTAGCTAGGAGTTAAGAAGTACTTTCTCAAACAGGAAATTATGGCTCAGAAGAGAGGCTCGCTGGGGTTGTCCAAGGGCCTTCTGCTTTTCCTCCGGGACAGGGACTCTTACGTAGCATAGTGGTCAAAGCTCCCAAGGTATTCCAAGCCAGCTCTGTAACAGAACTGGTATTGATCCTGTGGAGAAAGGAGAGAAAGAAAATGTGACATTAGTTCAAACTGTTCATCACTATTTTCCAACCGGGTACAATTTCTTTCTCTGTCTGTCTAGTGATCTTTTATTTTTTGTCTCTCTTTAGTTTCACTGGCCTCAATTATTCTTTTTTTCTGTCTGCAACTGTCACATTTTCATTTGCTACTGCTCTGAAATTTGATAAATAAGCTTAGAAAAAAACTTACTTGACTCATCATAGAGTAGAACATTCCTGCTTTTAAAGGAAAATCCCTCCCAAAAACTATATTTTGGTATTTGTTTCATTAGTCCATTGTTGACATTTTTTTTTGCTTGTTGGCAATCAAGTTTTCAAGATATGTAACTTTCAAAATACATAAATCATCTCATATGATGCTGTGTTTTGCTACCTGCCTAATAGTTAACAATACAGTGCCTTCGGAAAGTATTCAGACCCCTTGACTTTCTCCACATTTTGTTATGTTACAGCCTTATTCTAAAATGGATTACATTAAATAAAAACTCAGCAATCTACACATAATACCCCATAATGATGAAGCGAATACAGTTTTTTAACATTTTATCAAATGTATAAAACATTTCAAACAGAAAAAAACGTATTTATATAAGTATTCAGACCCTTTGCTATGAGACTCGAAATTGAGCTCAGATGCATCCTGTTTCCATTGATCATCCTTGAGATGTTTCTACAAATTGATTGGAGTCCACGTGTGGTAAATTCAAATGATTGGACCGTTGAGCTCCGAGACAGGATTGTGTCGAGGCACAGATCTGGGGAAGGGTACCAAAACATTTATGCAGTATTGAAGGTCCCCAAGAACACAGTGGCATCCATCATTCTTAAATAGAAGAGGTTTGGAACAACCAAGGCTCTTCTTGAGTTGGCCGCCCGGCCAAACTGAGCAATTGGGGGAGAAGGGGCTTTGGTCAGGGAGGTGACCAAGAACCCAATTGTCACTCTGACAGAGCTCTAGAGTTCCTCAGGGGAGATGGGAGAACCTTCCAGATGGACAACCATCTTTGCAGCACTCCACCAATCAGGCCTTTCTGGTAGAGTGGTCAGACGGAAGCCACTCCTCAGTAAAAAGGCACGTGACACACCCCTCTTTGTCTAAAGGCACCTAAAGACTCTCAGACCATGAGAAACAAGATTCTCTAGTCTGATGAAACCAAGATTGAAGGTTTTGGCCTGAATGCCAAGCGTCACATCTGGAGGAAACCTGGCACCATCCCTAAGGTGAAGCATAGTGGTTGCAGCATCATGCTGTAGGGATGTTTTTCAGCGGAAAGGACTGGAAGACTGGTCAGGATCGAGGGAAAGATGAAAAGAGCAAAGTACAGAGAGATCCGTGATGAAAACCTGCTCCAGAGCGCTCAGGACCTCAGACTAGGGCGAGGGTTCACCTTCCAACAGGACAAAGACCGTAGGCAAACAGCCAAGACGACACAGGAGTGGCTTCAGGGCAAGTCTCTGAATGTCCTTGAGTGGCCACGCCAGAACCCGGACTTGAACCGTATCGAACATCTCTGGAGAGACCTGAAAATAGCTGTGCAGCAACGCTCCCCATTCAACCTGACAGGGCTTGAGAGGATCTGCAGAGAAGAATGGGAGAAACTCCCCAAATACAGGTGTGCCAAGCTTGTAGTGCCATACCCAAGAAGACTTGATGCTGTAATTACTGCCAAAGGTGCTTTAGCAAAGTACTGAGTAAAGGGTCTGAATACTTATGTAAATGTGATATCAGTTTTTTATTTGGAATACATTTGCAAAAATTTCAAAAAACATTTTTTTGCTTTGTCATTATGGGGTATTGTGTGTATATTGATGAGGGGAAAAAACTATTTAATACATTTTAGAATAAGGCTGTAACGTAACAAAATGTGAAAAAAAGTCAAAGAGTCTGAATACTTTCCGAAGGCACTGTATAAAGTGTGGTAGCTAGGTTTGGTCGTCCTCCATAAGGTGAGAGGTGTGGAGAGTACAGTATACAGGGCATCTCACCTCTGTCTGCACCATGGCCGGTCTCTGTGTCCGAAGCATTTTCACCGTCTGGAAAATGTCCACCACGCCCTCGTACCTCATCCGCTCTAATACGATGCTGAGGGTGATGAAGACTCCGGTCCTACCCACGCCCGCACTGCGAGAAAGATGATCAATCACTAAATAAACAGTCTGAGAACCTCCAAGTCGTTGACAAACATGACCAGATAAAAACACACATGACCGGAAAAAAACAGACATGACCAGACAAAACAACACAGAAACAACACAGTCAAGACTAGACTGTTATTTTTTGTCTTTGTTCTCTAGACTGTTTATTTTTATTTATTTATATATTTATTTTCCCCACCTGCCATGATATGTCAGAGGACTACTGTGGGGTGTCTGGGAGCTAATTTATTGTCTGGATAGATCTTTGAGCTTATCTTTTATCCTAGTAGGATCAAAGTAAAGCATCACTATTTCCGTTGCAAGTCGAGCTAAATCTTTGAAATACCATTAAATCTTGTGGTCTTTTATTGTACTTGCTTACCATACTGTATGTGTATGATATAAAACTCCATTGAACATAAAATATTATCCTTACCTGCAATGGACTGAGATAGGCCCATCTTGGCCAAACTGTTCTTTTGTTTTATGCACTTGGCCGATAAAATCGATGAAGCCCTCTCCCGATTTTGGCACTCCTTGCTCGGGCCAGTCTGTAAACTGAAACTGCCTTACCGTCCGTGACTGTCCGTCCTGGAAAAATAGGGAGAGAATACAGTGTGCTCACTTGAATGGAACGTCACGCCAAAGATATGGAAAAAGGACAAAGTGCAAGTGATGAAGTCAAGGCAACCCGTCTAATGCACTTGACAAACAGGCCAAGTCGGAAGATAGTGAAGGAAAAAAAGGAAAACTGACTATCTCAATATGCCTCAGTATTGACACAGGCTCGTGTGTGCTTTTCTATTGAAGATACCAGTCGTTAGCAAATCAGGGTGCACAGAGGCACACAGTTTTAAGCACCAGACAGGCATTTGTTACTAAAGATATCTGTCATTTTCACCTGAATGTATTAATATATGAATACTAAAGACACTAAGTCCTTTGATGTGCCTGTGTTCGGCAGGCTCTTGAAATGACGTCTTTGAGGGTGTGCATTACTTAAGTGATATTGTATCCCCTTGATAAGGGGAAGTAATCCTATTCAGGTCCCAGTATAACACACACTACAAAGGAGAAGCCTGCACAATTTATCAGTGTAAGCCTTTGATGGAATTAAAAACTCCCAGCGGCTCAAGGCTGCCAGAAGCAGTATTTGTTTTTACACCATTGACACATGTCATAATTCCCTCATATATTTGTGCATATATTCCTTTTAAATCATCAAGTTTGGTATAAACAACATATTTGATTTGTTGCCCAGATGTTGGCTTTAAGACTACTGCACAGTCAAAAAAAAAACGGTCAGTAGGAGTCGGCCAACTGATGCTGTCAACAATGTCTCAATCTGAACTGTTAAAATCAAATGGCTCCAAAAAATTGTAGCGAGTGCCGCTAGTTTTGTCTCTATTTTTATCATCAAACAGAGACACAGTTGTTTAAAGACAAAGACTTCAAAGTAGACAGATTTATCCGTTTGACCAAACTCCACACTGTAAACAACGAATCTGATATATTTGGACAAAAACTACAAAGTTGGGAACGCTTTCTAACACTGTCAAATCTCAATGACTGTTTAGAGAGTAAATGAGGGCTGTATTACAGTACAGCACTTACCCTGGCGTCAGTCACTTTGAACTCTCTCAGGATGTACTGGGGCATGTTGTACTCAGCCATGGGGTCCACCACAAAGTACTGGTATCTGGCTGACCTCTCTGCTGGCCAATACTGGTGGCATTTTTCCTGCAGCGGTGGAAAAACAATAGAAAAACTCCATGAGTGATATACTACCTTGTACGGTACACTGAAACTCCAGCAGAGTGCCTGGATATCTTACAGATTGTGGTTGCACGTGTCATTGTTAGTCTGAATTCAATATGTTTTGCATAGTTCAAGAACTACATAGAAAGGAGAAGTTGAAGTAGCAAAATTGTTATATGTATTGTTAAAGAAGCAGCAACATTTGATTAGCACAGGAAACAGAGTGCCCAGAGACAACATAATTTTGCACAACATACCCTGCCCATTTCTCTGAGCTTCGTTAGCATGACCACGATGGTGGAGTTGTGCTCCCAGAGCATCCTCCAGAAGTCCTCCGTGGTCTCCGCTAGAGGCCCTTGCGTGGCAATATAGGCTTTCTGTTGCCTGTGGACATAAAACAATATGCTCTCTTAAGTAACACAGAATACATGGTAAAAGTGGACTATCATTTGAGTCCCTTATTCAACTATCTTGGTCGACAGAGTTGAAAGCTCACCTGTATCCATCAATGAAACTGGCATTGATGTAGTCGGAGCCCTCCACCCCTCGGATTGGCTGAAGACACACTCGTGTGGACTCGTATGGCATTATGTTCACAAGGCGGTTCTTGAACTTGTTGCAGGGGAGATTGGCACTGATGAATCGCGACGTATGGGCTTTAGTGTTGGCTAAACGCTACAGAGAGGTATATAAGAAGCACTGTGGTTAGGTGACTGCTGGCGAGCGCAGCTCTCTTCCATTCATTTCCCCAGTGTCTGGCTTGTGGTTGACATAAAAAACGGGGTTTGTCTAATATAAAGATGTGAACGTTATTAATAATCACATGCTACCAAAGTGAGGGGAGGCCTTAGGAAGATCATGGGTTCTCGGCTGCCAACAATTCTGAATGGAAAAAGGCTACGCTGTTTACTGCATCTACAGTACTTAACGTTAAGTGTGTAAGGGAACCAAGTGGATTATTGTTGCCATTCAGATTTGCAGTGCGGGAACATGAAAATGGATGCTGCGGCAAGCCCGACGTGGACAGGGCCAGAGGTAATCTAACCTGTTTCACATCTCTTAGGGGTATCTTCATTCATTATTGGCCAAGGGAAGAAGGTGCGTGACAAGCAAGGCAAACAAGCTTTACATACAGCACCCATAACACACTGCAGACTGGCTGACTGTGACGGGTGGGTGGGTTGGTAGTGGAGCCCGCTCATTGTAAATGCAGGGTGTATGTTCTAAGCCCCCTCTGGAAACTGTCCTAGTCATGTGGGAAAACCTGTGTTTGACATTTTGCTGTAAAACTACCCCTCTTATAACCATAAGGCTGGAACGGAAAGGGGAAAGGGGTAACCAAAGGGAGGGATTTAACCCAAGTCGGGTTACAAAAGGAAGGCAACTAACTGGAATGGGGGAAACCACAGGCCCCACGCTGTCTCGCTGGGCTAACGGGAATTGGAAAAGTGTCTGTGAGTGGTGGTACTGAGATTGGCCAATCAATGACGCCAGGATGTGACTTGTAGCTGGGGGAGTTGAGGAGGATGGGGGGCAAGAGGCCTGGGGTTTTTACATGAAAAAATATCTAACCACCCTCTGACTTTCGGTAAATACAATACATTTAAGTTTTCTGTAAAACCTCACATGGGATCAGACAAAATTGGACATAAAAAGGGACTGGTGCTTGCTAGTATGTTTTTTCTTCTTTTCTTTATGTAGCCAGTGCCTCTTTTGTCGGCATTGGGCCTTTGGAACAAAAGCAGGATATGAGCTGGAGCACATTGCTCTTTGGTTAGAATCCAGTCCAATGTCTTTATGTTGGCTGTTTGTCTGTAGCATGCAATGCTGCTTTATCAGTTTAGCTATTCCTTTTGCAAAATATTTTTGCAATAAACTGCATGCTTACTCATGTAAGCCTCTTGTGCAAGCTACTTGCATTGAACTGAATTATTTCCCCTTAAAATAAATGTAATTTCTGTGTGGACTTTTCCAATTATCGACAAAGAATTTGAAATTAAATTCAAGACCAATAATATGGCACAGACCGGCTTACCTTGAACTCCAGCTCCATGCCTGAGACGTTCTCTCCACCCTCGATCCCAGTCAGCTTCTGGATGTAGGCGTAGAGGTTTCGGGCGGGCACTTCGGTGGTGCCGCAGGTGATGGCCTCCTGGAGGGCGTCGTGGATGAACACGTACTGGTCTTCCGTCTGCACCATGTAGTTCCGCTGGGCGCGCATCAGCGTCACATGGCCGTAGATGTCCACCGTCTTCTCGTGCTTGATGCGCTCCATCATGGCGTCGATCACGATGAAGCAGCCCGTGCGCCCGACCCCGGCACTAAAGACAAAACAAAGATGGCAAACTTGATATTCACCACCTTAAGAGACACAATAGCCTGTGTGGGAAACGATCAGTGCTGGGACTTGGTATTGACTTGTTTCGAGCCGCATTGGCAATTGATGACTTCAGCTAAATGTTTTAGTGGCTCATCCATCTTGACAGATGTGAACCATGATCTCTCAGTGGTGTAGTAGATCCACGCTGGGAGAGGTGCCCTGTCTCAGTATCAAGGGACCTAAGAAGCTCCCTGGCTATACAGGGACCAGACCAGGGACAAACCCCTTGTCTTCGTTGCTAACCCCTTGGCCACAGCAGAGATGACCGTTTTGGCTTTGAGCGTAATCAAAGTGGTGGTGCAGAGGCAGTGGGTGGAGGAGAATGGCTCTAGCTGCAGTGATCTTGTCTACAGTGTGGCTCTCTGCTGGTACTGCAATCATGGTGCACCAGCCCCCCTGTGTGACTTAGTGGCGGGTAAATTTGCCGGGGAACTTTGTCGGAGAGTAGTGCAGCTGACTTCAATTTCTGCCATTAGCTTAGCACACTGTGCTAAAATCAGAAGGCACTGAAAGACAGGCCTCTTCATTAAGACTCCCATTGGCACATTTTCACATTAGAGCCAGAAAAAAAGTTAAAAAGTAAAGGAGGAAGGAAAATGTATTGCTACTGTTTCAGTTTGAGCTCTTCTATTCAGGTCAGATAGCAACACATGCTTTATAAACGTAACCACATGGAAAGACTGCTGAGGGGAGATGTCTAATTTGAATATTATGCTCTTTTTCTTCTTCATTTTTTGGGACGTCATCGCGGAGAGTGTGAACTCTAGTCCGCCTGATAGCTCACGTCTTCCCCAGCCAAGCAGTGACAAGACAGTCAGTTGTTGGCTGGCTGCTCTAAAGTAAATAGGTTATTCAACCCATTAAGTCGACATGGCTACGAGGTGTGACCAACGCTCCCCTGCCTCTCTTCCCCTGATAGGCCATTTGTTTTTCATTTATACAGAGGAAAAAAGGAGGGAAGAAAAACTCGAGAGGGAGTTAAGATAGTCCCTGGGGCCCAAGTCTGGCTAATGTGCCATGGTGCAGCGGAGAGGGAATTAAATCGCATACGGGAGTCGTTTGTCGCTGCAAATCATTGTGGTTGTGCTTAAAATGGCCGACGTTACCTGATTGATTTGGGGACGTGTTTGGATGTTGGCTTTATCGCGACTGTTGAGGTATTACACAGATGCTCATGGGTGTTGCTGGGCTTTCTGAGAGATTGGTGTGTGTCTGAACCACACGTGATCCCAAAATATTGTGTGTGTGAAAACGTCTCAGGAATATTTGGGGATATGAATCACATCCAGGGTCTAAGGAGCAGACCTCTCCGGTACATGGTGGGGCGAGAAAACACGGCAAGCGCAAGACATTTTCTACCCCGGCCCCAGCTGTTTCCTTCAGCGCTTTACAGTCCAGTATCAAACGCCGGAGAGTAATGACCTGTGAGCATGCCAGTGACAGAGTGACAGCACCAAGAGATGGGCAGGTGGAGGAAGAAGAGGAGGGAGGAGCGGGGGTGACATAGCCACTTGGCTCGCCTCGTCCATTATCGGCAGAGAGAGAAAGAGAGGGTCTGTATGTTCGGCAGTCCTGGGGGATGGTTGGCCCTGATTCGGGGCCTATTACCATCGCCCCCCCCTGCACTAAAGAACTGACACTGGCTGCTCTGACAGGCGCGGCCAGCTGCTTTGGACGTCGGCAGACATCAGTGTTAGGCTAATGTGTTTTCAAAGTTTTTTCAGAGTTTGGGAATGGGGAGATTGTACACTGTAAAATACAGCTGCAACTGGACCTGGAGTAGATAAAGCCTAGACAAAGTAAAAGCAATTACATGTTGGTATTGTTACTGAATCTATTTTGGTCCGGCAACCTCTCAAGCCGCCTTTTTACCCTCCATTCACTCATTAAACAGACACAGACCAACCAAACCATTAACTTCAAATTCACCATAAAAGTTCAGTGTATGGCTTATAACGGCGACCAGAAGGCTGTGCAATTATTTCCACATTTACACTGTGTATCAAAATGCTCCCCCTCTATTCAAGATTAGTTTTAGCGTATGGCTACTAAATATAATGAGACTGTCTGAATGGCAACGTAGTTTCATCAGAGATAAAATCATACCAAAACAGGATTATGTGTGTTTGCGTGTATGGTTACATTGTTCTCCACAATCTCAAAAGGAGACACTGGCTGCGTCCCAAATGGAACCCTTTCCTCTATGGGCCCTGGTCAAAAGTAGTGCTCTATATAGTGAATAGGATGCCATTTCATACGCAGACAATGACTAATTCTTAACCCATCGTGTGATGTGTGAGACTAGACCGCAGTCTCGCCACTCGAGGAGAAATAGGTCGAGAATACTTCATTTCACTATAGGATGAGGCAATAAGGTCATTAAAACAGACTTCATTGCAGAAGACTTGACTCCTTTCCTGTAGACTTATGTTTATTCCTTCCTCCTATTCATACGAGACACTACTCTAACATTCCCACTCTAACATGAACCTTGAACGTCAGTCTGTGCTGTACCTATTGTTCAGGTAGACAGAGTACGAATCATACAACAACCACCAAAGAGTATGTCTGTCGCAGCAAAAAAGGGACATTTTTCCTAACTAAATTATGTCTATTTAATTCTCCCAGCATTGAACCAGTGCTGCTCTTTGAGAGACGCAAAGACCTGCAGAAAGGTCTGGCGATCCGGCTTACATTCAATCATGTCCGTTGTGACTTCTCCCTGTGAACCCATAACGCCTGAACGGCCCTGGTTCCAATAGGAGCACAACGGTCCGCAACCCCGTGGGTCACTGAGAACAGAATGGAACTGCTGAAACACAGAACCTAGTTTAGTGCTCCGTGGGGGTGGGTGGGGGACTTTTACAATATGCGCCCCCCCACAAGAAACGATGACCTCACCTCATGAGGAGAGAGAGCGAGAGAGAACACATGGATGTACTTTTAATAATATCCTTCTTCAGTGCTCCTCGGGGGAAATGTTGGCTGATGTCCAAGGCTGGGTTTGGTAAGTTTTCCACGTATGATATGAAGTGTTCTGTTGAATTATAGGGATAGTTTACTTTGATCCTGTGTTGTAGGACATTTCCATTTTTCTCTGAAGCTTGATTGAAAGTTTGAGCGTCAATGTTGGCCACAGGACTTAAGATGCAATCTCGCATAGGCCTACTTAAAGTTACTCTCTAATGAGCTTCAGACTGTAAACTAAGCAAACTCACATTAGTCAATCATTTTACTAGAGAACTTGTGATTACAATGGGCATATACTAATGTGGGAAGTCCTACAACATCAAATTGAATAATGATAATATAACGATAATCCAATTTAATTGTTATGTCACTCATTATAAAAAACACAATTAAACACAAACCCCCAATGCTCCTAATTGCCATGCACTGCCTGGCTTCAACAGGGAAGACATTTTTTATGAACAAAAGACACAAAGCACTTTGAAACCAGGCGAGACAATTTAAAAACAGAACACCAACCACTTATCCTCACCTCATTGTCTATGACTGTCACGTTTTTACAAGGCATGTCATCCAAAGTAATGTTAAGATGGCTAGCTCGCAATTGAGCATGACTTATATACGGCCATCTATGGGAAGGTCTGAAGTGGATAGTAGACAGACAGAGTGACAGTGACCATGGGTCTCTGTGTGACAGCAATGTCATATCTGGGAGGCTCCTCTACTGTCCCGTTCGTAATGTGCACTCTTGAAGCCTGGGTAAATTGGGGTCTCTGTCTGGGCGTGACAACAAAGCAGCTAAATCAATAATAGCACTTGAGACACGGTCGACTTTGGTCAGACATTAATTCTGCTCTTTCCACTCCAGAGGCCATTACAGATTAAATTATTGTATGTGTGTTGTGTGTGTTTGTGTGTTAAATTATTTCTGCTCCTTCGACTCCAGGGGCCATTACAGATTAAATTATTGTAAGTGTGTCGCGTGCGTTTGTTTTTGTCGATGCGTGTTTGAGAGAAAGTCTCTAATGAAAATATGTTCAACAAACTGTCAAAAGAAATTACACTGATACTCGTGTTTGTGTTGTGTGAAAGCTAAAAACAATGTTTCTTTGGGATTGGGTCACACCCACATCTACTCTGATTTTCTCTTTTGGTCAGTTTGAGTTTTGCAACACTGATTTCTTACAGGGAGCATGGAAAGTGTTTTCCTGCAAACAATAGCCTGGCCAGCTAATTAATCAATTGCCCTAGTGACTGTACAATGCAGTTAATTATATAGCACTTTTTTTTAACAGCTTTTCTTTATTAATTAAACTTGCAAATGGTCTGTGATAAACATGCCGCAATCAACAGCCTGGTGAGAGGACTTGATGGACCAGCCAGCTCACCAACTCTCCATGCTCATCCTGAAATCTAAGGGTGCATCCCAATAAATCAAATCAATCAAATGCATTTGTTACACGACCACCCCTTATCACTGTCAAACGCTCCCTAAAACACTTCTGTGAGCAGGCCTTTCTATTCGACCTGGCCCGGGTATCCTGGCAGGATATTGACCTCATTCCGTCAGTCGAGGATGCCTGTTTATTATTTAAAAGCAACTTCCTCACCATCTTAAATAAGCATGCCCCTTTCAAAAGATGTAGAACTAAGAACAGATACAGCCCTTGGTTCACTCCAGACCTGACTGCCCTTGACCAGCACAAGAACATCCTGTGGCGGACTGCTATTGCATCGAATAGTCCCCGCGACATGCAACTGTTCAGGGAAGTCAGGAACCAATACACGCAGTCAGTCAGGAAAGCAAAGGCTAGCTTTTTCAAACAGAAATTTGCATCCTGTTATTTGCATCCGGATACTGTCAAGTCCATGGAGAACAATAGCACCTCCCAGCTGCCCACTGCACTGAGGCTAGGTAACACGGTCACCACCGATAAATCCATGATAATCGAACATTTCAACAAGCATTTCTCTACGGCTGGCCATGCTTTCCTCCTGGCTACCCCAACCCCGGCCAACAGCTTCGCCCCCCCGCAGCTACTTGTCCAAGCCTCCCCAGCTTCTCCTTCACCCAAATCCAGATAGCAGATGTTCTAAAAGAGCTGCAAAAGCTGGACCCGTACAAATCAGCTGGGCTAGACAATCTGGACCCTCTCTTTTTAAAACTATCTGCCGCCAACTCCTATTACCAGTCTGCTCAACCTCTCTTTAGTGTCATCCGAGATCCCAAAAGATTGGAAAGCTGCCGCGGTCATCCCCCTCTTCAAAGGGGGTGACACCCCAGACCCAAATTGCTATAGACCTATATCCATCCTGCCCTGCCTCTCTAAAGTCTTCGAAAGCCTAGTTAATAAACAGATCATTGACCACTTCGAATCTCACCGTACCTTCTCCGCTGTGCAATCCGGTTTGGTCACGGGTGCACCTCAGCCACGCTCAAGGTACTAAACAATATCATAACCGCCATCGATAAGAGACTTTACTGTGCAGCCGTATTCATTGACCTGGCCAAGGCTTTCGACTCTGTCAATCACCACATCCTTATCGGCAGACTCAACAGCCTTGGTTTCTCTAATGACTGCCTCGCCTGGTTCACCAACTACTTCTCAGACAGAGTTCAGTGTGTTAAATCGGAGGGCCTGTTGTCCGGGCCTCTGGCAGTCTCTATGGGGGTGTCACAGGGTTCAATTTTTGGGCCGACTCTCTTCTCTGTATACATCAATGATGTCGCTCTTGCTGCGGGTGATTCTCTGATCCACCTCTATGCAGACGACACCATTTTGTATACTTCTGGCCCTTCTTTGGACACTGTGTTAACTAACCTCCAAACGAGCTTCAATGCCATACAACACTCCTTCCGTGGCCTCCAACTGCTCTTAAACGCTAGTAAAACAAAATGCATGCTTTTCAACCGCCTGCACCCGACCGCCCGACTAGCATCACTACCCTGGACGGCTCTGACCTAGAATATGTGGACAACTATAAATACCTAGGTGTCTGACTAGACTGTAAACTTCCAGACTCACATTAAACATCTCCAATCCAAAATTAAATCTAGAATCGGCTTCCTATTTCGCAACAAAGCCTCCTTCACTAGTAAAACTGACTATCCTACCGATCCTCGACTTAGGCGATGTCATCTACAAAACAGCTTCCAATACTCTACTCAGCAAACTGTATGCAGTCTATCACAGTGCCATCCGCTTTGTCACCAAAGCCCCACCAAAACCCACCACTGCGACTTGTATGCTCTAGTCAGCTGGCCCTCGCTACATACTCGTCGCCAGACCCACTGGCTCCAGGTCATCTACAAGTCCCTGCTTGGTAAAGCCCCGTCTTATCTCAGCTCGCTGGTAACCATAGCAGCACCCACCCGTAGCACGCGCTCTAGCAGGTATATCTCACTGTTTATTTTTTCTACTGTATTATTAACTGTGTGTTTGTTTACTCCAATGTGTAACTATGTGTTGTTGTACAGTGGGGAAAAAAAGTATTTAGTCAGCCACCAATTGTGCAAGTTCTCTCACTTAAAAAGATGAGAGAGGCCTGTAATTTTCATCATAGGTACACTTCAACTATGACAGACGAAATGAGGAAAAAAAATCCAGAAAATCACATTGTAGGATTTTTAATGAATTTATTTGCAAATTATGGTGGAAAATAAGTATTTGGTCACATACAAAAGTAACTTTTTCTTTAAGAGGCTCCTCTGTCCTCCACTCATTACCTGTATTAATGGCACCTGTTTGAACTTGTTATCAGTATAAAAGACACCTGTCCACAACCTCAAACAGTCACACTCCAAACTCCACTATGGCCAAGACCAAAGAGCTGTCAAAGGACACCAGAAACAAAATTGTAGACCTGCACCAGGTTGGGAAGACTGAATCTGCAATAGGTAAGCAGCTTGGTTTGAAGAAATCAACTGTGGGAGCAATTATTAGGAAATGGAAGACATACAAGACCACTGATAATCTTCCTCAATCTGGGGCTCCACGCAAGATCTCACCTCGTGGGGTCAAAATGATCACAAGAACGGTGAGCAAAAATCCCAGAACCACACGGGGACCTAGTGAATGACCTGCAGAGAGCTGGGACCAAAGTAACAAAGCCTACCATCAGTAACACACTACGCCGCCAGGGACTCAAATCCTGCAGTGCCAGACGTGTCCCCTGCTTAAGCCAGTACATGTTCAGGCCCGTCTAAAGTTTGCTAGAGAGCATTTGGATGATCCAGATGAGGATTGGGAGAATGTCAGATGAAACCAAAATAGAACTTTTTGGTAAAAACTCAACTCGTCGTGTTTGGAGGACAAAGAATGCTGAGTTGCATCCAAAGAACACCATACCTACTGTGAAGCATGGGGGTGGAAACATCATGCTTTGGGGCTGTTTTTCTGCAAAGGGACCAGGACGACTGATCCGTGTAAAGGAAAGAATGAATGGGGCCATGTATCGTGAGATTTTGAGTGAAAACCTCCTTCCATCAGCAAGGGCATTGAAGATGAAACGTGGCTGGGTCTTTCAGCATGACAATGATCCCAAACACACCACCCGGCAACGAAGGAGTGGCTTCGTAAGAAGCATTTCAAGGTCCTGGAGTGGCCTAGCCAGTCTCCAGATCTCAACCCCATAGAAAATCTTTGAAAGTCCGTGTTGCCCAGCGACAGCCCCAAAACATCACTGCTCTAGAGGAGATCTGCATGGAGGAATGGGCCAAAATACCAGCAACAGTGTGTGAAAACCTTGTGAAGACTTACAGAAAACGTTTGACCTCTGTCATTGCCAACAAAGGGTATATAACAAAGTATTGAGATAAACTTTTGTTATTGACCAAATACTTATTTTCCACCATAATTTGCAAAAAAATTCATAAAAAATCCTACAATGTGATGTTCTGGATTTTCTTTTCCTCATTTTGTCTGTCATAGTTGAAGTGTACCTATGATGAAAATTACAGGCCTCTCTCATCTTTTTAAGTGAGAGAACTTGCACAATTGGTGGCTGACTAAATACCTTTTTTCCCCACTGTATGTGTTGAACTGCTTTGCTTTATCTTGGCCAGGTCACAGTTGTAAATGAGAACTTGTTCTCAACTTGCCTACCTGGTTAAATAAAGGTGAAATAAAAAATAAAAAAATAAAAATCCAGTTTATTCTCCAGTAATTGCACGTTGGCCAATAGAACGGATGGTAGAGGCGGAGTACCCACTCGCCAACAAATTTTTTCACATGGCACCCCAATCTCCGCCCCTTGTACCTCCGTCTTTTCTTCACGCAAATGGCGGGTATTTGGTCTTGGTCTCAGAGAAACAGTATATCCTTCACGTCAGACTCAATGAAGAAAAATGTTTTGTCCAGTTCGAGGTGAGTAATCGCTGTTCTGATATCCAGAAGCTCTTTTCGGTCATAAAAGACCATTAGCAGCAACATTATGTACAAAATAAGTTACAAACAATGCGAAAAAACACATAAAAAAGCAGTTGGTTAGGAGCCCTTAAAACAGCAGCCATCCCCTCCGGCGCCATTGTAATATTTCCTTTTTCCTGAAGTGTGCACTCGTTCACTACGTACACATAAATCTAAAAGCATTGGATTAGTGGAGGCAGGGCTAGTGGGAGATCCCCCCATATTTATTATACCAGTCATTTCCTTTCAAATCAATAAAGGGAAGTGAACAAGTGTACACTTTGGAAGAGATAAGGAGAGATAATTAGAACGTAGCCTTAAGTTAACATTCTGATGCAAGAATTAAAATAAAAAAATGGAGGGATGGAAAAATATATATATTTTCAAAATGGTGGTCTGACAAGGCATAGGGGATGTGGTATTGTGTGAGATGCTTCCGTACGGATTTGAATCTTTACACTCCCTTTATCTGATGCGTTGCCAAGGCATTAAAATACCCATCTGCTGAGTGACATTAATTCCTGCATTCTGGTTCGCCGTAAAAAGTCTGGATTTTTCAATTTAAACTGATTCTGCGACTAGGTCTAATTAACTCCAGCTTGTAGTAATTTGTATTATTTGGTAATCCCTTTAATTGTACATTTTTCAGACATAAGTTTGTATCTTCTTGCTTAATCTATCTCAGTTTCTTTTTCTGTCCCCCTCTCTCTCCCTTTCTGTCCCCCTCTCTCTCTCTCTGGCTCTCTCTCACAACACATGCACACACACACACACACACACACACACACACACACACACACACACACCAAAGCCCCCTATAACTCCACCGTGTGAAGAGAGGCAGAAGGCTATATTCTCTTTTTGCTTTATTTTGTATTTTATTTTGTAATAACCCCAGGGATAAGCTGGAAACTCATGGAGCGCTGATGCGTGGATGTTAGTGTGGGGAGGACAGGTGTTTGGGTGTGTGTCTGTGTGTGTCTTTGTGTGTGTGCGGGAGGGATTTAAGTTTCGCCAAGGGCACTGACACCGGTAATCCTTACTCTGTTGTAGTAAATACTTTCAGATTGAGAAGAAAAAAACATCCAACAAAGCTAGTAGGACAACTCCCTCTGGCTCTCAGTCGGTGATATGCAGCTCATGTCATCTATTCCCGCCCCTCCTCCTACCCTCCTCCTCTTTCTTCGCTCTCTCTTCCTTGTCGCATTCTCTTTCTCTCTGTGTTTTTATCTATATCTGTGGCAACGCTTGAATGATGAGTTACAATAAGACCTAGTCCTTAGCTCAGCAGGCTAACATAGTCTATGATAGTGAAATCATGATATCACGGGAGCCTTGCTTACCTGCAGTGTACCACCATGGGCCCTGCATCTGGGGGGTTACAGGCTTTGACCCGTCTGAGGAAGGCCAGGAACGGAGTGGGGTGCTCGGGTACCCCGTGGTCCGGCCAGGCAGTGAACTGGAACTGCCTCACCTCTCTCTTCTCACTGGAACCATTCTGACAGACAGAGGGGAAGTAGGCTATACACATGTACTTCCAGGTGAAATAAAGGTTCAATTAATTATGAAGAAATCAAACGTACTTTATAAAGTGCAAATGTCCTGACACAGTACGTGGCCAGCTCCACCGTGTCCAACAGCGTCACCTGGATGAGGCCGTAGGTCTCCGTCCCTCTAGTGGGCCAGTACTGGTCACATTTCACCTGAGATTGAGAGAAAATTTCACATTAGACAACTGGTTTGGTCACAACTGCTAACAACTCTGTCTCTAACCAGTTTCCAATATACAGTGGCATCATTGCACCTACTATTGCTGAGAAGGAACTAATTACCAACATTGATTTGTTTGAATAATGAGTCAAATAACCAATATCTGCTATATTTTCAGTGTACAAATAATTAATCTGAGAGGGTCTGTGCCCCCCTTAGTTTCAATGGGCAGGACTCCCCTGCTAAACATCCCCAACAATGGTTGAATCACAATCAAGTTCATATCCGATCTGATCCTCAATGCTCCATTTCCTCCCTCTAACTCTCTGAATCACTGTCTGAGACAGAATAGACCCTAATAGACATAACTGGCAAATACTCATCCAGCTTCATAAAGGAAAGTCAATACAAAGCAAACAGGAAAGCGAGGCTGCCAAGTCTTTCCTACGCTGCTGTGCTGACTGAGTGTGATTTCACAATGGAGGAAACAGGCCCAGCTAAGACGTTCCACTGAAGCCCGACAGTGCTATTTGTTAGCCTGACAGGCTCTATAATTACAATCTTAACCACAGTTTTCCAATCACATTACAGGCACAGGTTTATTATGATTATAGCGTTTTTGTTGCCCAGCGAACAGCCAATAAAACACTACTTCCATTACAGTATTGTCATTTCGCTGCCAGAGGGAAGCACAGTGAACTCGAAGAGTCCTTATGCAGATGCCTTACCTCATACACTGTACTAACCTCATCTTTCATACAATGGAAGCTAATATATTGTTGCTGAAACTCAATCGAAAATCTAATTTGTCAAATGCGCCGAATACAACAGGTGTAGACCTTACCGTGAAATTCTTACTTACAAGCCCTTAACCAACAATGCAGTTAAAGAAATAGAGTTAAGAAAATATTTACTAAATGAACTAAAGATAAAAGAAATATATATCAAAAAGTAACACAATAAAATTAAATAACAATAATGAGGCTACATACAGGGGTACTGGTACCAAATCGAGGTAATTTCTAAAATGACTATGCATAGATAATAAACAGACAGTAGCAGCAGAGTAAAAACAAAGGGGTCAATGTAAATAGTCCAGGAGGCCTTCATTGTTCAGCAGTCTAATGGCTTGGAGGTAGAAGCTGTTAAGGAGCCTTTTGGTCCTAGACTTGGCACTCCGGTACCGCTTGCCGTGCGGTAGCAGAGAGAACAGTCTATGACTTGGGTGACTGGAGTCTTTGACAAATTTTTAAGCCTACATCTGACACCGCCTAGTATTCACATTGACCCCCCCCCCCCTCAGGGTAGTAAGTTGGTGGTTTGAAGATATCCCTCTAGTGGTGTGTGGGCTGTGCTTTGGCAAAGTGGGTGGGGTTATATCGTGCCTGGTTGGCCCGGTCCAGGGGTATCGTCGGACGGGGCCACAGTGTCTCCCGACCCCTCATGTCTCAGCCTCCAGTATTTATGCTGCAATAGTTTATGTGTCGGGGGGCTAGGGTCAGTATGTTATATCTGGAGTATTTCTCCTGTCTTATTCGGTGTCCTGTGTGAATTTAAGTATGCTCCCTCTAATTCTCTTTCTCTCCCTCTCCCATCCGGAGGACCTGAGCCCTAGGACCATGCCTCAGGACTACCTGGCCAGATGACTCCTTGCTGTCCCCAGTCAACCTGGTCTAGCTGCTGCTCCAGTTTCAACTGTTCTGCCTGCGGCTATGGAACCCTGACCTGTTCACCAGACGTGCTACCTTGTCCCGGACCTGCTATTTTTCGACTCTCTCTCTCTACTGCACCTGTTGTCTCTAACTCTGAATGCTCGGCTATGAAAAGCAAACTGACATTTACTCCTAAGGTGCTGACCTGTTGCACCCTCTACAACCACTGTGATTATTATTTGACCCTGCTGGTCATCTATGAACGTTTGAACATCTTGGCCATGTACTGTTATAATCTCCACCCGGCACAGCCAGAAGAGGACTGGCCACCCCTCAGAGCCTGGTTCCTCTCTAGCTTTCTCCCTAGGTTCCTGCCTTTCTAGGGAGTTTTTCCTAGCCACTGTGCAACTACATCTGCATTGCTTGCTGTTTGGGGTTTTAGGTGATATGCATATCACTTTGTGACATCGGCTGATGTAAAAGGGCTTTGTAAATACATTTTATTGATATAGGTCCTGGATGCCAGAAAGCTTGACCCCAGTGATGTACTGGGCCATAAGCACTACCCTCTGTAGCGCCTTACAGCTGGATCCAGAGCAGTTGCCATAATACGCGAGGATGCAACCGATCAGGATGCTCTTGATGGTGCAGCTGTAGAACCTTTTGAGGATCTGGGGACCCATGCCAAATCTTTTCAGTCTCCTTAGGGGGAAAAGGTTTTGTTGTAGCCTCTTCACAACTGTCTTGTTGTGTTTGGACCATGATAGTTTGTTGGTGATGTGAACACCAAGGAACTTGAAACTCTCGACCCGCTCTACTTCAGCCCGTTTATGTTAATGGGGGCCTGTTTGGCCCTCCTTTTCCTACAGTCCACAATCAGCTAATTTGTCTTGCTCACATTGAGGGAGAGGTTGATGTCCTGGCACCACACTGCCAGGTCTCATCGTTGTTGGTGATTAGGCCTACCACTGTTGTGTCGTCAGCAAATTTAATGATGCTATTGGAGTCGTGCTTGGCCACGCAGTCGTGGGTGAACAAGGAATACAGGAGAAGACTAAGCATGCACCCCTGAGGGACCCCAGCGTTGAGGATCAGCGTGGCAGATGTGTTGTTGCCTACCCTGACCACCTGGGGGCGGCCCATCAGGAAGTCAAGGATCCAGTTGCAGAGGGAGGTGTTTAGTCCCAGGGTCCTTATCTTAGTGATGAGCTTTGTGGGTACTATGATGTTGAACGCTGAGCTTTAGTCAATGAACATCATTCTCACATAGGTGTTCCTTTTTGTCCAGGTGGGAAAGGGCAGTGTGGAGTGCGATTAAGATTGTGTCATCTTTGGATCTGTTGGGGCGGTATGCGAATTGGATTGGGTCTAGGGTTTCCGGCATGATGCTGTTGATGTGAGTCAGGACCAGCCTTTCAAAGCACTTCATGGCTACCGACGTGAGTGCTACAGGGTAGTAATAATTTAGGCAAGTAGCCTTCACTATCTTGGGCACAGGGACTATGGTGGTCTGTTTGAAGCATGTAGGTATTACAGACTCGGTCAGGGAGAGGTTGAAAATGTCAGTGAAGACACTTTCCAGTTGGTCCGCGCATGCTCTGAGTACACGTACTGGTAATCCGTCTGGCCCCGCGGCTTTGTGAATGTTGACCTGTTTAAAGGTCTTGCTCACATTGGCTATGGAGAGCGTGATCACACAGTTGTCCGGAACAGCTGGTGCTCTCATGCATGCTTCAATGTTGCTTGCCTCAAAGTGAGAATAAAAGGCATTTAGCCCGTCTGGTAGGCTCGCGTCACGGGGAAGCTAGCGGCTGTGTTTCCCTTTGTAGTCCGTAATAGTTTTCAAGCCCTGCCACATCCAACGAGTGTCAGAGCCGGTGTAGTAGGATTACATCTTAGTCCTGTATTGACGCTTTGTCTGTTTGATGGTTCGTCTGAGGGCATAGCGGAATTCCTTATAAGAGTCCGGATTAGTGTCCCGCTCCTTGAAAGCGGCAGCTCTAGCCTTTAGCTATGGCTTCTGGTTGGGATATGTACGTAAGGTCACTGTTGGGATGACGTCATCGATGCACTTATTGATGAAGCCGGTGACTGAGGTGGTATACTCCTCAATGCCATTGGATGAGTCACGGAACATATTCCAGTCTTTGCTAGCAAAACAGTCCTGTAGCGTAGAATCTGCGTCATCTGACCACTTCCGTATTGAGCTAGTCACTGTTACTTCCTGTTTTAGTTTTTGCTTGTAAGCAGGAATCAGGAGGATAGAATTATGGTCAGATTTGCCAAATGGAGGTCGAGGGAGAGCTTTGTATGCGTCTCTGTGTGTGGAGTAAAGGTTGTCTAGAGTTTTTTTTCCCTCTGGTTGCACATGTGACATGCTGGTAGAAATTAGTTAAAACGGATTTAAGTTTGCTTGCATTAAAGTCCCCGGCCACTAGGAGCGTTTTCTTGTTTGAGCATTTTCTTGTTTGCTTATGGCCTTATACAGCTCATTGAGTAGATAGTGTGGTCTACAGCTTATCATGAGGTATTCCACCTCAGACGAGTAATACCTCAAGACTTCTTTGATATTAGACATCGCGCACCAGCAGTTATTAACAAATAGACACACACCCCCGCCCCTCGTCTTACCAGACGTAGCTGCTCTCTCCAGCCAGGTCTATATTATCTGTGTCGTCGTTTAGCCACGTCTCGGTGAAATATAATATATTACAGTACTTAATGTCCCGTTGGTAGGATAGTCTTACTCGTAGATTGTCCAGTTTGTTTTCCAATGATTGCACGTTGGCCAATAATACGGAGGGTAGTGGGGGTTTACCTACTCGTTGGCGAAATCTTACAAGGCACCCCGCCTTTTCTTCACGATTTGGACCTTCCCTCGACAAAGCAGTATATCGTTTGCGTCGGGCTCATTAAAGAAAAACTCTTTGTCCAGTTCGAGGTGAGTAATTGCTGTTCTGATGTTCAGAAGCTATTTTCGGTCATAAGAAACGGTAGCAGCAACATTATATACAAAATGAGTTACAAACAATGCAATGCAATGCATAGTTGGTTAGGAGCCCGTAAAATGGCAGCCAATCCCTCTGGCGCCATTATCTAAAAGATCGATACAGAAGATGGGGGCATTAGTTAGCAACAAAATTAAGCATATTTCACCATCAAAATGTCGTCAAACATGACGCTAAAGCTTGACAAAGGTCTATGAGCTTTTGTATGTATTCACAAAACTATGAGTCATTCTTATGTGATACTTCATATCTAAAGCAACTAACAACTAGAACCAGACAATGGTCAAAACATGCACTTGGGTCTACAATATACAGTGCCTTCAGAAAATATCCATACCCCTTGTTTTATTCCATATTTTGTCACCGATCCACTTTTCATTTTCCATTTGTTTTGTCTGTGTTTTCCACACCTGGTTTCAATTTCCTCAATTACATGTTTTGAATTTAACCCTCTGTTCCCCCCCCCATGTCTTTGTGTGGGATTGTTCTTTGTATACTGGTGCGTTACGGGCTTATTTTGTGCCCATGTACTCTCGTGTTTGTTTTGAACTGTTTGGGGTTGTTTATTAAACTACTAAGTTTACCCAGTTTTGCTGTCCTGCACCTGACTTCTCTGCAAACCAGTTACGCATCCGCTCCACCTTTGGCAATGATTACAGATGTGAGTCTTTCTGGGTAAGTCTCTAAGAGCTTTCCACACCTGGATTGTGCAACATTTGCCAATTATTATTTCCTAATTCTCCGAACTCTGTCAAATTGGTTGCTGACAACCATTTTCAGGTCTTGCCATAGATTTTCAAGTAGATATAAGTGAAAACTGTAACTCGGACCACTCAGGAACATTCACTGTCATCTTGGTAAGCAAGGTTATTGTCCTGTTAAAAGGTGAATTCATCTGTCAGTGTCTGATGAACCAGGTTTTCCTCTAGGATTTTGCCCGTGCTTAGCTCCATGCTGTTTAATCCTGAAAAACTCCCCAGTCCTTAACGATTACAAGCATACCCATAACATGATGCAGCCACCACTATGCTTGGAAATATGGAGAGTGGATTTACCAATATTGCTTTGCCACATTGCTTTGCCACGTTTTTGTTGCAGTATTACTTGTGCCTTGTTGCAAACAGGATGCATATTATGGAATATTTTTATTCTGTACATGCTTCCTTCTTTTCACTCTGTCATTTAGGTTACTATTGAGGAGTAACTACAATGTTGTTGATCAATCCTCAGTTTTCTCCTTTCACAGCCATTAACCTATGTAACTGTTTTAAAGTCCCCAATGGCCTCATGGTGAAATCCCTGAGCGGTTTCTTTCTCTCCAACAACTGAATTAGGAAGGACACCTGTATCTTTGTAGTGACTGGGTGTATTGATACACCATCCAAAGTGTAATTAATAACTTCACCATGTTCATAGGGATATTCAATGTCTGCTTTTTTTATCTACCAAAAGGTGCCCTTCTTTGCGAGGCATTCAAAAACCTCCTCGGTCTTTGTGGTTGAATCTGTTCTTGAAATTCACTACACGACTGAGGGATTTTATAGATAATTGTATGTGTGGGGTACAGAGATGAGGTCATTCAAAAATCATGTTAAACACTATTATTACACACAGAGTCCATGCAACTTATTATGTGACTTGATAAGCACATTTTGACTCCTGAACTTATTTAGGCTTGCCATAACAAAGGGGTTCAGTTTTACATTTGTAATTAATTAATTAACTTTTTTTTTTTTTTTTTTACATATTTCTACTTTGACATTATGGGGTTTTGTATGTAGGGCAGTGACAAAAATCGAAATTTAATCCATTTTAAATTCAGGCTGTAACACAACACAATGTGGAAAAGGTAAATGGGAGTGAATACTTTCAGAAGGCACTGTAGGCTAGCGAAGAGTGAAAGCAATCCATTCACAACATCTGTTCAGGCAGTTCTTCCAGGTAATACAGTAAAATTGTAAGGTGGAATACATGGAATTGTTCTCCTCTTGAGAGACCTTTGCAAACAAGTAATTAATGATCTTTAGAGGAGGAATTGTGTGAAAGTAGTGAACTTGCAACTTGTGGAGACCATGCAGTCTTTCTTCCTTTGTGATTTCAAACATACATAAGAGACCTTGCAGTGCCAGACACAAAGTGTGTGTCTTTTAACTTTGAAAGAGTGAAAAGTGCTGTGTGATTGGTTCTTGTACCGAATGACTGACATTTTACCACTGCTTAAAGCAGTGCTGCTGGCTAACCTAGTGATCATGCAACTAATTGCAATAACAACATAGCAGCACTAATACTAAAAAGAACAAAAGGGAAACTCATGTTGTGGCAAATAAGTGAGTGAGTGACATCCATTGGAAACAGAATGCAAGATGTCTTGCCTTAGAGAAGAAATATGAGGGCATCTGAAGGAACATGACAAAACACACATAGAAATATGAACACAGAATGTATGAGGAATGGGGAGTTCTAGGAAAATGTTAAATCTGGCATTTGCAACACAGAAGCAAATGGATAGCCATGATGAGTCATGGGTTAGGCTATGATGTTGCTGTTTCAATGAAGCTTGGAAGTGAACAATGGAAAATAGGCTAATTGAATTACACCCTTTTTGGAATGTTTGCTTTACAGACCACATACACTGATATCAAAATGTAGACGACTGAGGTAGAATATATAATGAAGACATCATTAAAATGTAGACATTTTCTACTTTACAAATCCAATGATATGACACTTGTGCCATATATTTAAATGTACATTTGTAGAATTACTTTGTTTCGGCAACTATGGCTAATGTCAGGGTAGGATAAAATGGACCTGTGTAACAGACCTAGACCTGTGCATGACAATCAAATGTTTAATGAATCCAATAGCGCTGATTCCAGATCTTTGCTTACCCTGGACCTCTCCTCCAGCTTGGTCATCATGACGATGTTGGCACTCCGCTGTTCCCAGATCATCCTCCAGAAGTCACCAAACGTCTCTGGCAGCGAGCCCTGCGTGGCGATGTATGCATTCTGCTTCCTATAGCCGTCGATGTAGTTGGAATTGATGTAATCACTTCCAGGGATACCTAGGAAAGATGAGGGGAAATGATTAGAATGGATGGAGTCTGGTTGGGGGGGGGTGTACATTGGTGTGTGGGGTCTGTGTGTGGGGAGTGATTAACTTTGGTTGTACGACACACAGGGGAAAAAACGATGAGCAACACAACAGTGGCTTTGGCTTTGATTGGGATCAATAGCGTTAGTCCATCCACTAGACTAGCAGGTACTGTGAAAGGTGAAGTCCCACTCTGCTAGTTCTTAGAGGTTCAGACCCCTGCTACTCAATACCTTGAGTTGTTTTGACATTGAACAACACTTAATCCTGACTGAGTTCTTTCTGACTAAAAGGGCACAAATCCAAAGTTAGTTAACTCAGCCAGGAACTACCCAGGCATACAGTCTAAGTGTACTGTGTTTTTCGTTTAGGCCATCCACACAAAATGGCTGCCTACTAGTTGAATCACTGTGTCAATTGTTATCATACTCCTGAATGTAACTTTGATGATTCCAAAAACAGCATTTCCGCTATCTACATTGAAACTTCAAGGCGGAGATAAAGTTTAGCTTTGAAAAACACCTCCACCCCCCCACCTCTCTCCTCAACTTCACAAAAACAAACAACGAAACCAGGCAAAACTGTTTTTCTTCCACTACCTCCTCCTACTCTCCTTTTCTCACCGGTTGCTAAATGAAAGCAGTTGTTTTTTTTCCAATCCGGGGAGAGGCGAAGACGGAGCTGACAGCTAGTCAATGCTTCAGGACTGGCAGTTGGGGGCCTAGCGCACACATGGTCTACCAAGATAAGTCTCATCTGCATGGATGCCACGTTTGCATAGCCAGCCGCCCGTGCTCCAACTCTCCCCCCTTTCATCCACCCCTCCCTTTTTCTCCCAGGTAACTTATTCAGTGCAAAAAAAAAAGAAAAGAATAGAAAAGAAAATGTGAGCTCATTCAAAACCCGACAATTCTTACCAGTCTTTTTTCTCCCTCCCTTCCTTTTCCCTGCTAAACCTTTTCATGCAGCCGTTGCCTGGCTGTATATTTCCATAATGGACAAGGGATAAAGACAATTAAGCCCCCAGCTTTCAAAATGAAAGGGACGTGTAAGGAAAAATAGACATTATTATGGTTTAATGAAAACAAGACAGTGTCTGGAAGCATATTTGGTTTCTCTGCAGATGGCCGGAGTGTCACTCAGGATTTGTGCGAAATGCAGCCATCTGCTTGTAAAACTTTCAATACCGTTATCAAAAAATAAAAACAACTAATAGCATGGTGCAGATATCAAACTTACTGGCAAACAATCAAAGAATCACCTACATATTTGATAATGTGTCCTAGAAAAGGCTAAAAGTGGTGTGTGTGGTTGGAATTTTAATGGTTATCCATTTTATGAGGCATAATCCACACTGAAGTAACTTTTGGTAAAAGTCCTCTTTTAGAGTTCTATGCTGGCCTGTCCCTCAGGAAAGAGGCCATGAGTCTGCTTCTCTCTGCTAATACATCATCGACCTGCTATCACAATTTATGACAGAATCATAACTTTCCAATAATTGGAGAATAACCAGTATACCTGGACATTAAGAAGCTCCTCGATCAAGCACACAAACCCGTAATTAGGTTATGTTGTGATTTCTCCATTTTAGCTGCACTGACCTTTCGAGAAACAGCTGGTGAGTGACTCAATTTGGTCCACTTTGAACTGCGTCTCAACTGAATTACAAATAAAGTCCAGGGACAGCTTTGGAGCAGAGCATAGTGGAAAACTGACTATACAGATGTTTGCTTACATAACGTGCATTCATCTGGTGAGGAATGTTACAATGAAAAGAGACACATTTTGATGAATCGTTCGGAGTTCAAAGTGGGGGGGAGACACGTAGGTTGGCCAACTAAAGTCCTGTGGCAGCATACAAAGGAATAAATCAAGTGGTCTTCATGTCTTGCTTATGGCACACAACTATAACAACATGTTGTGGACATGATTAATGACTATGAGTCAATAGATGATGCTGAACGTGTTGTGTCAGTTACAATCATCTGACATGACTGTTTAGGACATCTGTTATAACACAATCATGACTTTGTTATGTGGGCCTATAACGACAGAGGGTTCAAGTTAAGTGTCACCCAATTCCCCTCTATATTGTCAACGCTAATAGCCTACCACACACTTTACCACTCATCAGGGGATTCCAAAAGCACCCGAGGAAAGCGTCCTCCATTCCAATCCCGACAGTCAGTCTCTAGCTTGGTGAGCTACTTATACAGACATGTCCCTTACGCCAAAATAACTTAATCTAAGAAGTCCTGGTTGACAAAGGCTTTGTTTGGAGCTCCAGGGGGATGTCCGACAAGCCTGTCTGGCAGAGTAGCGGTTTCCTCCCTCACGAAAGCTTCGATGTGGACGCACAGATGTGTGTTTATGGCTAGTTAATGGGGTCCATCAACACTCTCAGCTGCATGAGCTTGCTGGGAGACTGCAAAGGGACTCTGAACGTCTTTATTTATCAGTTTTCTTCCCATTAGCATCCATTTACTGGCCCGGAAGAGACAGTTTGTTTATGTTCTTTTTTTAATGTTTTCTCTCTATGGGAAATATTCAATGGAATTGGTTAATTAGTATGTACTGTATGTATGTATGTGTGTGTGTGTGTGTGTGTCCTCGTAACAAATAACCGTTACCCCAAATTCCATGACCGTCACAGCCCTAGATACCATAGCTCAATGTATGCTAGTACTCCTAGGGCACAGGAGACAGTGGTACTGTATAGAAGTAGACAGTCACTTGACAGTCAATTCAAGGCAATGGGAGAGCTGCTTACCGTCAATAGCCGATAGCAGGACTCTGGAGTGGTCGTATGCTATCACGTTAGCATATCTGTTCTTTGGTTTGTTGACTTCCAGGTTGGAGTGTTCCCACGTGAACTGCTGCCCGGGATCGATGGACTGCAAGTAGAGAGAGATTATATTCATTACTTTCCTTCATCACTTACAGTAGTATATTTTGCTCAATACCACCATTTAGCTCCATTTCCCAGACAAGGACTATGGATTCAAACCTGGATCAATAATTCTGAGGAAAAGCAAAAAAAGCTATTTTGAAGTGTCGATTCATTTAGACACATTTAAAGGGATAGTTCACCCAAATTACAAAAGTACATCTCAGTTTAGATCCTCAAAGCGTTTGACAGCTGCACCATTGAGAGCATCTTAACTAGCTGCATCACCGCTTGATATGGCAACTGCTTGGCATCCGACCACAAGGGACTAAAGAGGGTTTACGTACGGCCCAGTACATCCCTGGGAAAAAGCTCCATGACATCCGGGACCTCTATAACAGGTGGTGTCAGAAGAAGGCCCTAAAAGTTGTCAAAGATTCAACCCACCCAAGTCATAGACTCTTCTCTCTGCTACCGTACAGCAAGCGGTACTGATGCACCAAGTCTGGAATCAATCGGACCCTGAACAGCTTCTACCCCAAAGCCATAAGACTGCTGAATAGTTCGTCCGGGTAGCTATTGGTTAACTATTTAACTAAGAGCTACCCGGACTACATGCATTGACCCTTTTCAGACTAAGTTTTTTTGACTCATCACATACATTGCTGTTACTGTTTATTATCTTACATTCTTTTTCATTTAACTTTTATTTAACTGGGCAAGTCAGTTAAGAACATTCTTATTTACAATGACAGCCTACCCCGGCAAAACCTGGATGACGCTGGGCCAATTGTGTGCCGCCCTATGGACTCCCAATCACGGCCAGATGTGATACAGCCTGGATTCTAGTGACGCCTCTTGCACTGAGATGATATTTTCACATCTACCTCAATTACCTCGTACCCCTGCACATCGACTCGGTACTGGTACACTGTGTATATAGCCAAGTTATCGTTACTCATTGTGTATTTATTCCTCGTGTTATTATTTGTATATTTTTTATATTTTTCTCTCTGCTTTGTTGGGAAGGGCCCGTAATGTTTGTCTACACCTGTTGTTTATGAAAGCATGTCACAAATACAATTTTATTTGATTTACTTGCCCTGTAAGCAGTCTATGCAGGTATGACAACAATCCATGCTTTGGTTTTGTTTACCTGGACACTGTCTCCAAGTTCGAATGTTTTAGCATTTGTGGCACAAAGCCAATGCAAGTCAATATCCCAAATATATGTCATTTTGTAATTTGGGGGAACTATCCCTTTAAGCTTGACAGCATTTAAACTCTTTAGGAATCTCAGTTTGAAACTCAAGTCCCTCGTTCGCCTTAACAACTATTTTCCAACTCATCCAGGGTTATTTTGACATGTAGCATAACATACATTTTGTGTCTGTTTCAAAGTATTTGACCTCAAGGTGGATGCTACCATGATTACGGATAGTCCAGAATGAAGCGTGAAAAATTATGAGTGAAAAAGTTGAAGATACGCACACATATCATACACCTAAGACAGTGGTTCCCAAACGTTTTATAGTCCCGTACCCCTTCAAACATTCAACCTCCAGCTGCGTACCCCCTCTAGCACCAGTCAGCGCACTCTCAAATGTAGTTTTTTGCCATCATTGTAAGCCTGCCACACACACACTATACGATACATTTATTAAACATAAGAATGAGTGTGAGTTTTTGTCACAACCCGGCTCGTGGGAAGTGACAAAGAGCTCTTATAGGACCAGAGCACAAATAATAATATAATCAATAATTTTGCTCTTTATTTAGCCATCTTACATATAAAACCTTATTTGTTCATCAAAAATTGTGAATAACTCGCCCCCGGTTAATGAGAAGGGTGTGCTTGAAAGGATGCACATAACTCTGCAATGTTGGGTTGTATTGGAGAGAGTCTCAGTCTTAAATAATTTTCCACACACAGTCTGTGTCTGTATTTAGTTTTCATGCTAGTGAGGGCCGAGAATCCACTCTCACATAGGTACGTGGTTGCAAAGGGCATCGGTGTCTTAACAGCGCGATTTGCCCAAGGCAAGAAACTCTGAGTGCAGCCCTATCCAAAAATCTGGCAGTGGCTTCTGACTGAATTCAATTTCCACAAAATCGCTTGTTGAAATTTCGATGAGGCTCTCTTGATCAGATATCGATAAGTGGACTGGAGGCAGGGCATGAAAAGGGTAACGAATCCAGCTGTTTGTGTCGTAAGTTTCGGGAAAATACCTGCGTAATTGCGCATCCAGCTCACTCAGGTGCTTCGCTATATCACATTTGACATTGTCCGTAAGCTTGAGTTCATTTGCACAAAAATAAATTATACAATGATGGTGTTGTCCTGTGTGTTGTCCTTGTTAATGCAGACAGAAAAGAGCTCCAACTTCTTAATAATATCCTCAATTTCGTCCCGCACATTGAATATAGTTGCGGAGCGACTATATTCAGGCGAGAAAACACATCACCCAGATAGGCCAGTAATGTGAGAAACTCGTCATCATGCGGTCAGACAAGTGAAAATTATGGTCAGTAAAGAAAACTTCAAGCTCGTCTCTCAATTCAAAAAAACGTGTCAATACTTTGCCCCTTGATAACCAGCACACTTCCGTATGTTGTAAAAGCGTTACATGGTCGCTGCCCATATCATTGCATAATGCAGAAAATACACGAGAGGTCAGGGGTCTTGCTTTAACAAAGTTAACCATTTTCACTGTAGTGTCCTTTCAAGCTGTCAGGCATTCCCTTGGCAGCAAGAGCCTCTCGTGGATGCTGCAGTGTCGGGAGCAACTGCTTGCACGCGCGTTACCACGCCACTGTCTCCCTGCATTGGCTTTTGCGCCGTCCAGATACCAACACATCTTGACCACCAAAGTCCATGTGATGTCACAAAGCTGTCCAGTAAAATATCCTCTCATGTTGTCCAGAAGAGGATGTCTTCCTTAATGGACCCCCATTAACGTAACGGACATATACCAGGAGCTGTGCCAGGCCCGCCACGTCTGTTGACTCATCCAGCTGTAACGCATATACGTACAGTTGAAATCGGAAGTTAACATACACTTAGGTTGGAGTCATTAAAACTAGTTTTTCAACCACTCCACAAATGTCTTGTTAACAAACTATAGTTTTGGCAAGTCGATTAGGACATCTACTTTGTGCATGACACAAGTAATTTTTCCAACAATTGTTTACAGACAGATTATTTCACTTATAATTCACTGTATCACAATTCCAGTTGGTCAGAAGTTTACATACACTAAGTGGACTGTGCCTTTAAACAGCTTGGAAAATTCCAGAAAACAATGTCATGGCTTTAGAGGCTTCTGATAGGCAAATTGACATACTTTGAGTCAATTTAAGGTGTACCTGTGGATGGATTTTAAGGCCTACCTTCAAACTCAGTGCCTCTTTGCTTGACATCATAGGAAAATAAAAATAAATCAGCCAAGACCTCAGAAAAATAATTGTAGACCTCCACAAGTCTGGTTCATCCTTGGGAGCAATTTCCAAACGCCTGAAGGTACCACGTTCATCTGTACAAACAATAGTATGCAAGTATAAACACCATGGGACCACGCAGCCGTCATCCACTCAGGAAGGAGACGCGTTCTGTCTCCTAGAGATGAATGTACTTTGGTGTGAAGTGAATTTGTCCCAGTAGTTTTAGTCCCCTGAAATGGGGAGACTATGTACACATAGCAGTAATTTCTTAACGGTTCACCTTATATGGATGAAAATATCCTCAAATTAAAGTTGACAGTCTGCACTTTAACCTCATAGACACTGTATCATTTCAAATCCAAAGTGCTGGAGTACAGAGCCACAACAACACATGTATTTTGTATTAATAAAGTAGAATGCTTTCATTTGGCATGCCTATATACCAATATTACACAACAAAGCCTTGCGATCTGGAGAGCGGCCTTTTGCATCCCCCCCAAAAGTCCAAATGTGGAATACCCTTACTAATATCATGGACAGTAATGGTTTGGGAACATTCCAAGATTTGAAAGATACATACACATTAACAGGCAACTTCCTTTTCTTTTTTTCTCTCAATATTTACAACTTAGGTCAGCTATGCTGGCCTGCGGAGTCCCTTGGGAAACCAAACTACCGAACTATCCAAAGATAGGATTTCTAAATAAATTATCTGGGCCCCAGAATATATATATACAAAAATGTGAAAACTCATATTCTGAGCTAGCCATTAAAAAAGTATTGTCCACAGATCTAATTGAATCTGAACAACCCTTTAATTGGAATAGAATATGGAATAATATGACTTTAATCCGAACTATCAACTTATACATTTTAAGTTTGTTCACTGACTGTATTTAAAATAATAAGATAATGTTTTACGATCAAATTGACCCCAACTCCCAACTGCTCACTATGTCCCCTACAATATTAGTCATAGTCAATAGAGAGATAATTTCCATTGACTTAAAAGCCTATTTGAAAGTCAACACATTCCGCCATGTTTTTATTTATTTTATTTATGCCATAAAGACAATACTCTCTCCGCGACTTAAGAGACCAATGTTCAGCCATTGTATGCTTCTCTGCCAAATGTTATATGAAATGTTTCAATTCAAAAACGTTGCTTGCAGGCTGATGCCTATCAACATTATATTTTTAAAAGACAGTAAAGAGTAGAAAAAATGTTACAAAAGTAAGTGACTTGAGGTTGGTCAATGCGCTATACAAAAGCAGCTTCAGACACAGACAAATTGTTTTATTTGAATTGTGTACTTATTAAGGTTGTTATGAAGTGCCATTCCATTCCATTCTTCAAGTTATTTTAACATTGAAGAGTTTCTGAATAAGCATGCAAAAACAAATTGTGAATAACATTCAACTCTCAATTTATCATCTTTCTTTGACAGGTATTGTTGTACCCAAATGATTACTGCATGCCAGTATAGAAGCCCAGACATTCCTAACTCCTAACTTCTTGATATCAGCTATTGTTCTCTCTTGTAAAGCTCAAGGACTTCCAAATTATTCATGCTAACCATTTGCTCCTAACAAGGATCCCTTGAAAGCCACTTCACATTCCTTCATATGGTGTGGGAGTGGCCTGCAGTTAAATGCTTCTGGAGCAAAATTCCATTCGAAGGCCATTTAAATATTCAATGCTTTGCATCTATTACGTTACTTAACGATGATAGCCCCTTGAATCTCTCAATCAATAAGACAAGATTACTGCTGGGATCATTTTTGGGGGTTCTAAGACCTCACTCTCTCCCATTTAACCAGTGGATACATTTACTGTTAGAAGCTATAACATTATAATTATCCACAGCGAGAATGAATGGTGCTGTATAAAGAACAATCTCAGCTAAAGCCCAACACAAATACTGTGCCTTCAGGAAGTAGTCATACCCCTTGACTTAAAGTATTGCACATTTTGTTGTGTTACAGCCTGAATTCAAAATGTATTAAATAAATAAAACATTCTCACCCATCTACACACAATACCCCATGACAAAGTCAAAACATGTTTTTAGACATTTTAGCAAACTTATTGAAAATGAAATATTTATACATTTACATAAGCATTCAAACCCCTTAGTTAGAATCACCTTTGGCAGTGATTACAGCTGTGAGTCTTTCTGGTAAGTCTCTAAGAGCTTTGCACACCTGGATTGTACAGAACTTGCAAATTATTATTTTTAAATTCGTCAAGCTCTGGTTGGTTGTTGATCATTGCTAGACAGCCATTTTCAAGTTTTGACATAGATTTTCAAGCTGATTAAGTGAAAACTGTAACTAGGCAACTCAGGAACATCCAATGTTGTCTTGGTAAGCAACTCCAGTGTATATTGTGTTTAGGTTACCAGGTTTTCCTCTAGGATTTTGCCTGTGCTTACCTAAACTCTGCAAAAAAAGAAACGTCCTCTCACTGTCAACTGTGTTTATTTTCAGCAAACTTAACATGTGTAAATATTTGTATGAACATAACAAGATTTAACAACTGAGACAAACTGAACAAGCTCCACAGACATGTGACTAACATAAATTGAATAATGTGTCCCTGAACAAAGGGGGGGTCAAAATCAAAAGTAACAGTCAGTATTTGGTGTGGCCACCAGCTGCATTATGTACTGCAGTGCATCTCCTCCTCATGGACTGCACCAGATTTGCCTGTGAGATGTTACCCCACTCTTCCACCAAGGCACCTGCAAGTTCTGGGGGGAATGGCCCTAGCCCTCACCCTCCAACCCAACAGGTTCCAGACGTGCTTAATGGGATTGAGATCTGGGCTCTTCGCTGGCCATGGCAGAACATTCCTGTCTTGCAGGAAATCATGCACAGAATGAGCAGTATGGCTGGTGGCATTGTCATGCTGGAGAGTCATGTCAGAATGAGCCTGCAGGAAGGGTACCACATGAGGGAGGAGGATGTCTTCCCTGTAACGCACAGCGTTGAGATTGCCTGCAATGACAACAAGCTCAGTCCAATGATGCTGTGACACACCGCCCCAGACCATGACGGACTCTCCACCTCCAAATCGATCCCACTCCAGAGTACAGGCTTCGGTGTAACGCTCATTCCTTCAACGATAAACGCGAATCCGACCATCACCCCTGGTGAGACAAAACCGCGACTCGTCAGAGGAGAGAACTTTTTGCCAGTCCTGTCTGGTCCAGCGACGGTGGGTTTGTGCCCATAGGCAACGTTGTTGCCGTTGATGTCTGGTGAGGACCTGTCTTACAACAGGCCTACAAGCCCTCAGTCCAGCCTCTCTCAGCCTATTGCAGACAGTCTGAGCACTGATGGAGGGATTGTGCGTTCCTGGTGTAACTTTGGCAGTTGTTGTTGCCATCCTGTACCTGTCCCCCGCAGGTGTGATGTTCGAATGTACCGATCCTGTGCAGGTGTTATTACACATGGTCTGCCACTGCAAGGACGATCAGCTGTCCGTCCTGTCTCCCTGTAGTGCTGTCTTAGGTGTCTCACAGTACGGACATTGCAATTTATTGCCCTGGCCACATCTGCAGTCATGCCTCCTTGCATCATGCCTAAGGAACATTCACACAGATGAGCAGGGACCCTGGGCATCTTTCTTTTGGTGTTTTCAGAGTCAGTAGAAAGGCCTCTTTAGTGTCCTAAGTTTTCATAACTGTGACCTTAATTGCCTACCGTCTGTAAGCTGAGTCTTAACGACCGTTCCACAGGTGCATGTTCATTAATTGTTTATGGTTCATTGAACAAGCATGGGAAACAGTGTTTAAACCCTTTACAATGAAGATCTGTGAAGTAATTTGGATTTTTACAAATAATCTTTGAAAGACCTTGCCGATGACAAGCATACCATAACATGATGCAGTCACCACCATGCTTGAAAATATGATGAGTTGTACTCAGTGATGTTTTGTGTAGGATTGGCTCCAAACATAACGCTTTGTATTCAGGACATAAAGTTAATTTATTTGCTATTTTTGCAGTTCTCCAGTGCCTTATTGCAAACAGGATGAATGTTTTGGAATTGTTGTATTCTGTACAGGCTTCCTTCTTTTCACTCTGTCATTTAGGTAGGTATTGTGGAGTAACTACAATGTCGTTGATCCATCCTCAGTTGTTTTCTCCTATCACAGCCATTACACTCTGTCTCTGTTGTAAAGAAATCATTGGCCTCATGGTGAAATCCCTGAGCAGTTTTCTTCCTCTCCGACAACTGAGTTAGGAAGGACGCCTGTATCTTTGTAGTGACTGGGTATATTGATGCATCATCCAAAGTGTAATTAATAACTTCACCATGCTCAAAGGGACATTCAATGTCTGCTTTTTAAATGTTTACTCATCTACCAATAGATGCCCTTTGCGAGAGATTGGTTGAATCTGTGTTTGAAATTAACTGCTCGACTGAGGGACCTTACAGATAATTGTATGTGTGGGGTACAGAGATTAAGTAGTCATTCAAAAATCATATTAAACACTATTATTGCACACAGAGTGAGTCCATGCAACTTATTATGTGACTTGATAATCACATTTTTACTCATTAACTTATTTAGGATTGCCATAAAAAAATGGGTTGAATACTTATTGACTTATTGACTTATTTCAGCTTTTCATTTTGTATTAATTTGTAAGAATTTAAAGAAACATTATTCCACTTTGACATTAGGGGGTATTGTGTGTAGGCCAGTGGCACAAAAGAGACTCAGGGGATGGATGGTGGGAAGGGTACTGATGGGCAACCTCGGTTGCTGGGTGGGATGGCAAGGGGTAGGAGGCATGCATTCTTTGGGTCGAGGAGGTGAGGGCGAGGGGGGCTAGGCGAGGTGGGAGGCATGGTTTCCGGGTGGGGAGGGAGGATGCGGGCAGGTGGATGGAGACTGAGGCGGGCAATAGGTTGGGGTTAACTTTGTATGCATTTCTTAGATTTTTTTTGTACCTGTAAACCCAACTCGAAATCAAGAAGACACATCTAAATAAAAAGTTGGTCACAATTTTATTTTTTATAAATAAAGAATGCTTTCCCTTGCTAAAGTGAATAGGAAAATTATTGCATTCATAACGGCTTACAGCTATTTAATGTGGAATCAGATGAAGGGAATGGTTTTAACAACAGTGTCCATTTTTGTCAGTCTAAGCTGTAGGATGGTTGGCAGTGTATTGGGTTTAAGCACTTCACATTCTAAGCCTTTGTCTCAAATGGCACCCTATTGCTTATATAGTGCACTACTTCCTATGGGAATAGGGTGACATGTGAGACGTAGCCTTGGAATGCTAAGTGGCTCTCGAGGGATCCTTGTTAAGAGCAAATGGTTTGCATGAATACATTGGAAGTGCTTAAGCTTTGCAAGAGAGAACAATAGCTGATATAAGAAGAAGTTCGGAGTTAGGAATGTGTTAGGAATGTCTGGGCTTCTATACTGACGTGCAGTAATCATAAATTATTTGGGTACAACAACACCTGTCAAAGAAATAATAAATGTATTCCGTCTCTTTACTGTCTTTTGGAAATGTAACGTTGATAGGCATCAGCCTGCAAACAAAGCCACATTTCAAATTATAGTTGGTAGAGAAGCATACAATGGCTTAACGTTGGTCTCATAAATGAAAAAAAATGAAAACATGGCGGAATGTGTTAACTATATACATTACCAGTCAAAAGTTTGGACACACCTACTCATTCAAGGGTTTTTCTTTACTTGTACTATTTTCTAAATTGTAGAATAATAGTGAAGACATCAAAACTATGAAATAACACATATGGAATCATGTAGGAACCAAAAAAATGTTCTTCAAAGTAGCCACCCTTTGCCTTGATGACAGCTTTGAACACTCTTGGCATTCTCTCCACCAGCTTCATGAGGTATACACCCGGAACGCATTTCAATTTGAGACAATCTGTTGTGTTGTAACAAGGTAATGGTGGTTTACAGAAGATAGTCTTTTACCAAATAGGCTAAGTCCATATTATCCAAGAACAGCTCAAATAAGCACAGAGAAACGACAGTCCATCATTACTTGAAAGTCATGCAAATCTGACCACGACTCCATTTTGCTCCTCCCTTCCTATAAGCAGAAACTCAAACAGGAAGTACCCGTGCTAAGGACTATTCAACGCTGGTCTGACCAATCAAAATACACGCTTCGAGATTGTTTTGATCACGCGGACTGGGATATGTTTGAATACGAATACAATATTGACGAATACACTGAGACGGAGACTGAGTTTATCAGGAAGTGTATAGGAGATGTTGTACCCACTGTGACTGTTAAAACATAGCCTAACCAGAAACCGTGTATAGATGGCAGGATTCGCACAAAACTGAAAGCGCGAACCACCACATTTAACCAATATGGAACAATACAAGCAGAGTAGTCATTCCCTCCGAAAGGCATAACGTCAGTATAGAGACAAAGTGGAGTCGCAATTCAACGGCTTAGACACGAGACGTATGTGGCAGGGTCTAGAGACAATCACGGACTACAAAAAGAAAACCAGCCACGTAGCAGACACCGACGTCTTGCTTCCGGATAAGCTAAACACCGTCTTTGCCCGCTTTGAGGATAACACAGTGTCACCGACGCGGCCTGCTACCAAGGACAGTGGACTCTCCTCCGTGGCCAATGTGAGCAAGACATTTAAACGTGTTAACCCTCGCAAGGCTGCCGACCCAGACAGGATCCATAGCCGCTTCCTCAGAACATGCGCAGACCAGCTGGCTGCAGTGTTTACGGACATATTCAATCACTCCCGATCCCAGTCTGCTGTCTCACATGCTTCAAGATGGCCACCATTGTTCCTGTACCCAAGAATGCAAAGGTAACTGAACTAAATGTCTAAATGACTAATGACCACCATCATGATGTGCTTTGAGAGACTAGTCAAGGATCATATCACCTCCACCTTACCTGTCACCCTAGACTCACTCAATTTGCTTACCGCCTGAATAGGTCCACAGACGATGCAATCGCCATCACACTGCACTCTCCCCTATCCCATCTTGACAAGAGGAATACCTATGTAAGAATGCTGCTCATTGACCATAGCTCAGTATTCAACAACTTAGTACCCTCCAAGCTCATTATTAAGCTTGAGGTCCTGGTTCTGAACGCCGCCCTGTGCAATTGGGTCCTGGACTTCCTGATGGGCTGCCCCCAGGTGGTGAAGGTAGGAAACAACACCTCCACTTCGCTGATCCTCAACACTTTTGCCCCACAAGGGTGCGTGCTCAGCCCCCTCCTGTACTCCCTGTTCACCCATGACTGTGTGGCCAAGCACGCCTCCAACTCAATCATCAAGTTTGCAGATTACCAACAATGACAAGACATCCTACAGGGAGGAGGTGAGGGCTCTGGGAGTGTGGTGCCAGGAAAATAACCTCTCACTCAACGTCAACAAAACAAAAGAGATGATCGTTGACATCACATCACTGACAAACTGAAATGGTCCACCTACACAGACAGTGTGGTGAAGAAGACGCAACAGCGCCTCTTCAACCTCAGGAGGCTGAAGAAATGTGTCTTGTCACCTAATACCCTCACAAACTTTTACAAATGCACAATTGAGAGCATCCTGTCAGGCTGTATCACAGCCTGGTACGGCTACAGCACTGCGCATAACCGCAGGGCTCTCCAGAGGTGGTGCGGTCTGCACAAAGCATCACCGGGGGCAAACTATCTGCCCTCCAGGACACCAACAGCACCCGATGTCACAGGAAGGCCAAAAAGATCATCAAGGACAACAACCACCCGAGCCACTGCCTGTTCACCCCGCTATCATCCAGAAGGCGAGGTCAGTACAGGTGCATCAGCTTCTAACTCAAGGCCATCAGACTGTTAAATAGCCATCACTACCACAGAGAGGCTGCTGCCTATATACACAGACATGAAATCGTTGGCCACTTTAATAAATGGAACACTAGTCACTTTAATGATGTCACCTTAATAATGTTTAATAATCTTGCATTACTCATCTCATATGTATATACTGCATTCTATACTATTATACTGTATCTTAGTCTATGCCGCTCTGACATACTGTATATTTATATATTCTTAATTACATTCCTTTACTTAGATTTGTGTGTCTTGGGTATATGTTGTGAAAATGTTAGATATTACTTGTTAGATATTGCTGCACTGTCGGAACTAGAGGCACAAGCATTTCGCTACACCCGCAATAACATCTGCTAAATACGTGTATGTGACCAATAACATTTGATTTGAAGAGCAGTCGCAAAAAACCATCAAGCGCTATGATGAAACTGGTTCTCATGAGGACCGCCACAGGAAAGGAAGACCTCTGCCTCTGCCACAGAGGATAAGTTACCTCTGCCACAGAGGATAAGTTCATTAGAGTTACCAGACTCAGGCATTGCAGCCCAAATAAATGCTTCACATAGTTCAAGTAACAGACACATCTCAACATCAACTGTTTAGAGGAGAAATGACTACTAAAGGACACCAAGAAAAAGAAGAGACTTGCTTGGGCCAAGAAACACGAGCAACGGACATTAGACCGGTGGAAATTTGAACTTTGGTCTGATGAGTCTAAATTATAGATTTTTGGTTCCAACCGCTGTTTCTTTGTGAGACGCAGAGTAGGTGAACGGATGATCTCTGCATGTGTGGTTCCCACCGTGAAGCATGGAGGAGGTGTGATGGTGTGGGGGTGCTTTGCTGGTGACACTGTCTGTGATTTACTTAGAATTCAAGGCACACTTAACCAGCATGGTTACCACAGCATTCTGCGGCGATACGCCATCCCAGCTGGTTTGCGCTTAGTGGGACTATAATTTGTTTTTAAACAGGACAATGACCCAAAACACACTACCAGGCTGTGTAAGGGCTATTTGACCAAGAAGGAGAGTGATGGAGTGCTGCATCAGATGACCTGGCCTCCACAATCGCCCAGCCTCAACCCAATTGAGATGGTTTGGGATGAGTTGGACCGTAGTGTAAAGGAAAAGCAGGCAACAAGTGCTCAGCAAATGTGGGAACTCCTTCAAAACTGTTGGAAAAGCATTCCAGGTGACTACCTCATGAAGCTGGTTGAGAGAATGCCAAGAGTGTGCAAAGCTGTCATCAAGGCAAAGGGTGGCTACTTTGATGAACCTCAAATTATTCCATATGTGTTATTTCAAAGTTGTAATGTGTTCACTAATATTCCACAATGTAGAAAATAGTAAAAATAAAGAAAAACCCTTCAAGGAGTAGGTGTGTCGAAACCGTTGACCCGGCACTGTACTTTTTAGTCAAAGGAAATTCTCTCTCTATTGGCTTTGACTATTGTTGTATACAATGAATGCCAACCTTAGTAAGCAGAAAAGGAACACAACAATAGTCTACTATAATAACTACAATGATAAGAGACCACTATTTTAGCCATTGTAGATTAGGTTTTCCTCAAAGGCCAAGTTTTCTCTCCACTATCCTTGGTCCTTCTATCGGGTTAGGGTTTACAGCACACAGAAGAGCTGTCCAATTGAGTACAACCAACAGAATCAGCAATCTCTGTAAAGCTCTGTAAAGCCTGGATGGTCCCTCAAAATAAATAAACAGGCTATTAAAGGTAATACCACTTGTTGTGTAAGAGAAAACACCACGTTGTTAAACATGGTGTTCAATTTCACATGTCAGAGGAACTATTGGGCTGTGTTCTTTAATGAGTCTCTAACTTTTTATATTTCCAATAAGGGAGTTATGAGCTCGATTATGCTCACTATTGGAAATTAAGGTACCTGACGCCAAAGGGCAGGAAGCACAGAGAGCTAAACGTGTTAAAATATTATTTAAATGCATAATTCCATCCTCCTTTCTGATAGTGACATAATTGGTGAAAGCAAGCTAGTGGAAAGGTAATTTCAGGCTACTACAATGGCGCTGGAGAGAATAGCAGCTGTTTTACGGGCTCCTGACCAATTGTGCTATTTGTGTTTTTTTGAGCTGATCTTAATTTATTTTGCACATGTTTCCGGCATCATTTTCTATGACATCCGAACAGCGATCACTAACCTCGATTTAGATGAGGATTTTTACTTCAATGAGTCGGAGGCAAATGACATACTGCTCATCCCAGACCAGGCCCAAATCCCTGACACTCGAAGAAGGAAAAAGCGGCGTTATAGAGGCCGGCGTGTGGGATACAGTGAGGGAAAAAAGTATTTGATCCCCTGCTGATTTTGTACGTTTGCCCACTGACAAAGAAATAATCCGGCTATAATTTTAACGGTAGGTTTATTTGGACAGTGAGAGACAGAATAACAACAACAAAAAATCCAGAAAAACGCTTGTGAAAAATGTTATAAATTGATTTGCATTTTAATGAGGGAAATAAGTATTTGACCCCCTCTCAATCAGAAAGATTTCTGGCTCCCAGGTGTCTTTTATACAGGTAACGAGCTGAGATTAGGAGCACACTCTTAAAGGGAGTGCTCCTAATCTTAGTTTGTTACCTGTATAAAAGACACCTGTCCACAGAAGCAATCAATCAATCAGATTCCAAACTCTCCACCATGGCCAAGACCAAAGAGCTCTCCAAGGATGTCAGGGAATCAGCCCAGAATTACACGGGAGGATCTTGTCAATGATCTCAAGGCAGCTGGGACCATAGTCACCAAGAAAACAATTGGTAACACACTACGCCGTGAAGGACTGAAATCCTGCAGCGCCCGCAAGGTCCCCCTGCTCAAGAAAGCACATATACATGCCCGTCTGAAGTTTGCCAATGAACATCTGAATGATTCAGAGGACAACTGGGTGAAAGTGTTGTGGTCAGATGAGACCGAAATGGAGCTCTTTGGCATCAACTCAACTCGCCGTGTTTGGAGGAGGAGGAATGCTGCCTATGACCCCAAGAACACCATCCCCACCGTCAAACATGGAGGTGGAAACATTATGCTTTGGGGGTCAGGACAACTTCACTGCATCAAAGGGACGATGGACGGGGCCATGTACCGTCAAATCTTGGGTGAGAACCTCCTTCCATCAGCCAGGGCATTGAAAATGGGTCGTGGATGGGTATTCCAGCATGACAATGACCCAAAACACACGGCCAAGGCAACAAAGGAGTGGCTCAAGAAGAACGACATTAAGGTCCTGGAGTGGCCTAGCCAGTCTCCAGACCTTAATCCCATAGAAAATCTGTGGAGGGAGCTGAAGGTTCGAGGTACCAAACGTCAGCCTCGAAACCTTAATGACTTGGAGAAGAACTGCAAAGAGGAGTGGGACAAAATCCCTCCTGAGATGTGTGCAAACCTGGTGGCCAACTACAAGAAACTTGTGACCTCTGTGATTGCCAACAAGGGTTTTGCCACCAAGTACTAAGTCATGTTTTGCAGAGGGGTCAAATACTTATTTCCCTCATTAAAATGCAAATCAATTTATCAACATTTTCACTGCGTTTTTCTTGATTTTTTATTTGTTATTCTGTCTCTCACTGTTCAAATAAACCTACCATTAAAATTATAGACTGATCATTTCTTTGTCAGTGGGCAAACGTACAAAATCAGTAGGGGATCAAATACTTTTTCCCTCACTGTACCTGACAAGACTACGTCGGCGAGTGGATAAACCACTTCTACCGTCCATTATATTGGCGAACGTGCAATCACTGGAAAATAAACTGGACGAGCTCTGTTCGAGACCATCCTATCAACGTGATCTGAATAACTGTATTATCTGTTGTTCTCCAAGTCGTGGCTGAACAAGGACTTCCATTTCCGCTTCCACTGGATGTCAACAGTCTTTAGACAAGGTTTCAGGCTTTTAGTTTGAAAAATTAAGAAGTAGTTTAAGGAAATCCAGGTGTCCTTCATTCTGGCTGTAGTCTTGTGGCGCGCGTGACTGAGGGCGCGCTCTTCATTATTAATCTCCGGTATTGAACATAATACATTCCGTCTTAAATGTTATCGTTTTTTACATATTATGGTACCTGAGGATTGATTAGAAACGTTGTTTGACTTGTTGTAACTTTTTTAGGTTTCCTGTGGCTGTATGTTGAACGGGTGGATTACTGAACAAAACGAGCCAACCAAACAGTTTTTGGAATATAAAGAGGGACTTTATCGAACAAAACAACCATTCTTTGTGTTCCTGGGACCCGTGGGATTGCAACCAGAGGAAGATCTTCAAAGGTAAGTGATTTATTCTATCTCTATATTTGATTTTGTAATGCCTGTGCTGGTTTGAAATATATTTATATGCAGGAAGTATGCGGGGGCGCTGATAATCAAATGCTATGCTTTCGCCGTGAAGCCTATTGTAAATCGGACAAGGCGGTTCGATTACCAAGATTACTTCCGTCGCCGACAGAGATGGCCGCCTCGCTTCACGTTCTCAGGAAACTATGCAGTATTTAGATTTTTTATGTATTACTTCTTACATTGTTACCCCGGGAAATATTACGTTTTATTACATACAACCGGGAGAAACTATTGGATATAAGAGCAACGTCAACTTACCAAAATTGCGACCAGGAATACGACTTTCCCGAAGCGTATTCTCTGTTTGGTCCACCAACTAGGACAATAGACTGGATCCCAGCCGGCAACTCAAAAGGGGGAAACGCGGTGGTCTTCTGGTCAAGCTACGTAGACGGGCATATCGTGCACCTCTCCCGAGTATTTTACTTGCCAATGTCCAGTCTCTGGACAACAAAGTGGATGAAATACGAGCAAGAGTTGCCTTCCAGAGAGACATCGGCGACTGCAACGTTCTTTGCTTCACGGAAACATGGCTCACTCAGGACACGTTATCAGAGTAGGTACAGCCACCTGGTTTCTCCACGCATCGCGCCGACAGAAACAAACATCCATCTAGTAAGAAGAAGGGCGGGGGTGTGTGTCTTATGATTAACGAGACGTGGTGTGATCATAACAACATACAGGAACTCAAGTCCTTTTGTTCACCTGACATAGAATTCCTTACAATCAAATGCCGACCGCATTATCTACCAAGAGAATTCTCCTCGATTCTAATCACAGCCCTGTATATCCCCCCTCAAGCTGACACATCGACGGCACTGAAAGAAATCCATTGGACTCTATGTAAATTGGAAACCACATATCCTGAGGCTGCATTTATTGTGGCTGGGGATTTTAATAAGGCTAATTTGAAAACAAGGATCCCAAAATTTTATCAGCATATCGAATGTGCCACCTGGGCTGGTAAAATCCTTGATCATTGTTATTCTAACTTCTGTGATGCATACAAGGCTATTCTCCGCCCTCCTTTCGGCAAGTCTGACCACAACTCCATTTTCTTGGGTAGTGAGGACTGCACAACGCATCACCGGGGGTAAACTACCTGCCCTTCAGGACACCTACACCACCCGATGTCACAGGAAGGCCAAAAAGATCATCAAGGACAACAACCACCCAAGCCACTGCCTGTTCACCCCGCTATCATCCAGAAGGCGAGGTCAGTACAGGTGCATCAAAGCTGGGACCGAGAGACTGAAAAACAGCTTCTACCTCAAGGCCATCAGACTGTTAAACAGCCATCACTAACATTGAGTGGCTGCTGCCAACATACTGACTTAAATCTCTAGCCACTTTAAATAATAGGAATTGGATGTAACAAATGTATCACTAGCCACTTTAAACAATTTTGTATATAATGTTTACATATCCGACATTACTCATATCAAATGTATACACTGTACTCTAAACCATCTACTGAATCTTGCCTATGCCATTCGGCCATCGACTCAAATCTCTAGCCACTTTAATAATTATAATTGGATGAAATAAATGTATCACTAGCCACTTTAAACGATGCCATTAATATAATGTTTACATATCCTACATTACTCATCTCATATGTATATACTGTACTCCATACCATCTACTGCATCTTGCCTACGCCGGTCAGCCATCGCTCATCCATATATTTCTATGTACATACTCGTATTCATTCTTTTACTCTTGTGTGTGTATAAGGTAGTTGTTGTGAATTTGTTAGATTACTTGTTAGATACTACTGCATGGTCGGAACTAGAAGCACAAGCATTTTGCTACACTCGCATTAACATCTGCTAACCATGTGTATGTGACAAATAAAATTTGATTTGATTTAAAGTTAAAGAATGGTGTACAACACTTGTATTTTCATGAATGTTTAATATTACTATTTTTGTAATTTGAATTTGGCGCTCTGCATTTCACCGGATGTTGTCGTAAGTGGGGCGCTAGTTAAGAAGTTAAGAGCACGTGAACTTTGACCAAATCTCAGTTGTGCGACTTACATTATCTGCAGAAATACAGACCAGAATGCAGTACGAGTCAGTCAGGACAAAGCTAAGCTGCCGCATTTTTAACAAAATATGTTGAAACAGTCGGTCGCAATATTGCTCATAACAAAGACCTTTCATTGTGCTCTGAAAATTACTTTCCATTCCTTGTGAAAATACCAGCCTTGGAATCAAAATTCAATGTACTTAAGGTGCAATAATGGTTGGGGCAGCTTGGCAGCCAGCCACGTTGTGACCTCATGGTTTGGAGCTGTGGTGGCACAGCCCACAGAGAGAGGGAGAGAGGGAGTGAGAGAGACAGAGAGTTGGAGACAGAGGGAGAGGCAAAGAGAGCGAGAGAGAGAAAGAGGTTGACTGCAGTACCATCACACACAATGCCCCTGAAAGGACCCCGGCGCTCTAGCACAATTCTGCAGCTTCACCAACATTCAGTTGATGAAATCACAGAAATAGGATTATGTCTTGTGAATGCCACAAACCAAACTAGGGCTGAAACCGTATTGCCACCCCACCGGCAGTCATGAGTCATGACCACAGTCAAATTCCACGTGACCATTGAGTCACGGTAATGAGTCACGGTAATCACCTCTTATGCACTCTGGACATGTGTTGGCTAACGACGTCCATCTAACCACTCTGACGTCAATGCACAAGAAATCGAAAATCACATCATACACTTATCATTGAAACCGTATCATGCTTTTAAAAACTCACCTCATTGTGATCTATCAAGAAAGATGTTCAACAATAACTTGAAACTGAGTGGAAAACATGGTCATTGTGGACTTGTTTCAAAAACAAACAACAAAATGGACAGCGCTATCTAAGGTGATGCATTTAAGACACTGCATGTAGAACGCCCAAACCCATATTAGAGCTTATGCATAAATATACAGTGAGGGAAAAAAGTATTTGATCCCCTGCTGATTTTGTACGTTTGACCACTGACAAAGAAATTATCAGTCTATAATTTTAATGGTAGGTTTATTTGAACAGTGAGAGACAGAATAACAACAAAAAAATTCAGAAAAACGCTTGTGAAAAATTGTGTAAATTGATTTGCATTTTAATGAGGGAAATAAGTATTTGACCCCCTCTCAATCAGAAAGATCTCTGGCTCCCAGGTGTCTTTTATACAGGTAACAAGCTGAGATTAGGAGCACACTCTTAAAGGGATCAATCAATCAATCAGATTCCAAACTCTCCACCATGGCCAAGACCAAAGAGCCCTCCAAGGATGTCAGGGACAAGATTGTAGACCTACACAAGGCTGGAATGGGCTACAAGACCATCGCCAAGCAGCTTGGTGAGAAGGTGACAACAGTTGGTGCGATTATTCGCAAATGGAAGAAACACAAAAGAACTGTCAATCTCCCTCGGCCTGGGGCTCCATGCAAGATCTCACCTCGTGGAGTTGCAATGATTATGATAACGGTGAGGAATCAGCCCAGAATTACATGGGAGGATCTTGTCAATGATCTCAAGGCAGCTGGGACCATAGTCACCAAGAAAACAATTGGTGGAAATATTATGTTTGGGGGTGTTTTTCTGCTAAGGGGATGATGGACGGGGCCATGTACCCGTCCATCGTGCTATGGGACGATGGACGGGGGCCATGTACCGTCAAATCTTGGGTGAGAACCTCCTTCCATCAGCCAGGGCATTGAAAATGGGTTGCGGATGGGTATGCCAGCATGACAATGACCCAAAACACACGGCCAAGGCAACAAAGGAGTGGCACATTAAGGTCCTGGAGTGGCCTAGCCAGTCTCCAGACCTTAATCCCATAGAAAATCTGTGGAGGGAGCTGAAGGTTCGAGTTGCCAAACGTCAGCCTCGAAACCTTAATGACTTGGAGAAGATCTGCAAAGAAGAGTGGGACAAAATCCCTCCTGAGATGTGCGCTAACCTGGTGGCCAACTGCAAGAAACGTCTGACCTCTGTGGTTTTGCCACCAAGTGCTAAGTCATGTTTTGCAGAGGGGTCAAATACTTATTTCCCTCATTAAAATGCAATTCCATTTTTCAAATGCGTTTTTCTGGATTTTTTTGTTGTTATTCTGTCTCTCACTGTTCAAATAAACCTACCATTACAATTATAGACTGATCATTTCTTTGTCAGTGGTCAAAATTAGCAGGGGATCAAATACTTTTTTCCCTCACTGTAGGCCTGTATATGAACCCCCCCAAAAAACGTAATTGAAATAATGATCGTGCCGTTATACAATTTAGCCTAATATCCCAAAATTAAACAAATTCTAGTAATCGCCTTTGAGTGTGGACTGTATTACAGTGCCTTGGTACAGTTTTTTGATCCCTTGACTTTTTCAACATTTTGTGACGTTACAACCTTATTATAAAATGGATTAAATAAAAAAATGCCTACGCAATCTACACAAAATACCCCATAGTGACAAAGTGAAAACAGTTCATATTTGAATATATATTTGAAATAAAAAACATACAGTTGAAGTCGGAAGTTTACATTCACTTAGGTTGGAGTCATTAAAACTCGTTTTTCAACCACTCCACAAATTTCTTGTTAACTTGTTAGGTTTTGGAGAGCCTGGCGTGCCCAAAGTAAAATGCCTCCCATTCAGGCCCAGAAAATAGGATATGCACATATTTAGTACCATTGGATAGGAAACACTCTGGATTTTCCAAAACTGTTAATCATTTGTCTGTGAGTGAAACAGAACGAATATGGCAGGCGAAACCCCGAGGAATTTCTGTCCTGGAAAAAGTGATTTTGACACATTGCTCATTTGGAACCCCTCCCTCATGAAAATGACCATATAAGGGCATATGAATGCAGTACCCATCGCTTCCTTTAGATGTCAACAGTCTCGAGACAGTGTAAATTTTCAATTTGGATGAATTAGACCAGAGAAGAAGAGCAAACCAGGAAGTTACCTTTTTATGTAAACAGTACCCAGTGTGCGTTCCCGACAAGGCGCACAGTGTCTTTTTTACCGTCTTTATCGATCAGTTTATATTCCGGTTGATTTATAATAGTAAATATACGTAAAAGTGTTCGTAAGGATACATTTAAAACTATGTTTGATTGTTCTTGGACAAGTTTATAGGTATCAGATGAACGAGTTTGCGTCACGTTTCAATGGAGGAGTGGAAGCTGTCGTTTCTGATTATAACGCGCGAACCAAATGGAGATTTATGGATAACATACATTACTTTTTCTAACAAAAGAACCATGGATTGACTTCGTTGGACACTTAGGATGACCTCAGCAGAAGTTCTTCAACAGGTAATTGATTTGTTTTCGCTGTGAAATGTGTTATGTGTGTGCCATGATGGCTAATCGATTCATGGCTATGGGAAAAATATGTGAGGTGCTACCCTCAAACAATGAAATGTGCTGCTTTCGCCGTAAAGCCTTTTTGAAATCTGACAACGCTGTGATATTGCCAAGAAACAGAGCTTTTGATGAGTATGGAACACTTGTATATTGGTGGATGTTTGATAATTCAACTTTTGGATTTTGAATTTGGCGCTTTACATTTCACCTGGTAGTGTCGGGATTGGGGCGCTAGCGCCCCAGCAATCCCTGACAGGTTTTTAACAAACTATAGTTTTGACTGTTAGGATATCAAATTTTTCCAACAATTGTTTACAGACAGAATATTTCACTTATAATTCACTGTATCGCAATTCCAGTGGGACAGAAGATTACACACACTAAGTTGACTGTGCCTTTAAACAGCTTGGAACATTCCAGGAAATTATGTAATGGCTTTAGAAGCTTCTGATAGGCTAATTGACATCATTCAAATCAAACAGGTGCAGACCTTACAGTGAAATGCTTACTTACAGGCTCTAACCAACAGTGCAGAAAAGGTATTATGTGAACAATAGGTAAGTAAAGAAATAAAAACAACAGTAAAAATACAGTGAAAAAAATGCCCAGTAGCGAGGCTATAATAGTAGCGAGGCTGCATTTGAGTCAATTGGAGGTGTACCTGTGGATGTATTTGTATGTATATATCCTTGGGAGCAATTTCCAAACGCGTGAAGGTACCACGTTCATCTGTACAAACAATAGCACACAACGATAAACACCATGGGACCACGCAGCCATCATACCGCTCAGGAAGGAGACGCGTTCTGTCTCCTAGAGATGAATGTACTTTGGTGCGAAAAGTGCAAATCAATCCCAGAACAACAGCAAAGGACCTTGTGAAGATGCTGGAGGAAACAGGTACAAAATGATCTATATCCACAGTAAAACAAGTCCTATATCGACATAACCTGAAAGGCCGCTCAGCAAGGAAGAAGCCACTGCTCCAAAACCGCCATTAAAAAGCCAGGCTATGGTTTTCAACTGCATATGGGGACACAGATTGTACTTTTTGGAGAAATGTCCTCTGGTCTGGTGAAACAAAAATAGAACTGTTTGGCCATAATGACCATTGTTATGTTTGGAGGAAAAAGGGTGAGGCTTGCAAACCGAAGAACGCCATCCCAACTGTGAAGTACGGGGTGGCAGTATCATGTTGTGGGGGTGCTTTGCTGCAGGAGGGACTGGTGCACTTTACAAAATAGATGGCATCATGAGGATGGAAAATTATGTGGATATATTGAAGCAACACCTCAAGACATCAGTCAGGAAGTTAAAGCTTGGTCGCAAATGGGTCTTCCAAATGGACAATGACCCCAAGCATACTTCCAAAGTTGTGGCAAAATGGCTTAAGGACAACAAAGTCAAGGTATTGGAGTGGCCATCACAAAGCCCTGACCTCAATCCTATAGGAAATTTGTGGGCAGAACTGAAAAAGAATGCGAGCAAGGAGGCCTACAAACCTGACTCAGTTACACCAGCTCTGTCAGGAGGAATGGGCCAAAATTCACCCAACTTATTGTGGGAAGCTTGTGGAAGGCTACCTGACATGTTTGACCCAAGTTAAACAATTTAAATGCAATGCTACCAAATACTAATTGAGTGTATGTAAACTTTGGACCCACTGGGAATGTGATGAAATAAATAAAAGCTGAAGTAAATCATTCTCTCTACTATTATTCTGACATTTCACATTCTTAAAATAAAGTGGTGATCCTAACTGACCTAAAACAGGGATTTTTACTAGGATTAACGGTCAGGAATTGTGAAAAACTGAGTTTAAATGTATTTGGCTAAGGTGTATGTAAACTTCCGACTTCAACTGTAAGTATTCAGACCCTTTGCTATGAGACTCGAAATTGAGCTCAGGTGCATCCTGTTTCCATTGATCATCCTTGAGATGTTTCTCCTACTTGATTGGAGTCCACCTGTTGTAAATTAAATTGATTTGACATGATTTGGAAAGGCACACACCTGTCTACAGTACCAGTCACAAGTTTGGACATTCCAACTAGGGTTTTCTTTATTTAAAAACCTAGGGTTTTCTTTACTTTTAAAATGTCCTACATTGAAGAATAATAGTGAAGAATCTTTGAAGAATCTCAAATCTAAAATATATTTTGATTTGTCTAACACTTTTGTGGATACTACATGATTCCATTTGTGTTATTTCATAATTTTGATGTCTTCGCTATTTTTCTACAATGTAGAAAATAGTACAAATAAAATAATAAACTTTGAATGAGTAGGTGTGTCCCAACTTTTGACTGGAACTGTATATAAGGTCCCACAGTTGATAATGCAAAAACCAAGCCATGAGGTCGAATGAATTGCCCTTAGAACTCAGAGACAGGATTGTGTCGAGGCACAGATTTGGGGAAGGGTACCAAAACATTTCTGCAGCATTGAAGGTCCCCAAGAACACAGTGGCCTCCATCATTCCCTCCTCAGTAAAAGGCACATGACAGGCACCTAAAGACTCTCAGACCATGAGAAACAAGATTCTATGGTCTGATGAAACCAAGACTGAACTCTTTGGCCTGAATGACAAGCGTTACGTCTGGAGGAAACCTGGCACCATCCCTAAGGTGAAGCATGGTGGTTGCAGCATCATGTTGTCAGGGTGCTTTTCAGCAGCAGGGATTGGGAGACAAGTCAGGATCGAGGCAAAGTTGAACGGAGCAAAGAACAGATAGATCCTTGATGAAAACCTGCTCAGGAGTGTCTTCGGGACAAGTCTCTGCATGTCTTTGAGTGGCCCAGCCAGAGCCCGGACTTGAAACCGATCTAACACCTGAAAATAGCTGTGCAGCAACACTCTCCATCCAACCTGACAGAGCTTGAGAGGATCTTCAGAGAAGAATGAGAGAAACTCCCCAAATACAGATGTACCAAGCTTGTAGCGCCATACCCAAGAAGACTCAAGGCTGTAATTGCTGCCAAAGGTGCTTCAATAAAGTACTGAGTCAGAATTCTGACTTATGTAAATGTGCTAGTTCAATTTTTTATTATTATACATTTGCAAACATTTCTAAAAACCTATTTTTGCTGTGTCATTATGGGGTATTATCTGTAGATTGATGAGGGAAAAATGCGATGTAATCAATTTTAGAATTAGGCTGTAACCTAACAAAATCTGGAAAAAGTCAAAGGTTCTGAAGGCACTGTATTATGACTACTGTATGGACTGGTTACCTTATGCTCCAAACTTCTATCCACGAGTCTGGGAGATAACATACAGGCCTAGGCGATGCTGTTGGTTCATTGATTGTGCTTACAGAGTTAGCCTACAATTATAGTGAATTTGTATTTGATTTTGAATAGCCAGGTGAAAGCTCTGGTCCCTTATTGATGTCACCTATTAAACCCAATTTAATCAGTGTAGATGAAGGGGAGGAAACAGTTTTTCACGATCAGTTTTTTCCCATGTGTATCAAGAATGGTCCACCACCCAAAGGACCTCCAGTCAACTTGACACAACTGTGGGAAGCATTGGAGTCAAAATGGGCCAGCATCCCTGTGGAACGCTTTCGGCACCTTGTAGAGTCTATGCCCCGATGAATTGAGGGCAAAAGGGGTGCAACTCAATATTAGGAAGGTGTTCTTAATATTTTGTACACTCAGTGTATATTAAATTGATTTATTTTACTTTTTTAAATGTAGGGGCCTAGAAGTTCCAAAGTCTTGCATCAGTGGCTTGTAAGTGTGGAGGCGTGGAGATGCTAAACATGTCTATGTTGATTAACGGCCAATTATTATATTATTTTACCACCACAGTCCTATCAAAGACAACCCCCTTCCCTACTTCTTCTCCGGTCAGATGAGACTGGCTAAACCTGGCCGATGAGTCGTGTCACCTTGTCTGTGAGCAACTGAGATTATGTTGCGTTTACGAGAAGCTGACCTTTTCAGAGCGGCGTCCATATTAAATGGGAAAATTATTGCCGTTCAGAGATACAGCGGCGCGGGGATAACGGGCCTTTCAATTAAGCCCGCTGTAACTGGATAAATGTTTCATTTTCACTTTGCATTGGGCAGATTGGAAGGATTGTGAGATTTGGGTTCCCCTGGTGCGACCGGTGAACAGGTTCTCCACAGGAAGCCATCTTAGTTTTTTTTCCTGAATGCCAGCTGTCATGTGAGGACTGGCTTTCCTGAACGGCAGGTTGGCAGGGCTGTAACACTTTTGTAATGACTGGATTAAAGGGTTTAACATTACATGGCGAGACTTAAATAAACTCCCTGACACATTACACAAAGAGTGACAATGAGTTTAGAGGGCATCCAGCCTCTCTCTGAGGCACATGAGCCTACACTGTTGGGGTAGCATACGCTAACAAGCATGTAGATTAATGGAATCATTTCCATGTTTTCACATACACTATACCAGGGGTGAACAACTAAGTCCAAACCTGGACACCCAGTGATGTTTTCACTGTGACCATGAAGCAAAATCAAAAGTTGAAAGTCTTTAATATACTAACCCTTTGTTCTGAATGACAGACAGCATTTTAATTAATCGAAATCATTAATCCTTCTCTGATAACACCTCCAATCTAACCTAAATATGCAAACAGATAAGAAACAAGCCTCATGTTTACCTCGTATTCCTGTGAAAACTTCAGGTTGTCGTTGGCTTTCAAGCGCTCCAGATGATCAGCTAGTTCCAGGATGGGGATCGGTGGGTGGCTGGCCATGCCTGCCAATCAAATGGACGAGAGGTCAGTTGCCAGGGTTTCGGGGTCGATACCACGGTTACAACCAGTGAATCATTAGAAAAGCAGCATGTGTGTAACAGGGGGATGGAGAAGTGGATCGTTGTTAGGCAATTTTTTCACTCAAAGCAGTGGCATGCTCATAGGAAGATATGGACAGGAAAGGAAGTCAATGAGAAGTCATCGAACAGACTTCACTTCCTGTAACACTTCCTACTGTGAGAGAAGAATGTTATTCACACCGAAGCGGCCGGTGGGAGTTAGCATGACGGAAGACATACTCACAAACAAACAAACCAAACCACAAACAAACAAATCACGAAGTTAGGCCAAGATGTTGTCTGCTTTGAGTGATGACATGTTACTAGAGGGTGTAATTTTTTAACTCCGCCTCCTGCAATGGATGACATGGCAAAAAGTAACGTGTGGATTGGATGGGGGTGAGATTGACTACAAGTTTACGTAGAAAGAATGAGGAGGAGAGGGGGATGAAGAAAAAAACCCGGTACAAAACAAAAGAGAAAGAAAGAATGTGGTGAATGCATAAACAAGATCAACTAACTTGACGAATGGAGGTTACTGGGGTAACCGGGGTCACCTGAACCTGCGGAGGAAACGGCGGTATAAATAAAAGTCTTAGACGATCGTAGAAATGTGATGATTCTTTTGTTTTAGGGGTAGAAACCGTTGGGGAAGGTGACTGACGAAAACTAGAGTTATACACTGTATCATCTAAATGTCACATAGATCTGTTAGTAAAGCACACATTGACATGCTAGAAGCTAGCCTACGCCACCATGTGTAAATCGGTGGGAAGAACATGAAAACACTCAACAAAACAGAGCCGGAAAACAATTTGGAAACATTGTAGAACTGAGTCAAGCGTTCGCACAATCCTATCATAATGAGATCCATTCTGACCATCAGATATCCTACAAAGTCTGCAGGCAGGAAGTTTCACCTTGCATAAAAAAACTTTGGTGGACTTTACTTTGACAAGGCAGAACTGACATTGTAAATAGTGTTAGCACACAGGCTACCAATGTATTCTGTATAAGTTGTTTGTGGCGAAGGTATGTGAGAGAGCAGAGAAGGGGGGTTGTGTGGGGTTGACCGAAGTCACTATGTATGTCTAGGCTTAAACACAGCTCCCGAAACGTTGACTCAGGACACCTTTCGCCACGGGCGGGGGGGGGTTCGTGACGACAGCGCGCACAAAGTGCTGTCACCCGGTCCCAGATAGCAGAGGTTTCATAATAGCCGGGACAAGGTGACGTTTTTCCCACTCTCCCGCCTGAGACAAGTGTCTGCAAGGGCAAGTCAGTGGTCTTTTCATCTACACTGATAGCACAAGTGGGCATTAGCTAATGGAAAAAGCGAAAAAGCGGGGCCTCTTTTCTCCCGCACTCACTCGCTCTATTTCTCCAAGAGGGTGTTTCTATCGGCCCCTACCACTCAAGACCCATTTTCAGCCGCCGGTTGACAATGGAACTACCACTCGCCGCGTGGCGCCATGCACACATCAAGCGTCCTCAAGATGGAAATACGCATTGAGGAGCAGCGAGGTGAGAGAGGGAGGAAAAGAGGGAGGGAGCGAGGGAGGGAAGAGAAACACAGTCTAATGTAGCACCAATCAGCATTGGAGAGGAAGCTGCAAAAGAGGGAGACAAAGATGTTAGGACCGCTTGAGCAAGTCGAGAGCCACTTTGAGAGGCTCTTTGGAAAATGAGAATGGTGTGCGAGACTAATCAAGATGGTTGTAGAGGATTCCGGAATAGGGAAAGTGTGGTGGTTTAGATCACTCTGAAGTCCCCTTCTCAAAGTGAAAACTGAGAGGGGAAAAAACGCCCCCTCTTGCCAAGTTTGACATTTCCAGTAATGGATATAACGTCATTGAGTGTAGGGGTTTCATAAATATGGATAATCTTTATAAAAAATCTGCCTGCGGCTGGGATAATTTATTCCCTTTTCATACGAGCTGACCTGAAAAATGTGGCTTTGATATTACATTATTGGCAGTCCCCGAACACCTGTCCCACTGCTCTCGCTGCCAGAAGAACTCCAGCACCAAGTTGAGCGTGTCGCTTCACTCAACAAAATTAAAATAAAATGCATTGGCTATCCAAGGGACAAATGGACTGTGACAGCCATCTTTTTCCCCTCGGCAACAAAAAGGGGTCACGTGACCAGGCAGCTCAGGCATAACCGCTGTTCACCTCGCCTCGGAAGGTCAAAAGGGAGTGGACATTTGTACTCACAACTTGTCACTAGCCCGCTATCCACTGTCCACTGCCTCATGTACAGGATGTAACATGGCACTGTGACACTGTCATAGTTTCAGCTACCTGTGCCTTCCAACATGCTACACTGTCACTTTGAGACTCGTGTGAGCTTGGCATTTGATTACTCTTTTGTTGCTAAGAATTTCCCTTCACAGCAGTAAACGTGTAGTGTATTCAATGTTTAAAAAGATTTCCACTTTAAAATGTCAGTCTTGACTTGCCCTAATGATTTTTTTTATCAACCCACATAATAATTCACATTTCCTGTTGCTACCGGATTATTTGCATGCTATAGGAAACTGGCTCAAATGAATATCCTACATCTGTGGGTGATCCGTGAAGACAAGGATGATGGTAACTGCCATGGAAGTATTAGCCTTGCACTGTTGTCTTCAGCACCTCTCTTTGCTCTCTCTCTCTCTCTCTCTCTCTCTCTCTCTCTCTCTCTCTCTCTCTCTCTCTCTCTCTCTCTCTCTCTCTCTCTCTCTCTCTCTCTCTCCCCTGGGAGGAGTTCATCAGTTTTGACCCTGTGTATCCTTTCCCCACCACCTGTCCATGTTCCATCATGTCCGGCCACACTTTGAACAATGACCCCCCCAGAATGTTCTAGTCACGGGAACTCCGTGAGAAGTGTTGGTTTAGCATTTAGGTGTTGACTTTTAAAGAGGTCACGCATGAGCAAGCACATCGCAAAGAGGAGACATTCACACGCTTTCCCAATGATAACACACCTGATTTGATATATTACATTAATTCTGCTGCTTCACCTACTAAGTCAGGTGAAGATAAGTAACTACAGCCATCTTATTTTGACTAAGATGTCCGTAATTTCTTAAATCATTGAGTGATTATGGATCTAGGAAGCTTTGCAGTGGTTTTTGTGATTTATGTTTGCTATCACAAAATTCCCTTACCAGGCGTTTGGAAGTTCATGCGTCGAAGCTCCACGGGGTCGGTGGGGTTATGAGATGGAATCTCCTTACTGTTGGGCAGACTTCCTTTTCTAGCTTCGGATTCTGCCCTTTTCCTGTGGGGATAAAAAATTTAAAACATGAATACTTAAAAAAAAATGTTTTGTGTTCTATCGTTGTTTTGGTGCATTTTCATCCCTGTTGAAGATATTTCCCTAAATGAAATGACACTAAAAAAATGTATACATTTTCCATATACAATATGTCTTAATGATGAATTACATCTGATGGGTTCCAGCATAGTTTGCGTCTTCCTTTAATCTGCCAGATTGTGTTATGTTTTGTATACATGGGGATGACTGCTACTCTTAGTGGGACATATATCTTAATGTTCATACAAGTTGATCAGATTCACATTTCAAGAAGCATGAAGTTAAAGCCCAGTGATGAACATTAGTGCATGTTGAATTCATTCCGATAATGGGAATGCAGTCTAATAAATTCCATATCATGCTTATGAGAGGATAGAGAGGTGCCATAAATACACACAATCCCTGAGATTAACCTACATGGCATTGGGAGATTTCATCAATTAAATATAATCCATCTACATTATCCATCTCCATCTACATAATATAATACTTTTGACCACTTATTTATAAAACAGTGCAGTCTCTGACAAAGAGCTTTAACAAAGAGATCTGCCCAAAGACTCAATACGGTGACATTCGATCTGTCTAACGAGAAGTGTACAGAGTACAAGGGGGACTATCACTATACTAGAAGTTCAAAATAGTTTATCATCATTTGACCTCTGACCTCCAACCTCTCTTCATTAGGGTTAAGTAAAATCACTAACCTGTGACCTTTGCATTATATGGGAAGCAATGAGGCTTGTGTAAATAGCCTGGGGGTCAATGGCGTAATGGTCAAAAACAACAACAAAGGATGAAATGGGTTGTGTGAGGTCATCGTTGCATGCGTCTGAACACACGTAGATGGGACCATACAGAATGAGTCATACGATTTGCTACATTTGGTGGAGAATGCAGGCATGAAAAGAAAAAGGCTGGAAATGATAGCATGGGTACATCTGAACAGATATCTGAACACATACAATAGTCTATGTATGACATTGTAAGAGTACGGTAAAGTGTACCTACAATTTAATAGCCATCTAGCAATGCAATGGCTCATTTGGTAAAAACACAGGGTTAATCAAATTGAAAGCTGAATAAAAAATGGAATGAAATGATTTGGGAGTAGTTGTGCGGGGAAAGCTGGGCAAACGCTGTTAAAGTGTTACAGTACCGGTACAGTATAGTGCTTTCCCGGCCAGTGAGTACATTTGGCTGTGATGTAATGCTGTTGAAGAAATATATCTATTTGTGATATATTATTGGCATTCAATGTTCATGCCAACTAGCATTTTGAGAATTAAGAAGAACGTGAGGGGGAGCAGTCTTGGCATTGTAATGCATGTTGGTTCTGTTCACGGCATGCAAGTCAGTTGTGTCTTGCGTACAAGCGGTGAGACATTGAATTCATTATGAATCTAAGAAATTTCTATGGGTTGTGTTTATCAAGAAATTGACCCTTTGTATTGAGACAGACAGGACATTTAGACAAGTTTGGTCAATGGAAAATTGAAATGGTGATATTGGTTTTCATCAAATACTAAATAATATTACTATTTTTAATGTAATGTAGGGTGAGAGTAATGGAAGAAAGGAAAGCACACATACATTTTTTGAAAATGAACTGTCCTGGCTGATCAAATATATGATGTCAATTCAAATACTATCATTTGGAACGTAGGTCAGAATTCAATCAATGCAAACAGCGGACTTTTAAAAGCGCTTTGGAATTGCACAGCAGTGGGGAACTCACTTTCTGCAATGATTGAACTCTGCCCAACAAGCTAGAGGGTGGGAAATGTCTCCAAAGGGATAAAAAAAAGGGTTGAGGTGGGGGTAGTTGTGGTATTGTCAGCCATATCACATCCTTTCACTCTTACCTGTCTGGTTTGCTGCTCCATTCGTAAGCAAGAAAAAGAAAGCATGACAGGATGTTAGCTGGCACGACAACACGACTCGTCGCTATGACGACTTAATAATCCTGACAACAGTATCACGCCCTATGGCCGAAGTTGAACTACGACGCTTATGTTTTATACTGTAATGCGCTATTTCCTGTGTAGGAAGAATAAATATGTGTCTAACTACAACAATCGCATCTCGATGTTGGTTGGCGTGTGATATTAGTGTCTCTTCACTATCGACACCACGCTAAATTATGCCGCCTTGGGTACGTCGTTTAAAATCATATAATCTCATCCCAGGTGCAATCCAAAGATGTATTGTTTATTTAGTAGTTTCAGGTGATTGTCTGTCACTCGAGCATGGAAGGGCTCTGTGTGTCTGTTTATATTCTAAAGAATAACTACATCAATGCAACAACACATGACAATTGTGATAGTACTGATTACTGATTATACAAAATAATGTGCTTGCATGGAGTGTCTAAGAAAATACAATAAAAAAAGATTAGATAATATAATTTGAGTTTAATGTTGTAACAAAAGCCACTTATGTTTGTTGTGATCTATAATGGGGTCTGGGACATGGGAACCTTTCAGCTCAGATGAACATAAACAATTTTGTGACTTGTATCCAAGTGTGCATGTAGGTGTGCATCTTGCTGTGACTGATTTATACAGTTAATCAGCAGTGCTGTGGGGCTATTATTTTGTCCTTTCCCCCTGCCGCAACACACACAGTAACATGAATGTTGTCCTTTGCTCCTCACACAGGGCACCAATTCTATTACATACAAATGTATCTTAACAAGTGAAACATTTCCTGGTTATGTTCTGGAAAGTCCAGACACGCTGGTGACATTGACTTAGTAAACACACTGGTGAACTTGACTTGGTAATTGTTGTGTAAATCTTCCCAGGCGCAAACAGAAACCAGAGAAGGACTCCTCTACGTTGATTCCATACCTGACAGTTAGTTCTCAAATCAAATCAAATTTTATTGGTCACATACACATGGTTAGCAGATGTTATTGCGAGTGTAGCGAATTGCTTGTACTTCTAGTTCTGACAGTGCAGCAATATCTAAAATGTAATCTAACAATTCCACAACAACTACCTAATACACACAAATCTAACTAAAGGTATGGAATAAGAATATATACATATAAATATAGGGATGAGCAATGACCGAGCGGCATAGGCAAGATGCAATAGATGGTATAAAATACAGTATATACATAAAGTGAGGGAAAAAGGTATTTGATCCCCTGCTGATTTTGTATTTTTGCCCACTGACAAAGAAATGATCAGTCTATAATTTTAATGGTAGGTTTATTTGAACAGTGAGAGACAGAATAACAACAAAAAAATCCAGAAAAACGCATGTGAAAAATGTTGATAAATTGATTTGCATTTTAATGAGGGAAATAAGTATTTGACCCCTCTGCAAATCATGACTTAGTACTTGGTGGCAAAACCCTTGTTGGCAATCACAGAGGCCAGATGTTTCTTGTAGTTGGCCTCCAGGTTTGCACACATCTCAGGAGGGATTTTGTCCCACTCCTCTTTGCAGACCTTCTCCAAGTCATTAAAGTTTTGAGGCGGCCGTTTGGCAACTCGAAACTTCAGCTCCCTCCACAGATTTTCTATGGGATTAAGGTCTGGAGACTGGCTAGGCCACTCCAGGACCTTAATGTCCTTCTTCTTGAGCCACTCCTTTGTTGCCTTGGCCGTGTGTTTTGGGTCATTGTCATGCTGGAATACCCATCCACGACCCATTTTCAATGCCCTGGCTGAGGGAAGGAGGTTCTCACCCAAGATTTGACGGTACATGGCCCTGTCCATTGTCCCTTTGATGCAGTGAAGTTGTCCTGTCCCCTTAGCAGAAAAACACCCCCAAAGCATAATGTTTCCACCTCCATGTTTGACGGTGGAGATGGTGTTCTTGGGGTCATAGGCATCATTCCTCCTCCTCCAAACACGGCGAGTTGAGTTGATGCCAAAGAGCTACATTTTGGTCTCATCTGACCACAACACTTTCACCCAGTTGTCCTCTGAATCATTCAGATGTTCATTGGCAAACTTCAGACGGGCATGTATATGTGCTTTCTTGAGCAGGGGGACCTTGCGGGCGCTGCAGGATTTCAGTCCTTCACGGCGTAGTGTGTTACCAATTGTTTTCTTGGTGACTATGGTCCCAGCTGCCTTGAGATAATTGACAAGATCCTCCCGTGTAGTTCTGGGCTGATTCCTCACCGTTCTCATGATCATTGCAACTCCACGAGGTGAGATCTTGCATGGAGCCCCAGGCCGAGGGAGATTGACAGTTCTTTTGTGTTTCTTCCATTTGCGAATAATCGCACCAATTGTTGTCACCTTCTCACCAAGCTGCTTGGCGATGGTCTTGTAGCCCATTCCAGCCTTATGTAGGTTCTACAATCTTGTCCCTGACATCCTTGGAGAGCTCTTTGGTCTTGGCCATGGTGGAGAGTTTGGAATCTGATTGATTGCTTCTGTGGGCCGGTATCTTTTATTCAGGTAACAAACTGAGATTAGGAGCACTCCCTTTAAGAGTGTGCTCCTAATCTCAGCTCGTTATCTGTATAAAAGACACCTGGGAGCCAGAAATCTTTCTGATTGAGAGGGGGTCAAATAATTATTTCCCTCATTAAAATGCAAATCAATTTATAAGATTTTTCACATGCGTTTATTTAGATTTTTTTGTTGTTATTCTGTTTCTCACTGTTCAAATAAACCTACCATTAAAATTATAGACTGATCATTTCTTTGTCAGTGGGCAAACGTACAAAATCAGCAGGGGATCAAATACTTTTTTCCCTCACTGTATGGGATGAGTAATGCAAGACATGTAAACCTGATTAAAGTGGCCTTATTCAAGTGACTAGTGATCCATTTATTAAAGTGGCCAATGATTTCAAGTCTGTATGTAGGCAGCAGCCTCTCTAAGCTCTACTCGGGTGCCCCTGGCATTGAATGACCAAAACAGTCAACATGGAAGGACAATCAAATTGTCACCTACGCCTAGAGGTAAGTAAATAGCAATAGGACTCAATGATGTTTGATTGCCTTTCGATTATAGTGAAATATTTAATAAATACCTATGCATTCAGGGGTACTTCATATGTTCTCGATTTGCGTTGAGTGAAAAACATATCTATTGATAGACTGTCTATAAGCCCAGGCTTCACTTCTCTCAAGGCTGATTCTCCCAGTAATACACTTTACAGTGCCATTCAACGTGGATGCTATGGAGACTGCTTCACTTAGCCCAAAGCAGTACTCAATCAAGGTGAAAAATATAAGAGGGAGAAGCTAGGATAGAGAGAAATGTGTCCCTGTAAAGCACCAGGTCAACCGGGGGTCACAAAACAGCCCTGGAGCTTGGCTCTCTTGTGTATGTGTGTGGTTCTAAAGCAGCATGCACTGCCACACAGCAGATACTCTGAGCGCTCCCCTCCTACGCTTGACTGATGAACTGTGGCGGCGAACGGTCAGCTTCCGCTGGAGGTTCAGACAAAGAACTGCTCTGATTTATTCTGTGTATGTGTGTGTGACTGTGTGTGTGATTGAGTGTGTCTGTCTGATAGGTAGACTGTTTGTGTGGCAGTGTATTTGAACGTGCTACATTTGACTTTGATGATTCAAGTCTTTCTCTCTCTCTCTCTCTCTCTCTCTCTCTCTCTCTCTCTCGTGCTTCACTTTCTTTAGTCCTTACCTCTTGTACAGGAGGATGGCGATGACGATGCAGATGATGAAGACCACAGCGAGCACTGGGCCCACCACCCAGATAAGTCCCTCCTCCTCGTCAATGATTGGCTGGGGGTCAAGGTCAGCTGACACGACAGGGTCGGAGTAGGGGCTGGTGGCATACATGGTCTGGGAAGGAGAGGAAGGCAGTTGTATTAGTCATCACTGTGTTATTTTATTGAGGCTCTCAGGCTACACTTTACATAATCTACTAGTGGAATAACTTATTTAATAACCACACAATAGGCTAGTTCTACATGTAGGAAGTGTAGAGTAGATTAGAGAAGGGGAAATTGTTTTATCACCACAATGTAGTTAGGTATCCAGACAACAATAAGAAATACTTTTGGCTGACTCTAATGCCACTATTTCTCTGCCTCCCATGACTTTGAAAACATATTTTGTGGTCCCAGTTCAGACTATGTTCCTAGGTTCCTGAAGTGATATCTTATTCCTGACTGTGTAGCTATGTAGAAAAACAACCTGCACTCTCTCACATATCTATCAACCCTCACAGCTGAGCTCCAATCAATAGACCTCAGCCCTTCTGTGAGGCCACCGCAAGTTGAAAAGTATCCAAGTTTTTTCCTCTTCAAATACATGTATATTTGGTCAGTCTGACTTTCACAAAGACATCAGGACATCAGGCCGAGTAGGCTAAGATTTGTCCATTCAAAGTTATTGTGTCAATGCAAATGTACAAATTCAACTATCCAAACGATATGGGCACGTTCGTAATATCCGGAACATCTCTCATTTGTGATTGAGTACATTTACGCCGTTCTGAGCGGAACGAGATAAAGACTGGGGGCTTTGGGGCAACAAAAAAGCCAATCAGTGCTGTGGCTGGCAAATTAAAGATTTCCCCCCATTTTGTCCGCCCGCCTGCCATTATCATCCTCCTGGATCTGCAGTCAAGACTGGCGGAGTCCAAGACAGACTCCCTTAAAACCTCCCAGGTCATCAAATCCATCATTCTGACGCATTTAGCCAGCTAATCATGCCCCTTTCTCCTTTGATCCACACACTCCTTCTTGTCTCACACACACACACACACACACACACACACACACACACACACACACACACACACACACACCCTAGCTGCAGTGGAGGAGATAATGGCGTCCACACGTAGGTGTGCAATTAAAGAGGAGTGCCGTTATCGAGGTATTCCTGCGATTGGCAGGAGCCTCTGGGGGATTTCCCCTATACAGTAGCAGGCTCTTGCCCTTTTTCAGGGACCAGGGCTCAAACGGACTTGACGTAACACATCCAGCCAAAAGACGTGCCCCCTGCCAAGACGCAATTGATTTGGGTCTTCAACGTTTAATATGCAACTTTAAACATGAGGGAAAAAGATTCCTGGAAAAGGAAATCGCCAGAGGGCCGACTGTTGCGCCTGTCTAAACTAATTCCTTTTTGGAGTGGGGTGTCTAAGAGAAGAGAATGAAACAAATGATGAGAGAGAGAGAGGTTTTCTAAGAAAACAGCATAAAAGGCATATACTTACATTTTCAGAGATCTCGAGGACAGCAAGCACAAAGAATATGTACTCTTGGCCGTTGGCGAGCTGCTTGTTTTCAAAGTCCCCATAGATCTTGGTGTCTCCCAGAGTGAACTCGGTAGGAAGGTCTTTGAAGTAGGCAGCGATGTAGGCTTTGGGCTCAGCTTGCCTCCGGAAGCGAAGGCCTCGGGTTGTTCGGTTAATCTCTTTGAGCAGCTAAAAGTGAAAAGAGTTGAGACGATGTAGCGATGTTGTTTTGCAGTCATACACACATGGACACAATCACACACACACACACACAAACACACACACACACAACTACAAATCTGTGTTACATCCCGTCTGATTACAAAAGCTCAAACTACTGATTGCAACGGAAGAATAAATATTACCATTTGGATTTCATTTGTTTTACGCTGCAAGGATTTCAAGATGTGTGGATTTTCCTAAATGAGTTTCTATAATAAAAGTGAATACTGTCAAACATTTCAAAAGGATTTCAAGGAGACAATGTTTTGAAGTTCCAGTGGCATGAAATAGAATAGGAAGAGATGCCCTGCTCTGCTGTGTGTGTGTGTGTGTGTGTGTGTGTGTGTGTGTGTGTGTGTGTGTGTGTGTGTGTGTGTGTGTGTGTGTGTGTGTGTGTGTGTGTGTGTACGCATAATGCATAATCTTTAGAAGGAATGAGAGGCAAATATGTGGTAAACTGACTGAATACTTGTCAATAGGTAGAGATGGACTTCATTCTCTTAATATTGTTTTGATATATTCCCATCAGACACCAGCAACCTTTTAGAACCATAATGACCACATAATGGCTTGTAGTCATTGGAATGTACTTATTAAAACAGTATAATAGCAAATGCCCTGTGGCATGCTGCACAATATAGGTGAGGCTACTCATTGAAAGTGCTGAGCGCACCAAATGTACTGTAAGTACCAAGCCCCTAAAGGTATCAATTAAACAACAATGCAGTGGTGTTCTGTTTCTTGCTGAGCATGGGTAATTAAATACACACACACACAAACACACACAAAGAACACCCTTGGCTCCATTTCCTACATCCAAGAAAGTGGTGAGTCCCCGAGCAAGTGCAGTGTGTCATAACAGAAGAATTCTGCCTCAGAGCATTAGCACCAGGCTAGCCCCCGTCACAAATTGCATTGTTACACTGCACTAATAGGGAGACCAGATATTATTTACCCACTAGCAACACCAGGCAACTTGATCAGGATGTGAATCAGGTCACACTTGTACAATCGGAGTGTGATTGCTTCCGCAAAAAAACAAAGCCAAATTTGTCTCGCTCTCATGGGAAAGTGTAATGTTATGCAGTCTAGGCTCAAGTGCTATTGCTATAGGCTACATAACTAGGTCTAAGTATACCTATGTGGTTTTGGGTGCAATAACGCCAACCAAAAATGATTCAGTGTATGTAATGGTGTGAGACATCTTACTGGTTTCCTGTCTGCTTGATTTATACTGAACAAAAATATAAACGCAACATGCAACAATTTCAGTTCATATAAGGAAATCAGTCAATTGAAATACATTCATTAGATCCAAATCTGCAGGTAGGTAGGTAGGTAGGCCCTAATCTGGGGCGGCAGGTAGCCTAGATGTTAGAGCATTGGACTAGTAACCGAAAGGTTGCAAGATTGAATCCCCGAGCTGGTAAAAATCTGTTGTTCTGCCCCTGAACAAGGCAGTTAACCCACTGTTTCTAGGCTGTCATTGAAAATAAGAATGTGTTCTTAACTGACTTGCCTAGTTAACTTCACAAGCTCCAGCAGCAAAGGTGACTGTTTTGGAGAGCCTGGCGTGCCCAAAGTAAAATGCCTCCCATTTAGGCCCAGAAAATGGGATATGCATATATTTAGTACCATTGGATAGGAAACACTCTGAATTTTCCAAAACTGTTAACCATTTGTCTGTGGGTCAATCAGAACGCATTTGGCAGGCAAAACCCTGAGGAATCTCTGTCCTGAAAAAAGTCATTTTGACACATTGCTCATTTTTGAGCCCCTCCCTATCCAAAATGACCATATATAGGCATGTTAACGCAGTGCACGCCGCTTCCTTATGATGTCATCAACCACGAGACGGTGTTTTACTCCATCTTGGGAATTTCGCCATTGATAAACAGCTTGGAACGAGAGACCACGTTATGAAAACTCTTCAGAGTCTTGGCGTGCATGAGACGAGCGCTGTGCCTTATTTATCGCTTTTAGCGTTCAGTTTATATTCCGGCTGATTTATAATTGTACATATACGTAAAAGGGTTCCTAAGGATACATTTAAAACTATGTTTGATTGTTTTTGGACAAGTTTATAGGTATAATTTTAACGAGGCGGCGCCGAGTTTCAAAGGAGTAATGGAGGCTGTCGTTTCTGATTATAAGCATGAACCAAATGGAGGATTTATGGATAAAAGACGTTACTTTTTCTAACAAAAGAACCATGGATTGTCTTCGTTGGACACTTAGGAAGACCTCAGCAGAAGTTCTTCAACAGGTAATTACTTTGTTTTCGCTGTGAAATGTGTTATGTGTGTGCCATGATTGCTAATCGATACATGGCTATTGGAAAATATGTGAGGTGCTAGCCTCAAACAAATGAATGTGCTGCTTTCGCCGTAACGCCTATTTGAAATCTGACAACACTGTGATATTGCCTAGAAACAGAGCTTTTTGATGAGTATGGAACACTTGTATATAGCTGGATGTTTAATAATTCAATTTTCGGATTTTAAATCTGGCGCTACAGGTTTGCGCTAGTAGTGTCGGGATGATCCCGCTAGCGACCCACTGGTATTTGAGTCGTTAATTAAAATTAAAATTAAGTAAATCTATGGATTACACATGACTGGGAATACAGATATGCATCTGTTGGTCAAAGATACCTTTAAAAATGGTAGGGGGCGTGGATCAGAAAACCAGTCAGTATCTGGTGTGACCACCATTCGCCTCATGCAGTGCGACACATCGTCTTTGCATAGTGTTGATCAGGCTGTTGTTGATTGTGGCCTGTGGAATGTTGTCCCACTCCTCTTCAATGGCTGTGCAAAGTTGCTGTCAATCGAGAGTACATGTCAATCCAGAGCATCCCAAACATGCTCAATGGGTGACATGTCCGGTGAGTATGCAGGCCATGGAAGAACTGGGACATTTTCAGTTTTCAGGAATTGTGTACAGATCTTTGCAACATGGGGCTGTGTTAAAACATGAAGTGATGCTAGTGGATGAATGGCACGACAATGGATCTTGTCATGGTATCTCTGTGCATTCAAATTGCCATCAATAAAATGCAGTTGTGTTTGTTGTTGGTAGCTTTTTATCTGCCCATACCATAACCCTACTGCCACCTTGGGGCACTCTGTACCACAACGCCATACACGTGATCTGCGGTTGTGAGGCCGGTTGGACGTACTGCCAAGTTTTCTAAAATGACGTTGGAGGCGGCTTATGGTAAAGAAATTAACATTCAATTCTCTGGCAACAGCTCTGGTGGACATTCCTGCAGTCAGCATGCCAATTGCATGATCCCTCAAAACTTGAGACATCTATGGCATTGTGTTGTGTGACACAATATAACATTTTAGGGGCGGCCTTTTATTGTCCCCAGCACAAGGTGCACCTGTGTAATGATCCTGCTGTTTAATCAGCTTCTTGATATGCCACACCTGTCAGGTGGATGGATTATCTTGGCAAAGGAGAAATGCTCAATAACAGGTATGTAAACAAATCTGTGCACAAAATGTTTGAGAAATAAGCTTTTTGTCCGTATGCAACATTTCTGAGATCTTTTATTTCAGCTCATGAAACATGGGACCAACATTTTACATGTTGCGTTTATATTTTTGTTCAGTGTATGTGGTTTCCACCATCATTTCCTATTACCCAAAAGAGCTTCTGGACATCAGAACAGCTATCACTAACCTCCATTTGGACGAGGACTTCTACTTCAAACAGTCAGAGACAAAAGACATAATGATTATCGCAAACCAGGCCCAAATCCCTGACACTCGAAGAGGCTCACTGGATACCTCCCTGAAGAAAAAACTGGACGAGGTCCATTCGAGACTATACAGTCGTGGCCAAAAGTTTTGAGAATGACACAAATATTAATTTTCACAAAGTCTGCTGCCTCAGATTGTATGATGGCAAATTGCATATACTCCAGAATGTCATGAAAAGTGATCAGATGAATTGCAATTAATTGCAAAGTCCCTCTTTGCCATGCAAATGAACTGAATCCCACAAAAACATTTCCACTGCATTTCAGCCCTGCCACAAAAGGACCAGCTGACATCATGTCAGTGATTCTCTCGTTAACACAGGTGTGAGTGTTGACAAGGACAAGGCTGGAGATCACTATGTCATGCTGATTGAGTTAAAATAACAGACTGGAAGCTTCAAAAAAAGGGTGGTGCTTGGAATCATTGTTCTTCCTCTGTCAGACATGGTTACCTGCAAGGAAACATGTGCCGTCATCATTGCTTTGCACAAAAAGGGCTTCACAGGCAAGGATATTGCTGCCAGTAAGATTGCACCTAAATCAACCATTTATCGGATCATCAAGAAGTTCATGGAGAGCGGTTCAATTGTTGTGAAGAAGGCTTCAGGGCGCCCAAGAAAGTCCAGCAAGCACCAGGACCGTCTCCTAAAGTTGATTCAGCTGCGGGATCGGGTCACCACCGGTACAGAGCTTGCTCAGGAATGGCAGCAGGCAGGTGTGAATGCATCTGCATGCACAGTGAGGCAAAGACTTTTGGAGGATGGCCTGGTGTCAAAAAGGGCAGCAAAGAAGCCACTTCTCTCCAGGAAAAGCATCAGGGACAGACTGATATTCTGAAATAGTTACAGGGACTGGACTGCTGAGGACTTGGGTAAAGTCAATTTCTCTGATGAATCCCCTTTCCGATTGTTTGGGGCATCCAGAAAAAAGCTTGTCCGGAGAAGACAAGGTGAGCGCTACCATCACTCCTGTGTCATGCCAACAGTAAAGCATCCTGAGACCATTCATGTGTGGGGTTGCTTCTCAGCCAAGGGAGTGGGCTCACTCACAATTTTGCCTAAGAACACAGCCATGAATAAAGAATGGTACCAACACATCCTCTGAGAGCAACTTCTCCTAACCATCAAGGAACAGTTTAGTGACGAACAATGCCTTTTCCAGCATGATGGAGCACCTAGCCATAAGGCAAAAGTGATAACTAAGTGGCTCGGGGAACAAAACATTGATAATTTGGGTCCATGGCCAGGAAACTCCAGGAAGTACCAGTGACACACTCAATACGGAAGTGGTCCGATGAAACGGATGTTAAGCTAAAGGACTGTTTTGCTAGCACCGACTTGAATATGTTCCGTGATTCATCCGATGGCATTGAAGAGTTTACCACATTAGTAACCGGCATCATTAATAAGTGCATCTACAATGTTGTCCCCACAGTGAATGTACGTGCATATCCCAACCAGAAGCCACGGATTACAGGCAACATATGCACTGAGCTAAAGGCTAGAGCTGCTTTCAAGTAGCAGGACTCTAATCCTGACACAATCCTGCTACGCCCTCCGATTAACCATCAAACAGGCAAAGCGACAATAAAGGGCCAAAATCAAATCCTACTACACCAGCTCTGACGGTCGTCGAATGTGGCAGGGCTTGCAAACTATCACGGATTACAAAGGGAAACTCAGCCACGAGGTGTCCATGACGCGAGCCTACCAGACGAGCTAAATACCTTCTATAGGCACTTCAAGGCTAGCAACACTGAACTATGCATGAGGACACCAGCTGTTCACGCTCTCTGTAGCCGATGTGAGTAAGACCTTTAAACAGGTTAACATTCACAAGGCCGCAGGGCCAGATGGATTACCAGGACACATACTCAGAGCATGCGCTCACCAGCTGGCAAGTTCTTCACTGATATGTTCAGCCTCTCCCTGACCCAGTCTGCAATATCTACATGTTTAAAGCAGACCACCATAGTCCCTGTGCCCAAAAACGCCAAGGTAACCTGTCTAAATGACTATCACCCAGTAGAACTCACATATGTAGCCATGAAATTCTTTGAAAGGCTGGTCATGGCTCATATCAACACCATCATCCCAGACACCCTGGAATCCACTCAAATTCACATACAGCCCCAACACTGCCCTTTCTCTGGTGGGAAAGGTCTGTGTGGAGTGCAATAGAGATTGCGTCATCTTTGGATCTGCTGTGGCAGTATAACAAGTAACATTTGATTTTATTTGATCAATTGCAGACACTGGAATTCTTAATCGTGCTTTTGGAAGTGCATTGTACAGCATGGCATGTCCTGGATAGAGGGAGTTCAAACACACTTCTGGAAGCTCTATCTGGAGACCTACTTACTGCAATTGATTGAATGCCATCCTCAGTATCTTATGACTGTTAGGAATGTTTCACATGCATTAGGTAGGTACGTTTGTGGTGTGCTGAGGGCCACTAACATAGCTAAGAGATGGTCTATATGCGAATGACGCATCACAAAGAACACACACATTGCACGGTTTGAAGGCTAAATCCTTACATCAGCTTTCTCCCAAATGTACCCGAGGATACACAGAGCACGAAAGCTTCAGAAATACCTAGACTGGCTAAATTTAAAAGTTGTCAAGTACTTTGTGAATAACCAGTGTGGTACCATTCCCTTGAATAAGAACACAGAGGCCTGATGCAGCTCTTTGGGTAATTACCATTGAGAGGGAAAGGGGTGGAAAGGGGGGTTGAGTTGCAGTGCACTTGATGACTACTCCATGTTCTACCTATTTTCCATTTGAATAATTCTCTCTGCAGCTATTTGCGTCAATCAACGTTTCCCCACCCCCATCCTCTCGTATCTGCAGAGTTAGAGTCGAGTTCTTCCCACCACCTTTTTTAGTAAGTCTTGGGTTGAAGTCGATTCCATTGCAATTCAGTAAATATTGAGATTCCACAACAGGAATTGAATGTTAATGTTTATTAACTTCTTAGGGAGCGGCAGCAGAGGTGCCGGTTTTGGAAAGTCTGGCATGCCCAAAGTAAAATGCCTGCCACTCAGGCCCAGAAAATAGGATATGCACATAATTAGTACTATTGGATAGGAAACACTCTGAAGTTTCTAAACCCGTTAAGATAATGTCTGAGTATAACAGAACTCATATAGCAGGCAAAAACCAGAGGAAAATCCATCCGGATTTGCAGTTTTTTTTGTAGATGACCTTTATCTCCAAGCTGCCTATTGCATACAATGTTATGTAGGACTGAGACTGCAGTACCTATTGCTTCCACTAGATGTCAAGTCTTTATACAGTGTCTGGAAGGTCTAGCTCTAAGTAGAACGGATAGGAAGAGGAAGTAGTCAGGGGACCACTTTTGTTTACAATGTTTGACGGGCGCGAGATTGTGAGCGCGCACCACTTTATTTTCCTTTCCTATTGTTATCGTCCGGTTGAAATATTACGGTAAATATACATAAAAGGATACCTAAGGATACATTAAAAATGATGTTTGATTTGTTTGTATAAAGTTTATAGGTATAATTTGAACGTGTTCTCTTCACGGTTCAATGGGCGATTTTCTGATCATAACGCGCCAACCAAACGGAGATTTGTGGATATAATAAATGACTTTTTTTAACAAAATAACCATTGGATGTCTTCGTTGGACACTTGGGAAGCCCTCAGCAGAAGTTCTTCGAAAGGTAAGAGATTTATTTTAGCTGTGATATTTTCGGTTTTGTGTGACCCGCGCTGGATATGAATTTATGCTAATGTCGAAAATATGTGGGGTGCTATCCTCAAACAATCAAATGTTGTGCTTTCGCCGTAAAGCCTTTTTGAAATCTGACAACGCTGTGATATTGCCAAGAATCAGAGCTTTTGATGACTATGCAACACTTGTATATTGATGAATGTTTAATAATTCAACTTTTGGATTTTGAATTTGGTGCCTTACATTTCACCGGGTAGTGTCGGGAGTGGCCCGCTAGCGCGCCGCTGCTCCCTAAGTAGTTAAGGACTATTTGACAGATTTTTTTGACCATTTTGTGGTACCTACCTCTTCTAGATTCATCTCATCTGGACTGTCCCAGGGTTTGAGATACTTTCCTGTGCGCTGTTTCTTCAGAGGCACCACCACTATGTAGTATCCCCTGGAAATGGGAGGAAAAGAAAGAAAACACCAGGATGACAAGGTATTTCAAGCTCTTCAAGGTCAAAGGTCATTGTCAGTTCACTCCATAACATGTTTACAATACACCATTGATCTTGGTTTGTTTTGTTTACAATACAAAGCTTTGAGCTTCATACACAGAATTTTTTTAGCGTCCCTGGGGAGCCTAATCCTGTAGGTGTAACAGGGTAGGAGGCGTGGAGGATAAGAGACAAAGATGACAAATGATCGCGCCATTAGCTAGATACGCTAACCCGTTATCATCAGAGAAGTCGGTTCACTGTTAGCCCTGTGGGCTAATTAGTACCCCCTCCGTGAGAGTGAGAAGAGGAGCTGGAATTAGAGGGATTTTCATCCCTCCATTGGGGCGACAAGGGAGATAAAGGCCTCTACCAGAGTTTTTTCGGGGGCTTCTCCAGGCTGGGCACGGTGCTAGCCAGCATTGTGGCAGGCTGATGGGAAGCTAATTAGCTTAAGCACTGGCATAGGGGAGAGCGGGCTCGAGTGCGTCCAGCAAGATCAAAACCCTAGATTGGTTTGAAGTGCCAGTCTACAATCAGATCTGCGCATTGGCCTTTTGACAACCCAGAGCTTAGTTGGAAAGGCTGGAACAGACATTACAAGGCTTAATACTGGGGAGTGGGCTAAATTGGATGGGAGAACTCATTGTGTCATCTTTTCTCTGATGAACAGAGAACAATAGGAAGAGGCTTGATACAATGCAATTAATGTTATATACAGGGTACACTAAAGAAAGTGATGACCTCTTCAGTGCTGATGTTCTGACCTTTCAAACAGTATTAAAAAATAATCTGGCAGTGTCAAATCTTGCCCCTTCCACTTATTGAGAGGAAAAATAAGCTTTAATGGTATCCTGCTGATATAACTGAACCCAAAGACGAGCTCAAGGTAAATAAATGGATTAGGGCAGCCACCGAGGCAAATTAATTAAGTAAATTCAAATTAGGCTAAATAGCCAGCTCTATAAATACAAGTCTGCAATTATCCATTAGCGTTAGCATTAGTTTTAATCCCCGCCACTCACCTGACTTTCTCTGAAGTCTGGACAGAGGGCAGCTCCACAGAGACCATGCCATCCAAGTTGGTCTTGCCGATCAAGTAGGGCTTGGTGCGCAGGATGTCCGGGGCGGTCATGGTGGAGACGCGGTGCTGGAGACCGCCGGCGCTGTTTCCCCGGTTGGTCAGCAGGAAGGAGTACTGCGTCCCGGCCTGCAGACCCGTGATAAGCTTCTGAGTGAGCTTGCCGTCCACCTCCACGCTCTGGCCATTGTCATAGAGGATCTGGATTTGCAATGGTAGGAAAGCGTGTGTGAATGTTGAGGAGATGCACTAATCAAACATATGAGGTCTGTTTAGTCAGGGAAATGTCCAGACTTCTACCCAATATGGTAGCTTGTTCAGATATTTATGTGACTACTATATTTTTGGCTGATGTCACTTGATATTTTCTGGATCCTCGAACATTGTTTATTAAAATACAGAAGATAATCAAAAATCTCTTACTGTGAAGGGCTGAGCAGCGTTATAGTTGTCTGGGATCTCCCAGGTGAGGAGCACGGATGTCTTCATGGCAGCTTTCACATGAAAGTTTTTTGCAAACACTGCTAAAAGAAAGGGGGAGCAGATGATTTAGACACGAAACAAACATAACCCTCCTTAAAGGATTCCAGAGCAATAAACCTCTTACCTGAACAAGTTTCTCTTTACAAGCAGTCTGAAACCAGCACTAGTGTGGTCTTAGAAGGGCTACAGTGCTCCCATCTTACCTTTGCTTTCTTTATCTTACCTTTTTATTAACAGCAAGCACTTTATAATCTACAGACTCACCTTTGGCTTAGCTGACAACACATGGGACACATATACTTACTCCACCTGTTCATGATACCTTTCTTTTTTTTTATGGGGTGGGAGGGCTATGTATACATACAGCAGATTTTTTGACCAATCAGGAGATCAGTAATCCCATTCTGTTTGTTCTTCTGCTACTAAAGCTTGACGAGGTGGTTGCAGTTGATGGTGGTTGTGGAGTGAAGTTGGCTAGGGGGGGCGGGAGGGGGAATTGGGGTGGGGTCCTACCTTGATCCAAGGGCTGTGTCCTGAACTGTACACTGGGACTATAGGGGCCGGAGCCCTTGCTGGTGAAGGCACACATTTTGATATCGTAAGTGGTGTCAGCCTTGAGGCCGTCCAGGGTGACGGTGGACTCCGGGGCGGTGATGAAGAGTTCCGAGGGACTCCGAGGGCTGTTGATGTCCTTGTACTGCAGGGCGTACTTCACGATAACGCCGTTGCGCTCCGCCAGTAACAGGGGGGATTCCAGTTCACCTGAATGGTGGTGGTGGTGCCGCCCTCGGCCGCAATGCTTTGTGGGAAGCCGCTAGGCACATCTTCAGGAGTGTTGATCTCTTTGACCGTCTCCTCGCCAAAGCCCACCTTGTTGCGGGCGGACAAGCGGAAGGTGTATGATGCCCCCTTGTGGATCTCTTTGGTGGTGTAGTGGTTCTCGCGCTCAGGGAACTCGATGATGGTCAGGGGGTCGACATCTTTGCGGCCAAAGCGAAGGCGGTAGCCCTGCAGGGGTCCGTGGGTTAACGTCGGAGGGTGCCACTGGAGGAGGGCAGTGCCCATGTTGGTAGGGCTGACCATGAGTCGTGGTTTTTCAGGTACTAAGAGATAAAATAACACATTCAATACAAATACCATGCAAAGAACCCATTCAAACTTCCATAGCATTTTAAAAGCAATATCCAAAGACAGACATTATGACAATTATGAGAGGATGATGACAACCCAAAAACAACCCAAGCCATAATCCCTGACATAGCAGAATCTGATCTCCTTTCCAACTCATAACAGTGTTAAGGGTTGCCATTGGCTGATATTGCTATGTGTAAAGTGTTAAGCCACCAAGAGAGCAGTATGTAACTAACACCCTGTTTGCATAAATGCTAATGCTGTTTGCTTTGATACCTACCAATATGGCCTCCCTTTTAAGCCTTTACTGAGTAAAGGCTCCCATCCCCTCCCCAACACACACACACACACACACTAGCCGTCTGTATCTGTACGCCAGGCAGGTGCGGCATGAAAGGCTTTTCAGACGGATTAGACGACAGCGCAATTATGTCTCACACACACAGCAAAGTATTTCTGAATTGCCATTTGGATTCTGTCATGCTGCTCTCTCAAAAGAAACCAATGAGAGCTGAACAGACCATCGGGCTGCCTTCAATTTGGAAGTATTTTTCTTCCCCCATTTCCCCACCTCATTTTTTCATTAGTTCCTTAACCCCTGTGAGCATTCCAATGTCAAAATGGGGGGTGAGCGGAATTCCAATTGTTGTTATAATTGAGGTGGCAATTAGCCACATTCACACTTTAATAGCCGTGGGCAGAAAGGTTTGCTTAGCATAATTTTATGGGGCTTCCTTTCACTGGTTGCAATTTCATAGCTTTCTACAGGACACATGCATTTTTTGATGATCACAGGGTACATTAACAGCGGTGACAGGTCCCTTACCTGCGCCAGTGGTGGTGATCAGCTTGGGCTTGCTGCGAGCGCCGTCTCCCTTTGTCGTGTAGGCTGCCATGGCAACCGAGTACGTGCTCTCAGCCTGCAGCTCTGTGATGACCATTTCCTGTGGAAGAATAGTGATTTGTATTTGTTTTACTCTTGCTAGAGATTTTTCTGCAATTTGGGCATTATGGGGGGAGTGTTTAGGGATGTTGTGTAATATTAGGATCATTCATCATACAAAGTACCAAACTAATGTACATTTTTGTACATGCATTTATGCTGTAACATATTGATTCAGAGGACATACATTATCTCACAGATATTAGCTCACTAATTAGCAAATAACTGACAATGAACATGGTTGGTAAAAACCGGTCCTGTTATTATATAGTATTTTAAGCCATAGCCCAGTTGCCACACCATCCTTCGCTCATGCATACGATCTGGACTGGTGGACCATAAGCCTAAAGTTTCATTAGTCATATGTACAGGACACACATGGTATACATTGTCCAAAGAAATGCTTACTTGCACCCCATGCATTGAAAAGAAGAGGGTGTAAGTAGTGCAGTGCCAATGGTAACTTATTATCTTGTGAATTGTGTTGTGCTCAGCTCTGCAATAAGCTAGGTTCCCCAATCAAAAAGCTTGTTTATTATAATCAACACCACTAAGCAACTATGCATAGCCTCGTAATATTGAATTTGGATTTCTGTTAGTTATGCCATTCCATTTCAATATTACAAGTATAAAACAAGTAGTGTATGTTTTCTCTTTTTGTCTTAGCAGGATTCAGAACAGTCAGGAGGGGATGTGAGTTTCAAAACAATCAAAACCAAGGGAAGGTCCTGAACAGAGGAGACACAGAGCATGCAGGGGAACGAAGGGGGAACGGGATTAACACTGTATCAGGTCTCTGTATCTACTCACATGTTCAGTTGAATCATCATATTCCCACTGATTACGATTTGAGATGAGTGGAAACAAGAAAGAAAACAAAACAAAGGCTAAGTACAGAGTCAACAGTCATTAGTAAGAGAGTAAAGACTAGAGAGAGTTGTTGAGTAGTTGCCACAGACAAGACACATACTGTATACTATACTGACTGATGATTTTACCCTTAAGAGATGTCATTCACTGACCACCAATACGTTCTTGATTATGTCAGTTCCATTGAATTTGCAGATGTGTGATCCAATGGATCTAAATTAAGGCCCCAAAGTTCCTGTGATTGTCTCAACCAGATATTGAGAGTAACAGAGGAGTCACATACTGTGTAGGTTTATTCATAGACATGTGTAGACAATGTGTATCTTATCATAGATGTACTCAATGGATTTTAAAAGGTCCTGAGAACAACTATACTGAACAAAAATATAAACGCAACATGAAAAGTGTTGGTCCCATGTTTCATGAGCTGAAATAAAATATCCCAGAAATGTTCCTTACGCACAAAAAGCTTATTTCACACAATGTTTGTGCACAAATTTGTTTACATCCCTGTTAGTGAGCATTTCTCATTTGCCAAGGTAATCCATCCACCTAACAGGTGTGGCATGTCAAGAAGCTGATTAAACAGCATGATCATTACACATGGGCACCTGGTGTTGGGGACAATAAAAGGCCACTCTAAAATGTGCAGTTTTGTCACACAACACAATGCCATAGATGTCTCAAGTTTTGAGTGTGCAATTGGCATGCTGACTGCAAGAATGTCCACAGAGCTGTTGCCAGAGAATTCAATGTTCGTTCCTCTACCATAAACCGCCTCCAACATCGTTTTAGAGAATTTGGCAGTACGTCTGCCTCCACATCTGGCTTCTTCACCTACGGGATCGTCTGAGACCTGCCAATCAAAAAGTTGATGAAACTGAGGAGTATTTCTGTCTATAATAAAGCCCTTTTCGAGGGGAAAAACTGATTGGCTGGGCCTGGCTCCCCAGTGGGTGGGCCTGGATCCCAAACGCCTGGGCATATGCCCTCCTAGGCCCACCAATGGCTGTGCTCCTGCCCAGTCATGTGAAATCCATAGATTAGGGCCTAATGAATTTATTTAAGTTGACGGATTTCCTTATATGAACTGAAACTCAGTAAAATGGTTGAAATTGTTGCATGTTTTGTTAATATTTTTGTTCAGTGTTATTTCTGTCATAAGGTTTAACCCTATCATAAAAAATTGTGGTTTTAACAACACATTATACTGCTTAGTAGCATATCCTTTATGTAATTGTACCCTGGCAGGTGTGACTCTTATGCTCTGCTATCCTTGTGTCAACTAACGTCTCAAGGTGAGAGGATGTGCGAGTTTGGGGAGGGAGGTGGAGGAGGAGGGTGCTTACCTGCGCATCCTCGATCAAGATGTCCTTGATGCCTGGCTGTCCCATGGGTTCCCCATTAACCATCCTGACATAGTGTACCTGGTACCCTCGAATCTGCCCGTGCTGCTTGGTGGGCATCGGCGAGCGCCAGATCACTTTAATTGATGTGGAGTTGACAGCCTCCACCTCGACTTTACGAGGTGGGCCGCTGGGAACTGGAGGAACACCATGGGATAAAAGAAAGAAGGTCAAGATTATAGAGGACCCCTTCTCCCCGTTTTAATTCCTGGCCAACTCCAAAGAGCAAAATGCTGAGGTGAAAAAAATCTAGAAAAGGGGAGCGAGCATACTGCAACAAGCACTGTATGACATCAATATTTCAACAACGGCACGGGAAAAGAAAAACAAACCCAAAAACAGGTCTGACAACTGACCTAATCTGGAAACATTAAAAAAATGGAAGTAGTGGATTAAAAACATGGAATAAAAATGTGTTTGTCAAAATAGAAAAGAGCCAATGGGAATGCTTCAAACGCTTGAAGCACCCTGCAAGAATTTTGGCTATGAAGAGTGAAGAAAAAATGAAATTGAAATTGAAAAAAATGTTGTCATTTTAGGCCATTAAAAATATACCTTCCAAATTGTGTCCTTTCCACTGTCCATAATTTGCCATTCAGTCAAGTTCATAAAAAAAATAAAAAATGAACGTTTTTTTCTCATAAAAAGGTTTTTTAAATGACAGTTTGGGACTGGAAGTCAAAAGGCCTGAAGTGCTTCCGTGCAGGAGAAAAATGCCATACCATATGTTGAAATTGAGTATTAGGGGATAAAGGCAGAAAAATACTGACAAAAAGTTCATTGAGATTTACAAAAAAGTCAGTTGCAGTCTGTTTAGTAAAAAAACAAAAGTTGCATGAGAGTTAGGAGTCAGCTTTGTTAGAAGCAGGAGGAAGAAGCAGGGAGGGACGCTAGGTCAGAGGGACTGTAGATGCTGTTAGACAGTATCTGAAGGGGGTTAGAGGTTAGAGGGTGGACTGGATTTGCAACAGGGGCAGCGGTTTCAGAAAAACATACCATCCTCCTCGGTGCGAATGAGTTGTGGTAAACTTTCAGGTCCTTCACCGACATCTGTGTGAGCAGTCACTGTCACACGGTATTCGGTCCATTTTTCCATGTTTTCCAAGAGGTACTGGGAGCTTTCGGGAGGGATGTCGGATATTTGTTGGATGGTGGTGTCCTCTCCTTCAGTGGCGGCGTATTGGATGGCATACTTGGTTATGATCCCATTCTGTAACTCCGTAGGGGGCGGCCGCCAACTTACCAGGATATTGGTGGAGCTGGGGCTAGAGCACTTCACATCCTGAGGTGGGGCTGAGGGCTCTGATTAGAGGAGTGGATTTGAGGACGAGCAGGGTTTTGTTTGATAGGATCAACCATTTCAGTTGGGGTTTTGTTTTATTTTGTTTGTTTCGAGGGGTTTCACAGGTAGGTTGACGTTTTTTGGGGTTGGGATGATGGTGGTGGAAACGAACAAACAATAAAAAAAGGGAAAGGGAAAATGAATACGACACAAAATGAGGACAAAGCACAAGGACTAAAACAATATTTGCAAATAAATGGTATCAAAGGTCTATGAGGTTTCACAAATTAACATGAGACAAAAGGCAAAGACAAAAGACTAAGAATCTTTAAAACAAGGTCAACTCAAGAAAAAAAATCACACACACTGAGGATGTATGGATGGGGTTGTCATGAGATAATAGAACACCTTCAAAATAGGTAACCTACCTTTGTAAATAATACCTTACATATTCTTTCCTAAAAGCTGTTATCACTCTAGGGCTTCATATCTTGGACTTATAAGCATGACTAAAACCCACATTTAATATAAACGTATCAAATTACTGCTCAGTAAAAGTTCACTTGATCACATAAAATCCAAATAAAATCAAACAAATATCAAACATTGGGCAAGCAGTTACCACGAATCCAAAAACATAAAGGTTGATGCTTCAACTCTAGCAAAGTGTAAAAAGTTGTATTGGTCACCAACCTTTCCGAAGCCTGTTGGTTTGTGGTAAAAGCCTGACTGTACAGCAGAGAACTTCCCAAGGAGATATGAATGACTTTTCAAAGTCTCAATGCAGACATCTTTGCTTGGTACTTCCCATCGAGTTTGGACTTTTTGAACTTAATACCTACCTGTACTCTGCTTTTTCCTTTTTTGTCTTACACAGACCTCGGGTTTATTTTAAATATCTATGTTTTTCTAATAAATACACTATGTTTTTGTCCTTAGCTTTCAATTTGGTGCCTTGACAAATTGGTCAATACTTTAGCAATTTCAATAAACCTGAGGGCTTATTGTGTGGTAAAATAAGGTAATTCTCTATCGTCAGTGATACTACTTGCTTTTGAGCTTTCTACAGTACTTGTAGTCTATCCAATTTTGTATTTTATTCTTTTGTTTAGGGGTTGGCATCACCAATGATTAATTATACTGAGAAAGGGAAACTCCACTGACCTCCAGATAAAAGGTGCAGAATTGTATTTCCATAGAAAGCTCAGTCTCAATATGCAAATATTCTGACGTGGCTGACACGCAAAGTCAAGAGACAAGGCTTTTAATAGTGGGATAACATTCCCTTCCCCTAATCAAAACTGTCAGACAGCCAGACAAAGAGAAAATTGAAATTGAAATGAATAATTCACAGATCTATTATTGGCCTTATTTGGGATGTTTTGCACATCAAAGGTGTTGAAGAGGAGTAGCTTCTGTATATAGTGTGACCTTGTCGGTTGACTTCACAGGAGAGCCCTGGTGAACACTGTCCATGCAGCCATTTGAAAGTGAATAGGTGCATGGTCAGGTAGACTTCCAAACACCCAGTTTCAGCTCCAATCGCTGCAGAACTTGTCAATTTTCAAAGTCAACCACCTCTTTCGATTACATACATTTATTATTAAGAGTCATCCACCTCTTTCAATTACATTTATCAACATGTTTTTGGCAAAATGTTGTGGAATTAGCATTTGCAATTCTAAATTGGCAAAGGTAGATGCGTTTGAAAATTGAATATTCTTTATATTTTTTTCTCTCCAAGGTGTTTCCACATCCAGTGGTAAACTGTCTGGCCAGAGCTTAGATTTGGAAGAGGACCTACGTGTTTGAGGGGTTTCTGCAGAGATCTCGTTGGTGTAGGCTCCGATACCATGCTTACTGCGGCGCGCGGCTAGCTGGAAAGTATAAGTAGTGAAGGGTTTCAAGTCCTTCAGCAGGTATGTGGTGGTAGGCTCAAAGCTGATTCGTTTCTGTTGAGATAATGGTATGTCATCAGATAAGAACATTAAGAAAAAGGTATACCATTGGGCGTAAGATACATTGGGCCAGTATAGCTAGCCATATTTTGAATATGAGAAACCAGTTACCTCCTCCTTGTCATCCCCCCTTCTTGTACAGAAGTTCATATCCCATGATTTGATTGTCTTGTCCGGTCTGTGCAGGGGCTATCCACGATAGTAGTATACTTGTTTCGGATTTGGCTTCCCCTTTGAAGTCGGTCGGTTGAGAGGGGACTGGGAAAGCAATACAAATACACATTTGGTCCACTAAACCAATGATACTCATTGTCACTTCCATCGTACCTCTGCTAAAACATATTTGACGAGTGCTGCTGCTGGTACTACTGTGGCTACTTTTACTAATAATAGTTAGTAGTAACCTGTTATTAATACATTATTACTATTACCTGTTATTGCTACTATTGCTTTATATATTTGAATGAAGTAAACAAGGCCTCAATCTTGTTTGTTAAACTGTGATTTTTGTCATTCAGAATGGCAAATTAAAAAGGAAATTGCTTGGCACTCAAGAGCCAAAAGAGATTTCAAGTGTTTACAGCTGTGGTCAAAGATGAGGAGACTTTTATCTGACTAATAGGACAGAGTGAGTGAAGTGTTTTCCCAGAAAGACACTTAGCTGTTGAATTAGCCTGTTGATACTCTCCATTGCAGAGTTAGATGATGTGCTTGTTTACTCATAACTAAAACATTGCAAAGCTTCAGCTCCTACAATAATGTATCGACTAGCTCACATACAGTTAACGTTATTGTCCATGTAAAGGCTTTGGTCCAAACAAAATCACAGAAAAAGCCAGATCTTACCCCCCGTCTTGGCAATGATCTGTAGATCTGCAGACAGAGGTCCATCACCCACCGACGTGTAGGCCAGGACCTTAATGTAATAGGTCTTGTTGGGGATGAGGCCTTGAATGGTGAGGAAGTTTGATCCACGCACTATCTGCTTCTCCCACATGTTGACGTGCTGGGCAGAGTCCATGGTGTAGTACACACGGTAGCCCATAATCTGCCCGTTGGCCTCCTCTGGTTCGTCCCAGTGGATGATGGCTGTGGTGGCGCTGAGCATACGACCCCTGACCTGCCTGGGCGCCGTGCTAGGTGCCTGCTCGGCCGTCTTGGCCTCGATGCCATCGCTGGGCGACCCGCGCCCGATGTTGTTCACCGCCACCACTCGGAACTCGTAGTCCGAGTAGGGACTGAGGCCGCCCACGCTGTATCGAGTGGTGGCCACGCCGTCAATCTCCTTGTATGTGTCCTCTGAGATCTTGGACTTGTGCTGGATGATGTAGTAGGAGACAGGCTCAGGGTTGCCTGAGTCCCAAGTCAGCGTGATGCTGGTGGCCGTGCGCTCCGTCACCAAGGGAATGCCAGGCGGCTTGGGCAATGCTGCAATAACAAACAAATACGATATGATTTAAAAAATGCATGCTCAATATACATGGTTAATCTACAAATGACTATAATGTACAAATAACAGTTGTGGGCCAAACACTAGGCCCAATTCCTGTGGAATAACACCGCTATGTATTTGTTATAAAGAAGAAAATGATGGATCTTATGGTGACATATCCAAGGAAAATGGGATATCCTCACTTGAAACACATAATAACTAACAATAGGCAGAAGCCTTGAACATTTCATATGAATTCCTCAGGCATTATCACAATTCCATGAATAGGCTGGCTGTGCAACGATAACAATAATAGCATTCCTACCCTGCATACTGTAGATTAATTTTCAGACTGTATATTATAAAAGGTCATATTTGTTTTAACCTTGCCTTACTTATTAGTATGCCTCGTCAGTGCTTTGTAACCATGTTTGAACTATTGTAAAACCGATAAAGGGCCAAAAGTCCTGGAAGCTTCCCAAGTACAACAAAAGACATGCTTTTCTCTGCTGTTACACCGGTGGCATGAATTGAAAGATATGAGAGCGATGGATTCTCTTTATATGCCACCTCAAATGTAGAATCTGGAATCTCTCTCTCTAGTATGCAGCGGAGATATGATTACACTCCGATAAGAACCCTGCCTACTGAGAAGACCAAACAATACCCACCGTGCACACGTACGCGCACACACACACACACACACACACACACACACACACACACACACACACACACAGGGTTCTTTGGCTGTCATCAGGTAGAACCCTTTTCGGTTCCATGTAGAACCCTCTGTGGAAGGGTTCTACATGGAACATCGAACGGTTCTACCTGTAACCAACATGGGTTCTTCAAAAGGTTCTCTTATGGGGACAGCTTATGGGGACAACTTTTTTGGGGGGGGGATATAGAGCTTTGGTGTTTAACTTGTTAGGGAGTGGCAGCTGAGGGGTCGGTTTTGGAGAGCCTGGCGTGCCCAAAGTAAAATGCCTCCCATTCAGGCCCAGAAAATAGGATATGCATATATTTGGTACCATAGGATAGGAAACACTCTGAAGTTTCCAAAACTGTTAACCGTTTGTCTGTGAGTAAAACAGAACGCATATAGCAGGCGAAACCCCGAGGAATTTCTGTCCTGGAAAAAGTGATTTTGACACATTGCTCATTTGGGCACCCCCCCTCATGAAAATGACCATATAAGGGCATATGAATGCAGTACCCATCGCTTCCTTTAGATGTCAACAGTCTCGAGACAGTGTATTTTTTTAATTTTGGATGAATAAGACCAGAGAAGAAGAGCCAAACAAGGAAGTCACTCTGTCATGTAAACAGTACCCAGTGCGCGCGCCCGACAAGGCACGCAGTGTCTTTTTTACCGTCGTTATCGATCAGTTTATATTCCGGTTGATTTATAATAGTAAATATACGTAAAAGTGTTCCTAAGGATACATTTAAAACTATGTTTGATTGTTCTTGGACAAGTTTATAGGTATAAGATGAACGAGTTCAAGCGTCACGCTTTAATGGAGTAGTGGAAGCTGTCGTTTCTGATTATAACGAAACCAAATGGAGGATTTATGGATAAAATACATTACTTTTTCTAACAAAAGAACCATGTATTGTCTTCGTTGGACACTTAGGATGACCTCAGCAGAAGTTCTTCAACAGGTAATTGATTTGTTTTTGCTGTGAAATGTGTTATGTGTGTGCCATGATGGCTAATTGATACATGGCTATGGGAAAAATATGTGAGGTGCTACTCTCAAACAATCAAATGTGCTGCTTTAGCGTGAAAGCCTTTTGAAATCTGACAACGCTGTGATATTGCCAAGGAACAGAGCTTTTGATGAGTATGGAACACTTGTATATTGGTGGATGTTTAATAATTCAACTTTTGGATTTTGAATTTGGCGCCTTACATTTTACCTGGTAGTGTCGGGAGCAGCCCGCTAGCGCCCCAGTGATCCCTGAGAAGTTAACTCCCCTGGTTGAAAGATAAGCCTTTCACTGATTCTCAATCTAGCATCTAATGCACTGAGGCTGGTGTCAACACATCCCAGACTTTAGGAACCCTATTTCTGAGACCAACAAAACATAACAGGAAGAAGTAAACGTGCGCTACCTTTCACCGTGATCTGCGCCACCGCCTCAATAACCCCGAGAGTGGACATGGCTACGCAGGTATAGTTGTTAGACTGGCGGACGTCAGTGAGCTCCAAAACGTTTCGCCCAATGGGCATGTCGTCCTCAGGCGTCAGGTCTTCGGCTCCCAGCATCCATTTGACGTAGGGCATAGGGGAGCCCACCGCCACACAGGTGATGTTGACACTGCCTCCAGGCATGATCTCATTGTCCGTAGGCGGGATGGAGAACCGCGGGGGCACCCGGCGCACTACAGAAGACAGAGGGTAGAGGTAACAACTCATACAAGCTGCCCAAGGCCAAGGTTTCCCATCAATGGCCGAGAAAAAAAGAGACTCATAAGTTATATACACGGATAACAAATATATTTACAACTTGCCCAAAATGTTACTTTTATAGCTAATGTAATATATTTATACGTGGATATGTTATTCTGTGATGTTTGGATGGAGAGTAAAACACACAGTTTCACACAGAACCCGGTCCAGGCCTAGCAGGGCTCAATGATGGGACTAGCTATGGACTAACGATCACAAACACCATGCATAAATTATACCATTCATACTTATATAAAGAGAACAGCACAGAGGAACTGGAGGGTCGACAGCATGCCAGAGTGAAGTGATCAAGAGAACAACTTCAATGCTGCGTTCTTCCAGTTGATGTGGCGTAAATGTGCCGCATCACATTGTCACATCACACATACAGACGCCCCGTAGTGGAGACACATCCAACTATGTTACAAGTACATGGAATATAGTGCAACTCTGCTTCTCAGATCAAAAAAGTGGATACACGTTCCAAAATAACAATGTTCGAAGTAGAAACTAAAACCAAATCAAAATTTGAAACCGATCCAAAAACAAATTGATTGAAAATAAATGATGCAGCACTATGCACATGGAAAGATACAAGGCCGGGTCCTGTCGTGGGGGCTTGGGCTCTCTGTCATGCAAATGGCAAAAAAAATACAAGGCCGGGCCTGTTGTGGGGGCTTGGGCTCTCTGTCATGCACACAAGCACATAGCTGGCTTGCAAAGGCAACCATGGTTGTGAACGGGAAGGAGAGAGGAGGATTGAGAGGGAAAATAAATAGTAACACAGACATACAAAAAACAGATATCAAACATGGGGAGGGCGCCTAGGGTTAGGCTGGCAGCTTTGAGTTGCTGGGAAATAAACACGACTGGCTATTATTAAGCTAGAGTTGCCAGGGCAGGACGAACGCACAGCGTCACTGGACAGATATGGGGAAGTGCTACAGTGTGACAGGACAGTACAGGGAGAGATGAAGGAGTCATCTTAACACAAATTACAATGTTTTCTGAGGTTTGACCACACATAATTCAAACACACCATATAAGGTAAGAGGATTTAAGGGACAGGGACTGGGGCAGGGGTAGAAGAATACAGGAACTGGGTTTGGATTTTATTACATTTTTAGGGAGGAATGACATTAAAGGAATGAAGTCAGTGTTACTGCTTATAGTACTCAGAATGAAAATAGGCCCCAATAGGCCAATATCCTTGGATACTCAGAGGCGTAATGGTGGGAGTATTTGGGGAATGTTGTTTGCTCTTCCATGCGCCTTGGAAAGATTAATCACTCTGGTGCTTTGGCGGTGAACCTCGGTGATACTAATAAAGAGTGAAACACTCCCATCTTCCCAATCACTTCTAATTAAAATTAAACAAGCTTCTCTCTCGAATATGGGGCACAAAGATGAGCCTTGACTAATGTAATGGCAAGAGCCATTGGATTTTCTCGCTGTATGTGGCCATTAATATACATTAACGTGATGTGATGTAAAACTGAGCATTAGCTAAAATAGCATTTTATGCTAATAGCATTGTTGGCTAATAGCATTGTTTGCTAACACTACAAGCCTGAATCTACATGTAGCATTAGCGAACGTGTTCAGCCGCCATCACATTTCATACACCACATTCTGCTAAGCAGATTGTTCCTCTCCAGAGAGAAGGAATTTCAGAGAACTTCTTGCATTATTAAATACAACTTTTCACTCGCTTAATATTTAATTAATATCCAATTGGATCACAATCCACTAAGACATAATGTTATCATACTCATTTGAATATCATTACATTTGTCAAGTCTTGCGCCTAATGCTCCAAATACATGATTCTTTCATGAACGTATCTGTAGGAAAATTATTTTGCAGAGGTAGCGTATCATCTCACAAGGCTATGCTACCTTAACAGCTGAGCGCTAGACCTCGCCACTGACTATAACAAAGGAGAATTTAGCTTATGGATTTAAAAAAATATAGTTCTCTGACACTATGACGAAGAGCAATAGAGGGAACATTTGTATCCAGTCTTAGTTAGCCAAATGGCTGCTCAGTGGGAATTCTTTGCTCATTTTCATGTGCCTAGGCAGGCCGCAGAGCGTGGCAGCGCTTCATTCCAGGAGCCTGTAGTGATAGAGGACACACTTCCTGCTTCGGTGCTGAGGCTCAAGTTGGCGCTGTGCTTTTTTGTGCCGCCTGCCTTTGTCACGGCGTTGGCTTGAGTTACCAAGCAGGAACACTAACAAGCTAAGGACACAGAGGGGCGGAGGCAAAGGGCAGGGGTGGGGCTGAGAACAGAGGTGAGGGGGGGGGGATCTCTAGCTTGAGCATAAACAGGTCACCATGCAAATACTCCCGAAGATGCAAATACTATCCCACACCCTCCCACCACACTATCCCTTCCATTACATGCACCACTTTTTGGACAGTCAAGCATTGTAGCCAAGACCAAGGGAATTCTTCATGGAAAAAAATTACTGAGCAACTAAGCAGAAACAATAATAATACAAGTCTATAAATAATAATGAACCAAGGAGAGAACAAAACGAGAGAGAAAAATGGCACGCAAGTGCAACTACTGTACATTCACTTCATTTCGTATTCTTGAGATTTTTTTTTTTACAGTTGCAATAAATGAGTTTCTTTAGTTTCAGTTTTGTAAGGCGGCATAAAAGTAAAAAAAACACCAACCTTCTCGCAGCTCTGAGGGATGTAGGGGGTTTGATGCAGAACACAATGAAATGAGGAAAGGAGAAGAAAACAAGGGAAACACAGAGAGAGTAAAAAGGCCATGTTCAAGGCGTTCAAAACGCTACTTTGAAGGACCTCCTGTCACATGGGGACAGGGAGTCCGCTGCATCGCCCTCGTACCCTGGTTTAGAGGCAGACGTCTTAACTAGCATCACTTCAAAATGTTAAGCATTTTGAGGGTTGAAATAATTTGCTATGTTTAGCATATAATACAATCCTATTCCAGTCATGTGGCTGGCTTGTATCGAGTGCTAAGGATGAACATATCTGTGCTATGTTTAGGTTGGGTTTTACATACACATGTTCTGCATCTTGAAAATGTGAGCGATGCAAAAAGTCATAATATGATATCCAGAAAGACATCGCTGTTCAATTTGGTCAATATCCACTTTCAGTTTGTTCCACCCAATAAAACATCTGTTAACTCATCATTAAATGAATGATCTGTGATGATAATGCAAACCACAAGACTCGAACAGAATTAGAGATAATAGTTTTTAAAGAAAAATAGTAATTAAAATATTCATATTAAATTCATGAAAAACTATTTTATTTAAAATAATAATAATATCCAATGGTGTTCAAAGATTGATATAAAAAGACAACAATGGCAACACATATGGCCTTAATCCTATCAGTGAACGCACAATAATAATTATTACAATGGACTTAAACTATGTAATGTGACTTTCACATCGAAAGCCGAACCTCAAGACAGTTCATGACAATTGGAACAAAGATTTGTGATAGCTCAAGAAGGTGCTATGAAGGCCACAATACAGTGTTACCTTTCAAGGAATTATCACTTATAAGAAAATCAGCAAATCAATGTATGTACTGATGCTATCAACATTAACTTAAACATTAAAATGCTGATTTTCAACAGTAGTTAAAATTCTATGTTTAGAAAATCTGCATTTATCTGATAACTACATACAGTCATTATTAAATATAATCTCAGCACTTTTAAAACTGTATTGACAAGGAGTTAAAGGTGTCCTTCCAATGTTGCTCAAAAGAGAAAAAAGAAAAGAAACAGAAAGATCAGAGAGGATCTGCTACTATGAACAGAGGGGATTGGTGGAGGGATTGTCCACCAGTTTCCCCTCAAGGTACATTTGGGAGTAAAAGGCAATTAGTAGGTAAAACACACCAAGCAGTCAAGTCATTGGAGTTAGACAGGAAAATTAACAGAAAAACAGAAAACAGAACACACAGGTTCAAATCAGTGCAGGTAGGTCAAATAGAACAAAAGAGCCATACTTACAAGTACCTCACTGGACATGGACATTTGGACTGGATCACTAACTCCAATACCCAGAATTACCCAGTCTTGAACACCCATCTCACCAGTTGTACCATAATATACCATACCATATACCACTTTAATGTTTTCTTCTATATATTTTTTCTTATCATAATTTGGGTAACCTGCTTCCAAAGGAGAATACCGTTGTTGTTTTGTTGTCACTTTCCTACCTCTGACATATAGATTGGCGGGGGCAGAATAACGGGTTCCATCGTTGTTGGTGGCGACACACTCGTACTTCCCCTGGTCGGACTCTTCGCTCTGCTCAATCTGGAGGGCCCCTGTGTGGGAATAGAAGGTAGGTGCCGGACACCTTTGGTTTAGTGTCAGCCATTTGTTTTTGAGTTAACAAACTTTTTTTTTTAAACTTGCTTGACTGGTAAGGGGCCAACATTTCATTGAAGCCCCCTCACTCATAGACTTGCTCTTTTTTTGAATCGATGAGGGTACATAGCAAAATCGGCTACCATTGTAACTAGCGTAGAGGAATTATTTTTTGTATCTGTAGGTATCATTTGCACAGAGGATAGTTTACTTCACCATTGACCATCACAACCTTATGTTTCGCAAATAGGCATTCTTCTTGTAACTTTACTATCAGGCTTACAGAAATCTTAGGGGAACAAATAAACATTTAACAACCATGGAAAAATATTTAACATTTAACATTTACCTCATTGTTGACATCAGAGGATAAAAACCAACCTACATACATGTTGCAGGGTCTAAAAAGGCACTCAACTTTAAGACCAGTGTGAAAATATGTCATAGTATAGCTCGACTTTGAGGGATAGGGGCAAGCCCTGCAATGTACAACATTTCACTGGACTGTCAATATGGGGATGAGTGAAACTGCTTCAAGGAAGCATGGATCAAACAAAAGAGGTTTACAGTATACAAAAGCAGCATAACAAGGAAGGACAATTAACAAAAATTAATTTGGGTATGAATTTTAGCATATTCAATCACAGATCTAATATCAATCAAATAAATTTTGGACTTCATCCAGTCAAAGTCGGTTAGAAAAATGCAGCGCTTACAAAAAACTGAAAAAAAAATGCTGCTGAGATATGTGAAAAAATACTCATCATTATATCGTATTACCAATATATCACCCTCTGTCACAAAACTTTTGACATGCAGATCTTGTCCAAAGAGCAAGAAATGTATGTCGGCACAACTTACAACCTTTTGACAACCCTTAGCTGAAAAATAAAATGCAATTGTATTAGAAGACAAAATTCAAAATGGTGGCCTTGATCCGACAAGAAGGCAACCAACCACTGCGTTAGCTTGTGAAAGCTACAAAAGACACCCATAAAAATCCACCAATGGGATCCGCAGTGTGGTGTCATATGACCAGGGGAAAAATGGCTTATGCATCAATCACTCTCCAATTCCCAAACGGCAAAAATGGACCCGCCAGGTCCTCGCCAGACTCAACTGTTTGCCTTCCCCCAAACCCTGAAGAATAAAAAAACGTCAAAAAGTAAAATAGCCTTCAAACCCAAGAAAAGTAAGAAAAATAGGTAAAAGAGGAAAAAAGCACCCGGAGAAACTTTATCAAAAAAGTAGTTGTTTGGGCTTTTTTTTTTACACAAGGTACAGGAGAGGAAAGCAAATAGAATAAATAAAAAAATAGGCTTGCAAAGATAGAAAGAATTCTTTGGGAGAAAAAAGCAGAGTAAAGGAAATGTTGTCTTCAGCATGCCTGCGTGATTCCACAGCATCTGTGCATAATTTTAGTGCTGAACAAGAGCAGCTAAGGGGGAAAAATGTTTGGTTGTTTTAGTTGGACAAAAAGAGGGACACATGAGTCGCTATGGCCAAAAAGAAAACAAAAAAATGAAAGAACAATTAGAGTTTGAAAAAAAAGTTGTCATTGGATATGCTTCTTTGAGCCGGAGCAAGCATATCACAACTGAGTTTTTTGAAAAAGGCTCTTCAAATCAAAATTCAAAGGAGGAAATAAAGCATAGACAAAAAATGGAGATTGGATGGAGTCAACAGAACAGGACAAATAAGAAGGAAGGTCGATAATGGGAACGAAATGGGATTTGGAGTCGGGAAACAGGACAAAAATGAAGGCGGACGGGCGGATGGATGGGACGACAGCAAGAATGAATTTGTTTTGTTCATTCTGTGAACATCAGTTCAGCACTCTTACCTCTTATTGGTGTACCACCTGGGTGGATAATATGAATGCAAATAAGATTAGAAAGAAGAATCATTAGTATGAGAAGATACAGGCTGGGGGCTTTGGAAGAAGAAGCAAATTAGACTTAACAGAGTACGTAAATAAAGAGGACTAGAGGAAGGAGAAATGAGAAAGAGAGAGAGCTAGAAAGAGAGAGAACTCTGTACTCTATTGGCAAAAAAAGACAGGATTCATCTTAGGAAGGTATCATAGGTCAGAGAAGGTCAGAGAACGTTGTACAGTGGTGTGCCACAGGGGAAGTGCCATTTTGGAAGTGGCATGGATTCTGAAGACCATCTACTGAAGGGAAGGCTTGGAGGAGTTTGGATATGAGAGGGAAGAGACTCGTTTAAGAGACCTGGAACCCTTTAGCTTGACCTCCTAGTAATCGCTAAACATCTGATTAAATCTCTGTAGTGGTGGTAGGCTATACAGTATTGAGTGAGTGAGTGAGTGAGTTTGTGAGTAGGTGAGTCAGTGATTGACCATACAGTGAGGGTAGATAGGTAGGTTTTATTACTAAGGTGGGGATATGGCATCTACCGGGCTAAAGCTGGGTGAAATGTGTGTGCTCTGAAAAAGGTGCCTGTATTGCTTATAGGAAAGCTTTGTGGGGGGAAAGTATATGTGTGCCACTAGCGTTATCTTTGTGTCTACACTAACTGTTAGTAAAATGCATGCCATGCATTTTATTAATAGTTATAACATGAAGAAAAATTAGTGGGGAGTGAAGTGTGCTTCAGAACTAAGCACTTACCAAAGGATTCTGTAGATTTAAATACGGAGAGAAGAAAGACAGCATAAAAATATTATTATATTCCTTAGGTTAAGTTACATTAGTTTTTATGTCAGAGTTAAAACCTTATCAACTCTACGTCACAGGGAAATCAAAGTTGCACATTAAAAAAAGAGGGTTAATTTACACAGATTCTGTTAACAACAAGGTAAAGGAGGGTTAACAAGACATTATAACAAAGGACAGCTGTGAAATCTGAAAAGGCAGGTGGTCAAACATAGAAGACTAATTGTACCAGAAGTAGTGCAAAATCTCTAATAGGAATGCTAATAGTAGATATTGCTAGCCAAACTACAAGTTAAGTAACGCTAGCATATCTGAATTTCTAATGCTTTACCGCATTAAAAGGAAACTTGGAATATTCAGAGGAATGGGATGAGGAAATATTGGGAATAAGCCACAGGCAAAGAGAATAAAAATCTGGAGTCTACGTGGAAAAGCAGGGAGTAGATCCAGAGAGAGTCAATAAGGGACTGGGAAAGCTCGACACAAGCCTCACACACTACTGTGCCTACTTAAGGCCGGAAAACATTCCGGAAGGAATAGGTGCCTCGACTGAAGTTTTTATTTTCTGTTTTAATACAACTGTTCGTTTAAATCACAACAAAAAACGACAAAGAATTAGAAAAGGAAATTGCCTAAATGTCTGCCTATTCACTCCGTTCTGCAATTTTCTCTTGCAGCTTTTAAAAACAATACAATTACTAAAAACCACGGGTGCTCCTTTGCAAGTTCTGAATGAAGCCCAATGCTGAATATTCATCGTTTTAGAGAAAACAAGAGATAAAAAACAAAAGAGAATGGATCCGTCAAACACTGCATCGAGGCAGTCAAAGGGAATCAACTAAATTTAACCAAAATAAAATTAACTCGTCAGAAGAACAGTCACAGCAGTGAGCAATGTGGAAGTCAGACTGAAGCGGCAAAACACACAGAGACAACCGACGGAGCCATGACAACACCAGAGACAGGGATGGGAGGAACAGACGACACACACCAGGATACACACACACACACACAGTAGAGAAGGAAGAAGAAGCAGTAGAAACAATGCCATTACCTACAAAATCAAAGCCAAAGGAGAAGAGGAGAAGGAAAATGAGACAACAGAAACAGAAGGGATTAGGGTACACATATGAAAGAGTACTCCCGGTTTAGTTCCGGGTGGCGGAAGTGACACCCTACCTGATCTGAGCTGCTTGATGCGTCCGTTGTTGTTGGTGGTGTTGACGGGCAGGAAATCTTTGAACCAGGAGATGTCTGGGTCAGGGTTGCCGCTGGCGGCACAGAGCATGGTGGCCGTGCGAGTTCGCTCTACCACTTTCAACTGGGGACCCATGTCAATGGTGGGGAAACCAGGGGGGCAGTTGGTCCTCTGTGAAAACCAAGAGAAAACCATAGCTGTGAGCTCATTGAGTGCAAGTGAGAGGAGTGAGAGAGGAGAGAGCCAAAGGAAGATGGCAGAAATAATTACAAGCAATAGGAGAGAGAAAGAGAGAGAGAGGTAGACTGAGAGTGTGTGTGTGTGTGTGTGAGTGTAGAGAATTAGAATCAACAAGAATGTGTGTGAGTCAGAGAGAGAGAGATAGAGAGAGAGAGAGAGCAAGGCAAAGTGGCATATAGAGATGTGTGCATTGTGTTCATTCTATTGTCAAGTTCTAAACAGTTATTCAGTGACATCATTCTATTTTCTGCTTCCATCTGAGATATACTTTGCTGAAACCTTCCCTTTATTTACCAGGCTATTATATTGACATGGACAGAAAATAAAAAGAATATGAACATGGAGATTGAACATTTAGATAAACCACTAGTCTCACAATATTCAGCAAGGCTCTGTATTCACAAAATGTGGCACAAAACATAACAGCTTTTTTAGACAGCTGACACTTGACAATGGGGTGTGTTTTGAGTATTTGTACTGTATCGAGCGTGTTTACAAGTGCATATTGGATGGCGCGACAGGAGGGTGTGCATCTCTTCCCTGTATCCACCACAAAGTGCTGCTATTAGAAAGGGGGGCTGCTCCCCTTCCTGTTCTCCGAGATGCGAGACAAGATAACTACCGTGGCTCCAGCTCCTGTGCAAAAAAATAATACTTTTAACCAAACAAAGACAATCAAAGGCCTACATCAGCTTGTCTGGCCCCTTGAAGCTCTTAGCAGGAAGCTGCCTTCCTTTCACAGTGATAGAAGACTTACAGAGAGCCCTGGGTAACATATCCCATCCAAAATGGCTATTGCTTTTGCTTTGTTCAGGTAGCAGCTAATGCTAAAGTGCATTAATGGTTGGCATACCAATGAGGCTGAAGCACACCTTAAAGCTTCGCTCTCCCTGTTGTGATATGCCTAATTAGCGTCTTTCCCTCCCTTCTCTCAAACGCCACCTACTTCGAGTCGCTCTCTTCATTAAAGTTTCATGAGACACACTTCAGGCTGGAAACAGCTTTGAGCAGCCACTGTCTCTGTGCAGCCGACGATAGCCGTGGCTGCCTTCCAATGATGCTTTCGGGTATCTGGCAGGAGAGGATACCTTGGTAGGTAAATCCTTTTCAAGAATTGGACTTCATTACAAATGAGGAACTTTTTTTTGTTTTGAGCTTCTAAACTTCCCCTCTTCAAGTCAGTGTCCCAACCTGAACCAAGGTTAACTTTAACGATTGGATGCTATTGATGAGGGCATAAGCACAGAAATAGAATGACATTCACATAGGTTTGACTGTCAACCGCTAGAAAATCAACTTGGAGAGTGTCTTTGGGGTGGCTGAAACTAATTGTCAAGTCTTTGCGATTCAGAGTAATTGCAATTAAGAAAAGGGGTAAGGAATCTTATGAGAACACTATTTCAAGTGTCATTAGCAATACATGTCACAAACATGCAGTTTAGCATACATCCTCAATCCAAGGTGTTACGTATGACGTAAGTATCCTAAGTATCTTTTTCTTGATCATTGGCCATTAAGGAAATTAGGTATGCCCTGGGGGTCGGTCCTATTAAAAGTTTGCTGCCGTCATGTTTCCTAGTCCTACACTAAGACCCTCACTCTCACACAACCTTGAATGTGTTCCTCATTAGTCGATAAATACCACAGCATAGCGCGCTAGTAATTTTAGCTCCATTGCGGCATATTGAGCTACCTGTTGGGGAGACACTACAGGCTATGTGCACTCTATTAACATCTTGAGTTACAATCAATCACGCCGCAAGCAAATGGAGAGTAGTAACTGAGGCAACTAGTGACAGAGAGAGGGAGAAGGACACGAGAAAGAGCCACAGCGTGTGCTAAGACGAAATACAAAACTTCCACTTTTGTTTAGTATGGAGTCGATACAGTATGGAGTCTATATAGTATGGAGTCTATATAGTATGGAGGCTATTATACAAAAATAAGTCACCACAAAACATGCTCTCTCATTGCGTGGTTATTAACCAAAGCAGGGATTTTGTATCAGATAAGGCTTGAAATGTGAATGTTGGCTCCTCAAGCAGGCCCTTCAAATAAAATACTGATTGTGTAAAATCTGTACAACGAAATTATCAGGAGTCTCGTTATTAGTCAAATGACTTACTTTTGGTTGTTAACAACAATTATGAGAATAGGTTATGAGAAAAATATCCTATTTAGAGAGCCTAACATTAACATTTCTCTCACAAATATGTAATACTTAAAACTATTTAGAAAAAGGCCACCTCTCATGACTTAGGGGCATACAGATAAGGATGCTGGGCAATAAGAACACCTTAAAAGCTTAGCTTTGCGGATTAATACATCAAATGTGACAATAAATCTACTGGTTACAGCCGTTGCCCACACTGTATAAAAGAAACAGGAAAATGTTTAAGATTCCAAGTAAAAAGAAAAAAGAAGACAGGAAAAAAGAAAAGGACGGTACATTTCTCTTTCATAAAAATAACCTCTGTGTTAAAGTGCCATTAAAGAAATAGCCTAATGAAAGAGAATGGGTTTGCAGAGGTGTTTCGTTTGAAAGGAGGGAGAGGAGGAGGAGGAGGAGGAGGAGGAGAGGAATTAATTGTGCGAGGTAGCTCCCTCTCCCGAGCCTCCCACAGCCCATTGCAAGGTCGAACGGAAAAATCTGTTGATTTCTAAAGCGAATCAAAAGCTACCTGCTTGAACACAATAGCCAGGAACATGCCTCGGAATATGGACGCATGTTGAATATCATCATGGAATGTGACAATCCGTGCAGCCTAAAAAACAATTTAGTAGAAAAGTACAGTGTATTGTTGAAGTGACAAAAAGGTGCTCAGGAGATCATAATTTAGCCTTTCTCTGAGCAATCAAAGTTGCTCTCGTGCTGGGCAAAAGCAATAGCCTTGAAATGTTTGCTCCATAGTCTACATGCTTAAATATATCCACTGTAAGGTCTTTGTCAGAATTCTATTGTTTGACACCATATCAACTGAGTTTGAGAGATCTAAGGTATGTCATAGCATTTTTCATTCATGTCAGACAAACCACTGTACTGCCTGTTCAATTTGTTACCTATGATGCTGTCTTGTAGACTACAATGTTACAGTATCCACTTCATGTTGCACAATTTGAAGTTAGGTAATGTTCAAGGATGCATTGGCGTCCCTGTCATTTCCCTTTGGTTCAACTCCAATAACATATGGGCAGCTGAGACTGCTGTATTGGTCAGTCTGAAACCAAGGATCTGGTAACAAAACATTTTCTGGCCTTTTGAACACATTCCTGCGGACCTCACAATATGGTTTACAGTCCTTTTGTGCAGTCGTGCTCCTCCAGAACAGCTAAGAAGTCATGACATCAGCTGTGAGGTATCTGCAGACACTGCCCGACCATAACTCTAAAACTACCTTAGGTGATCTAAAAATATCAAAAAGGCTCTCTTTGTCTTCCCACAGTCTCTTTTCGCCTTCCTCTGCCACTCCCAGTACATTAGTTTACCTCACAGAATAAATGAGCATTGCGCTAATAAATAAAGGAGGAAATTAAACACCTTTCCTCCACTTTTGGTGTGATTAACAACTCAAATTGTCCGAAGCTGCGGCAGCATTTTCTTCAGGAGTGCTGAGGGAGCCAAATTAAACAAGAGTAACCACTAGTTAATTTATGTGGCAGACCTGATGTTTGTTGTATGCCTTTTTGAAAAACTGTGGAATTACTGACAAAACAAATAATAAACAAATCATTTATTAATTAATCAAAAGGGGGGAGAGCGGCTATTTGACCATGTGCTATGTTTGCAGTTCTGCTAATAGTCAGGGCTTGGGTTGGGTTTTTCGATTTGCGGTTACATAAATGATCAACCCGAGCTAATTCATTACCACTCCGGGAACTATTGGCTGTTTCCTGTGATAGAATTGGAAATTGGATACGTTTTAATTCGTGTTTGTGTGTGTGCATGCTTGTGTAGCACATGGGGATGTGTAAAACGTACTATTCAGCCAGAGTTGTCCCCATTTCCGCCAGCGATTAGCTAGCTTTTTGCGTGGCGCCGACTGGTAAGACGCTTCAGGAGGGTGGTCACGTGTGCTAGCAAGGCTGAGGTCCCGAGTTCGCCAGGTATGGGCTGAATCGGGAGGAAGTGGTACTCGCTAAGCAAGCAGCATGATGTCCTTTACACTTGTATGTGCTAATGTCTGTGAGTGGGTTCTCTGTGTGTCTGAGTACAGCATGCATGACATCACAATTCTCTGTGGATTGAAGTAAAATGTGAAATGCAGCATAAAGGGGCCTCTGTCTGGTTTCTTTTTCACGTCACTGGAAGAAAAAATAAACTGAAAGCTCAAGGACAGTTTCAGACAAGGGAAGTTTTATAACTTTGCTCAAGACCATACTGTATTCAACAATGGATCTACACACTAAATGAGATGGAGGGGAGTAATGCGAAGTCACCTTCGCAAGAACTGCTGAGCACTGGTGCTTGATATAAAAGGACTCCCAATGACAATTTGCACACATTAACCAGTCAGGCCATCAGGCACTATAGGAACCTGGTGCCAAGTATGCGAGGGTAGGAAAAAAAGACATTGGCTCAAATAGTACCTCAGTGAGCATATTTTCACAAAATACATGAGGTCATTGGACATAAGCTCAGGCTATTAGCAAATTATGTCTATCGTTCACTCTTATGTCTCCGCAGTGTCTCCCTAACAACATGCTTCTCCACAATGACAAGGGTAGCCATACAAGTATATTAAAAAAACACTCATTTGGTAACACTAACCAGCCCTGTAAATGTCTCAACTGCCACCACCAAACCCCTCTCCCCTAACCCCAAAGAACGCTCAGAAAACACCCTGGCATGACACCCCCTTTGCACAGTCATGTAATTACAACAGACAAACATAAGTAATATTCTCCTTGGGAGGACTGCTAATTAAATCTGGCTAATTGAGTCTCGACAGACCAGACTAACATTTGGGATGTGATTAGTTACCGTTTCCCCGACCAACTTAGCCCAGTTTGCGTAATGGTGTATAGAGGGAGAGAGGAGGGGGAACCCTGTTTAAAGAACGTTGAGGGCCTAATGTGGTTATCTCGACGGGAAGCGATTCATTAGCACAGCGAGGTGACAGTGCAGCTGAACCAAGGGGCTGAATGTCTAGTTCTGCCACTTGATATTTGCTCAATGTTGACAGAAGATTTACAGAACGATTATAAACCACTTTTTTGACGGACAGCTTCCTGTTGACACTCCAAACACTTGACCTGGGGAGAGGAAGTCAGGAAGTGTGCACTTCCTGTGTGACATTCTTTGTCACCCTCACATGATCCTGACTAGAATATTGGGTTGTGGAATATTTTGTAAATCTGTCAGTCAACACTTCTAATACAGCGATGGTAGGGTATAGGTTTCTATAAATCACATTGCATTCAACTACAAAATTACCTAATAAGTACAAAGGGATGTGAGGGAAGGAAATAAGCCTTTGCTGCGGTGCGGTGGACTCTCCCCCCAAAAAATGAATCCATAAAGACATAAACCTTTCCGGTCACATTCCGGCTTTAATTTCGTGCCTGCCGCACGGGGATTGGATCCAGTCAGGTCTTTTTTCCCCCCAGGCGGAACTAAACTTTTCACCCCAGGCTTGAGGTTATTCTTCTGGGAAAATCCCTGCAGGCCATAATAAGATATATTTGTTGGACGTTTTTGAGCGGATACAATCTACTTAAAGAGGCTGTCACAGGTCAGTTGCTGTGGTGCCACGTAGGAGAAAGAGCGTGCTGAGACGCATTGTTGTTTGGGAATCCCTCCTGCCTGAAAATGGCAGATTATCGGAATGCTGGAATTTCGGTCGGGGAACTCTTCAAGTATGACACCCATCCGTTTTATATTTCTCACTCCTTTTAGCTTTGTTGTACAGCATGCCCAGCTTAGGATGCGCTCTTAGTCTTCTTCTCGGTGTTTGCGAGATAAGGTTTTTCAGCCAGCACAAAAAGCCCACAAAACATTTTCCATTTCCTTTTAAATCTGACAGTAAACTATTTGCTTTCCCCCTTAAATCACACAGCACTGTCAACCACAGCCTTTTCTTCTCACAGTATAGCGTGTAATGTGCAGTTAAGGCACACTGATTAGAAATGTATCTGCTATCAAAGCGCCAAATAAATAAAGCAACAGCCTGGAAGATAAAGAATTTCCCCAGGTTAGTAATGTTAACCAACTGTCTCTTTTGCTCCTGTAACACTCCTCCAATGACAATCGAGTTGGGCCAGGCTTGCTGATTGGGCATTCATTGTAAATGATTTCTAATTAAGTATTGGTTGCTTTATGGACTTGGACAATAGTGACCTACATGTGCAGGCATGCAACGCACACAGAAAAGAGAGAGAGAGGGAAGGAGAGAATGAAAGAGGGCAGTGACCTCGGGAGAGGACTAAATGGAAATGGTCTTAGCGTATGAAAAGTGGTGCCGGAACACGGGATAAATCATGTAATAAATCATCTCTCAGGACGTATAGACGAAGGAGTGAAATCTGCAGGCCGAAACAATCTGCCAGAAAAAGCCATCTAAGGATGACTGGCGCCATGACGCACTCAGGACTTGACCATAATCCCAGGACACTGGCAGATGTCCAACAGTGTGGGACGTGTGGGTAAATTCCTTTTGACAAAGAGGACGGACTGTGCAACACTAACATTATAGAGTTAATCTGTGCCAGCCCCTCTGTTTCAAAACTGCATGTGACCCAGATGGTTACGTAGCAGTGTAGCATGCCTAGGATGTGGTATTCTTTTGTGATGGAAAAACAGTGTTTATTTTGTTTGGCCATGGACTACAGTATGTTACTTGAAGGTGCTTTTTGGTTGAGACAAACTTTTGAAGAAAAATAAGCAATGTTGTGTGGAATTGAATAGGACAGCTTATTGTACAATGACGGCATCATTCACCCTAATTTGACAAACTGTTTACATTTTCCATAAAGTTCAATACAACCGTGTTAGTACATCAACTAAAGGGCGAACCTGAATCCTCTTCAACAAAATGTTCTTCTCTCTGCACCAGTTCAACTGATGTATTCAATTATGTTGTTTTTGGCATTTGAGGCGGAACTGTTAATTATGCTTTTGTTTTCTCTCAAGCAAAATTACTCGACCAAATGTAAGAGTTCTTCATGAACAAAGGCAGACGCTAATTCCTCTTTGTGTTAATAGTTTGACGCCATTAGCTCTCCTTTTCTCTATCTCTCATTCTCTGTTTTCTCCTACATCTTTCACAGTCCCGTTGTTGTCTTCCCCCCGCTCTACTTACAAGGCACAGTTCTCAACGCTGTAAAAATGTGATATTTTACAGTCGAGCACATCAACGATGACAGGCCTCTAAATCTACCCACCTTTGCTTTATCAGCAATGTACAGCTGGGTTGGGATATTCCAAAATGTGACAGTTCCACCTCAAAGAGAGCCTTTTGATAAACAGAATAAAGCTGTATTTCTCCACATATCCATCCATCATTTTATCCATATCCCTTTACAGAGGTGAAACTTGTCCCTGTATGAATTTTTGGACCCTGAAAGTGCATTGTGATATCACTCTCTTGCTCATATTACTGATTTATCATGCATTGCACAGATGTTTGATCATGCATTGCACAGATGTCTTCTCACGCCACTTTGATACCAGAGTGACTTTTCCGTAGCAGGTTAGGAGAACTTACACCGCAGGTTAGGAGAAGTAACCTAGCAGGTTAGGAGACTGAGGTCAAGGGTTAGCAAAAATCACTTTGTATCGCTTGAAAATAGTTAGTCCATGTTTGACTGTGATTTAAATGAGCTTCTTTGAAACAGGAAATAGGGCGACAGGCTAAGAGAGGTCTTGTAAATTAGATTTTCCTTATAAACATACCCTTCCCGGGTTATTTTGGCCAACGGAAATCTGCTTTAATACAATTTATATCTTATAATGAAATAAATTGATTTCAAAATTGATTTATTACTCATGTTCCAAGCAGAACAAGTGGAGGAAGCAGAGAATGAATAAAGGGTCTAAAATTGACACAATATAAAACAGTCATAACAATTTCCTACTGCTGACATCTTGATTTCATGGGCATTCTGTCTCTGTCTAAAACAGGAAAGCTATCACCTTAATTATGCTTTTGTGACACACCCAAAATGTATGGTCACATTTTTGTGTTTTTTTTATGTTAAACAGATAATAGTTCATGTAAATAAGGAAATGTAAAATTTGTGACGCATCACAACCGATAAAAGGTGTGCTGACGGTGTGGTCTTGATACGGACTAGGATAGTGTTTGTGTGTGTGTGTAAGAGAGAGAGATTAGTCTTGAGTTCTTTGGCGTGAATGGTTATTGGCCACTAGGAGTTTTGCGATACTGATATTGTCAATCGACTTCTCTTTACTGATAGCACATCAGCACAATCTCCTCAAACACAACATATCCATTTAATACACACTGCTGTCCACACAGCTTGTTTAAGACTCAGTGACTGAGAAAATTGTAATAACATGTATGTCCATCACACTGGAACTTGATCCGTCTCGATTGTGGGATTCTGTTGGATTCCTTGTCAGATTATAAACATCTCAATGTCACCTCGGACAGAATACTTGGAATACATAAGACTCAAGTGAAAGTGATGATCTTTGACCATCAATTGAGTCAAGTATCTCACAGAGGGGCTGGTGTAGCAAACCATGCAGTGAAACACACGTCAAAACTACCATCGAATGCAAGGTTCTCAAGGTTGGGATGGAGCACTAAATACAATCCAAGACAGCACACACCAAATACAGTACAATACAAGTTCCCAAAATAGTATTTGATGTTTACTTCAAGATATGTCAGATAGATCATGTGACTGAATGAATTCTATTGGTGTATTGCAGCATCATATTCATCTTATTAGGGCATTAAATGTAGGAATTGAAATCCTATACAATATCAGATGATGAAATATGGTTCACTCGACATCACTCGACTTCATGACTAGCAACATCCCCCAATAAGCTTCCTTACATCAAAAGGCATTAGATAACCGTCAAAGTACTAATACAATCATGGCAGACGCATACCAGCACTTAGTAAACGAGGCACAGCATGCATGGGGGATTTCCCAAATATATAATTCAGGCTTGTGCTTTGTACCGGTACAAAGCTCAGAGAACGCAGACTGGGCTCGAGTCTATTCTTTTTGGGGGGTTTGAAACTCATAGAGTCATTGATGTTACATTGTGGGAAGTTATCCGCATTTGATAACATCGCTTTAAAGCCAAAAAGAAAGGGGGAAAGGGGAGGGGGGTAAATCAAATCTTCCCGACAATTGACATTCACAAATGCTTGCGGGAATTGTCGATGCTCCGTAATCCCCTGGGGATTTAGAAAGCAAATGAATAGTTCAACTTTGCTGTGAAAGACCCTGGCCCAGTTACCTCGGCTGTGTAAACATCTGGGATTGGGTGACCCTGGGTAAACAGTATCAGGTATTTGGTACAGTGAGCCAAGTACAGCTGATGTTGATAGTCGTGTAATCGCACCATGCATTGAGTAATAGACAGAATCTAGACAAATTAGCAGACATTGGGACCCTATACAGTAATGTTTTGGAAGCACTAATACTATGTATGCAGTATGTAACTGAGTATGCAAGGTCCTACAAGCAGACAGTAAAGGCAATTAAACCAATTGTACAGTAGGATAAAAATCTATTACTTTGCCTATTTCCAAGTGCAGTAGTAAGAGACTGTGGTATTTCTACCATGCCTCCCAAACAGAGAATGGCATCAAATGTACCCTGCACAACAAATGTTCCTCTTAAAAATGATGCAGCTAATTTACAGACCACAAAGTAAAATTTGTGAAACTCGCTGGGACTGAGTTCATTTTCAACTTCTGCTGTGTTTTTCACCTCCATCGCCTGTGGGGTTGAACAGGATGAGTTGTGAAATTGTGTCCGGTGTGCTCATTAACATAATGTATCAGCTTTGACAAGAGGCTAGGTATCCCATTACAAATGTGCATGGGAATTTCTTTAGCATGGAGAGTGAGGGAGGGAGGGAGTGAGGGAGGGAGTGTGGGAGGAAGGAAGAGAAAAAGGGGGAAAGTGAGACAAAGAGAGAGGAAGGGAAGGTGAGAGAGAGAGGAAGAGGCGGAGAGAGTGGTGAAGAGAGAGTGAGGTTAGAGGGTGGGGGAGGAGAAAGCTCTCTAACCTCAGCCATTCTGTCTCAGTGAAAAATAGCATCCTCTCCCCACTCGCTCTCTCCACTGATTGTTTCCTGTATAAATTCCCTTTGAGATTCTATAATTCATTGAATGCTTCTTATTTGCTATTAAAACACACTTGGCTAATGCGTAAGATTATGGGGACTCTGTAGCAGAGTCAATCAATTAATCATTGGCTGCTTTATTTTCTATTTTCCAAAACCTCCCTCATAGAAGAACACTCCCAGTCATTATTTATTCAGGATGACACTGAAAAACTTGCATTTAAAAGTCCAGGAGTCTATGTATAGAAAGGAGGTTTAAAACCGATTAACTAACAATAACATGGAGCCTCTTTTACTGCACACTATTATGGATGACAAAGGGAAACCCAGCCGAGAGCTGTCCAGTGGCACAAACCTATCAGAATACCTAAATACCTTCTATGCTCGCTTTGAGGCAAGCAACACTGAACCATGCATGAGAGCACCAGCCGTTCCGGATGACAGTGTGATAACGCTCTCCATAGCCGATGTGAATAAGACCTTTTAAACAGGTTAACATTCACAAGGCCGCAGAGCCAGGTGGATTACCAGGATGCGTACTAAGAGCATGTGCTGACCAGCTGGCGAGTGTCTTCACTGATATTTTCAACCTCTCCCTCACCCAGCCTGTAATATCTACATGTTTCAAGCAGACCACAATAGTCCCAGTGCCATGAACGCCAAGGTAACCTGCCTGAATGACTATCGCACTGTAGCACTCACATCTGTAGTCATAAAACGCTTTGAAAGGCTGGTCATGGCTCACATCAATGGTATGGGCCCTCAGATCCTCAAAAAGTTCGACAGCTACACCATTGAGAGCATCTTGACTGGCTGCATCAACGCTTGGTATGGCAATTGCTTGGCATCCGACTGCAAGGAGCTACAGAGGTAGTGCGTACGGCCCAGTACATCAATTAATCAATCAATCAAATGTATTTATAAAGTCCTTCTTACATCAGCTGATGTCACAAAGTGCTGTGCAGAAACCCAGCCTAAAATCCCAAACAGCAAGCAATGCAGGTGTAGAAGCACGGTGGCTAGGAAAAACTCCCTAGAAAAGCCAGAACCTAGGAAGAAACCTAGAGAGGAACCCGGCTATGAGGGGTGGCCAGTCCTCCTCTGGCTGTGCCAGGTGGGGATTATAACAGAACATGGTCAAGATGTTCAAATGTTCATAGATGCCCAGCAGGGTCAAATAATAATTAATCGCAGTGGTTGTAGAGGGTGCAACAGGTCAGCACCTCAGGAGTAAATGTCAGTTGGCTTTTCATAGCCAATCATTCAGAGTATCTCTACCGCTCCTGCTGTCTCTAGAGAGTTGAAAACAGCAGGTCTGGGACAGGTAGCACGTCCGGTGAACAGGTCAGGGTTCCATAGCCGCAGGCAGAACAGTTGAAACTGGAGCATGACCAGGTGGACTGGGGACAGCAAGGAGTCATCAGGATAGATAATAACTAGGGCCGAGCTCCCTGCCATCCAGAAACTCTATACAAGGCGGTGTCAGCCATCCAAGTCATAGACTGTTCTCTCTGCTACCGCACGGCAAGCGGTACCGGAGCGCCAAGTCTGGGACCAAAAGGCTCCTGAACAGCTTCTACCCCAAAGCCATAAGACTGATGAACTATTTGCTTAGTTTTTTTGCACTGACATTCTTGCACTGGCTCTTTGCACACTCACTGGACTCTACCCCCACACTCATACATACTACACTGACACTCCAAAACACATATACAAACACACTCCCACACTAAATATGCTCACACACACAAAAGTAAAACACATACGCACATGCATATTGACGCAACACACACATACACACTCACACAGACACACTTTCACACTCTTCACATACACTGCTGCTACTCTGTCTATCCTGATTGCCTAGTCACTTTTACCCCTATCTACATTATGCACATTATTCCTCAATTACCTCAACTACCTCGTACCCTTGCACATTAACTCAGTACCGGGACTCCTTTTACATAGCCTTGTTATTGTTCTTCTTTGTGTTACTATTTACTTTTTTATTTTTCAAACATTTTCTTCCTTTTTAACTCTGCATTGTTGTAAAAGGGCTCGTAAGTAAGCATTTCAAGGTAAAGTCTACACCTGTTGTATTCAGCACATGTGACTAATAAGAATTGATTGGATTTTGATTTTATATTTTGAAAACTTTTTTTCCCACATAAATTTACGCAAAACGCTAGCTCTTGTCAATACCAGGACAAATGACTGCTCTTTTAATATGAGAGATTCATTACGAGGACAAACGGCCTCTTGCAGAAATCACACTGGACCGAACTGAACACTGCTCCTGCCAAGCCAAAAATCTCTTCCACTGTAGAATGACAGATAGGGAAGTGATGGGATTCCATAGGCCAGCCCCTCTAAACTAACCCCACACACTGTTCCTCCATGCCTGCAGTCCCTGTAGCCCAGTCACCAATCTGTCATGGCCAGTAGCTAGTAGATTACATCAGCTGACCTGAGTGCAACAGAGATGAACAGGTAACTGCCAAAATAAAGGAAACACCAATTTACAGAGTCTTAATAGGGTATTGGGCCACGATGAGCCAGAACAGATTAAATGCACCTTGGCATAGATTCTACAAGTGTCTGGAACTATATCGGAGGAATGCGACACCAATCTTCCAGAAGAAATTCCATAATTTTGTGTTTTTTTGATGGTGGTGGAAAATGCTATCTCAGGCACCGCTCCAGAATTTCCCATAAGTGTTCAATTAGGTTGAGATCTGGTGACTGAGACGGCCATTGCATATGGTTTACATTGTTTTCATGCTCATCAAACCATTCAGTGACCACTTGTGGATGACAATAACTACTCTGAGCATTGTCATCCTATGGGGTCATATCCATGGTAGCCAAATAATGGCCAAAATAATGGCCTGCTCAGCTTTTTATACATGACCCAAATCATGATGGGATGTTAATTGCTTAATTAACTCAGGAACCACACCTGTGTGGAAGCACCTGCTATCAATATACTTTGTGTTTCCATTATTTTGGCAGTTACCTGTATGTGATGCCACTGCACTGCAGGCAAGGGGCCTGTGTGTATTCTCAGAGCTGCGACATTCATAAACATGACAAATTGGGCCATGATATCCCTCTATTTACACTTAAGCACAGAGAGCAGAGCGAGGGAGAGAGGGGGGTAGGTAGAGTGAGTGTGTGTCGGATGCCCCGGGGGTCAGTTGGGCTGAAATGGACGGATAAAGAGAAAGATGAAAAAAGAGATGGAGAAGGACGGACACTGGGGCCTCTCCACAGGCCTGGCCAGGCAGGCAGGCACAAAGCTCTGTTTTCACTCAAATGCTCCCCCAGCTTTGCAGACTGCACTTCAGCTCAGACAGATGTATTACCTTTGAGTGGTGGAGATCTCCTAGAGGGAACATGGAGGGTGGCAGGAGGGAGGGAGGGAAAGCTGAAAAGAGAGAGGTTTATTGAGAATAATAGGTAGACGCTGCCTCCCTCTACCGCTTTTTGTTTGTCTACCTCTCTCTTGTCAGAATATCCTCCTGTGAATCCTTCCTCCTATCTTTACATGAGTTTCTTTTCATCCTTTTCTTTCCACCTCTCTCTCTCTCCTCCCCCACTCCCTCCCTCCCTCGCTCCCTATGCCTCTGTTTAGGTTTTCACTTAGCATATTCCATTTGCTGTCTGTTACCCTGAGCGATCAATTTTCCTTAGAAAACGGAACCTCATTTGTTTAGCGTGGGGTAAAAAATTCTTATTCGTCATCTTATCTGCCATCAGCACTTTTTCTGTTATGATTAGTAATATTCAGAAGAGGAGCAAAGAAAAAGAAAAGCTACTTCAAAAAAGCTCAGCGCTATTTGCCAAACACAAATCAGAGATGCGAGTCTCTTTATTTTTTCCTTCATCATCCGGGAGGCGTACGCTAGGGAGCTCTGGTTTTAACAGTCCATCAACCTCCAATCTCTCCTTTTGAGCACAATAAACATTTGTAAATAAAGAAGATGTGGCTAGGAATACATAAACAGCGTAGTACTGGTGTTTCTTTCATGAAGATGCTTTCCTGTCTGTGATGAAGCCCTTGGAGGATTTCATGCTTAATGCCATGAGGACTATCATTCATTTAATTCTCCTCGTGTTTTAATGTGTCTATTATTGTACGTCTTACCTGCTCAAAATCAATTGGGCTATGTACTGCACCTTCTACTTTGAAGAACTGTATTTGAACTGTTTTTAGGTGTATAGCATCATGTATTTGTGTGATATATACTGAGTGTACAAAACATTAAGGACACCTAATATTGAGTTGCCCTGAGAACAGCCTCAATTCATTGGGGCATGGACTCTACAAGGTGTCGAAAGCTTTCCACAGGGATGCTGTCCCATTTTGACTCCAATGCTTCCCACAGTTGTATGAAGTTGGCTGGATGTCCATTCGGGGGTGGAGCATTCTTGATACACACGGGAAACTGTTGAATGTGAAAAACCCAGCAGCTTTGCAGATCTTGACAAAACCGGTGCGCCTGGCACCTAATACCATACCCCGTTCAAAGACACTTAAATCTTTTGTCTTGCTCATTCACCCTTTGAATGTCACACATACACAATCCATGTCTCAATTGTCTCAATGCTTAAAAATCCTTCTTTAACCTGTCTCCTCCCCTTTATCTACACTGATTGAAGTGGATTAACAAGTGACATCAATATGGGATTATAGCTTTCACCTGAACTCCCCTGGTCAGTCTATGTCATGGAAAGAGCAGGTGTCCTTAATGTGTTGTACACTCAGGGTATGTATAGTATGTTTAGGTATTCCAGGTATCCTGTAAAAAATTCTGAATAAATGTAGCATTGAGATAAACAATAATAGTTGATCTTTCATTGTATTCCCATGAAGCTCCAACAAGGAAAAGTAGAGATCAGACTATTACCTTACCCCTCCCCAGTCTTGAGAAAAGGAATACAATCACATCCACTAATCATTAACTAGTACACTTTGTTCCACAACATACAGTACCAATCAAAAGTTTGGACACACCTACTCATTAAAGGTTTTTTATTCATTTACAAATATGGAATCATGTAGTAACCAAAAAAGTGCGAAAGAAAATAATCCAAATTCAAATTACAAAAATACAAATTTCAAACATTCATGAAAATACAAATGCTGCACACCCTTCAAAAGCTTAGACTCTTGTTAATCTAACAGCATTGTCAGATTTCAAAAAGGCTTTACGGCGAAAGCAGAACATTTGAGTGTCTGAGGACAGCGCCACACTCAAAAACTCAATTAGCATAAAAACAAAGGTGTCACAAAACTCAAAAATAGCATAAAATTAATCGCTTACCTTTGATGATCTTCCTCTGATGGCATATCAAAGCGTCCAGGTTACACAATAAAATGTCATTTTGTTCGATAAAGTTCCTCTTTATATCCATATAGCTCCGTTTGGTTGGCGCATTTTGTTCAGTAATCCACCTGCCCAAAGGCTTTCATCCATGCAGACAAACGATATCCCAAAAGTACCCGTAAAGTTTGTCGAAAAAAGTCAAACAGCATTTGTAATCAATACTCAGATACCCTAAAATGAATATACACTATAATATTTCAGACGGAATATAACCTGCTGAATAGAAGAGAAAAAGAACTGAGCGCGCATTCCCTGTTACGTGCAAAATCCAAAACAGTACACTTGACTGTGAACTCAGGAACAAGTGGTCTTACTCCCTTGATTTTCATGACTGAAGATTCCAACCTTTTTCTAAAGACTGTTGACATCTAGTGGAAGCCATAGGAACTGCAATCTGGGAGCTAAAATACCCTGCTTTGAATAGCATGCCAATTGAAAACAGTGTGACATGACTGATTCAGACATCCCGGATGGATTCTGCTCAGGTTTTTGCCTGCCATATCAGTTCTGTTATACTCACAGACATTATTTTAACAGTTTTAGAAACTTTAGAGTGTTTTCTATCCAAAGCTACTAATTATATGCATATCCTAGCTTCTGAGTAACAGGCAGTTTACTTTGGGCACGTTTTTCATCCGAATTTCTATATACTGCCCCCTAGCCCTAAGAAGTTAACACTTTTTTGGTTACTACATGATTCCATATGTGTTATTTAATAGTTTTGATGTCTTCACTATTATTATACAATGTAGAAAATAGTACAAATAAAGAAAACCCTTGAATGAGTAGGTGTGTCCAAACCTTTGACTGGTACTGTATATCTGGATAGGGAGCATTGACACAGACCCAGGCCAGAAGCCCGTCCCAGCAGGAGGCCAGGGGAGTGTCGGAGACCAGGTTAGCCTCCCTGCTGGTCAGGAAAACAAGACAGAAGGTCAGCCTGTAAGATATTGTATTGGTTCATTAACCTTTATGTACCTTACATTCAGAAACAAACGGGTCAGTTTGGTCAAACAGGTGTTCTTAATGACCTGGTGTGAACTGTGCATAAAGCACATTATTTTCCTGCAGTATTCATCGATTCGTTTTTTAGGTGTGAAACAGGCCGGGCAGGTTTTTGCAGACAGATACATTTTTAAAAGAGCATGTGCTAAAGTTCAGTTAAACATCAGGGTGCTTTTGTTTATGTAAGGCAAGCCATGCTCTCAAATGTAAGAACTCTTCCCAATTGTCTCACTATTTTAGTATAACAACACTGTGATATTTTACAGGTCATGTCTCAGTGCTCGTCCATGTCTGAGAAAACCTGAGAATGGCAGTGCTCCATAAATGGCCAGAGGAAAACGGTAAATAAATCATTGAAATGACTGGGGCTAAGAGCTTGCTGCAGAAAGTGGAGATTACTCATTCTTGGACAAACAAGAACGGACAACTTGTGTCCCAACAGGCCTTAATGGAACCGGGTTACATCATGCTTTTCAATTAAACAGACAGAAGTTACTGCGGCAGAAGTTGGGGTGTCTCCACGGGACGTGGGTGGTTTTGAGGCATGCATTACACAAATGGCTATTTCTAGGCTCAAGGTCTAGTCATAGGACACTTGAACCTTGAAAGGTGAGTTTGAAACTTGTGGTAAACTTTTGGTTTGAGAGACTTGTTCTCAATGTATTCTATACAGACACAAAAATCAAAGAATGTCATGTGGCCCCTCAAATAACTTCAATGCCATACCTTGTTTTTTTGCCAGTCTAAAGCTGTTTGGCTTTAATTAGCAATACCCTTGTAGGCAGGCTTGAAGAGGTTTCTCGAGAGCATCATTAGATGCATTAGGAGTGACCCTGAAGTGCCCGATTAATCTAGTAGAAAATGACTTGAGTATGGCCAAGATCAAAGTCAAGCACCTGCATTAGCACCCCTTGACTCCTTGGCTCAGACCCTACAGCCCACGGAATGTTCAAAGGTAATGATGACAACGACGACAAATTCCACCAAAGAGCCCCTTGTCAATTCGATGATTGTGACTGGTGTGTGCAGGTGGCTACTTACACGCAAGAAAATAAGCCTCTCCAGCTTTGTGACATGTTATAATGCTACAGAACTAATGGAGATAATTGAAATGATTGAGCCATTACTTCCTGACACGTCCTTTGACTTGTATGGTAGTGTCATCAGTGTAATGAAACCTACAGTATGATCATAGATAGGTATCTCTCACCAAAATTGCATAACTTAGGGGCATAATACACTAAGTATACCAAACATTAAGAACACCATGGACTCTACAAGGTGTCGAAAGTGTTTCAAAGGGATGCTGGCCCATGATGACTCCAGTGTGAAAAACCTAGCAGTATTGCAGTTCTTGACACACTCAAATTGGTGCACCTGGCACCTACTACTGTACCCCGTTCAAAGGCACTTCATCATTGTGTCTTGCCCATTCACCCTCTGAATGGCACACATACACAATCCATGTCTCAGTTGTCTCCAGGCTTAAAAATCCATCTTTAACCTGTCTCCTTCCTTTCATCTACACTGATTGAAGTGGATTTAACAAGTGACATCAATAAGGGATCAAAGCTTTCAGCTGGATTCACCTGGTCAGTCTATGTCATGGAAAGATACTGTTTGGGTATTGGAATGTTTAGGCCTTGAAATGTGCCTTGTCTGGCGTGACCATGTAGGAGATTATTTGGTTGGCTTTTGTGTTGTTGTTGTATTCTCCAACCTTTTGGGGCCATTAACAAGTAGAATGATTGTTGCCAGGAGATGTGACAAGACATTAACATTTTCAATCATTAAGCAACTAATTTTGCAACCCCATTTTGCAACCTGAGGTTGTTACATAGAACACTGCATGGTGTCTGGGAGCACGAAGCAGAAAACAACTGGCCCTATCTCTCCGAATCGATAATGATTATTTATAGGGGGTTGCGTTTACTTTAATAAAAATACTGTGCCATCCTGGCCACCATGTTATCTATTATTTTCACAGCGCAATCCCAGTCCCTTGGTGGCTTCAGCAGATGTTTTTGCACTCGCTATTGGATCGTAAAGCTTCACATCCATCTTGCTAGCAGCCAGACGTGGGTCATTTTTTGCTGAACACCATGTCAATGCTCTTTTTCATCTTAAATCTTGCTCAGTACTGTACATATACAGATTCTCCCCCTCGATGAATTAATCAGAGAAATTTCGAGAATTATCATCCACCAATTTCTTAGAAGACAGTCGATTCAATCTTTTTGAATTACATTCATAAATAACTTGTCATTATCTGTTCCATTTTTGGTGATGAACGAGACTGGGGAGATTTAGAATTGAGGGGAGTGCCAATACAAGACTCTTCTTTTGTCCAGCAGATTTATATTATAATGTGCAGAGTCGACACAGTTTTTATGATCATTCAGAGGCTTGTGGTTGTTTGAAAAACGTACATATTGCAAAAGCTATCTATCTGGAAAAATGTATAGAAGACAGGGACAATCTGACAATACAGATGAAATACCTCAGTCTACAGACGAGTTTAGAAGAGGGTGTAATGAAAATCCAAAATGGGAAGTCTAAATAATCTGTGTCTGTTCAATTAGGCCTGATGGAATTTCCCTACAAATGACTACTATTTGCCCTGATGGAAATAACCAACTGCCACGCTCCACCTGTTACTAAACTGCCTGGGAACCAGAAAGAAATGCACAATTCTGCTGATTTAGGAAACATGAATGGGTCAAACATCTCAGACAAGAGTATGGGACGATGGGGGTTCTTTTTTCACTCATGCACAAATAAGGTTACAGAACTTCTGCTACACTTAAAACGGCTGTTTCAGGCACTTTATAATTCTTCCATGTATTCTTCCCCTCAAAAGGAGTTCACCTGGGTTGAAGTCAGCGGGATTTTGAAAGCCCCTATTTATTGAAAAAAGTACTTCTGCAGCACAATTGAGTGTTCCGAGTCTTCTGTATTGTAGCCTGGGTCTTGGTGTCTACAGAACTTGCCGGTGAACCAAACTGAATAGCGTTCTCGCTCTTGGCCCCCTATGTTGCCTTGTTCACCTCCTGCATTGCTTTTTGCAAGCATAGTGATCTCAGGCTCTGCAATTTTACAATAGGCACCTGCTTTGCCCTCACTGCATGCGTTGCTCTGGCAGTCCAAGACAGCTGAGCCAGCTATTTGCTTCACGAGCAATTTGAGCACTCAGTCAATGTTTTTGTTTTTTATTTCGGGCTGTGCTTCTTTGAAGTACAACCTGAGATACAGAGTAGAGTACAGAGTAGAGAAACTTGCAGAGAAACAAAGTAATGTGAAGAATTTGTATTAAGACCCTAAATCACGTCGCAGAAAAGTAGTTCCTAGTGGACTTGAAATGCAAATCCATGCAAAGTAGTATGGTGAAGAGGAGACAAAAAATATGTGATATGTCTGTGTGGTGCTTATGAATATTCTTGGTCTAGACTTATTCTGTTCCTTTCTGGATTTAAAAAGCAAGCGTAGTCTGGGCACTGCAACTCGAGGGAATGATAAAATGAAGAATAGGATATTATTTGTCTGGGTTCTACTGTGACTCTGAACTTCAGACTGGGAACATTGGTTTAAGTGTATCACTGTTGTGAATTTATGCCAGTAAGGCGTACAAATACATACAGTACCAACACACAAATCACTTTTTAATGGACATTCTTATTGGTTTACGTGGGTGGAATTATATTATCTTCCTCTTTTTACAGAAGCAGATGCACTTAATTCCTTCATACACTTAGGCTGTGTTTACACAGGCAATTCTGATATTTTTCCACTATTGGTCTTTTGACCAATCAGACTAGATCGTTTGCCAATAATTGGGCAAAATAATAGAATTAGGCTGCCTGTGTAAACTCAGCCTTAGTTTTCTGAGGAATTTTCTCATTCCGTATTATGAATATGCACTATTCAAACTGTACTCTTCTTGAGTGTCTGAAGACTGCAAAGTGTAAAAAATTAAGTATGCAACATAAGCTACAGTCTATAGGCTTCTTCTGGCTATGGTTGAAAAGATAATCCTTTCCTACAACGTGGTCACTTTTACAGAGCGAGAGCACCCTGTACCACTCCTTACAAACAGAAATTATGGATTTTGTTTAGGGCTTTTTTCGTCACAGTAGAGAGTCTTTCTATTTTCCACTCTTACTATCAAGTTGAGCACATCAGCACAACTCTGCATGCTTGTGAGAATGGCGAGAGAAATCGCTGTTCACAGTATAATGGGAATATATGGATACATTAACTTCCTTAATCACGACAGAAAGCGAAGAAAATTGACATAGCCATACCACGTGATAATAGCATACGATTGTGCTGCCTAAGTAAAATGAGATATGTGCTTGTGTTTGGGTGCCTACATGGGAAGGCAATTATTTAAGTTGGATTTCCCACTATTGAAACTATAGCTAATTGCTCCAGCTGACATGTAATGGATATAGATTTGAATGACAAACTGATGGTTCTATCTCCATCTATAGAGTGTGGACACTTGGCTGACATATTGGCTGGTGCAATCAACTTTAACATTTTGAGGATCTATGTCTTATTATGGGCTATTACGTCCTGGGGGAATATGCAAAATGTCCTGCTGTATCAGAACACATGTCGTAAAATCAGATGAAAATGTTAAAATCCAATAATCCAATAGAGCCCCACAGTGGAGGTGTCAAAATACCCATAAAACCTAGCGGTCAAACACAATATACACGTCACAAAATTGGCCATTTAAAGAAATATAGCCAATTTATTCATTGCTACATTTAGCTAACATTAGATTGTTAATCCAGAGATACTTATCTTTGCCTCAATTCGGCAGTCTCGTCCAGATCCTCATGGCATTTGTCGTTCTTTCTGATAGCCACATTAGCAGCTAATTGGCATTACATTTTGAGGGGTCAACACAGGCGAATGTATTGGTTAAAGTCACCTTGTCTTAGACAGATTTACACGGTTATCAAAACGTCACGCCAGGGTAAACCTACATGAAACACAGCCCTTATTTTAAGTCGTGATAAAATCCCTGATGGGAAAAATGGTGTAATGGTGTAAAAATGATTGGAACCCTCTCCCCGTTTGATCGCAAGGTTTTATGGGTATTATGACTCATACTGTGGTACTGTATGCTATACATGGTATCAAAACTACACTATGACTCCTGCACCATTTTATCTGCTTCTCTTTAATCTTTTATCACCCTTCATCTCCTACCGTTTTCCAATTCCAATTTCAAATCAGACAACCTTAATTCAAACACCCATATCACATATGACTTAAGTCATCTCTGAGTTAATCAAAACAGAGGGAGAAAGAGATCGAAGGGGGAAAAAGTACAATATGCAAACTAGGGCTCTCATTCATTGGACAAGTAGATTTCGGGTACGAACATCATTATGCTAGCGGTTCGCCTTTCATGAAAATGACTTTCTCTCTTTAAGCCAGGAAAGTTCATTGCTAATAGCATTTCCCATCAAGTCCGTGGCCCATCCAAATGCTAATATCTCTGCCACTGGATTCTTCACCTCGCAGCACTGATGCTTCATGACTGTGGCAATTACAACAATGTTACTTTTCCCCCTTTATGGAATTAGCCATTATCTCCTCCTGGAGCAAGCTACCAGAAACAGACGCTAACTAATCTCTTAGCACAGGCCACTAGAGCTCAAATGAACTAAATGAACAGTCACTTTATATGTATTACTTAGCAGTATCTTCATCTGGTGATTAGTTTATGTATCTATTGCAGTCTTGTGTGGCTGTAGCGTCTCGGCAAGAGGTATACGAGGTGGGATAGAGAATCTCTAAAGCTCCTAGCTACGCCGACTTTTTGGACTTTTTGGTGGTATCAAACACCAAATAAAGTACCTGGCAGAGGAATTTCCCAAATAAATCTTGGCATGCAAATACAGACATACTGTATTCTCCAAGGGAGATACAGAACCATGTCAGAGATACGTAGAGTATTTTTGGTACAAGGCAGAAAGAAAATGGTATCTCTATGGCTTTTTGTGTTATGTATTATGCATTGCTCTTTAACCTTGTAAAAGTACACTACCCTTACATTGTCCTCAAACTATACCCACCACCCTGCCCTCTAATGTAAAAGTTCACCCTTGCATCCCAGCTCAGTAGACTACATGAATAAGACATGAGGCCTCCAAAAGAAGTTGTGTTGCGAAACGCAACTTCGACAATGTTTGAATTTGGCTGGTTGCGCTGGTTATCATACACATTCTAGAGAAAAGATGTAAAGCCCCCCAAAAATAAGTGTTTGGTGAATATTCTCATTCAGGTAGAAATTGGCAGGTCTGTTGAGGATTTGTGTGGATGGGGATGTGAAAGTGTGTGTATGGCTGGGTCTCTGCATGAGTGAGTGAGAGACACTCTCATCTGCCTTGACTAGAGAGCATCACTTTATTGCAACACAGGAAGGGCTTTTTGTTGCAGCAGATGCGGCTTCTCTCACCTTCAAACCGGTGATAGGATACAAGGAGTGGTAGCTATAGCTAGGGACAAAGTGAAATGGAATGGTAATATACATGCTAATGCCTTGGCATTGGAGCTGAGAGGCACAGGTTCAGTGAAGCAGATGCTGTGACACTCATTTCCTTCGTCGGTCTCTGTGTGTGTGTGTGGCGCGCGTGCATGTTTTTGTGTTTCCACACACATACATAAACACACACACACGTGCAGAGACATAGCGTAAACAGGGGAGAGATTGCATGAGAATCTGCCACCTTTCCTTGCCAAAAAGGGCCCCTGGGGACCGTGCCAGGGGCCTTTTGTTCATCTCGGCGGTGGTGATAAGGAAGAGAGGACAAGGCGCTTCAGAGAGAATATACAGGGATGGCTCTTTTCTATAGGTGGGGAGCTGTTGTGTAATTGTGGGGGATAATGGAGCACACCTCATTCAGAGTGTCAAGGGATTTTAGAGCCATTTCTCCATTCAGAGCATAACAAGTCTCTGCTTTAGAGAGATAGGTCTAGAAGTACAACGTATTTTTGAGTCCGGGGCCAGTGAGCATTTGCGTTTCAAATCCAATCAAATCAAAGTTTACTTGTCACGTGCGGGTGTAGACCTTACAGTGAAATGCTTACTTACAGGCTCTAACCAATAGTGCAGGTATTAGGTGAACAATAGGTAAGTAAAGAAATAAAAACAACAGTAAAAAAAGGGGGGCAAAATGCAAAAAGTCCGGGTAGCCATCTGTAGTGCCCTGCGGTCATAGGAGGAGCAATTTCCATACCAGGCAGTGATGCAACCAGTCAGGATGCTCTCGATGTTGCAGCTGTAGAACCTTTTGAGGATCTCAGGACCCATGCCAAATCTTTTTAGTCTCCTGAGGTGGAATAGGCTTTGTCGTGCCCTCTTTACGACTGTCTTGGTGTGTTTGGACCATTCTAGCTTGTTGTTGATGTGGACACCAAGGAACTTGAAGCTCTCAACCTGCTCCACTACAGCCCCGTCGATGAGAATGGGGGCTTGCTCGGTCCTCCTTTTCCTGTAGTCCACAATCATGCCTCAGTGTTGCATGCCTCGAAGCGAGCATAGAAGAGATTTAGCTAGTCTGGTAGGCTCGTGTCACTGGGCAGCTCTTGGCTGTCCTTCCTTTTAATAGTCTGTAATAGTTTGCAAGCCCTGCCACATAAGACAAGCGTCAGAGCCGATGTAGTATGATTCAATCTTAGCCCTGTATTGACGCTTTGTCGCAGGGCATAGCAGGATTTCTTGTAAGCTTCCGGGTTAGAGTCCCGCACCTTGAAAGCGGCAGCTCTATCCTTTAGCTCAGTGCGAATGTTGCCTGTAATCCATGGCTTCTGGTTGGGGAATGTAATTACAGTCACTGTGGGGACGACGTCCTCGATGCACTTATTGATGAAGCCAGTGACTGATGTGTTGTACTCCTCAATGCCATCGGTGGAATCCCGGAACATGTTCCAGTCTGTGATAGCAAAATAGTCCTGTAGTTTAGCATCTGCTTCATCTGACCACTTTTTTATAGACCGAGTCACTGGTGCTTCCTGCTTTAATTTTTGCTTTAAGCAGGAATCAGGAGGATAGAATTATGGTTGGATTTACCAAATGGAGGGCTTTACCTAGCTATAGCTACCCCTCCTCGTCTCTGTGTGTGGAGTACAGGTGATATAGAATTTTTTATCCTCTGGTTGCACATTTAACATGTTGATGGAGATTTGGTAGAACTGATTTAAGTTTCCCTGCATTAAAGTTTCCAGCCACTAGGAGCGCCGCCTCTGGGTGAGTGGTTTCCTGTTTGCTTACTTCCTTATACAACTGACTGAGTGCGGTCTTAGTGCCTGCATCTGTCTGTGGTGGTAAATAAACAGTTTGTATAGGATGTTGTGTGTAATCAAGATAAACATTTGCTTTTTATATGTACGGTATGTGGCAGTGGTTATGATTGTGGTATCAGCAGATAACTTTAGATTTGGGACACATTTTTGCTGTCAGTATTCAAAGTATCTCAAGCAACTGCAAGTATTACAAAGTTACAACAAAATACAGGAATCTCTTTTAGTTAGGTTACAGTAAAACTATAAGAACATCTAAAGCATGATATTTCATGAACAATATGATGAAATTAGCTACTAGTTTTAAACCTGATTCAAAGAGTCATACCTTTTTCTCCAGTTAAGTGAATATTAAAGCAAGAGCAGATAAGTAAAACGAAATCTGAATTGAATAGCACTCAGCATTCCATTAGAACACCAAGAGCCAGCAATAGAAAACGACTTTTCATAACTCAACCAGCATCTTAATTACTGTGTCAGGAAACTGTATGAAGATGTGTTAAATACGTAATTTGGCTAAGTCGCTAATGGAGTAAGACCAATTAAGTCAGTAAATTCAACATGAGTGGAACACTGTGGCAAAACCTGAGATTCAACTAAGTGTACAATAAAGTGTGAGAAGAAGAAAAGAAAGAGGACAGACAGGACAGACAGACCAGACATTGAAACAAAGAAAGTCTCACTTACCTGGTTAGTTGAAGAAACTGAGAGCTAAAGGAAGAGGAGTTAGCATTTTGGTTGTGGAGAAAGCAGCACCTACCACGTAAAACAGTGAGTCTCGTAGTAGCACTCAGCTCTCCAACAGTGTTGGAGGCCACACACTCGTATATGGCTTCGTCTCGGGGCGTACGCAAGGGCTGAATTCTCAACACCGAGCCAGAGCCGTCATCGAAATCAATCACCTGCAGGTGCGAGAAACAAGATATGTTAAAGGAGTTTTTTTGTTCAAAATCAGTGACGGAAGTTTGCACAGAGTAATTCCAACCACTCCTGCAGAAGAGTATAAACACATTTGGCCTACAACACTGATGGTGCCAAACACACTGTGCTTCCCATCAGAAAACGATGGAAGCTGCTATGGCTAGTATACCCTAACATCAGCTCCTTATTTGAGTGAGTGTTTGGCTCTTTTCTCAATTGTCTATAAAGACCATCCACCCTTCACCTCCTCTCCTGAAATATGTGTCCAGGTGAAAGCCAGCCTGAAGCAAGCTTCCACCAAAAAGTATTTTCAATTAAGAGCAGGTGAAGGGGGGGAGACAAGGAGAGGATGGATTTTCAAGCAATTGATATAAAACCCACGTGTGTATCGCATTGTATGTGTTTGAGGAAGAGATACCACATCTGTAGTATGTAGATAATAATGTCATCATTGTGACCATTGATCAAAGTTTTGCATGGCTAGTTATGGCCTTAGACTGTTTGTGCTTATGATTGACTATCCATTGGTGTAGTTATTACCAGATCAGTTGTGTTCAGAGAGCCATTGTTAGTTATATCCATCTTATTATTATCTAGTGATGTACTAGAAGATTATACACCACATGGCCAAAAGTAAGTATGTGGACACTTGCTTTCATTCAGCCACATGAGAATTAGTGAGGTCGGGCACTGATGTTGAGCGATTAAACCTGGCTAGCAGTCAGTTTTCCAAGTCATCCCAAAGGTGTTCGATGGGGTTGAGGTCAGGGCTCTGTGCAGGCCAGTCAAGTTCTTCCACACCGATCTCAACAAACCATTTCTGTATGGACCTCGCTTTGTGCACAGGGGGCAATGTCATGCTGAAACAGGAAAGGGCCTTCCCCAAACTTTTGCCACCAGAACCACAGAATCATCTAGAATGTAATTGTACGCTGTAGCGTTAAGATTTCCCTTCACTGGAACTTAGAGGCCTAGCCCGAAACATGAAAAACAGCCCCAGACCATTATTCCTCCTCCACCAAACTTTACAGTTGGCACTATGCATTCGGTAGGGTAGCGTTCTCCTGGCATCCGTCAAACTCAGATTGCTCCGTCGTACAGCCAGATGGTAAAGCGTGATTCATCACTCCAGAGAACGCGTTTCCACTGCTCCAGAGTCCAAAGGCGGCGAGCTTTACACCACTCCAGCTGACACTTGGCATTGCACATTGTGATCTTAGGCTTGTGTGCGCTGCTCGGCTTTGGAAACCCATTTCATGAAACTCCTGATGAAAAGTTGTGCTGATGTTGCTTCCAGAGGCAATTTGGAACTCGGTAGTGAGTGTTGCAACCGAGGACAGACAATTTTTACGCTCTACACACCTCAGCATTTGGCGGTCCCGTTCTGTGAGCTTGTGTGGCCTACCACTTCACGGCTGAGACGTTGTTTCTCCTAGACGTTTATACTTCACAATAACAGGATTTACAGTTGACCAGGGCAGCTCTAACAGGGCATAAATTGGACTAACTGACTTGTTGGAAAGGTGCTTTCCTATGACGGTGCCAAGTCGAAATTCATTGAGCTCTTCAGTATGAGCATTCTACTGCTAATGTTTGTCTATGGAGATTGCATGGCTTTTGTACACCTGTCAGGTGTGGCTGAAATAGACAAATCTACTGATTTGAAGGAGTGTCCACATCCTTTTGGCCATGTATTGTAAATTCAAAGATGGCTCACAGCTCTCCGACATCAACTTTGGATCCAAAATATGAGTTGATCTTGTGTATCAATTATTGGGAAGATAATCAAAGTGGCCAACTAACTTTAAGAATGGGAAAGTATCCATTGACCAGAACGAATCATTTGGACTTTTATGTCTGTTTAATATTGTACGTACATTTTGGTTCGCCCCACTCTTAAAGTTAACAAACTATTAAAAACAAATATGCATCATATTGAAATATTTCAATGGGACAGAACTATAACAAACAATTAAATGTGATTCGATAAACAGTGACGAACAATTGTTATCACCATGACGTGATAGCAGTACAAAAAGACATGATCAATTGTTTTGGACAGACAACACATAAAATGTTCACAAACGGGTGTTTTGTAGCTTTTACAGCTATCGTTCCATGCTGTATACTCACTGTTTTTAGAAAGCCCTGTATCATAACTCATTTTTAAGCATTTTTAGGTAGGTTTAAAAAAAAAGTTGACTGTTAAGAACCTCTGCTTCATATACAGACACACAAGCACAGACACACACGCAGAAAGGCCGGCCTCGACACTGGTGTTAGTTGAACAAAACCCCTTGACGGTTCAGTGGCCAAGCGACAGGGGCACATTTGGGCAATCATTGCAAGAGCACGTGATGATGGTAAGTAAAAGTGCTCCCTTTCCCATTTCAAACTCAAAGAGAAAGAAAATTGGGTTGAGAAAGTCTCAGTGTTTCTGTAAAGGGAAATGGGCTTTGTTAGGGATGAGGAGCCGGCCGCGTGAGTGAGTGGGGGAATGAGGGCGTGGCAAGCAAGCCTCGCAGCGGCGATGGGTGAGTTAGCGAGCTAGTGCATTAGCATTCAGTACATGCAGCGGCACAAATGTGATGAACTCTGATAAGATTCGATTCCTGCCCGACCTGTGAGACGCCAAAGACTCTCCAAACCCAGATAACCCATTACTGCTGAGTAGTAGTATGGCAAGGAGAGAGGAAGGTGTTTGTTCATATCACACTATGATACATTCCGAAAGGGAATGACACAGAAATGTATAGAAATCTTATCAGTGTTCGTAGAAGATGTGTTATTTGTCATGGCGATTAAAGAGAAGGACAAATCAAAGCTTGCAGCCAAACAAAAGAGCGAGGGGGACATGCATTTAGATAAAGATGCCACGAAGCAAAAGACCTTTGAACTACAGAGATACTTCTCCCTTGTTTTGCATAAGCAGCCAAATGCAGCATGATGTTAATATAGGTATCTGGGTCACACCATTTCTTCCTCCTCTTCTTTCTTTCACTCCCCATCTTTCTTTCTGCATTTCTTTAATTACAAATATGTCCCAGATCGCTGTGTCCTTGCTCATTACATCTCATGCATGTTAGATGACTGGGCCAGCGTGATTATTAAAGCCTGCTCATGCGTGGTGGCAAAGGCGGACGTGTGATTTGGGAGATCAGGGGGATGGATTATGTGTTAGGACGGGGGATGGAGGTACCAAAAGCACTGTTGAGCATTCCCGTTTTTGTCGAGCATTTTACATCAGAACAATAGACCTAATACCTCAAATCTCTGGTTGCTGACTTTCTTCCCCTTCTTGTTCCAAACTATCTTGGGGCGTGGGTCTCCTGTTGCTTGGCAGATGAATGATGCCACGCCTCCTTGCACGCCCGTTTGGTCATTGGGGGTTCTCAAAAACTTTGGTGGTGCTGGAGAGAGAGAGAGGGAGGGAGAGAGGACATAAATAGTTAGCGAGGGTGCTAAGCGTTGCAGAGAGCAAGCGATTTATCTTCCTTATGAACGCACCAAGACCAGAAAGTCACAAAGTTGCAGATTTCAGCACTTGCATGTTATCGCTAAGGGGATTGTCTTTGGAGGTCAAGCCAGACTCCGTTTGGAGACTGCATTGCCTTCTAAATGTGAGTGGAAACATAAGATCTGGTACTTGTAAATGGATGCAATCAAGAGAAGTAGGAATACATACAGTACCAGTCAAAAGTTTGGACACACCTAATCATTCAAGGATTATTCTTAATTTTTACTATTTTTTACATTGTTGAATAATAGTGAAGACATCAAAACTATGAAATAACACATATGGAATCATGTTGTAACCAAACAAGTGCTATAGAAATATAAATATATGTTATATTTGAGATTCTTGAAAGTAGCCACCCTTTGCCTTGATGACAGCTTTGCACACTTGGCATTCTCTCAACCAGCTTCATGAGGAAGTCACCTGGAATGAATTTCAATGAACAGGTTTTAAAAGTAAATTTGTGGAATTTCTTTCCTTCTTAATGCGTTTGAGCCAATCAGTTGTGTTATGGGTGTTATACAGAAAATAGCCCTAATTGGTAAAATACCAAGTCCATATTATGGCAGGTGTTGTAAATCCAGTCATCAATTTAGAGTACAATACCGTATAGGCAGAAGATGTTAGAACCACCTTTGGCAGCGATTACAGCTGTGAGTCTTTCTGGTTAAGTCTCTAAGAGCTTGCCACACCTAGACTGTGCAACATTTGCTCATTATTCTTTTCAAAATTCTTCAAGCTCTGTCAAATTGGTTGTTGATCATTGCTAGACAACTGTTTTCAGGTCTTGCCATAGAAAAGTGTAACTCAGCCCCTGAGGAACATTCACTATCTTCTTGGTAAGCAACTCCAGTGTAGATTTGGCATTGCGTTTTTAGGTTATTGTCCCACTGAAAGGTGAGTTAATCTCCCAGTGTCTGGTGTAAAACATACTGAACCAGGTTTTTGTATAGGATTTGGCCTGTGCTTAGCTCCATTTGAACTCCCCAGTCCTTAACGATTACAAGCATACCCATAAAATGATGCAGACACCACTATGCTTGAAAATACGGAGAGTGGTACTCAGTAATGTCTTGTATTGGATTTTCCCCCAACATAACACTTTGTGTTCAGGACAATTTTTTTTTGCAGTATTACTTTAGTGACTTGTTGCAAACAGGATGGATGTTCTGTACAGGCTTCCTTATTTCACTCTGTCAATTAGGTTAATATTGTGGAGTAACTACAATGTTGTTGATCCATCCTCAGATTTCTCCCGTCACAGGCATTAAACTATGTAACAGTTTTAAAATCACCATTGACCTCATGATAAAATCCCTGAGCAATTGCCTTCCTCTCAGGGAACCGAGTTAGGAAGGACACCTGTATCTTTGTAGTGACTGGGTGTATTGATACACCATCCAAAGTGTCAATAATAACTTTGCCATGCTCAAAGGGATATTCAATGTTTGTTTATACATCTTTTTTTCACAGAGTAAGACCTTTCAGCAGGACAATTACATATAACGCAAGGCCAAATCTACACTGGAGTTGCTAACCAAGAAGACAGTGAATGTCCCTGAGTGGCTGAGTTACAGTTTTGGCTTAAATCTGCTTGAAAAACTATGGCAAGACCTGAAAATAGTTGTCCACTTTGACATTACAAAGTATTCTGTAATACTCTGTAACATAAACAATTAAAACCATTTTAACCCCAATTTGTAAAATGTGGAAAAAGTCAAGGGGTGTGGCACTGTATGTCTACCTGACATATGTTGGATGACATGCTTAATGTTTGGGAGAAATAGGACACAATTGTGCATTTTTTTCCAACCCCCAATTTACAGCACTTCTGTAGAACGACAAATATATCCATTGTTTAGCTGGAATGGAATGTTCGTCCCCAGTATATTCCACCGTGATGTCCGGTTGTCTCACCTAGCTATCTTAAGATGAATGAACTTACTGGAAGTTATTATTATTTATACATGTATATATATATATATATATATAAATGTATCATTTGTACAGTTCTTTATTAAAATGTAGTTATTTGTTACATTTGACTGTGTAAATTACTTTGCTGATGCTTCCTATAGTTGCACAATATTAGTAGTGAATCATGCCATTTAGCAATCATTGGCAAGAGAAACCGTTGCAAAGTTGGCTAAGCTACCAGCCGGGTGAATCTACATAAATTTAGCCCACTCTACAAAATTGCACAGTAACTATTTTCCTCTCTTGTTGTGTATGAACATGAGTTACTAGTATCCTCAACGTTAGTGACACAAAAGGTCACTGTGAGACGGTCTGGTCATATTAAATATATATATATATATATATATATATATATATATAATCCAACGCTCCTACCCACATCCGTCTAGGCAAGCTGTTTCATATCACACAGTGCATAATATGTATGTGCTGTTTTACAGGACCTACATCTCGTGGCCCCTTGACCCCATTTTGTCTCTAATGACCGAGGACAACTTTTTCCAAACATTACAGAGAAACAGAAGGCAGGCGATGATTGATGCTCAACATGGGTCTTTGCAGCTGGCATGCTAACGTTAACACTGAAATTGGACTGAGCTCGCCTCCTAAAGAGAAGAGAAGCTCTAACCAGCTCTGCCCCCGCCCGCCCCCAACTCAGAATGTTCCAGAACAGTTGTGGCCAAACATCTTTCTGGATAGCTATCAGCTATGCAAGTTGAGCTAATCAAGGTACTAATGATCATTGATGCCACGCCTCCTTGCACGCCCGTTTGGTCATTGGGGGTTCTCAAAAACTTTGGTGGTGCTGGAGAGAGAGAGAGGGAGGAGAGAGGACATAAATAGTTAGCGAGGGTGCTAAGCGTTGCAGAGAGCAAGCGATTTATCTTCCTTATGAACGCACCAAGACCAGAAAGTCACAAAGTTGCAGATTTCAGCACTTGCATGTTATCGCTAAGGGGATTGTCTTTGGAGGTCAAGCCAGACTCCGTTTGGAGACTGCATTGCCTTCTAAATGTGAGTGGAAACATAAGATCTGGTACTTGTAAATGGATGCAATCAAGAGAAGTAGGAATACATACAGTACCAGTCAAAAGTTTGGACACACCTAATCATTCAAGGATTATTCTTAATTTTTACTATTTTTTACATTGTTGAATAATAGTGAAGACATCAAAACTATGAAATAACACATATGGAATCATGTTGTAACCAAACAAGTGCTATAGAAATATAAATATATGTTATATTTGAGATTCTTGAAAGTAGCCACCCTTTGCCTTGATGACAGCTTTGCACACTTGGCATTCTCTCAACCAGCTTCATGAGGAAGTCACCTGGAATGAATTTCAATGAACAGGTTTTAAAAGTAAATTTGTGGAATTTCTTTCCTTCTTAATGCGTTTGAGCCAATCAGTTGTGTTATGGGTGTTATACAGAAAATAGCCCTAATTGGTAAAATACCAAGTCCATATTATGGCAGGTGTTGTAAATCCAGTCATCAATTTAGAGTACAATACCGTATAGGCAGAAGATGTTAGAACCACCTTTGGCAGCGATTACAGCTGTGAGTCTTTCTGGTTAAGTCTCTAAGAGCTTGCCACACCTAGACTGTGCAACATTTGCTCATTATTCTTTTCAAAATTCTTCAAGCTCTGTCAAATTGGTTGTTGATCATTGCTAGACAACTGTTTTCAGGTCTTGCCATAGAAAAGTGTAACTCAGCCCCTGAGGAACATTCACTATCTTCTTGGTAAGCAACTCCAGTGTAGATTTGGCATTGCGTTTTAGGTTATTGTCCCACTGAAAGGTGAGTTAATCTCCCAGTGTCTGGTGTAAAACATACTGAACCAGGTTTTTGTATAGGATTTGGCCTGTGCTTAGCTCCATTTGAACTCCCCAGTCCTTAACGATTACAAGCATACCCATAAAATGATGCAGACACCACTATGCTTGAAAATACGGAGAGTGGTACTCAGTAATGTCTTGTATTGGATTTTCCCCCAACATAACACTTTGTGTTCAGGACAATTTTTTTTTGCAGTATTACTTTAGTGACTTGTTGCAAACAGGATGGATGTTCTGTACAGGCTTCCTTATTTCACTCTGTCAATTAGGTTAATATTGTGGAGTAACTACAATGTTGTTGATCCATCCTCAGATTTCTCCGTCACAGGCATTAAACTATGTAACAGTTTTAAAATCACCATTGACCTCATGATAAAATCCTGAGCAATTGCCTTCCTCTCAGGAACCGAGTTAGGAAGGACACCTGTATCTTTGTAGTGACTGGGTGTATTGATACACCATCCAAAGTGTCAATAATAACTTTGCCATGCTCAAAGGGATATTCAATGTTTGTTTATACATCTTTTTCACAGAGTAAGACCTTTCAGCAGGACAATTACATATAACGCAAGGCCAAATCTACACTGGAGTTGCTAACCAAGAAGACAGTGAATGTCCCTGAGTGGCTGAGTTACAGTTTTGGCTTAAATCTGCTTGAAAAACTATGGCAAGACCTGAAAATAGTTGTCCACTTTGACATTACAAAGTATTCTGTAATACTCTGTAACATAAACAATTAAAACCATTTTAACCCCAATTTGTAAAATGTGGAAAAAGTCAAGGGTGTGGCACTGTATGTCTACCTGACATATGTTGGATGACATGCTTAATGTTTGGGAGAAATAGGACACAATTGTGCATTTTTTCCAACCCCAATTTACAGCACTTCTGTAGAACGACAAATATATCCATTGTTTAGCTGGAATGGAATGTTCGTCCCAGTATATTCCACCGTGATGTCCGGTTGTCTCACCTAGCTATCTTAAGATGAATGAACTTACTGGAAGTTATTATTATTTATACATGTATATATATATATATATATATAAATGTATCATTTGTACAGTTCTTTATTAAAATGTAGTTATTTGTTACATTTGACTGTGTAAATTACTTTGCTGATGCTTCCTATAGTTGCACAATATTAGTAGTGAATCATGCCATTTAGCAATCATTGGCAAGAGAAACCGTTGCAAAGTTGGCTAAGCTACCAGCCGGGTGAATCTACATAAATTTAGCCCACTCTACAAAATTGCACAGTAACTATTTTCCTCTCTTGTTGTGTATGAACATGAGTTACTAGTATCCTCAACGTTAGTGACACAAAAGGTCACTGTGAGACGGTCTGGTCATATTAAATATATATATATATATATATATATATATATATATATAATCCAACGCTCCTACCCACATCCGTCTAGGCAAGCTGTTTCATATCACACAGTGCATAATATGTATGTGCTGTTTTACAGGACCTACATCTCGTGGCCCCTTGACCCCCATTTTGTCTCTAATGACCGAGGACAACTTTTTCCAAACATTACAGAGAAACAGAAGGCAGGCGATGATTGATGCTCAACATGGGTCTTTGCAGCTGGCATGCTAACGTTAACACTGAAATTGGACTGAGCTCGCCTCCCTAAAGAGAAGAGAAGCTCTAACCAGCTCTGCCCCCCGCCCGCCCCCAACTCAGAATGTTCCAGAACAGTTGTGGCCAAACATCTTTCTGGATAGCTATCAGCTATGCAAGTTGAGCTAATCAAGGTACTAATGATCATCTAGTGGTAGAAACAGGTAGACTAGAACAATGTTGGAGCAAACGGCTGTACAGACAGTAGACTGTCCAGGAGGAGGGCTGGAGGAAGATTTTATAACCCTTGTTATAGAATAAAACAACTTTTGAATAACTATCTCACATAACAGCCATGACCACACAGACTTGTCTAACAGTGTGTGGAGAACATATCGCTATCTCACATTTTTGTATCCCTGGAAAACCACCCACTTGGCATTGGGGCTTGTATCCGGCGTAAAACCGTTCTTGATAAGAGCTCTGGCAAGGATCTGATTGGCAATGCAAGGGTTTTCTAAGCCCTAATTGGTGCTCGCGATTCAGCACAACTAGCCATGTGTAAAGGCAATAAGGGACAGAAATATAAAACATGCAGGGGAGGAGAGTGAGAATACGAGATGGGAACAGCATTTTCTTTGTCTGACCATGGCATGTGTGGACAGCCATGAAAAATGGACAGTTTATGGAATTTCACACTATATGATATTGTTCGTTTTACATTTCCATTGTCACAAGAATCAGAGAAGTGTAGTTTTAAGAACTGTAAATCCCTTCTTTTTTAACTTTGCTCATGACCAGCACCTCGTACCCACATTATCTGGGGATATTGTTTGATTAAACATCTAATTCCACAAAATGAATTGGTTGATTTATTGTTGATCTGTTCAAGGAAACCCCTATTTTACAAGGAATAAATGTATTGTACATGTACACGCATGTCCCAATGGACACACAACACATTAGGGTTGGGAATTGCCAGGGACCTCAAGATACGATATTGTTACAATACTTAGGTGCCGATACAATTTGTATTGCGATTCTCCTGATTCTATATGTATTGTGATTTGATACTGTGATTTTATTGCAATTTGATGTTCCAAACATTTTGTTCACTACATGTCTGCTGCCGAGAGACAAGAGAGAGCATGAGAAATTTCTAAAATGTGTTTTGATCAGTCATGGAAATAAAAGTGCTGAAAACATATCGGCTCATTATTTAAAAAGAAAAACAAGCTATAGGATGAAAAATATCAGAGTTGTGGCGCATGTATAGCCGACTGGCGCTGGCTAACACTACCTAGCAAAAATCGAACAAACATTTAAAAAAATTACAAATATATTATTTACAAAGTATCGATATAACATCATCCAAAATAATAAAGCGATATGTAACTGTATCGATTTTTCCCCCCATCACTACAACACATGCGAGCGATTATACCATAAAGAAGAAGTAATCGCTCTCAGAAGTGGAGGTGATATCCTAAGACGATTAAAATTATAGCATCATTATCATCATGATCATTGTTATGACAATTACACATGTTCATTTTTCATCTGTACTCTTCTATGTAAAAATGCAATGTTAGGGTTTTAATTGCTTAAGTTCGCCAGTCAGCTGCTGAGACTATAGCATAGGCTACATAGGCAGGCGTGAGACATACAACCTCAGCCTGAGAAGCAAGATGGGGTATGAGGTTGGACTCCATCTGTCCCTGTGCCGAACAACTGTTTTCCTTTTATTTGATCACTTCAGAGGGTCATTAGGGGCCACACAGCTGCAATAATACCAGGAGCGGCTGAATGACCTCTGCTGTGAGTGTTTGTATGTGTGTGTGTGTGAGATCGTCAGCAGTACTGAAACTGAACAAATGAACCTGAAGGGTTTATAGAGAAGTGACATGAGACATGTTGCCTGCAAAGAAAAGGGCACAACAACAACAGGCTGGCAGATGGCTCTCCACCAAACACACACACACAAACCAAACAAATGCACACAGGTGTGCTGCCGGGTCTGCAGCACACAATTTGTAAGTGACAGAAAAGATGGCGTAATATCCGCGATTGTACATTATCTTATTGTCTGCTGGGCTGGGGAGTGGTTGCATCGTGGCGTCTGGCTGAACAGGGCCGGATGGGTAATTGATATGCTGTTGGGCTGTTTGCTCGGGGGGCCATCTATTATGGCTCAACGCCTCTCCCTGCGTGGGCTGTGATGGACTATGATGACACGAATGGGGATTCGCAATGGAGGTGAGAGGGAGGGGAAAAGTCATCTCACAATGGGGAATGATTGAGGCGTGACATGGAAGAAATGGTGTTTTCACAGACAAGGGCGCCAGATATCATGATCAAACCCCTATTCAAGTCTGGCTGTGACGCACAGCTGCTTTTTGTGGGGATATGCTGACGGGGATATGTTGACGCAGGTATTGAGGAAGATCACCACAATCTAGGATCAGATTACCCTAACCTTTATCATTGGGGAGTAAGGGGGGAGCAGAACATACTGTACCTGACTCAGTGTCAGATCCAGTGTCTTCTAACTACTCCTGTCACGTTTTAAACATGCTATGATCTGTTGTTATGCTCATCTAACGAAAAGGGAGATCTCTGGAGAGAGGCAGACATTGTACCTCTGCTACTGGCTATTGTCAAAATGTAGATTTAAATGTAGAGGGGGCACGATAGGAACCAAAGGGATAACTGAGCAATACGTAGAGACCGCACTGCCTCTTAGTTTAGAAAGTATCAGTCAAGACGAGGGTGACATCAAATAGTGTGCTGTCATAAAATCTGTTACTAATGCCATTTGGGTGTCTAAAAAAAATCCCTACTTAAGAGCTTATGGCCAATGGGTACGACAAGGGGAAAGAAACTGCTTTAGAGTTTTAAAAAAAATACACATTTGGTGCTTGTCGATCTATGGTCAGAATATATAGGAGATGATGATGGCAACAAAAACCGAACATTCTCACACCTCGCTATCCCCGGTCATCACTTGGGAAAGGTACCTCGGTAGCTTCTTCGCTGGGCTCCCCTTAAATCAACCTAAATGATTGAGGCTAGCTCTGCTAATCCGGTGCTAAGCTGTCGCCCACGAACAAATGAAAAGTGTAAAGCCCGGTGCAAGCTAAAACATTAGTGGCGTTGTGCCCATGCTACCACCATTCCACTCTGCTGCGGGCCATTATATAACCATGTCCGTATTCACAAAAAAAAACACGCTTCAAAGCATCCCCCTGCTCCCTTTTTCAATTTAACCAGGGTAGACACAGTATTAATAATTTGGCGACTGAAAAGCCTGTACCGCTCTTAAGAACACCGTGTAGCAGAGAGACTCACGACTGGCAGTGGGTTTTTAATGCTGGATCTTAAAAGGGAGGCTTGAGTACTTTTTAACAGAGCAGGTGGTCTATGGCAGGATCTTCACCACCTCCTCTGTAGCCTTTTTGGGCGCTTTATTCCTCGTACTGCTAAATGTGATGTTTTTTTATTTTTTATGTCACTGCCTTAATGTCTAAAGGGGGGCAGACAAATAAAACATTGCAGGTAGTAAAGGTTTTATTCTAATCTATACAGGTTTCCACCGGACCTCATTAACATTATTTGGTCACATCCAATTTAACCACTCCCCCCCAGCTAGTTCACATGAAGTAATAGTCTGATCCGCCAATGAGGTCATAGCGGGATCAAAAGTTGGGATGATGTGGAGCATTATGGGAGATTAACCCGAAATATGGCTGACGTTGTTGTAGAGGCAGCTGCTGCACAGAGTTTTTTTTACTGTGGCTACCAAACGTTGCTTTCTCAATGCTTATTAGCTCAACGGAGACCCCAGTATGTGTGTGAAAGAGCTTTGAGAGGAGTTGGCAAGAAGTCCCCATTCTTTTGCTTTATTAGGGCTGTGTGATTTAGGACTGCCTTTTAACTATACTTTCTATAGAAATTGCAGAGGTGATATGCAACATGGCAAATGCACTTTAGAGCACCAATTCCAGAATATGTGCTACAAGTCTCCATTCATTACCCGTTTGTTTGAAATTGGCTTAGTGTCCAGCCAAACATAGCCCTGAGACATTCTCTTCAAAATGATCTGAAAGCGGAGCTTCAACTCCGTTCGTAATGGCAAAGCTGTTGAGCCTTCGCCACAGGTAGTGTTCTAACTGCCAGACCATTTAAGAGAATGAATTAAGAGGTCGAGAAGGGTGCATTAATAAACCCAAGTTTCTGTTCAGACCTCTTTTCCACACTAGACACCCGGTTCAGGACCGCTCCATTTCAACAATTATACTGAGTTACATATTCTATTTAATTTGGGTGAAAGGGCCCATTTCCGTGTCTGAATTTTGCACTTGGTGAGTGCAAAGGGCGTAAGAGAAGCGGTGAGGAAAGGGGAAAGCTATAATCAATGTTCCCTCTAAATTTCAGGTCTGCTGAGTGCAAACCTGAACGTTGTGAAACTTCTGTGCAATTTCCGGCGCACATTTACTGTGAACACTGAGGCTGTACACGCTTTAAGTTAGTTTTAACAGTGGTCAAGTGGGCTACTGGGGCTATCTGATCATAATGTAGGCCTACCAGAGTGGCCTACAATCAAAACACAATGGAGAAAATGCATCCCTTATCATTTTAACATGGAAATAGCTATTGTTCAACCTACAGTAGCAGCCAATGTATAGCAGCCAATGTATGCAGGGCTTGACATTAACCTGTTCATCCTTCAAACGAGGAGGTGACTGAACATGTCGTTGTGTTGTTTGATGCAAGAAACCAATTTACAAAATAAAATGCATTATTATTCCCATACCATTACTACTGAGAATCAGACAAATTATGCTACCCTCTGCCTATTGTCTTTTTAGCTAATTCAAGCCTGTCTCAAAATGCCCCTTTATGAAAAAAATACGCTTTTCAAAGATGTCTAGAAATGCACACGTTTTGTGCTCTTGTAGGAAGCAATCACTCCCCCATTGCTGACTACAAATGATCCCCATTGCTGACTACAAATGATCCCCATTGCTGACTACAAATGATCCCCATTGCTGACTACAAATGTTGCTACATGTAGCTCTCGCTTTGATCTCAAAACAAGCGCATGACCGCTCATGCTGTAAAAACAGCCCAGTTCAAAGTGAGTGGCACAGTTCCATACTATATGGCAATGGTCTATTTGCATATAGGCCTACTGCAGCTCAGATTGGTTATGGTGCACTAGTCTGTGTAGAGTTCGGGCCTGAGTCGTGCCAGTCGATGAAATAGAATCCTACTCAGATGCGTTTTGCCTACAACAAAATCTCATGCATAGTTCGTTTTGCATACTAAGTCTTTCATAGTTCGATTTGTTTCGGTATGTTGCATTGAAAGTGGTTAATATCGTGTGGATTCGATCACAATTCCCACAGTAAAGGGAAACATTAGCAGTGTTAACTAACAGTTAAATCTCGTGATTCTCTGCGCAGGCTCATATATTTCTTCTGTGCGGCAGTCCCAGGGAAGCTGCGTTCAGCTTAGAGGGAACATTGGCTATAATTAATCCAAACAATTTGGGTGGCAGTCTGACAAATACCCGATCTGTTTGGACATACGAGGGAAGAAAGGGAGCGTTTAAATTAACCTCGTTTGATGTCTTTAAGACTCGCCGTATCAGTTCAGAAATATTGACGACTGATCGTAGTTTCGCCCAGTCTAACAAAAACGGATTGGCCAGGGAGAAAGAGGAGGGAAGCGGCATAATGGCGGCAAGAGGCTGGTGGTGTTTGAACATGGCAGGCTAGCGATTTGGACAAATCCCTTTTTCTTACTGCATCAGAGATAATGCAGCTTGGATATTAGGTCATCAAAAGGAACAGGAGTTAATCCTGACCACGTGAACAGACTTGGAACAAACTCTGGGCCCAAGTTAGAGGCAAGACATTTTCTTGGTCGGGTCATTTGGTCAGGAAACTCCCTGAGAGTGTGCATCTGCAGGAGCTCTAGCTTCTCTCTGCATTGTTTATGATGAAAACAATGAACCTATCGAATTTGGATCTAGCGTTTTGTATGCCAATCGTTCTGACTGCCAAATTTTTTATGCGATTCTACATGTAAAATCGGTGTGCACTCGATTTCCAAATTAAGTTCAGAGGTGCTAAGTATTCTCGACCATCAAACGCCCTAAACACAACACACATGGCATTCCTAACTGTTAAGCATTTTTTGAGCAGCACAAAACAACTTTACATCTGTACATTAGTGATGAAAAAAACGGCCTTTTTCGTTGCTGATGGAGAAACAACATTGTGTGTGCTCACAAAGGGCCAGGCGAGAGGGAGGAAGCAAGGCTTAATTAGAAACGTTCACTGATTTGCACTGCATGCTCATCGGATATCTCGCCTAAAATGGAGCTGAAATTCTTATTGCAATTAGTGATTACTTGAAAAGGGATATGCCCCCGATTGACGGTTAATTACTGGATCCGGAATAGTGCATTTATTCACTGTGGATGTTTAGTACAGTACTGTTGAGGGGGTAGGCCGCTCTTCCGTCAATACTTTGCGTCCTTGTCACACATAATGAAGTTAATAATACGAGCCTCGCAACTGCTTATGTGCTCTCAAATATAGCACAGAACTACAACAAGTGAAATTAGTTCCGTAACAAATGCAAGGGGACGACGTAAAACAATACAATAACTGTATTATATTTTAGGAGTTGATAGGTTAAGTCCAAATCATATGACACGACCCAAACATGAACCACCAGGACTCATCCCAACCCCTCCACCCCATACACATTCAATAGGATTTTTCTTAGCCATTACTCATGCTCTGTGAGACTGCTATGTGAGGTCTGAGTTCTGGGGCTCTAGGGGCACTCAGTGCAAAAGAGACAACTGCTTCAGAGAAAGAGTATATAATAGTCTTGCGTCTTCCGTACGGCAGTACTTTACACTACAGTACTCTGTCCAACACGCCACCCCTGGATACTCCACACACAGAACTAAACAAACACAAACACATTTTTATACTTTCCCAAGTAGCGGGTGGAGAGGAGGTGTGAGAATATTCTAGCATGTGGGAGAGAGAGGGAGGAAGAGCACTGTGGAATGGGAGGGAAGAGGAGTGCGGATGGCATGAAAAGTTAATGGTTTCTCCATCTTTAAAACCTTCCAGAAGGAAGAGGGGAAAAGACTGTCCCTGGAAGCGTTCATTAAGCAAATGTGACTATCTACGTAATGACACCGTACCACTTAGTAAGCTCTATGATTACAGCAATGTGTCTCGAGGCTACAATGGTCAGTGTAGAATAACCAACCCCCATAAATGATCTTAAAACTGGGAGGAATAAGTTATTTTAGTCAAATAAGCCAAATAGGAAATAATACATATTATAGTTTCCTATGCCTCAGTCTTTGAAGGATAAAGACAATGTTCTATTATGTATTCCAATGCCCACTTATTGAAATGAATCTATAATAGTTATTGTGCTCCACAGCCTATTCCTCAGAGTTTCTTAGCATGTTTGAAATACGGGATCAAAAGTGTCCTGTGGAAAGAGTCGGCAGCGCAAACAATCCTACGGATAGTCTACCCACTAAGACACACACACACAAACACCAACCGCTGCCTTCCGCCACCTTCTCCCGGTTAAACGTCCAATGAAGCTGTTTTTATCTCAATATCAAATCATTTCTGGGTAACAGTTAAGTACCTTACTATGATCGTTTTTAATTAAAATTGTAAAAGAAATAAACAAAAATAGCTTTTTAGCTATTTAGCTTTTTTTAGCTTTTTGTCTGGGAGTGGTCAGAGTGGGGAGGGGAAAACTGAAAACTAGTTGTTATCGGCAGAGAGGTTTAGAACTCTTTCTTATTGCTCTATTAACTAATTTACCGCCAGGTGATTTCACCAAGCAGGCCAAAACAGGCGGTCTTTTACAGTATTATTCCAACCTCATAGTGTGAAAATACTGTATATATATATACAACACAGGAAAATCATGTTTTTAACTGCACTGGACCTTTAATAATAAAAACGCCACACTCAAACAGATGGATTCGTTCAAATGGCCCCTGACGCTCAGAGGAACCCGGATCGCCGGCTCGGTGGCAACAGCACACATGAAAAGAAACCTTGCTTTGCGGTGGAAACCAAACAGAAGGAGGTGTATACATATTGAATTGCGCCAGTGACGGCATGAGGCCATCAGTAGTGAAAAGAGGTTGGAGGGGGAAACATTAGCCCTCCTGTTGGACTTTGAAACATCTAGTCTTGACTTGTTGAATGGGGAAGCAGCAAAATAACACGAAAAATACTTGAATCTACCAATTAATACATTATTCATTCATTTGTGTATGAAAAGCAAACTTGCGGGCTGGTTGGGTGACAAATAACGGGTTTGGAAGATTGGTTGGCCAAGAAGTATGACATTTGCCTTTGTTTGTTTGTATTTCCGATTTGTGGAAATAGTAGTGTGCAAAGATAAGTCATTCTAATTGTGCAGCAGGCTTTCTCTGCTTGGTAGTCGGTGCAGTGTATTTGTGAAAGTTAATTATCTGATAGGATAGGCAGTGGCAGCCACGCTAACACAAAAATGCATTTGTTCATTCTGTTATCCACTATTTCATTAAATGGCAGCACAACTACAAATGGCCAATGGTTATCAGGCGAGGGCAGTGAGGTTTTGAAAAGAAATGGCGAAATGATAACACATACTTTAGTCATGCCAGTGTAACGGCATTGTAAGAAAACAAAAATTACCATACCCTATAGAAATGTGTTTCAAATGCATTTGTGCTTCATTCTAACCATAGGGAAACATTATGATAACATCAGATATACACTGGATGTACAAAACATTATGAATACCTTCCTAATATTGAGTTGCACCCTCTTTTGCCCTCAGAACAGCCTCAATTCGCCGAGGCATGGACTACAAGGTTTTGAAAGCGTTCAACAGGGATGCTGGCCTATGTTGACTCCAATTCTTCCTGCAGTTGTGTCAAGTTAGCTGAATGTCCTGTGGGTGGTGGACACACTCAAACCGGTGAGGATGGTAGCTACTACCATACCCTGTTCAAAGACGCTTCAATCTTTTGTCTTGCCTGTCATAGCTTTCACCTGGTCAGTCTATGTCATGGAAAGAACATGTCTTCCTAATGCTTTGTTACACTCTTTGTATATCATTTTTCCAATTTGACACAGAGCGGGGAAAAGTAATATGCTAGTAGGCCTCCAATGCTCTGATTACAATCCATATAACCAAAAGCTTTCACATAATTGTCTTTGCCCACAGCCGCAGAGTAGAAAAGCCTGACTCATATTTGCTTCCATAGGATCACAAATGGATTATGTCGAGAATCATTCCTGGGGATTTGCCATTGTGTACATAAACAGACAAAAATGTTATGGCCAACTGGTGCCAAGCCATTTCCAATGGATGCCAGTTGTCAAGCCATGACAAATGACACATTCCATACACACTGTATTTTCTCAGGCTTTTGCAGAAGACTAGCACATACCGTACTGAGCTGCGTATTACCCATACTGACCACATCTCTAGAGGGTAGACAAGAGGACTATATTAGTTGTCACAGAACTTCTGCAACGGGGAAATACAGAACTGGATGTGGGACGCTGTCATAGAACCCACACTACTCCCAAACCCTCGCCTTAACCTAACCTTGATAGAAACACACTACCGTTAATGAGTAATCCATTAACATACTTTCCACCTAAATGTCAACATTGGGAAAATAAAAATCCTTCAACTCTGTTCAAGCTACAGCCTACAGGTCTACTTCAAGCTATCTTGAAGTCATCTCAGTCTGCCCAAAAGCTTCAGTGACAACCCAACCAGTGGCACTGCGGCTCAGTTCTTCACTTCCCCCTAGGAGGCCCTATCCATTGCACTCTCTGTCACCAACCCACCAGTGTTGGTTCAGTCCAACTCCGATGGGTGCCGTGTGGGAGAAAACAAACCCCCACCGCCAACGGCCGCTCCGAGACCAAAGCGACCTTTTACAGCCCATTAATAATGGTGGTAGTAGAAGGCATTGAAAGAAAGAGAAAGAAAACATGTTGGTTCTTGTTGCTGTTTCAAACCGTTTTTTTTCTCCACACAGCAGAACACCTTCATAACGGCCTAACACACGATAGAGAAACAACAGGGGTAAGTAGCTTGTGGCCGTCCCATGTGGGTTCCATTAGGGACCGACAAAATCAGAAAGGAAACCAGCTAGAGGGGAGGGCCTCCCTAAAACCACTGTTTGGATGAACCTTGAAATTGGTGTCAGAAGTGGGATCCCCTTCGCAGAGGGTCAGCATACATTTGAGCCTCTCCCAACAAGAGCAGTCACACGTGCTGAGATATGAACAAATGCATCAAACACCATGGCACTTTTGTCGTTTACTTCATGGATAATGAATATGAAATTAAGATAGATAAACTGACATAGTGTGTGCAAAGCTGTCATCAAGGTAAAGGGTGGCTACTTTGAAGAATCTCAAATCTAAAATATTTCTGATTTGTTTAACACTTTTTTGGTTACTACATGATTCCATATGTGTTATTTCATAGTTTTGATGTCTTCACTATTATTCTACAATGTAGAGAATAGTAAAAAGAAAGACAAACTTTTGACTGGTACTGTATGTCTTGCAGGGATTCATGATAATGTATGATGCCCAGTGCAGATATTCACAATATGCCAACAGTAAAGTGTGACCGTTATGGAAAATCAAATATGAATGAAAATGTACTCCACATGCTAGCTTCGCACAAAGCTAAGGACAGCTTCAAGGAGGCCCTAACAAGAAGACTGATGAATCCTCAGGCGATAGGTCCTGTTATCTTAATCCTTCATCAGTAGAGACATTGACCTTTAATGACTGAAAATTAAAAAAGAAGCAAGTTAATACACTAATGCGTATTCATTTGTGCAGGAAATTGTCCAGATTCTTAACTTCCTTTGATTTCATCAAAAACACTCAACCCCAAACGAGGAGGTCAACGGTTTGGAGATTAACATAATTTTGACTGTGAAAATATAGTCTCTCGGATGCTAATATGAATGCCGTTTACAGTGAAGAAACTACACTGAGAATATACAGTATGTGATGGCTTGATATCTTACATTCGACAGAATTAGATTTTTTTGTCTGACATGTGTAACTATAAAGTTCTCAAGATGGTGTGTTATATTGATGAAGACGCTGTTTTCATTAGCCATGCTCGATTTGAAATGTATTTACATTTCCAGATGAATCAACAACAAAACAGCATTCGTTGTACACCATAACAATGTAGCGAGTTGCTTTGAAGCCTAATTGTGCACCAAAAAGTACACAGTTCATTGTGTGTGTGTTTCTGTAGCCGTGACTTAGTCTTCAATGGTAAACAAATGAAAGTGGAGGGTGGAGAGTGCTGGAACTAGGATGTGAGCAGCGCAATGTGACCACAAAGAGCAAAACAAGGACACTCCGGGGACCTCATTAAATTAATACGGAGGAATTAAGAGCTTCAGATCACTTTAAAGACTGTCTTTTTTTAATTGTGTGTGCTGGCCTAACTGATGGAGCGGGAGATGGAGAGAGAGAGAGAGAGAGAGAGAGAGAGAGAGAGAGAGAGAGAGAGAGAGAGAGAGAGAGAGAGAGAGAGAGAGAGAGAGAGAGAGAGAGAGAGAGAGTGAGTATGTGTGGGTCTGTCTGTGTGGGTCTTTTGTTGTTACCACCATGTTGTTACTATTGTTACCACTGAATTTGTCAGCGATCATCAAATGTGTGTGTGTGTTGAGAAGCTGCTTAAGTACCAGCCCCTCGTGGCACGCTTGGACAGCCTCGGCTGTACAGTAGGTGCAAGCTGGTGGCACTGATACTTGGCAGCCTCCAGATTGAGGGCCTGACAAATACCAGGGCAAAGCAATTGGCTAGGTATTGCTCTGTTTCAGCTGTCGTGGGTAGCCTAGCTGTTTGGAGAAGGGAGGTGCTTTCTGTACCCTTGAGTGCCATGCATACAGGCCGCTTTGAAACGTTTGGATCCTTTTTTTGTACATTTGATTGATGGATTCATATAAAGAATTTAAAATGTGTGTGTGTGTGTGTGTGCCTGTGTATTCGCCAAATCCCTTGGGGACAGAATGTCTGTTTTGTGAGGTCTACAGAGCTTACAAACCAAATCCAAAACGTTCCAATTTACTGTACTTGTGTATCTTTTGTAGTCCAATCAAAATGCAATACATAGCAGGCTATTGTCAGTAACATGTCACTAAATTGTTTTGGTGTTCAACCAAGTGAGCCCGCCAGGAAAATAGGACGTTGGATCACCCTGCTTGGCTCTCAACCACACTAAAGAGCTGTCAAAACACAGTAAGCCAAGACACAGTGCAGATGATGATGATGATGATGATGATGATGATGATGATGTGGAACAGTGAAGTCTGATCCTGAGTGTGAGAACAATAACTATCACAGCAGTGGATGACATGTACCCAACTGCCAGAAAACAAGAGGGAGTCCGATATTTCCAGTACCTCCAAAGGCTTCTTTTAAGGCCATTGGGTTAGTGCACTGAGGTGATATGTACCAATGTAAAAGATTGCAGTAAGTTTTACCTCAGAGGTTCCCCATAACAGTACCTTTATTTCTGGCCGGGTTTGTATCAGAGTTTTAACTGGCTGTTGTATTAACATTCCCAGGTGGTTCCCTGTTTGAGTTACAGTTGTGTATTTAGGGAAGGTGACTTTTTGAGCGGTGCCTCTCTACAGCAGTAGCCTGTTAGTCTGTTAAAGACTAGGTGAAGTGGCCTTTGGACTGCTGGAGTATGTTACAATAGTCTCTTTAGGCCTGGCCTCCCCTCACTGGACCACAGTTGACAGAGCAGGAGGGTAAACAAATGCGGCGGCCTCGAGTACAAACATTTACACACATTAATGGGCTCTGGATCAACTTGGGAGAGTGAGAGAGAGACCAAGAGAGAGAGAGAGAGAGAGAGAGAGAGAGAGAGAGAGAGAGAGAGAGAGAGAGAGTATGCATGTGTGTGTGAAATCACATTTGTATGTGCATTTAAATGTGAATGAATCATATGAACTCCTTTGTGTTTGTACCTGCGAAAGTGTGTTTCCTGTGTGTTTGTGTCAACATGTTTAAATTGGCACATTGAGGAAATCTTCAAATCAAATAAAATGTTATTGGTCACATACACATGGTTAGAAGATGTTTATGCCAGTGTAGAGAAATTCTTGTGCTTCTAGTTCCGACAGTGCAGTAATATCTAACAAGTCATCAAACAAATTCACAATGATATACACACAAATGTAAAGGGATGAATAAGAATATGTACATATAAATATATGGATGAGCGATGGCTGTGCGGCATTGGCAAGATGCAGTAGATGGTATAGAATACAGTATATACATATGAGATGAGTAATGTAGGAAATGTAAACATTATTAAAGTGGCATTATTTAAAGTGAGTAGTGATACCTTTATTAAAACCATTTATAAAATGTATTAAAGTGGCCAAAGACTTGAGTCTGTATGTTGGCAGCAGCCACTCTATGTTAGTGATGGCTGTTTAACAGTCTGATGGCCTTGAGATAGAAGCTGTTTTTCAGTCTCTCGGTCCCAGCTTTGATGTCTGTAGACCCTGCCACATACGTCTCATGTTTGAGCTGTTGAATTGCGACACTACTTTGTCTCTATACTGACGCTTTGCTTGTTTGGTTGCCTTGTGGAGGGAATAGCTACATTGTTTGTATTCGGTCATGTTTCCAGTCGCCTTGCCATGATTAAAAGCGGTGGTTCGCGCTTTCAGTTTTGCGCGAATGCTGCCATCAACCCACGGTTTCTGGTTAGGGAAGGTTTTAATAGTCACAGTGGGTACAACATCACCGATGCACTTGCTAATAAACTCGCTCACCGAGTCAGCGTATACGTCAATGTTGTTGTCTGAGGCTACCCGGAACATATCCCAGTCCACGTGATAGAAGCAATCTTGAAGTGTGGAATCAGACCAGCGTTGGATAGACCTGAGCACGGGCGTTTCCTGTTTTAGTTTCTGTCTATAGGCTGGGAGCAATACAATGGAGTCATGGTCAGATTTGCCGAAGGGAAGGCGGGGGAGGACTTTGTATGTATCGCGGAAGTTAGAGTAGCAATGGTCCAGAATGCTACCAGCTTGTGTCGCGCATTCGATATGCTGATAGAATTTATGAAGCCTTGTTCTCAGATTAGCTTTATTAAAATCCCCACCTACAATAAATGCAGCCCCAGGATATATGGTTTCCAGTTTACATAGAGTCCAGTGAAGTTCTTTCAGGTCCGGTATCTGCTTGGGGTCGGGGGGTATACTTGGCTGTGACAACAATCGAAAATAATTCTCTTGGTTGATAATGCAGTCGGCATTTGAAGGAGTTCTAGGTCAGGTGAACAAAAGTTATTGAGTTCCTGTATGTTGTTATGATTACACCATGAGTCGTTAATCATAAGGCATACACCCCCGCCCTTCTTCTTACCAGAGAGATGTTTGTTTCTGTCGGCGCGATGCGTGAAGAAACAGGTTGGCTGTACTCACTCTGACAACATTTCCCGAGTGAGCCATGTTTCTGTGAAACAGAGAATGTTACAATCTCTGATGTCTCTCTGGAAGGCAACTCGTGCCCTAATTTCGTCCATCTTGTTGTTTAGAGATTGGACATTGGCGAGTAATATGCTCTGAAGCGGTGGATGGTGTGCTCGCCTTCTAAGTCTGACCAGTAGGCCGCTCCGGTAGCCTCTCCTGCGGTGACAGCGTTGTTTTGGGTCGGCCTCTGGGATAAGATCCCATGTCCAGGGTGGAGGTCCGAACAAGGGATCCGCTTCGAGAAAGTCGTATTCCTGGTCGTAATGTTGGTAAGTTTCGGCTGTATGTAATAACACTTGCAATTTTCTGGGCTAACAATGTAAAAGATAATACATAAAAAAAACAAATTACTGCATAGTTTCCTAAGGACCTGAAGCGAGGCGACCATCCCTGTCGGAGCCATTTTCAAGATATAGTATAAAATTACACTGGCTTGGGGATACTGCACTGTTTCTGTAATGAAATACAGACAATTTTGTAATTTCATTAGACATGCAAAAACCTCTAAGCTTTGTGCAGTATCCCATTTTTCTATAATAATTTTTACCATTTCAAAACTAGAGCATTCAAGACAAACTCTTAGCTGGAGTTAACCCTCCAGCTATTGTCTTTATTCTACACAGGGAGTGGTGATGTCACGTTGGTAAAAAGGATTTTGGGAGACAGACGCAGACGGGCCAGTTTCTGCTGCCAAAGTTGCGGCGGCGTCAGATGGACCAGTACCAGTGGCGTCGGACGGCCCTGTTGTGGCAGTGTCGGACGACCCAGTTGCAGCTGCCTAAGTTGCGGCGGTGCCGGACGGACCAGTCGCAGCGTCGTCGGATGGGCCATTCCCGCTGTCTCCCTCAATGGTAAATTATTCTGTCACATTGCTATGAATGATTCGGGAGACAGGTGCAGGAATGCATAATATTTTTTTTTATTAAGCCCAAATCACGGCGTGCCGTGTAAAGGCACGGGGACGAAGACCAAACACACACGTAGCAAAACACAGGGTAGAAACCCAAAACAAAAGAGCGAGGAGTACCTTGAATATATAACACAAGTGCACAATGATTAACACACGGGACGAGACCCGTAATCATCTGCGCAATCCACAAGGGCACGAAAGCCCAAAACACACAGCACAGGTACTCACACGCACCAACGGACATTGTAACAATAATCGACCAGACCATGGAAACCAAAGGGCACATATATACATATACTAATCAGTGGGAATTGGGGACAGGTGTGCGTGATGAAAGTTCCGGAGGGATCCGTGACAGGTGAAAATACAAAAACAGTCCCTCCAGGATTTCCCAGGATTTTTTTGTGATATTTGTGGGCAAAAATGTTGATTTAGATTTTTAATTTTTTTATTTTGCATGATTTTGTCCAATTTATCACGGGAATGTGCTAACGAGGGAAACGTTTGTTGACATGTGGCTTGATTGAACCATATATTGAGGTAAATGTGCAGTGATTGGTTGAAATTGCGAGCCCTCTTGTTGTACTGCGATTATTGGTCAGTTTTATGCAATAACATTGCGATGACTTGACTGTTTTATGCGTAAATAGTGCTATTATTGCTCAAATTTGAAAGCCCACATAATATGCAGGATATTGTTGATTTTGCACAGAATGTTTTGGTCGCAGAATCTTGGGAGGGACTGGAAAAAGAGAGATAAAAAACACCCACAGACCTTAATGAAAAGCCAATGCTATTTAATTAAATGCCACAAGGTATACTGATGCTCTAAAGCTTGGCAAGCCCAGGCTCCATTCTACACTAACAGGCAGAAAGGTTAAATACTCGGCAGTCACATTGACTCAGCATTACTGTTTGTTAGCTTCATGAATATTCTAGGGAAAGCCAGTTCACTTAGTGCGTGAAGTGAGTTGTAAAGTGAGTGTGATTTCTCTACTTTAAAGCGGTTGGACTCAGAGAAAGCTAATTTGCCACACCGAGCTGAACCCATAACGTCAACCAGTGTGATTTGAACACCATACGCTTGATGGAATACTTAGCTGTTGTAATGGTACCATTTGCAGCAAGTCGGGGCTTTATTCCATTCCCTCTCTTCTGCTCAACATTTCACTTGGTAACATCATCCATAACCTCTAAAAACTACTGTGGCCTCCACCATTGCAAATTGAAGTATCCAACAATGCTTCTAAGATTTGGTTCAATGCACGAAAGCCTTGGCCATGAGGAGAGGAGCAATTAGAGAGAAAATAAATCTCTTTTAATATGTTTCCAAGCGGAAAGAAAAATGGCCGCTCATTGTGAGTGTTGGAGGGGGTCAGTGAAGATGCCACCGTGGCACAAGTTTCCACCCAGTGACACTGGGATGTGGGCATCACCCCATCGTGGCTCCTCATTACATCACACACGGGCACGGTTGGCGTCATCGACACAATGTGACACCTGTCATGGAGGCCACTGGCTTGTTCAGATGAATTCAACCACATCCAATTACTACTGGTCTAATTGGGATAGGATTGGGGTACACACAACTAAGATGACTGTAGTTCAATTGGAGTACAGAGGTCGCTTTACCTGGCTATCAGCTTAACATGAGGCAGACTTCAAAATGGCTACCATTATACCAGTGAAACAAGTGTTTGGTGTGACAACTGGTAATATAATGTTGGCAGTTTGTCATGTCAACATTTCCTTGACACATTGCCCACGGTATGTTTGCAGTATGACTATGTGTGTTTCTGGGCAGTCATTTTTATTTTCTAGCAGCACATGAGGTGTGGAGTCTCATTAATCATTCCACCTGTGCCATGGCATTGTCAGAATCCATTCAGCTCCTCTTACTATAAAAAGAGGGGTGGGTTGGAACCCGTCGCTAAAAAACGATTTCCTTCCCTGGCCCTTCCGGACTGAATTTGTCACAAGGAGCCGAGTTCAGAAGGAATTGGCTTCCATTACGTGCCCATCCTCATTTTTTCCTGTGTCTGTGTGCTTTGCCGCTTTCTTTTTTTGTCTAGCCTACAGTCCTCCCAGCTATGCCGGTGCCATTTATCACGTTGCCATCTCGACAGTGCCTGCCTCCCTTTTTGCTGGAAGCCATTAGAGCATCTCTGCATCACGGTGGCCAGATTGCATTTCGGCCAAGTTCCGACATTTATCATATTTTGTCCCCAACTTTTTATCTTCACCTGCCCTGTGTGTGAAGCAGTCCCTATCAGCTGCTGGCCTATGTAATGAAACACTGGGAGGTAAGCTGGGGTAAATAACCTAATTAAACGAGCTGAAAACAGGGACAAAGGAAGGAGAAAAATACACAAAAGGATGGTGATGGGTCCTCAAATGCCAGGGGAGGGACATGCTCACAGATGGGCTGAGGCAGAAGTCGAGGTGGTGGTATGGCACTCTGCCCATTCCGCCTCGTCCCAATCCCTGTATTTATTGTAGGCTAAGTGACGCTAGTGGAGGACCCTGAGAACGGTTCTCTTTGGTTTATTTCAATGATGTAACGAAAGTCTTTCTCATCAGAGGAAAACCAGGGCTTCTGAATTCTGGCCCCTTGTTTCCTGTTTTGGGGTACAAATCTGCCTCTCCAATAACGGTTGGAGCACAAGCCATGACTTATCTCTCTCTCTCTCTCCAACTTTGATGATTCTCGTTAGGGCTGAAAATGAAGAATGCCCGGCGTCATAATTATCGGCGTTGTGGCACTTAACAGTATTGAGTCGATGCAGCGAAAATGTCAGAGGGCATTAGAGGCCGATTATTTATCCATATCAAGCTGGGGAAGGACAATCTAATTATCACCTGATCGATATTCCTGGATCGGGTACAGATTTTGTGCAGTGACCACTAGATGAATTTGCTTTGTGAGTAACATTCAGAAAAGGTCAGATGCTGTAACAATGACCTGTCTACTTCAGTCTGGAGAGTTTCTTCATCCTACCTTGACTGGAAATTGTGTTCATTTTGTTAGCAGCATTAGGGTAGCCTGTTATAGCAAACTTCTAAAAATACCACTGTGAAGCAAGAGAGGAAGTATGGCTAAAACCTTTTTTGTGTCTGCTGTTATTGTTGGTGGGACTTTAAGATGTCCTGTAGTGTGGAAGTAGCACGGTCTCCGTCTGCCTTCGATTTCTGCTTGCAGCCTGTCTATGTCCCCTGTATATTTTTTCTATAACAGGAAGTTCTCCCGATCCTCTTACAGAGGCATGCCGTCAAAACCAATAATATGTCTCCTTTGGCTTACTGTACGTTTATATCTACCGTAAGCTAATGCTACGTTCCAAAATGCTCAATAAACGGATGCTTTGTCGCACAGTTATAATGCAAGGTAATGGCCTTTACAAACCAAGACAGACTGAATCCTTGAGACAAATGTAAACACTGCCATGAATTGTCCTCGTCCTGGTTTAGGATTTTCTTGTCATAGAATCTAAGACAGAGGCAACGTTTTCTGCATTTAAGTCTGCATTTTACCTCACAGCAACATGGATCATCGCTGCACCGCTGTTGGACACAGCCCAGCTCAAGTTCGGTCGGCCATGTCTTTTAGTGAACGACCAAAAAATTGAATGAATACCGAGTAAATTCCATTGTGTATTTCAAAGACACGTCAAAACAAAGCGGCCAGGCCCCCTTAAGATGACTGTATCCTTCAGCGCTTCTGTTTCGCTTTTTTGATAGTTATTTATTGTCTTTGAGATGAGAAGAAAAGCTATTCTTTCCATTTTTTTATGCCTTCTGTCTTTCTCTTTGACTTTCTCAGAGGCGGAACACACATCCTCTTTGGGTATTGCTACCCAGTGGATTTGACGACTGACAGGTTGTCTTGGCCTAGTTTTTTCCCTCTCCCTCTCTCTTTTCCACTGGATCAGAGTATTAGTCTTAATCCCAGGGTTCACTGTCACATGCTTGTAATTCCGCAAAGCCATTAGAGGGCTATCCAACAGCACCAAACACCAAAACTCACAGCTCACACTTCTGTTGAACACAGGTCAAACACACACACGGTCACACACACACAGTGAGAGACCCTCCACTGTAACATTTCATTTACTGAAATGTTCCATCATTACAACTTCATCCCTGTTGGTAATGGGGATAAAAATATCCTGAACACCAATTACATGGTGCAGCAAGTCAATGGGGGATTTATTTTCCTTGACCATTAGGTTGACAAACTCAATTTTGAGAACTGTTCTAATCACTCTGCCTATTGCAGATGGTGTTTTATTTAATTCCACAATTGAGAAGGATACAATGGCTCTGGGGGTTTTAATGTTGTGGAGCTCTTATATCATCAACCAGTAAGTTTATACTCATCACCACTTAGCACCAATCAGATCCTTTCCATTTATCTGTCACCACTTACAAATACAAAAAGCCATACATGCTGTTTGTTTGGAGCGATAGAGCATTACTTATCTCACAGGTTCCTCAATATTCCACCATACAATTGGTTGTTTAGCTTGTGTCCCTCAGTATCCCTCTGTTCCATTGGTTAGTCAGCAACAGTACCACATACGCATGCAAGTCGCAACAGGTGTAATTAAATTAAAAATACAATTGTAATCGCATAAAGGTTTTCCTCCCTCACAGACAGGTAAAGCGACCAAGAGATATTTGAGATGAGACAGAAGATTAATTTGCAATTGACCTTCAATTCAGGGGTGGCGTCATTTTCTTAATCTGTTTATCTTCAGAACTCATATCCAAACCTAGAGGCCCGTGAGATTAGGTTGGCACGGTGATCTTTAGCGAAATGTATTAACGTTGAGAACCTGTCAAGACCAAATTATGCCCTAGTTAAAACTAATAATAAAACAAATACTTCTTGTTGTTACTTTTCGTGCAAATTATTCCCTCAGCAAATATCATTTGACATTCCGCATGTATCAATAATGCGACCAAGCACCCAGGTCTACAGTAAAGCATGCTCAGGTAACTGATTCAATAGGAATCACTAGATCTTTATTTTCAAAGATGGAAAGGTAAAAGCAATCTTAGCAGATGTGGTTTTGTCTGTCACACTTCATTCTCTCTGCATAATGTTCTACCTCTTTCTCTAAGAGTCCCATAATGCTCTCTGGTACACTCTCTCATACTCCCCACCCTCACCCTTTCTCAATTTTGAACCTCTTTGCATCTCTCTGCCCCTCCCTCCCTCTCTACCCACGTCTTTTCTCCCTCTCTGGCTGTCATGACGATTGGAGAGAGGCAGCCTGCCTGCCTGTCCTCCGGGCGGCTCAGGGGCTGACGGCTGATGGGCAGGTAATCTGATTCATTCAGCATCCCTCTCTCTAGCGGCTTAGGGAGCTGCATGCCTCTGCCTCAGCCTGCCACAGCTGCTGCTCTCAGGGTATTCTCCCGTCCATTAACATACATTACATAGACGGCTAGATCACACAGGGCCATGCAGGCCTGTACCTGTGGCCCTCGTGAGTCGTTTTACAGTGTTTAATCTGGTGAAAGAGCCCCTGGACACATGGGTGGTATGACCCCGTTGTGGCCTGTTGAGCGTCACTCTACGTGCGACAGGCCACATGGTGGAAGAAGAATTGACTTAGGGTTGGATAGGTTCTTGTTTTGACATGTTTATGTAGGAAATCGGTATGTCCTTTGGTTGCAGTAGGGGACGTAGTAGTGCTGCCTTAACTGACATCTGTATGTTTGTGTGTGTGCGCCTGTGAGCTGTATATGTCATGTGTATGGGAATGAATGTGTGCATGTGCCTGTGTATATGTCTGTGACAGTATTTGTGCATTATGTGTGGGTGTGTGTACAGCTGCATGTGCATGATTACATATGTAGGTGTGCATGCTAGGCGTAGTGGATCGGTCCAGATCGGGCTCTCAGAGTACCCTGTATCTCAGTGTAGGGGTGAAGGTGCTTTGCGGTATTCGAGGTCTCCCATGCTGTCTTCTACAATCCGCAGTTCAGCCCATCAATCAAATGTCCAGGGCATCTCTCTAACCAGCTATCTATAACCACCAAACCACAGCTCTCTCAATGGCTTAGAGGGGAAATCACCACACTCACACTGGGGCCCTGTTTAACCGGGCTCTCCGTTGGCTCCTCGTTCCCCCGCTAAGAGCTAACCGCTAAATGCGTTCCCGATCCTTATTCCACTCCTGCTGGCAAACCGTCGTAATTCCACACGCGAACACCGTCGCAGCATCGCCGCGTGGCTTTAATGGCAAAACTGCAGCTTATCCTTCCCCAGACGCCTCCGCCTAAAAAATCTAGGAATAAACGGCGAGCAAGCCAATTAAAGGGCTCTGTCATAATGAGACGCAACAGATCATGCGGTGTGAAATTACTGTCTTCTCTCGCGCGGGCAGAGAAAGAGGAAAAAGAGAGAGAGAGAGAGAGGATCGCAGAGAGCTCTGATTATGTGTTTTTTCATCCCTCCCGCTCTCCAAGGGGACGGAAAGAGAGACTGGGAAAATCTTATTTGAAATGTGTACTTAAAGATCTGTGTAGACACAAATCCTGACATTATGTGCTCTGTTTGACAGCTGCCCTCCCATATGTATGGAGTAGCATCCCAACACAACATAGAGAAAGCAAGAGAGAGAGAGAGGAGATGAACTCTCCTGCATTGTAGTCACCCAACCCCTGTCCTACACTAATTAGCTACACTTAATATTCAATATTCATATTGAATATGAGTGATGGTGAGGAGTGGACAATTAATTTGGAGAGAGGATGATGAATGAAACAGATGTCAAACCCAAGAGGATGGGCCTGGAACGTTCAGGGGATGGGGCGGTCCTGGTGAGGCTTTGATGGATGCCGTATAAATATCTCATCAGTGGTGTGTTTGTGCGTGTGTGGGTGTGGGTGTGTGTGTTCTGTGGGTGTTTCTGTGAGAGAATGGGCATGTGTGTGAGTCAGAGTGGTCCCTCTCTGTATGTCTGCGAGAGAACCTGTGCGCTTGTGCATGTGTTTAGGGGGAGCAGTTGAAACTGGGCAGCTCCCCCACTAATGGAAAAGGGTTGTTTTGTGTGTGTGTGTATGTGTCTGTGTTTGTGTTGACATGTCGATATTCTGCAGTGGCGGTCGGATGGGTACTTAGTGCACTGCACCATTAGAATCAAGGCCTTGGCTCAGTTTCAAGTGGAAATGCCTTTACATCGGACCATAGCGTGAGTTTATTTTCACCTCACATTGGAATCTTTCCCTCTCATTAACTGTAACATAAACTACATTAAAGCCTTGTGTCAGTCCCCAAACAGCAACATACGTATACGTCAAAGCTGCCAAAAGGGTTTGAACTACGCTGTTTTTGAGGCAGAGTGAGTGAGTGAGTTAACGGGAGAGAAAGAAAGAGAGAGAGATAAAGAGAATGGGAGAGAGTGAAAGAAAGGTGGTAAAAGAGACGACATGGAAAGAGAGATAATGTATGAAATAGAGCACTCACTATCACGTATGCTAAACTATTCGGACAACGAGAGGCCAGCGGGGATGTTAGCCCTATAGATTTCCGATCAAAGTTGGGAGGATTGGAGTGAAACATGTCAAAAAGGTATAGGCTTTGTGGACTGGGAACACAGATAGCCCCGGAGCACTTCGCTGAGACGAAGGCTTCACACCATTAACCACTCTGCAGCCCCAAGGTACTCCCTTCCCAACACGTAAATGTGCTGTACTGGGATCAGTGAAATGTGCCTCCCCCAGAGTGAGACCAAAGAACAGGCTCCAGGCCAAGGTACTCCCTTCCCAACACGTAAATGTGCTGTACTGGGATCAGTGAAATGTGCCTCCCCCAGAGTGAGACCAAAGAACAGGCTCCAGGCCAAGTGTCCTAACACAGTGGTATGGAGAGAGAATGACACGTGTGAAGGTACTATCTATCAGATTTGGACACGGACACACTAAAGTACATACAAACTGTATACTCATGTGAACACACACACACACACATTCACTTCCCCCCCACACACAGCTTCAAGAATGTAAGGGCTTTTACGAGTTTCAGACACTGTAAGGACCTACTCAGACAAGGCCATGTATCCAGTCATAGGCAGAGGGGCCTTTGGTATTTCAAGGGGAGGCATTGGGCCCTGATACAATCTGGTTTCGTCTTGCTCTTCCAAATGTATCTTTTTATTTTTGCTATGTTTTCTTCACAAATATATCAAAATGCAGCACCCATAACTGTCTATGTGCCTGCATCTGATATGCATACCTTGGTTAATACATTTATTATTAAATATCGTTAATAAGGTTGCTAAAATGAGACACGTTCGGCTCGGGAGGATATCTGCTAAACCATTCTGATCCGGGGCCTCTTAATAGGAGGTGAGGTTGTCGTCATGCATCTGACTAATTAGCCCAGCGTAGGTTATTAAGCCCCTAATTGATTGGATGTGATGCCTCTTCAACCAAACTGGCCAGGGGGAAAAACACTTTTTTGCAGCTCCTCCACTCCCCCACTCCTGCAGCTCCAAGTGAAGGGTTGGGATTCCTAACATCTCAACTGACATTCCAATGCCATCATGTCTTGAATGTACCATACAAGCAGGTCGGGCATACAGAACATTACGAACCACCACATAAAACAATACGTGTTAAGACTTCTTATCCAAAAAGAGAAAAGTCTACTAGAAACAGAATACCCCCTCCTCCTTCATCTCTCCAATTCCTAACTGGCCATCTGTGTTCTAAAGCAGTTTAAATGACCACCTTGGGAGTTTGCTACCGCTGGACAACTACCGTACCTCAGGGGGCTGGCCTCAGTGAACCTCAACATAACCTCAACAACATAACTGACACTGACCTGGAGGGAAAGGAAAGTGAATGTCACCGGCATGATGTGTGCCATAAATACCGTCTGCTTTCCATACCGAAACATAGTCTGGCTCAGCCTCAGGCCTGTTTCATTTAGTTAGGAGCATTAGGCCTAAGTGACGCTATGTTTCTGGTACAAACATGTTGAAATAAGTTTTTCCCCCACTGAAGGTCCAATAGCCACGAATCGCCACCGTAATGTACTAACATTGATCATCCACATTAGAAAAGCACAAAACAGTACACTTTACTCTGTAACAGGCATAATTATTTAACGGTAAAGCACATCCATTCAAGCTAGTGACCAAATCCAATAATCCCAAAGGCTCTATCTATTAATTGCACAGTCACTCTAGTGACGTCGCGCAACATCTGCATTGTTACAGGGTGCACTGGCATACGGAGGGGTTATCCACTTTAGCATATGCCAGCATGCTAAACGCTGTGCCAAGCGTAAGCCAGGCATACGCAGAACAGCTGGCATTGTGTTCGGCTCACCGGCTGATCCCGGCATCAAAGGCATACTAGAGGGTTCTGTGTGAAACCTGGCCATTTGTCCACTCTTACTGGGAGCATCCAGTTCAAATCAGGCTTTACATTCCATCTTTGACAGACAGACATGCCAAAACCTGAGGTAAAATCTGTCCAAATTCATTTCAATTTAGGTTAGAATTGGGTATGTATTTTGAATGGGAAAGCACAATCCATTTGTATTGTGAAGAGACTTGGTCAGTTGTCAGTCAAGAGGGCGCACCATAACCATTTGGCTATTTGGTTTTGTGTTGAAGAGGTTTTGTTCTGTCAATACCTTTTCTCTTGGATTTGAATGCTCAGAGTGGCTAAATTGCCCCTCCATTATCAAGTCAATGTCTCTTGGAGACGTAAGTGCACTTAAAAATAGCATTAGCGCCCGAGGCTAGCCCTTAATTACGGTATGTGCATCTGAGCATGCACAATGCCTCCGTATTATAAGAAAAAGTTCCCTTTCTTAGCCTTTCTATGTGTATGTGAGGGTCAAGGAGCTTTGGGAATCGGACTAACCTTTGTATGGTACTCTGACCTTAAGTGGATGGCCAAATTACAGCATTCCATAGCTAGGCTAACAGCATCAAAAACCGGACTACCAGGTGGGTTTCTACAAGACAAACCAGCATTCCCAGCGTAAATGGTCAATGCACATGGAGTCCTATGGAGTAATTACATTATAAAGTAACGACAAGATCGTGAAGCACAGAGTTTGTAGAGTACAGTACTTCTACTGGAGAAAATTATGATTACTGCTTATTCATTTATGACAGTGAAGCCCTGGTAGCGGATAGCTTCTCCAAAGGCCACGATAACATTGGGCTTAATTACGTTCCCATTGTCTTGTGATCTGATTACGTGCGACTGAACCACAGGTTTGTAATTAAACACAGTTGTTGAGGAGGGTTGTGTAGCCTTTGGTGTTTTCTAACTCATATTTGTGCTGTGAACATGGCCACATGGTCAGAGTGGAATGGACTCAATTTAAATCGAATTACCATGCAGGCAAATTAAGCAGTGGAATTTAATTTGAACTGTTGTAAAAATGCTAATTTCAGAACAGCCTGGAAGCCCATATGCAAATACAACACTATTTTACAATAATTCATATTAGGGGAGGCAAGCATAAAACACACAATTTACAACCCACCTGACATCTGGGAATACAGTATCATTAGCCCTAAGTCTAGCTAGGAGGTGCGGCTCTGTGTGCTCAAATGAGCCTGTGTTTTATGTGTGTGTGTGCGTGTGTGTGTGTGGACTTGTTTAACTATACTTGTGGGAACTAGAAGTCCCCACAAGAATAGTAAACAAATGTTTTTTTGGACCAACTGTGGACATTCTGTTAGTCCCCACAAGGTCAAATGCTATTTCTAGGGGATTTAGGGTTAATGTTAGAATTCGTGTTAGGGTTAGAATTAGGTTCACTCATTGTATTCTCATCCAAGATGGCGTAGCAGTTAGACGTGTATTTGTCTTGTCCCGTCCTGTCCTGTGTAAATATCGTCTTTATAATATTTTTATATATTTTCTTCACATATCTTTTTATATGTGCTCTCTAAAATCCAACTTCAAAACACTCTCCTGCAACCTGCCTCACCCAATGTGGTGCGGATCTGTGGTTTTTTGTTGTTGTTTTTTTCCGAATCTGGTCAAATAACAACTAGCTAACGTTAGTATTTAGCTTACTATTGCTAGCGGGCATCAGCTAACCTTCAGCTCGGAAAAGCTCTCGCCCCTCGTATAACACGACTAAACCTGAGCTTACCGGACCTATTTTTATTTATTTTTTCCTCCATATCCCGGATCCCTACCGCAAGTTGGACATTTTTCAACTGGATCTTGCAGCTAGCTAGCTGCTACCTGAGTGCCATCGGCTAACGCCGGTCTCATAGCAATACACCAATTAGCCTGAAGCTAGCCCTTCTCCCGGCTGACTGAGGAGTTTCAGCACGCTGCTGGGCTACAACTCCTATCCGGACCCGCTTCTACTGCCGGTGTGGAGACCTACCGGGCCTTCTCAAGTGGACTGCCGACGTTATCTGCCCGAGGGAGATATTTCAACCGGCCCTCCGCGGCGTCACCTGAACGCCCATCAGCTAACTGCGGCCTGCTAACGCCTCGCTGTCCAGAGCATATCGGCTGCTAGCTAATTCAGGTCCATCGGACAATTCCTTGTGCCACTATACCTAGTTGTGCCAACTGGCCTGGTCCCCTTCACCACACGAAACCCCATCACAACTGGTCTACTGACGGAAACGCGTGAGGAGGCTATAAACAGACTTCCTCCGTCTTTGTTAGCCGGCCTGCTAGACGCGTTGCTAGCTTGTTACCCCGGCTAGCTGTCTGAATCGCCTTGTCCCCAACCAGCCTCACTACTAACTTGACCCTTATGTTCACTAGGCTAAGCATGCCTCTCCTCATTGTCAATATGCCTTGTCCATTGCTGTTCTGGTTAGTGTTTATTGCCTTATTTCACAGTAGAGCCTCTAGCCCTGCTCAATATGCCTTATCCAACCCTTTAGTTCCACCTCCCACACATGCGATGACATCACCTGGTTTAAATCTTTCTAGAGACATTATCTCTTTCATCACCACTCAATGCCTAGGTTTACCTCCACTGTATTCACGTCCTACCATACCATTGTCTGTACATTATGCCTTTAATCTATTTTATCACCCCCTGAAACCTGTTATTTTTACTCTCTGTTCCGAACGTCCTAGACGACCAGTCATTATAGCCTTTAGCCGTATCCTTATCTTACTCCTCCTCTGTTCCTCTGGTGATATAGAGGTTAATCCAGGCCCTGCAGTGCCTAGCTCCACTCCTATTCCACAGGCCCTCTCATTTGTTGACTTCTGCAACCGTAAAAGCCTTGGTTTCATGCATGTCAACATTAGAAGCCTCCTCCTAAGTTTGTTTTATTCACTGCCCTAGCACACTCTGCCAACCCGGATGTCCTAGCCGTGTCTGAATCCTGGCTTAGGAAGACCACCAGTAACACTGAAATTTCCATCCCTAACTATAACATCTTCAGACAAGATAGAACGGCCAAAGGCGGCGTTGCTATCTATTGCAGAGATAGCCTGCAGAGTTCTGTCTTGCTTTCCAGGTCTGTACCCAAACAATTTGAACTTTTACTTTTAAAAATCTGCCTTTCTAGAAACAAGTCTCTCATTGTTGCCGCTTGCTATAGACCACCCTCTGCCCCCAGCTGTGCTCTGGACACCATATGTGAACTGATTGCCCCCCATCTATCTTCAGAGTTCGTGCTGCTAGGTGACCTAAATTGGGACATGCTTAACACCCGGCCATCCTACAATCTAAGCTTGATGCCCTCAACCTCACACAAATCATATTTGAACCTACTAGGTACAATCCCAAAGCCGTAAACACGGGAACCCTCATAGATGTAATCCTAACTAACTTGCCCTCCAAATACACCCCTGCTGTTTTCAACCAAGATCTCAGTGATCACTGCCTCATTGCCTGCATCCGTAATGGGTTTGCAGTCAAACGATCTCCTCTCATTACTGTTAAACGTTCCTAAAACACTTCAGCGAGCAGGCCTTTCTAATTGACCTGGCCAGGGTATCCTGGAAGGATATTGACCTCATCCCGTCAGTAGAGGATGCCTGGTTATTCTTTAAAAGTGCCTTCCTCACCATCTTAAATAAGCATGCCCCATTCAAGAAATTTAGAACCAGGAATAGATATAGCCCTTGGTTCTCTCCAGACCTGACTGCCCTTGACCAGCGCAAAACATCCTGTGGCGTTCTGCATTAGCATCGAACAGCCCCGTGATATGCAACTTTTCAGGGAAGTCAGGAACCAATATACGCTGGCAGTTAGGAAAGCCAAGGCTAGCTTTTTCAAGCAGAAATTTGCCTCCTGTAACACAAACTCCAAAAAGTTCTGGGACACTGTTAAGTCCATGGAGAATAAGAGCACCTCCTCCCAACTGCCCACTGCACTGAGGATAGGAAATACTGTCACCACCGATAAACCCACAATAATTGAGAATTTCAATAAGCATTTTTCTATGGCTGGCCATGCTTTCCACCTGGCTACCCCTACCCGGTCAACAGCCCTGCACCCCCTCAGCAACTCGCCAAAGCCTCCCCACTTCTCCTTCTCCCAAATCCAGTCAGCTGATGTTCTAAAAGAGCTGCGAAATCTGGACCCTTACAAATCAGCCGGGCTAGACAATCTGGACCCTTTCTTTTTAAAATTATCTGCCGAAATTGTTGCAACCCCTATTACTAGCCTGTTTAACCTCTCTTTCGTGACGTCTGAGATTCCCAAAGACTGAAAGCAGCTGCGGTCATCCCCCTCTTCAAAGGGGAGACACTCTTGACCCAAACTGTTATAGGCCTATATCCATCCTTCCCTGCCTTTCTAAGGTCTTTGAAAGCCAAGTTAACAAACAAATTACCGACCATTTCGAATCCCACCGCACCTTCTCCGCTATGCAATCTGGTTTCAGGGCTGGTCATGGGTGCACCTCAGCCACGCTCAAGGTCCTAAATGACATCATAACCGCCATCGACAAGAGACATTATTGTGCAGCTGTTTTCATTGATCTGGCCAAGGCTTTCGACTCTGTCAATCACCGCATCCTTATCGGCAGACTCGACAGCATTGGTTTCTCAAATGACTGCCTCGCATGGTTCACCAATTACTTCTCCGACAGAGTTCAGTGTGTCAAATCAGAGGGCCTGTTGTCCGAGCCTCTGGCAGTCTCCATGGGGGTGCCACAGGGTTCAATTCTTGGGCCGACTCTTTTCTCTGTATACATCAATGATGTCGCTCTTGCTGCAGGTGAGTCTCTGATTCACCTCTATGCAGACGACACCATTCTGTATACTTCTGGCCCCTCTTTGGACACTGTGTTAACTACCCTCCAGACGAGCTTCAATGCCATACAACTCTCCTTCCGTGGCCTACAACTGCTCTTAAACGCAAGTAAAACTAAATGCATGCTCTTCAACCGATCGCTACCGCACCTGTCCCCGTCCAGCATCACTACTCTGGGCGGTTCTGTCTTAGATTACGTGGAAAACTACAAATACCTAGGTGTCTGGTTAGACTGTAAACTCTCCTTCCAGACTCACATCAAACATCTCCAATCTAAAATTAAATCTAGAATTGGCTTCCTATTTCGCAACAAAGCTTCCTTCACTCATGCTGCCAAACTTACCCTCGTAGAAACTGACCATCCTACCGATCCTCGACTTCGGTGATGTAATTTACAAAATAGCCTCCAATACTCTACTCAACAAACTGGATGCAGTCTATCACAGTGCCATCCGTTTTGTTACCAAAGCCCCATATACCACCCACCACTGCGACCTGTACACTCTCGTAGGCTGGCCTTCACTTTACACTTTCGCCATATCCACTGGCTCCTGGTCATTTACAAGTCCCTGCTAGGTAAAGTCCCACCTTATCTCAGCTCGCTGGTCACCTTAGCAGCACCAACCCGTAGCACACGCTCCAGCAGGTATATCTCACTGGTCACCCCCAAAGCCAATTCCTCCTTTGGCCGACTCTCCTTCCAGTTCTCTGCTGCCAATGACTGGAACGAACTTCAAAAATCTCTGAAACTGGAGACACTTATCTCCCTCAACAGCTTTAAGCACCAGCTGTCAGAGCAGTGTACAGACCACTGTACCTGTTTATAGCCCATCTGTAAATAGCCCAACCAACTACCTCATCCCCTACCGTATTTATTTATTTATCTTGTTCCTTTGCACCCCAGTTTTTCTACATTGCACATTCATCTACTGCACAGTTTTCTTTTACCATTCCAGTGTTAAATTGCTATATTGTAATTACTCTGCCACCATGGCCTATTTATTGTCTTACCTTCCTTATCCTACCTCATTTGCACTCTTTGTATATAGATTTCTTTTTTTCCTACTGTATTATTGACTGTATGTTTGTTTTATTCCATGTGTAACTCTGTGTTGTTGTGTGTCGAACTGCTTTGCTTTATCTTGGCCAGGTCGCAGTTGTAAATGAGAACTTGTTCTCAACTTGCCTACCTGGTTAAATAAAGGTGAAATAAATAAATAAATAAAAAAGGTTAAGGGTTAGGGTTAAGAGCTAGGGTTAGTTTTAGAGTTATGAGCTAGGGTTAGGTTTAGGTTTAAGGTTAGGTTTTTGGGTTAAGGTTAGGGTATGGGTTAGGATTAGTGTTAGCGGTTAGGGAAAATAGTATTTTGAATGGGACTGAATTGTGTGTCCCCACAAGGTTAGTTGTACTAGATTGTGTGTGTGTGCATTCTTATGTGTGTGTGTGTGTGTGTGTATGTGCCTGTCAGAAGGTCTATGAATGTGTGGCTCTATGGATGAATATAAATTGAGTTAAAAGCATCAGGTTAATGACCATTGACATATACAACTCCATAAAAATATGTATAATTTTCTGGAAAAACACCATATTATTACATAATCTATTCATACACTGACACTGACCCTGACAGCCATCCGAGTGACACAGTGACGTGGTCGAGCTCGAGCCCTATGATAATGCCAGTGAATAATTATATTGCACATTATGTTCGCCGCAGAGCCGCGTACAATTTGACCTCTGCATGGAAACGCACTAGTCTGTCTCCTGATTCTACTTGAGCCATCAGAACATGGCAAGAGCACTTTCATTTGTAGGTGTAGGACGCAGCCAGCATAACAAATGTATGTAATTCCCCACGTTCTTGTTCTCCCTTTCTCTCTCTCCCTTATTTTCCCACTCTACACGCAACGGCTTTAGCGAAGAGAGTAAAAGAAAGAGAGAGAGAGAGAGAGAGATGGACGAATGAATAAATAGAGAGAGAGTATTTGCTTTTCCACTTTCCATGTAGTTAATCAAGGGCTATGCCAGAGGGAAAGATATAGAGAGTGTTCTGCATCCCGAATGGCACCATATTCCCTTGTTTTGACCAGGGCCCATAGGTGCCATTTGGGATGCATCCTGTGTGTGTACGCGTGTGTGAAGGACAGCCAGATAGAGCGAGTTTTGGGGACGAAAACGGTTCGAGTGTTGACAGATGTCCGGGGGAGCCCGTCGATACTTATTCCACGCATTAAAAGCGTTCACTCCACTGGGATACGACACACCATCCGTCATTAGTGGAGAGAATCAATTAAACCAGCATTAGGCCCCAGGGTGACTTAGTTTGTATTCCAAATGGCACCCTATTTTGTATATAGTGCACTACTTTTGAGCAAAAAGTCACATATGACCTAAGTAGTTGCCCAATAGACGAGCAGAAAAACCCATTCCTACTCTGAAGGAGTGATCTTCAGGAGTGTATCAATGATCAATAATGATCAATGGATCGTCAATATGTGTCTAGCTGCAGTGAAGAAGGGGCCAGAGAGGACAAACAAACAAGCACAAAGGCAAAACCATTAGAGACCTCTAACAACCTCCAGGGCTTGTTGTGTTTTGTTTGGTGCTGTTTGTTTGCTAGGAATGCTGGGGAGGCAAACAGTCTTTGCATTTTATGTCGCTAATGAATCACTGAGGTGTTCAGTTCCCTCAAACCCATGATTATGTCACAAATAGCACCCTATTCCCTACATAATGCGCTACTTTTGACCAAAGCCTCTGGTACCTCTAGGTACCTCTATATTATATATCCTTTCAATTTTGACAAGGGTCCATAGATGCATTGGTAAAAAGTAGAGCATTATGTAGGGAATAGGGTGCTATTTGTGACGTAGTCATGGGTTTGCCTCCCCAGCATTCCTAGCAAACAAACAGCACCAAACAAAACACAAAAAGTTTTGCCTTTGTGCTTGTTTGTTTGTCCTCTGTCATTTTTCCCTTTGGGCACTTAAAACTATCTGGCCACTTCCTTAGTGCAGCTAGACACATATTGACAATCTATTGATCATTATTGACCATTGATACACTCCCGAAGATCACTCCTTCAGAGTAGGAATGGGTTTTTCTGTTCGTCTATTATGCCATTGTTCAACCAGAGACACAGTACGGTTGTTTGACTCCACCACCGGCGTCCCCCCGTCTCTCCCCGGGGCTCATCAGGGAAAATAATGCCCTCTTTCAATAGTCCCGAGCCCAATTTGACACATAAACTAAATTAATAGACTCAAATCCACATAGGCACAGTCCTATGCCAAAAAAAGGCCCTTTCTATCCATGCCTATCCACATATTAACCAAACAAAGTATTGCCATATAGCATTCGTCCGTGTTAGCATCGTTAGCGCCAAAACCCCAAACCCTCCCTACATGTGTCCTGTCCGGGGACATTTGTTACTCTTTTTTTCCCGCCTTTGCGGGAGAGGTTAGGGCAGCCAGCCGGACATGGGCACACAGGACTGGCTCCGAGGATGGTGCCATCTGTTGAGCAGGCCGAGTCAGCCATTTTCGCCCTCTCACGTGTCTCATATCCTCCACCATATCTCCTCGCCTGTGGGGCTAACACACTCCAGTTGGGCTAACACACTGCACTGACGGAGGCATTCAGCTTCCCTTCTTCCTTTATGGGGTTTTAGAGTGTTAAAGTGAGGTGGTGGGAGGGGGTTATTCGGTCGGTATTTTGGTCTTTCCTCTCACGGCTAGTGCAGTATTGGGGAGAGTCCTAAAGGCTGAGCTGAGCAGCTGAAGTGTTTATGCAGATGCAGTGGCACACTAGAGAGAAAATGGATGCAGTCACTGGCATCGAGCTAACACAGAGGCTAAAAAGCGATGGAGGGAGGGAGGGAGGGAGAGAGAGAGAGAGAGAGAGAGAGAGAGAGAGAGAGAGAGAGAGAGAGAGAGAGAGAGAGAGAGAGAGAAATTGTGAGAGAAAAAGAGTGAAAGAAAAACAGAGAGAAGGAATATCCGCAAGAAATGGTATATAGCAACAAAGAATAAAGGTGGAGAGAAGAGATAGCTGAATATAGCTGTATATATCTGATTATAAACTGGTTTGAGCTTTGAATGCTGATTGGCTGAAAGCCATGGTATATCAGACCGTATACCACGGGTATGACAAAACGTTTATTTTTACTGCTCTAATTATGTTGGTAACCAGTTTATAATAGCAATGTTTGTGGTATATTGCCAAAATACCACGGCTAAGGGCTGTATCCAGGCACTCTGCGCTAGGTCATGCTTATGAACAGCCCGTTGCCATGGTATATTGGCCATATACCACACCACCTTTGGCCTTATTGATTAAATGTGGCGGGATATAGCTGGATATAGCTAAATATAGCTGGATATAGCTGGATATAGCAGGATATAGCTAGATATAGCAGGATGTAGTTGGATATAGCTGGAGAGAAGACATAATCACTGAGCAAATATGTACTACTTGAAATTGGTCTGGATCTCCATTCTCTCACACCTCAGCTGTGGCCTGTCATCCAACCCCCTATCCCCAACCCCCTCTCTCCTCCGTTACTCAGTCATTGCTGGACTGCCGTCGCCTTCCCTCAAGGTCAGTTTGTTTTGGCTTGGAAATGATAAACCAGCACAGCTGTCCAAAGGGCTATCAGATCAGCTGTTAGCAGGCAGACAGCAACAGGGAGAGAAGGGAAGGTGGGGATTCAGGGGTTTGTGGTTGTCTCATGGGTTACACCTGTGCTCAAATTCCCCCGTGGAATGCCCACTGGCGACTCGAGTTTGGATGTCTGGTTGGCTTTCCTTTATTTTCTTTTGAATGACACATTAGTTATAGCACCTAGTCTATAAGTACATGGTGACATAGTCCATTTTCATGGTCTATTCTATTCTAAAAAACTGCTAGTTGTGCTCTATAGAAATCACATAAAATGCTGCTATGATTAAAATGGCAAAGTCAATACAAACCTAGACACACCTGAAGTGACAATTTAGTTTTCCATTCATCTCTCTCACTGTGAAATATATGCAGTGGGAGGGGAAAATTGAGATGGGAGAGAATGAAACAGATTGCAGCGAACATTTCTCAACCAAAAGTTTTGAGTCTCGCCCATCAATTTCACTTTCGCTGCTTCCTCGTCTATGACCTTGGGAGGACGCTCCGCTATTCAAAGATATTCAAGCTGAAGAGTGAGATTCCTGCGGTGTGAAGGGTGTAATAAAACTTTTATTCACCTGCACCTGCTTCCTGGAACTAAATGATTAATGGGAAGCGGTGTTAACCAGGGAAAACGGAGTGGGAGAAACTCAATGGAGTCTGAACCTGCTGTGACACCTCAATGCTCAGATTTCAACTCCAAACATCCTGTAACTCCAATTCAATGTATTTTTGTGGTGATATATATGGGTATCTCCATATTGGATGAATAGAATATAGAGGAATGGACTTATGGCCTTGTACTCATCAGGGTGTTGGGGAGAGAGAGAGAGAGAATGCTGTGTTTTTGTGTGTTTATAACTGTCAGTGTACGTAAGTGACAATGAGATAAGACCACTTACAGGAGACATCTCTCATCCCTACAGTGGCACGAACTCAGGAGAAAGAGAGGACGAGAAGAAGTGACGAAAAGTGACACTTACTTTCGGCGTCGGCGAGAAGGAGGAGCAGACCCAGGACGAGCAGTGCGGGTCTAGCTATGTGCATCATGGGACAGCTTGGCACCAGCATGCTTTGGCAGCCTCAGTGGTGCTGGCTCACAGAGCTCTGTGAGTCAGTCTGGTCTGACTTCTCAGATGCAGGATATTCACAGCCTGCGGGGGGAGAGAGAGAGTGGGGGAGAGAGGGAGGAAAGGAGAGAGGGGGAGAGAGTGAGGGCATGAATGAAACAAAGTGGTTTGGCTTCTCGTACTTTATCTATCTAGTGCACATTTCTGACATACCCACACAGACTCAGTAGGTTCTGACAGCTAAAGAGGAGAGAGGGTGATGTGCTCGCAGGCTATATTCGGACACTTCGGAACGCATGTTAGTGTGCGCACGTACACACACACTTACACAGATGAAAGGGCTCACTAACGCAATTTTATCCGCGCAGAAAGGATTTGCACACATGCTCTAATACAATGAGCTTTTTGTAGGTGATCATCACTGTTACATGTCAGACTTTTACATCGTTTGCTAAATCATTTACTGATACTATGTGCTACGTAAAATGTAAAACAATAGGTTCTGAGATGCACATACAGAAAACTCACAAATTCAACATGCTAGCAGCTGAATCCTAACCTGTTTAGCCTACTATATTAACACTAATGGGTAACTAACCTAAACTGTCCCAGGAGAACCATATACAGTTGAAGTCGGAAGTTTACATACACTTAGGTTGGAGTCATTAAAAATCGTTTTTCAACCATTCCACCATTCCAATTTCTCTTTTTCTGATAGGCTAATTGACATCATTTGAGTCAATTGGAGGTGTACCTGTGGATGTATTTCAAGGCCTACCTCCAAACTCAGTGCCTCTTTTGCTTGACATCATGGAAAAATCAAAAGAAATCAGCCAAGACCTCAGAAAAAAAATTGTAGACCTCCACAAGTCTGGTTCATCCCTTGGGAGCAATTTACAAACGCCTCAAGGTACCACGTTCATCTGTACAAACAATAGTATGCAAGTATAAACACCATGGGACCACGCAGCCGTCATACCGCTCAGGAAAGAGTCTCTCCTAGAGATTAACGTACTTTGGTGCGAAAAGTCAAATCAATCCCAGAACAACAGCAAAGGACCTTGTGAAGATGCTGGAGGAAACAGGTACAAAATTATCTACATCCATAGTAAAACAAGTCCTATATCGACATAACCTGAAAGGCAGCTCAGCAAGGAAGAAGCCACTGCTCCAAAACCGCCATAAAAAAAGCCAGACTACGGTTTGCAACTGCACATGGGGACAAAGATCGTACTTTTTGGAGAAATGTTCTCTGGTCTGATGAAACAAAAATAGAACTGTTTGGCCATAATGACCATTGTTATGTTTGGAGGAAAAATAGGGAGGCTTGCAAGCCGAAGAACACCATCCCAACCGTGAAGCACGGGCGTGGCAGCATCATGTTGTGGGGGTGCTTTGCTGCAGGAGGGACTGGTGCACTTCACAAAATAGATGGCATCATGAGGATGGAAAATTATGTGGCTAAATTCAAGCAACATCTCAAGACATCAGTCAGGAAGTTAAAGCTTGGTCGCAAATGGGTCTTCCAAATGGACAATGACCCCAAGCATACTTCCAAAGTTGTGGCAAAATGGCTTAAGGACAACAAAGTCAAGATATTGGAGTGGCAATCACAAAGCCCTGACCTCAATCCTATATACAATTTGTGGGCAGAACTGAAAAAGCGTGTGCGAGCAAGGAGGCCTACAAACCTGACTCAGTTACACCAGCTCTGTCAAGGAGGAATGGGCCAAAATACACCCAACTTATTGTGGGAAGCTTGTGGAAGGCTACCTGAAATGTTTGACCCAAGTTAAACAATTTAGAAGCAATGCTACCAAATACTAATTGAGTGTATGTAAACTTCTGACCCACTGGGAATGTGATGATAGAAATTAAAGCTGAAATAAATCATTCTCTTTACTATTATTCTTACATTTCACATTCTTAAAATATAGTGGTGATCCTAACTGACCTAAGACAGGGAATTCTTACTAGGATTAAATGTCAGGAATGGTGAATAACTGAGTTTAAATGTATTTGGCTAAGGCGTATGTCAACTTCCGACTTCAACTGTAGCTGGCCATTCAACTCACAGCACCTAATGTCTCCTTTCGTTCTTTATTGAGCGCATGGTGAGACAGTAAGAGAAGCCAGTAATATATTGGTTGATTTCTCTCCAGAGACCAGTGCTATCCATAGACTACGTAGTGACAAAATGCCACCATTGTTCTTAGCACCCTTATAACTATTCAGCTCCACCTCATATGTATGCCCGTTTTACACCAGTAGCTGAAGCTTTAATAGCTTTAAGTGTCTCCAAATGGATTAGGACAAAAGAGCATGCAACAAAACAATCCAGTTTGATGGAGTAAACTAGCGTTAGCCAAACGTATACTGTATGCCACCAACACCTCCTTTATCAAGCGCTGCTTGAAGTACACATAAAATCTGTATTACCAAGTAGGTTAGGCTAGTGTTCACATGTTCGCCACCCCTTCCTTTATCAAATAGCATTAGCATGCTAACCAGTTAGCATGCTAGCCAGTTAGCATGGTAGCCTAGCATGGGAGGAGGCTATTATCTGAGACAGACTATGCATTCCAACATACACATTTTCCAAGCAGGTCTGCACAGATTATATCATGTGGATTTGGTTCCTGAGATGTAAAACACTTTTCCAGGCATTGTAGATATCTAATCAGTGTGTAGATCTGTGCTTAAAATGTGTATTTGGAATGCACCCAAAATGGTTGAACTTGCTTTAGGTACACTGATGCTGAGAGCCTTCACGCTTCTTCAGACGGACACATCATTTGACCTCTGACCTCTTAGACAGTTTGACATTTAGCGTAGTAGCACTGAATGCTAGCTAACAGATAGTATCGACAATTAGCACATTAGCCACACCACAGGCGCAGACAGAGCACTGTTTACCCTCACAAACGCATTAGAGGAATCGCATAATCCCTTTACACGCGGGGCTCATTCGTCCGGCTATTTATCTGATGATTTATAAACAAATAAAACACAGAGAAAACCAAAAGTGCAATCAGTGTGGTAGACGATGACAAAGTACCTCATTTCCCTGCTACCCATCTCCCCGCCTCTCTCTCCCCGTTTCTCCCCTGTTTATTCCTTCAGCTGTAGCCTGTAAATGGCAGAAAAGACAGGGAGATAGTGCACCTGTCACACTCCATTTGTGTCGTGGGGAGATAGACGTGACTACCTGTCTCAGAGCGCCGTGAGGCCTGTGGTGGCCGTGAACGGGCTGGGCGCGTGGCAAACAGAATCAATTTGAGGCAAAACCTACAGTACGCACCCACGCACACACACACACAATGGCTCACATGCACACACACACACGTACACAAACACACACACTGTCATACACATACAAGCACACACACACACACAATGGCTCACGTGCACACACACACACACATGTACACAAACACACACACTGTCATACACATACAAGCACACACATATCATTTCTGCATGACTAGTATTTATAGTGCATTCTATTCCATAACACTGGATAGGGATATCACTGAAGTGCAATCCATAGTAAGCAACGACAAAAACAGAAAGCTCTTCTAATCAAGGTCGCTGACGTCTTCCCTGACTTTTGCTTTGCATGCGAAATCTGGGTTGATAGCCTTTGAGTTAATTAATGTAGTGTGAATTTCCATAATGACATGACATTAGGAGTCCTCACTATACACAGTACTCAGCAGCCTTCCCTTCCTTTCACTTCCTCCCTCCACTTCCCTCCACATGCTGATACAGACAAACAAAGCCATCTGCATGTTCCGTAAGCACCAACCAGGGGAGAGGAAGGCTGTGCCGTCCATGTGAACACAAGCAGCCCTAATGAGAACAAAGTAGCCGACAAATCGATCCTGAAATTGGAACCAAGAACCTTAAAGGTTTGTCGACTGTCCCCATAGGTGAACCCTTTGAAGAACCCAGGTAGTTCCAGGTAGAACTCTTTCCACAGAGGTATTTAACACAAAACAGTTTTACCTGGAACCAAAAAGGGCTAGCCTATGGGGACAGCTGAATAACCTTTTTGGGTGTCTTTTTTCTAGTAGTGTACATCAGAATTCCCAGTGTTGCCCAAAGCACAATGCTACCGCAGATATTACCTCTGACCATTGTCACCAAAACTTTTGTTCCGCAATATGGCCGCTCTGTTTCATGTGTCAGTTAAATTTCACACATACAGCGATGCTGATGCTTCCACTGAACATTTATTGCCAAAAAAGAAGAAAAGAAACAAGAACAAATCTTGTCCTTTCTTTCCGAGCCCCTCTGCGGTATTATTGTGTACCTATTCAGCAGTGTTCCATTCAAAGAGCCGGGTTGTGATAGGATCATGCATTATTAAACAAAAGGCAGACAACAAGCACAATGTTAATTAGAAAATGGGGAGATATTGCCAGGCAGTGGCGGAGGAGAGAAATAAAGAAAAAGAGGGATGGTTGGTGAGTTGTCGTTGTCTCTCCCCTGATTCTTATCACTCCCTGAAAAGGTTGATAGAGGAGGGAGGGAAACAACAGAGAGAGGGATTCTCTGTAGAATGGCTAGCCCGTTTAGTGTCTTCTTCTATTGCATGTGGGAGCTACGTGTCTCAAACAATTTACTAGTGATTTTATCCTGCTGTATGAACTATCAAACAATGTTTGATAAAAGACACTTGGGCTCATTTTTGTTAAAACATCTTGAGATGACTGTTTGATGATCAACAGACGTGAACACATTATTGTAGCATCAGCATCCATCTCCCTCTATCCCTTTCCCCCACCATGCTGCGGTGGTCTTGACCCTGAAGGCATGCTGTTATAGAAGCAAATTCCATCTACGATGACACATTCTGTGTTAGCGTGCTAACTTAGCGTGCTAGTATATCCACTATATGACCCAAACTAATAGGAACCAAATGCTAACACGAGCATTATATTAATGCAACTGTTGAAAAAAATAAAATTGGCACGGGATAAAAACAATACCCCATAACCAACCTTGACTCATCTTTCATGCATGTTGCCTCAGTTTTGCTTCAACACGTCAATTGTGTTTCAAGGGGTTGTTGATGTTCATGAATAGCATGCAATGCTTTTCCCATCTTATAAAATGGATTACATGGAAACAGTTGTTGTTCTTCCCCCCAAAAAACAAAGCGGCCACAGAAATACCAATCCCAACTATTAAGTCAACCCCTTCCTTAATTGTGTGTACACACGCAAAGACAGAACTCTTGCAATGCCACTATATCGGGCCTAAATCAAAAGCCTCACTCTGTAAGAATGCCCAAGTATTATCCCTCACAGAGCAAAACAAATAAGATTTTAGCCTTGTGTGAAATGTTCCCTTTCAATGCCCTGTCATAAACAATGCAGTCATTACATAGTCCAAAACCACAAGTAAAAAATGCCATTTTTCTTAACTTTATACAGTATCTTGTTTCCAGATGCCACGCTAGAGGTAAGAGTCAAACGCTCAAGGACTCTATAATTAAGGCAAAACCGCTGTACCATGTCCGAGCGCTCACCCGCCTGTTTCAACCGAAAGGTCAAATGGCATCTCCACAGAGGGCATAGGGTATCGTGTACCCATTCCTCACCCTCCTCATCTACCCATTTCAACAGAAATATGACTTCAATAGAGTTGAGAAAAGGTGACATGAAAGATTATTCCCACCAATTCAACAGTAATAACAATAATAAGGTGCTCTGGGTTATTGCTATGTGTCATATCATTGGAGTTAAAATGTCTCCCGTTGGAACACTCGACAAAGGCATAACTTCCCCTAGCAACCGTCCGCCCACCTGTCAGAAAGAGTGCGGGCTAAGTCAGAGTGGCAGGCCATGAGCTTGGGATGCCATGAGCTTGGGCTGCAGTCTTTTATCTTGCCTCCTTCCACTCATCTATTCATCTCTCTCATTCCAACAAAATCTTCTTCTGTTCTCTGCCTCTCTCATGCACTCTACTTTCTCTCCCTCTGTCTTTCACTGTCATTCCTCTGCCCTTCTCTGTGTCTTTTCTCTCTCTCACCCGCTCATACTTCCTGTCTCAATCCTGTCACTGTACTCTGTTTCCGCTCTTTCCATCCCTCCCTCCCTCCATCTCTCTCTCACTTTGATTTAGGACTGGCGTCGGGGACGTTTCTCACGCATCGCCCCAGATCAGCGGGCATGTGTAATAACATCCCTCAAGCTAAGCTAAGCTATGGCCTCAAGTGCAGCCTCCACATGAAAGCTTCTGACAAACCGCGGCTTAGAGAAACGTATTTACCCCCTCATTCCGACCGCGCAGTCAAACAAGCCTCCCACGCTCATAAATAATGTTTTCAGAGATGCTCGTCCCACCCGAGTTACTCTGTTGTCTCCATGTTTATTAGAACGTAGGAGGTGTTTGTTTATGTCGTGGCTAGCGCTAATCGCTAAAGGGCTAACAACAAGCTAGCATCCTCTCTAGCGTCCCACTCTTTATTGTTATGAGTGACGCCTTCCAACATAAGACACTGAGATAAGCTTATTGGGTTCGGGTGACATTTCCTGCGCCAGTAATTGGGTTTAAAAGCACCTGCTGTGTCTGGAAGAAGGATGCAACGGTGATCTTGTCGCTGCATCGTGTCCCCAGGTGCGGGTACAGGAAATGCCAAAGCCATTTCACCTTCGCAGCAGGAGTTTGTGAAGCCTCCAAATAAAGTTTGTCTGAAGGGAGTTGTGTTTGTTTACCTAATCCCCAAAGGTCACTGACAAAGTAAACCCATAGATATGTCTAAGAGTTGCTTAACTAGTGCAACGTATCCATCTGTGGTTCTAGCTTTGTAGGGAGAATTTATGCAGGTTGGAATTTGTGTCATGACTCTTACCCTGGAGGCAGCTCTGCAGAGGGGTCACTAGCTGGCACAGCCACAAAGTCATAAAATCTGATTTTATACCTAACCTTAACCCTAACCTTAAAACACTGCTAACCCCAATGCCAAACCCTGACCTTAACTTAAGACCATAAAGCTCTTTTTTCCCCCAGGTATTTTTACAATATAGCCAATTTTGACTTTGCAGCTGGCCTATCTAGTTCCGCCTTCAGGGTAAGATTTGTGACAATAACCGTCAACCTGCAGAGTTTAAATTAATTCAACAGTTTTAACAAGCTGGTGTTTGCCCATATAGCTTCAAGCAAAACTAACAATGGAACAGAGGCCAATATATACTTTATATTCTCAGTTTACTATAGTGATCCTATGTGACTATCTAGCACTGTCTCTCTCTCTCTCTCTCTCCCTCTTCTTCCTTTATCTACCGCTTTCGCTTTCTTTCTCTCTTACCCACAGTAAAACACCTCTAGTTCTTTTTTAACCCTTCCCTCGCTCTTTCTCTACTCCGTTATCCCCGTCTCACAGCAGCTGTTAGGTTCAGATGGATGGTCCCCCAGTACACGACCTTGACCACCAGACCGGTGAGTGATTATCCCAGTGCCCTGTTGGGCTGCTCCCCTGCACACTGGCATACAGAGTCAAACACACACACACGCAAGAAAACACACACACAAAGGCCATGCATACACACACACACAAACCCAGACACTCTCTCCTTCTCTCTCTCTCTCTCTCTCTCTCTCTCTCTCTCTCTCTCTCTCTCTCTCTCTCTCTCTCTCTCTCACGCACACGCACACACACACACACACACACACACACACACGGTTACCCAGAACCTACGTTTCAGGGGTAAGCATCAGGGACACAAGGGTGGGGAATAACATCACCACAACACTCTACATCTGTGACTGCTTGTCTTGTATTTCTACTGACCTTGATTACATTGGCCAACACATGGTTAATTCAATCATATAGAAAACTTGAATGCCTCTGAGGGCTCCCTCATGCACTTGAAGGGCCACGAGTTTGTGTGCTGTCTCGATGCTGATGATTTAGAAGTGCATAGTGTGTCGTGCTCGTGTCGCCGCTGTCCACTGAAGGACACTTCTGTATGAGTGCCGTGTTTCACGTAGAAAGGAACTCATTACTGTGTAAATGTGCTGCATTCAAGTGCCCATTGTGTGAGAGGGGGAAAACAGTAGACTCAGCAGCCGCCAACCTGGAAACAGTGGGATTCAATTTACGCCGCATGAACAGGGGAGGGCCAAATCATGTTACATATTATATACAAGAAAACAGGGGAGAGGGAGGTGATGGAGGGAAGAAGAATGGTAAAGAGGGAGCTGAGAAGGAGGGAGCAGGCAGAGAGAGTAAGGTGGGGATAGAGAGAGAGAGAGAGAGAGAGAGAGAGAGAGAGAGAGAGAGAGAGAGAGAGAGAGAGAGAGAGAGAGAGAGAGAGAGAGAGAGTGCCTCACTGCCAACATTTCCCCTGCTATGTCTGTGCTTGTGCCAAAGTGAGAGAGGGAGAGGTGGAAAGCGGTGGAATGAGACTGAGAGGGAGAGGAGGATGAGGAGGACAACAGAGAGCGGAGGGTGGAGAGTGGTGGAATGAGACTGAGAGGGAGAGGAGGACAACAGAGAGCAGAGGGTGGAGCGTGGTAGAATGAGACTGAGAGGGAGAGGAGGACAACAGAGAGCAGAGGGTGGAGCGTGGTGGAATGAGACTGAGAGGGAGAGGAGGACAACAGAGAGGAGAGGGTGGAGCGTGGTGGAATGAGACTGAGAGGGAGAGGAGGACAACAGAGAGGGGAGGGTGGAGAGTGGTGGAATGAGACTGAGAGGGAGAGGAGGACAACAGAGAGCAGAGGGTGGAGCGTGGTAGAATGAGACTGAGAGGGAGAGGAGGACAACAGAGAGCAGAGGGTGGAGCGTGGTGGAATGAGACTGAGAGGGAGAGGAGGACAACAGAGAGGAGAGGGTGGAGCGTGGTGGAATGAGACTGAGAGGGAGAGGAGGACAACAGAGAGGGGAGGGTGGAGAGTGGTGGAATGAGACTGAGAGGGAGAGGAGGACAACAGAGAGGGGAGGGTGAAGCGTGGTGGAATGAGACTGAGAGGGAGAGGAGGACAACAGAGAGGGGAGGGTGGAGCGTGGTTGAATGAGACTGAGAGGGAGAGGAGGAGGAGGACAACAGAGAGGGGAGGGTGGAGCGTGGTGGAATGAGACTGAGAGGGAGAGGAAGACAACAGAGAGCAGAGGGTGGAGAGTGGTGGAATGAGACTGAGAGGGAGAGGAGGACAACAGAGAGCAGAGGGTGGAGAGTGGTGGAATGAGACTGAGAGGGAGAGGAGGACAACAGAGAGGGGAGGGTGGAGAGTGGTGGAATGAGACTGAGAGGGAGAGGAGGAGGAGGACAACAGAGAGGAGAGGGTGGAGCGTGGTGGAATGAGACTGAGAGGGAGAGGAGGACAACAGAGAGCAGAGGGTGGAGAGTGGTGGAATGAGACTGAGAGGGAGAGGAGGACAACAGAGAGGAGAGGGTGGAGCGTGGTGGAATGAGACTGAGAGGGAGAGGAGGACAACAGAGAGCAGAGGGTGGAGCATGGTGGAATGAGACTGAGAGGGAGAGGAGGACAACAGAGAGCAGAGGGTGGAGAGTGGTGGAATGAGACTGAGAGGGAGAGGAGGACAACAGAGAGGAGAGGGTGGAGCGTGGTGGAATGAGACTGAGAGGGAGAGGAGGACAACAGAGAGCAGAGGGTGGAGCGTGGTGGAATGAGACTGAGAGGGAGAGGAGGACAACAGAGAGCAGAGGGTGGAGCGTGGTGGAATGAGACTGAGAGGGAGAGGAGGAGGAGGACAACAAAGAGCGGAGGGTGGAGAGTGGTGGAATGAGACTGAGAGGGAGAGGAGGACAACAGAGAGGGGAGGGTGGAGCGTGGTGGAATGAGACTGAGAGGGAGAGGAGGAGGAGGACAACAGAGAGGGGAGGGTGGAGCGTGGTGGAATGAGACTGAGAGGGAGAGGAGGAGGAAGAGGAGGACAACAGAGAGCGGAGGGTGGAGCGTGGTGGAATGAGACTGAGAGGGAGAGGAGGATGAGGACAACAGAGAGCGGAGGGTGGAGAGTGGTGGAATGAGACTGAGAGGGAGAGGAGGACAACAGAGAGGGGAGGGTGGAGCATAGTGGAATGAGACTGAGAGGGAGAGGAGGAGGAGGACAACAGAGAGCGGAGGGTGGAGAGTGGTGGAATGAGACTGAGAGGGAGAGGAGGACAACAGAGAGCGGAGGGTGGAGCGTGGTGGAATGAGACTGAGAGGGAGAGGAGGAGGAGGACAACAGAGAGGGGAGGGTGGAGCGTGGTGGAATGAGACTGAGAGGGAGAGGAGGAGGAGGAGGACAACAGAGAGCGGAGGGTGGAGCGTGGTGGAATGAGACTGAGAGGGAGAGGAGGACAACAGAGAGCAGAGGGTGGAGCATGGTGGAAGGAGACTGAGAGGGAGAGGAGGACAACAGAGAGGGGAGGGTGGAGAGTGGTGGAATGAGACTGAGAGGGAGAGGAGGAGGAGGACAACAGAGAGCGGAGGGTGGAGCGTGGTGGAATGAGACTGAGAGGGAAAGGAGGAGGAGGACAACAGAGAGCGGAGGGTGGAGAGTCCTAGGCACACTATAGTAGTCTGGAGGTGTCGTTTTCTGGGTGACGGGAAGGAAAAATTTGCGATGGTCGGAGTACGAGAACGTGTATGGGCTTCAAGATCCTCTGTTTCCTGCAACATGCATGTATACACAATCTCTTGTTCTCTCTCTCTGTGTCACACACACACACACACACACACACACATAGTCTCTGCACCATACGCTCCGGGCATCTTGACATCTACCCCCCACCCAGCCACGGTCTGTGGGAGGGTGAATAATATCACTTCTGAGAGAGGTGAGAGGGAGGAAGGGAGAGAGAGGGAGGGAAATAGAGAAAGTAAGAGAGAAAAGGATGAGGAGGGAGAGAGAAGATAAAGAGAGAGGATGGAAAGAAAGAGAGGATGATTGAGAGAAAAAAAGAGGGAGGGTGGATGGAGAGAGACAGAGCACAAAGAGAGAAAGAGAGAGAGAGAGGGAGCGAGAAGTGGAGAGACCATTCCCACCCCCCTGCCCCTGCCCTCATGCAGTTTTATGGAAAAGACGGAGGCCATGAGAGTAGGAGTGTTCCCCTGAATAGACAAAACAGCACTCCTCTGTGACTAACGTGGCAGAAATCCACTGAAAAACCACTGCAATTGCATGAGTTCATACTTCATAGACCAGACCCTAATTCCCAATGCAGTTTTCATAGGAACACAACAATCACTCCTTTTCTCCCATACAACCAGTTCGCCGTTCATCACTTTGAATATCAAGGTATTTTGCCACAGTGACATTTTAGCCCGCATTTGTACCAAAGCCGGCTTGCTTTAGATACGAAAATGCATTAGTTAAGCATACACGGAGGATGTAAAGAAAAGCCTAAGGTGTACAAGCTGCTCTCAAGGGCAATGTCGTTATTAAAATGCTAAAGTATCTCCCATTTTCTAAACGCTCATCTATGTGATATACACAGAGCTAAATGTAACGGTACATTATATGCACGGGAGCGATAACCCCTCAACCCATATCCCCTCAACCCATATCCCCTCAACCCATATCCCCTCAACCCATATCCCCTCAACCCTGCACGGTTATTGGTCTATTGGACGCCACATGGCTACCCAGTCTGGCTTGACATGAGTATAAAGTGGATTATGACTGATAATGTTTTGTCATGAATCATATATATATATATATATTTTAAACACACACACAGCAGAAGTCTGTAACTGACACAATAAACCTATTAGCAAAACACAAGCTTATCAGAGTGTGTTAAGTGAGAGAGCTGCCAAGATGGCTGTTGACTGGACATCAAATATTAGACCACTTTGTTGAATAAGCAACAGAGCAATGAAGCCGTGTTGCTCCTTTTGCTCGCTTCAAAAAACATACTAGGAGGTGTTGAAACGTACTTGAAAAGTTATAATATTTTACTGGTGGGGGATTTTGCAGGACTCATTTGTTCAGAAATATAATTTGATGTGTATTTTAGCGAGTCATTTCAATACAAACACCATACAAATGTTAGCTACAGTTCCCACAGACTGTGGGAGTGAAATCTGCTTTCTTAACTTGCGGGCCTAAGGCTACACACATTGCCGCAAGGACTGAACACAGGTGACAACTGTCAACAGTGACCTAATCTGTTATACAATGGTCTACGTTAGCAGGAATCAAGAATAGCTCAATTCAATGCTAAGCCCATTTAACTGATGGCCTATTGTAGTACTAGAACACGACACTGTTTTTATGACGTTCAAAATGACTGAATAAGTCCCTTTCTTCTCCCCCAGTTTTGAGATGAAATTAAATCAAATCTCAGTTTGGCTCGCAAAGCCAAATAAATGGCAGCACGGAAGCAATTTAACCTACTACCTCTTCTCCCAGTGCATTTCCAATGACAATGTACATATCTACTTTAAAAGCACATTTCTGTCTCTATTACTTTAAATCATTTTAGATGGAGGCTTTGGTTGTCCCTGTACCAGTTTGATGTTTGTTTTGATAGTTTTCACCCTGATTAATACAGGCATATGTTTCCATCTTATGAAAACATGATAAGCCCTACCAATTTTTATCTTCCCAGTCACATTTGCAAAAATAGCACATTCAAAATGAATGTTTGATAAGTACCTATTCCTACACTGGCATTTCTCCATTTACCAGAGAAACGCTGGCTGTTAGCTTATTCTCTTCTCACTTGGACATAGATTGTGAGACTGTAGTGTATATTCAATATGCAAATGTAAACATTTGATTAACTCCCTCAAAAGACCTACAACCACAGGAATAATGCAATTTTCACACACACACACACAGACAAACAAACACACACATAGACAAGTCTGCATTGTCACGATACCAGCATTTTGACTCCGATACCGATAACAGGTGAAATATTGTATTTTTTTATGCATTAATTATACCAATTATACAATATAACTATACAATATCATATATTTTTTTTACCAATGTAACTACATAACAACATAATGGGAATCATGTATTTGAATGGTAAATCTCTAGTCTATTTATACTGGTTAAATCAAGATGTAGCCTAGGCCTCTTCACGAGTTAAATGCATGCACACACACAAAACATTCTGGTAATGAACCGTTTTTCCTGTTGTAGTATAAAACAAGTACTGCAGTTTCGATACCGAGCAAGACTAAGTGCATCATACCAACTAGCAGAGCCTCCTTTCCAAGAGTTTAAATTACCATTAACTGACTGTCTGCATCATATCATTAACATGGCTGCCTGTGACAAAGCTGCCCAAGTGACATCTGAGGCTCCCATTGGTAGAGCCCGGACCCACTTTACCCGCTCAAGTGACATCTGAGGTTCCCATTGGTAGAGCCCGGACCCACTTTACCCGCTCAAGTGACATCTGAGGCTCCCATTGGTAGAGCCCGGACCCACTTTACCCGCTCAAGTGACATCTGAAGAGAGGTAGGACCCATGAATAGAGGATTAGCTACCGCATAATTACTTATTTAAAGATCCTAATTAAGAATTTCATTAGGAGTCGCTGCCAGTGAGATTCTGCCACTGAGGTACTACAGGGAAAAGGTGTGTTTGTGTGTAAGTGAGTGTGTGTGTGTGTTTACGGTACATTGATGTCGTTTAGCAGATGCTCTTTTTCAGAGCAGCTAACAAGGACAACAACAGATAGTACAGTAGGTCTGCTAGGGACACATAACATCTCTAATTACTTCATGTATGACCCTTTTGTGATGAGCTGTACAGATGTATTATCTAAATTTGATCACTCTTAGGTTGATGATCATGTTCCTGTGCCGCAGGAAATGCAGATGAGCTTAGTGATTTAAATAAATTCACTGAAAACCCCCACTAACACACGGTTATATTAACAGTATTTCACTTTTCATGTAGCCTCATTTTGAACAGCTAATAGTCTAACCACCAGTCAAGCAACAATATGGACTAAACGTTCAAATCTTGTTGCTGCAGGATTATTTTGCTGCGACAATACAGGTCAATTTAAGATCCTACATCTGTACTGTTATGTTACGATGAGGGGCATCATTAAAGGTCATGGTGGTAACCAGTGTGTGATGTGTCTGTAATTACCAGCTGTGGTTCAATCGCCTAATATCATCCACCTACAAAATGCTCTCATAAGACAATGCCAACCATTCCAAAAGGTTACTACACAATTCAGAACTTTGCTCACAAACTTATTTTAGCTGTCAGAACTCGCTTGTCTCTTGTCAGACTGCGGGCAAACACTGAAATTAATTAGCTATACATTCTCTTGCTCATACTGCAGCCCAGCATCGTGATGTATTGCCTTTCAACTTCTCCTTTTGTTTTATGTACGGGGAAAGCATTGTTGTGTGTGTGGTAACGCCTCGCTAAACCCCTGCTGTTTAGTCGGTTGTAATTACCAGAGGAAAGTTGCACTTGTGCTAATGCCATGCAAATGATGCTCTACTTTTTTTTATTTAAATGCTGCTTCTTTCACCTGCATGTTTGTTTTGAGTATTGTTAGACTGCAATACTGTATATACAGTATTGGTCACCTTAAAAAAAAAGGTAGGGGCGTGGATCAGAAACCAGTCAGTATCTGGTGTGACCACCATTTGCTTCATGCAGAGCAACACATCTCCTTCGCATAGAGTTGATCAGGCTGTTGATTGTGGCTTGTGGAATGTTGTCCCACTCCTCTTCAATGGCTGTGTAAAGTTTCTGTATATTGGCGGGAACTGGAACATGCTGTTGTACACGTCGATCCAGAGCATCCCAAACATGCTCAATGGGTGACATGTCTGGTGAGTATGCAGGCCATAGAAGAACTGGGACATTTTCAGCTTTCAGGAATTGTGTACAGATCCTTGCGAGATGGGGCTGTGCATTATCATTCTGAAACATGAGGTGATGCGGCAGATGAATGGCACGACAATGGGCCTCAGGATCTCGTCACGGTGCAATTGTGTTTGTTGTCCGTAGCTTATGCCTGCCCATACCATAACCCCACAGCCAGCATGGGGCACGTTGACATCAGCATACTTTTATTTCAGCACATGAAACATGGGACCAACACTTTACATGCAGCATTTATATTTTTATTCAGTGTAGTTAGACAAAGACACCGTAGAGAACGTTTGGAGCTACTGTGTGGAGTGTTAGTCATACTGTATAGCATTGTTGTTGGAAGCTAGGAGCAGTCAAAACATTTTCCCTCTGCTGTTGAAATGAAATGTGTCCAATACGGGAAACTGCGTATACACATCATTTTACAGCGTCCCTGACAATTCCTTCAACCCCAGACAAAAAAAGAGCAAGCGATCTAATGACGCTAGCATTGTCAGCCATCAAAGTTATCCTTTTATCTCTCGCTCTGAGTGTCAGCCACATCCATTTCCAGCGCTGCAACCAAAACAAATGTGTCAGACAAGGGAGGGAGAAACAAGAGGAAATGTATATTTTTTGTTATCTCTTGAACAGGAGCAACGATAACACAATTATTGGACATGACGGCTGGCCTCTGAAGCTTGATCTGATTCTCGTGGCGGAGTTGCGATTGTAAAACCGCAGTCTTTAACAGCACATCAGAAACTGCTTTTATCTGCAGAATCGCTAACATCCAAAAAGTCATTGTGACAGCTCAAAAAAGGTTGGGGACAAAGTCAATTGAGGATGCTCTAGTTGTCATTTATCCAAAAGGCTGAGTGTGGTGGAATACATTTTTCCAGACCCTCATTCACTCCACACCAGTGAAACGGTAACATTCACAATCATAAAGAACACCAAAAATGGCAAACTTTTACTCTACCTCTATCTTCTTTCAAAAGAACTACAAACAGTAGACACCAACTGGCAGTTAAGACGGTTGCTTCAGTTAGACCTGGGACTGGTAGACATACAGAGGCCTCTGAGAGAATGGCTGGGTAAGGAGAGGGACAGTGAGAGAATGCTTGAACCCCTGATCTTTCCACTGTAGTCGTATCATTGGGGGAGAAAACACAGTCTGCAGTTCGCTGATGAACAATCTGACCTGATTTCAGGTCTGGCTACCCACAAGTCCCTCCACTAAAGATCCTCAGTCTCTCTCTCTCTCTCCTCTCTCCCTATCTATCTCTCTGGGACTACCAGACAAGAGATATCTCAGGGGGACAGTCGGGGCATTGGCCAGTCGCTGGCAGTTAGCCTGCGTGTGATTGAGGTGTCACTAACTTGCAGCAGCATTGGGGAAACAGGAGCTACTCGGAATGGCTTGGGGCTGCTAGCAGATGCTAACTGCTACTACGACTAAACTGTCCCTCCTCCTGGGGATTCATGAACGTTCAACGATGGGGACTGGTGTTGAGAATATGCCAAGGTGCTCAGGGGCATAGTGACACTCTGATTTCACAAGTTTTGGATGATGTCCTTGCACCCTTTAGGCCACAACAAAGAATAGGCCAAATATATGAAGGACGAGAACCAAACAAGCATGCAAGCAGTATGTGTTCCATTGCACAATGAGAGGTGAAAACTTGGAACTGAACCTAATCAAACTCAACACGCCTTTGCCTTTTGAGGTTGCGAAACATGGTGTGTTGACGAAGGAGCAGTTAAACAGCGAACAGTTCAACAAATATGATATCCCTCCTGGGTATATTTGACCTTTTTATAGAGTCACATATGTTCCTTACTGATCACAAAAGCACCAGAAAATGCCTTATTTTGTCAAAGTTCCATTCTCTTCATCTGTTAAGAAAAAAAACGGTCTCAGTTTGTACTTGACAAGCTGTCTATCACCCATCTGACCTTAAACATCAGAAAGGAACTGTCCCAATGGCGCCTGTGGCTCAACTGACGACTGTACGGCAACAATGTGTCTGAAACATTCAGCTATGCCTAATTTCTCCTGCTAGCTCTCGCTTCCTTTTTTTTTTTCGAAGTGAGAGACAAATAATGGTTCATCTCTTCACCTCAAAGGTGGTTTTCTCGCCACACGGCAATGCCTGACTGTTTGTTTGGGGGGGAGCCAGTCTTATCCTAATCTCTCGCTTTAAACTTCGCTGACTAACTCCTTCGTTGTTCTTACAATGAGCTTGGCAAAGCGACAATAAGCTTCAAAGGGCTGAAATGTATTCATGCACATAAATGGCAGATTGGCAAGGAGAAGGAAAGAAAGCAGGCACCATAATCTCTAAGCAGGGGAAGAACAGAACTCTTTATGCGTGTTTGTGTGCGCATGTGTGTGTTTACACCTGTGTGTAAGAGTGTGTTTGTAAACGCCTGTGTGTTTTTATGGGTGTCTGTGTGTGCGTATATTGCTGATTTTAACATAAACCCCTCCAACCCCTTGCTTTGAATGCTTGACTATGACAGAGATTGTTCTGTAATGGCCACAAGACACAGGGCTTCACCAAGGGACTGCTTGTAATTGGCTAGAGGCTTTGACGTTTACTATTTGTGTTTAACGGGCAATTACCAGGAGAGGAGTGTGTGTTGTAATGCTGATGCTGCAACAGAGTGTTCCTATGATGTAATTTTGAGGTGATAACCTTAAAATAGTTGTATTTTCTATCTGCTATCATTAAATGCCATCACAACCAAAGGCTACTCTCTAATTGTACATGTTAAAGCAGTGCATAGGGAAGGTATATTCCTGGCAAATGCCCATTCAATTCAAAACAGGGTCAATTTTTAATAATCATAAAGTTGCATTCGCAATCATATACACTAAAACTGGAACGCAATCACAACAGGACCATTTTGAATGTCACAAGAAATCCATAATAACCATAACATAATGATGTATCCATAATATCATAAAATAATGATGTATCCATAACATACGGATGTATCCATAATATCCATAACATAATGATGTATCCATGATATCCTTAACATAATAATGTAGCAGTAATATCCATAACATAATAATGTATCCATAATATCCATAACATAATGATGTATCCATAATATCCACAACATACTGATGTATCCATAATATCCATAACAAAACAATGTATCCATAATATCCATAACATAATGATGTATCCATAATATCCACAACATACTGATGTATCCATAATATCCATAACAAAACGATGTTTCCATAATATACATAACATAACGATGAATCCATAATCTCCATAACATACTGATGTATCCATAATATCCATTACATAATGATATATCCATGATATCCAAAACATAGTGATGTTTCCATAACAAACATGATGTATCCATAATATCCAAAACACAAGGATGTATCCATAATATCCATAAAAACTAATGATGTATCCATAATATCCGTAACATAATGATGTATCCATGATATCCATAACATAATGATGTATCCATAATTTCCACAACATACTGATGTATCCATAATATCCATAACAAAACGATGTTTCCATAATATACATAACATAACGATGAATCCATAATCTCCATAACATACTGATGTATCCATAATATCCATTACATAATGATATATCCATGATATCCAAAACATAGTGATGTTTCCATAACAAACATGATGTATCCATAATATCCAAAACACAAGGTTGTATCCATAATATCCATAAAATAATGATGTATCCATAATATCCATAACATAATGATGTATCCATGATATCCATAACATAATGATGTATCCATAATTTCCAAAACATACTGATGTATCCATAATATCCATAACAAAACGATGTATCCATAATATACATAACATAACGATATATCCATAATCTCCATAACATACTGATGTATCCATAATATCCATTACATAATGATGTATCCATGATATCCAAAACATAATGATGTTTCCATAACAAACATGATGTATCCATAATATCCACAACATAACAATGTATCCATAATATCCATAACATAATGATGTATCAATGATATCCTTAACATAATAATGTATCAATAATATCCATAACATAATAATGTATCCATAATATCCATAAAATAATGATGTATCCATAATATCCACAACATACAGATGTATCCATAATATCCATAACATAATGATGTATCCATAACATAAAGATGTATCCATAATATCCATAACATAACGATGTATCCATAATATCCATAACATAATGATGTATACATGATATCCAAAACATAATGATGTATCCATAATATCCATAACATAACGATGTATCCATAATATCCATAACATAATGATGTATCCATAATATCATGATGTATCCATCATATCCGTAACATAACGATGTATCCATAATATCCATAACATAATGATGTATCCATGATATCGATAACATAACGATGTATCCATAATATCCAAAACAAAACAATGTATCCATAATATCCAAAACATAACGATGTATCCATAATATCCATAACATAATGATGTATCCATGATATCCTTAACATAATAATGTAGCAATAATATCCATAACATAATGATGTATCCATAATATCCACAACATACTGATGTATCCATAATATCCATAACATAAAGATGTATCAATAATATCCAAAACATAACGATGTATCCATAATATCCAAAACATAAAGATGTACCCATAATATCCATAACATAACGATGTATCCATAATCTCCATAACATACTGATGTATCCATAATATCCAAAACATAATGATATATCCATAACAAACATGATGTATCCATAATATCCACAACATAACAATGTATCCATAATATCCATAACATAATGATGTATCCATGATATCCTTAACATAATAATGTATCAATAATATCCAAAACATAACGATGTATCCATAATATCCAAAACATAACGATGTATCCATAATATCCATAACATAATGATGTATCCATAATATCCAACATAATAATGTATCCATAATATCCATAACATAATGATGTATCCATAATATCCACAACATACTGATGTATCCATAATATCCATAACATAAAGATGTATTAATAATATCCAAAACATAACGATGTATCCATAATATCCAAAACATAAAGATGTATCCATAATATCCATAACATAACGATGTATCCATAATCTCCATAACATACTGATGTATCCATAATATCCAAAACATAATGATATATCCATTACAAACATGATGTATCCATAATATCCACAACATAACAATGTATCCATAATATCCATAACATAATGATGTATCCATGATATCCTTAACATAATAATGTATCAAAAATATCCATAACATAACGATGTATCCATAATATCCATAACATAACGATGTATCCATAATATCCATAACATAATGATGTATCCATAATATCATGATGTATCCATAATATCCAAAACATAATGATATATCCATAACAAACATGATGTATCCATAATATCCACAACATAACGATGTATCCATAATATCCATAACATAATGATGTATACATGATATCCAAAACATAATGATGTATCCATAATATCCATAACATAACGATGTATCCATAATATCCATAACATAATGATGTATCCATAATATCATAATGTATCCATAATATCCGTAACATAACGATGTATCCATAATATCCATAACATAATGATGTATCCATGATATCGATAACATAACGATGTATCCATAATATCCAAAACATAACAATGTATCCATAATATCCAAAACATAACGATGTATCCATAATATCCACAACATAATGATGTATCCATGATATCCTTAACATAATAATGTAGCAATAATATCCATAACATAATGATGTATCCATAATATCCATAACATAACGATGTATGTATAATATCCATAACATAATGATGTATCCATAATATCCATAACATAACGATGTATCCATAATATCCATAACATAATGATATATCCATAACAAACATGATGTATCAATAATATCCACAACATAACAATGTATCCATAATATCCATAACATAATGATGTATCCATAATATCCTTAACATAATAATGTATCAAACATATCCATAACATAATGTGGTATCCATAATATCCATAACATAATGATGTATATATAATATCCATGACATAATGATGTATCCATAATATCCATAACATAACGATGTATCCATAATATCCATAACCTACTGATGTATCCATAATATCCATAACATAATGATGTATCCATAATATCTATAACATAATGATGTATCCATAATATCATGATGTATCCATGATATCCATAACACAACGATGTATCCATAATATCCATAACATAACGATGTATCCATAATATCCATAACATAATGATGTATCCATAATATCTATAACATAATGATGTATCCATAATATCATGATGTATCCATGATATCCATAACATAACGATGTATCCATAATATCCATAACATAACGATGTATCCATAATATCAATAACATAATGATGTATCCATAATATCCATAATATCACAATGTATCCATAATATCCATACCATAATTACATATCCATAATATCCATTACATAAGGATGTATCCATAATATACATAACATAATGATGTATCCATAATATCCATAACATAAAAATGTATATATAATATCACAATGTATCCATAATATCCATAACATAATGATGTATCCATAATATCCATTACATAATGATGTATCCATAATATCCATAACATAATGATGTAACCATAATATCCATAACATAATGATGTATCCATAATATCTATAACATAACGATGTATCCATAATATCCATAACATAATGATGTATCCATAATATCTATAACATAACAATGTATCCATAATATCCATAATATCTATAACATAACGATGTATCCATAATATCCATAGTCCACATGTTTCTGTCAGGGATCGTCCTGTAGCTAACATCATTCATTAACGTGTTCCTATGACATCTTGGGTCACAATATTCTCTCCTAACGGCATTGGATTGGTGTAGGCATGGGTGACTTTCCATATACAGTACCAGTCATTTTCTTTCAAATCCATGAAGGGAAGCGAATGGGTACACACTTCGGAAGAAAGGAGAGATTGGGACATAGCCCTGAATCACAGGAACCGTAAGCCATTATGATCCTCCAGTCCTCCTCAGCCTCTGGGTGTCTAACCCTGTGTGACTGCCCAGCCTCTGTGTTCTAAAGCCAATCCGACTGGGGCCAGAGGCATGATCAAGTCCAATCTCACCCCTCTGCACTCTCTATCTCCCATCTACATGGGGGACATCCATCTTGATTTCTGCCGAGTGCCAAAAAAAAGAGGAAGGGAAAGAGAAAGGGGGGAGAAGGGGAGATAGAGGTAGACGGCCTCCCAGATAAGGATGAGGAGAGGATCGGAGGAGAGGATCTTGGGAGTTTAGCCCCAGAATGAGGGTGAGAGGAATTTCATCTTCATCTAATTACTGCACTAGTTTCAGGGAAGGGAGATAGTGAGCGTTTATGGAGGCTTGAGTGCGGTGTTACAGGCTCATGTGAGATGTGAACGCAGACAAACAAACACACACACAACACACTGGAAGGAGCACACACAGACACACAAATACACACATAAACAGACAGACAATCAGCTCCCTCTCACACAAACAGAGAACCCCCCCACACACACACACACACATCCTCTCTCTCACACACAGACACTCGCTGGGGCCAGGGCCGAGCGCCATAACAGCCCAATGAAATATATTCCGATTAGAAAGTTGTCGCATTACTCCCCCGCCCGGATGATAAATACGCCATTAGCACCGCCATTAATCTTCTAGCCATCCGCTGCTGGATGTGACGAAAGGGAGGGAGCCTTCTTACGGAGCTAGTGCCTCGGAGTATGACTGTAACATACTGCAAGGAGCTCATTTCACTGGGCTGAGGGGTTGGGATTTTCGTGTCACTGCTGAAAAGAGACTAGTCTAATGTGCCGCTTATTGGGATGATATTCTGTTTCTGTGCAGGATTGTTTGAGAGTATGTTCGAGCAAGTGAGGCAGTATTTATGGCGCGTACATGTGTGGGAGAGATTTTCATCTTGCTCCCTCTTTCTATGCCCCTCTTTCGCTCCCTCCCTGCCCTTGCTCTCCCTCTTCACCCCTCTGTGTCTACTCCTCCCATCTCTCTCTACCCCCTTAATATACACCCATCACCCTCTCGCCTCCATCCCTCTCTCTCTCTTTCTGTCATAGAGGGTTTACTGACGCATTAGCATCAGTAAACCCTAAGTGAGCATTGTCTTGGTAATGTTTGCCATCCATAAAACACTAGGACTGGACAGCACCTCTTTGTGTGTGTGTGTGTGTCTGTGGTAGCACATCCGTTCAGTAAACACTGCCAGAATCCCCAGTGGGAGCCCGGACAGACAGTTAATTCCCTCCAATACAAACACCAGACGAGTGAAAGATCAAAGGTCCAGAGCTGAGGAAATGACATGTGATAAGTAGGTACGGAGGCTGTGGAGTTGTGTATATTTCGGAGCTCCCGATGCTCGCCGGTTACATGTTTGATGGAGTGGGGCTGTGTGCCTTTGAGAGTGCGGCCCACGTCTCCCCGAATAAGCGCTGACCATCCTGCTAGAGGTTACTCCCACACATTTTAGATTGCAGGAGGCACTCGTGTTGTACTCACAGAGTGAATCCTGTCCAAATCAGGGAAACTGTTACTTTTAGCGCTCAAGCTCTCATTCCGAGTCATGGCTACGATTCTCAAAGCAAACAGAGATTTTTTTTTTGCCCATGGTGTTTGCTTGAACAGAGTCTAGTAAATATTACATCACAAAATTAGAATTTAACTGCATTGTGGGATAGAATCAGATTATATCAATAAGTATGCATTTATTTCACTTCTATCTGCAATGGTGTGTATGTGAGCTAAGACGTAGGCTAAAGATTATTTCTCATGTGCACTATATTAGAGGAAATGCATTGAGTATAGGCTACTAAAATAAAGAGCTACCCTGATTCTGGCAAACAGAAAGAGGATTACTCCTTTAGGCCAAGGCGCTGTACGTTTGCTACCGGCATAATCTTTTTATCAATGTAGAATACTATCAGCGAAAAACGACGTCTCTTTCGACGACGACAGCAGTTTAATAGTGGGAAAAAGCCTCTAAAAGAGGCACTTGTTAATAAATTAAACTGTGTTATTACAGCTGTCGACCTATTAGGAAAAGAAACCCAACAACAACACATTCCGAACGGTGCCCAGCAAATTGGAGTGGCTTTGAACCAAAAAATATTTGATATTTGGCCGACACAAAAATGTCTTGCAGAAAATAGATGGTACAAACTGGTAGGGTGAATTTATATTCCAAAGTCAATATGGATGTTTTTCTTTCTCCCCGGGTGGATGAATAGTTTGAGTTGTAGTGTAGCGCATCAACCATGTACCAGCGTAATGTATTCTAATGCCTAGGCTTCAGCTCAGAGGTCTAACCGTCGTGTGGCGCAAAGGAGACCTGGAGTGTATGGGAGACGTGAGGTTTTCCAGTATAAACTGTTCTGTTTCAGTGTGGGGTGTCTGGGTATCTCTTAGGGGTAACGTAAACAATATACTGTCTTCAGATGGGGCCTAATCCCTGGTGATTGTTAGAGTGTGGTAATAAAAAAACTGAGAATGGACCCCCAGTAAAACACACACATACACGAACAGTCCTACGCAAACACATACACACACTCCCCACTTGAATTACACCATTTACTGAATTCCTCAGGCACAATCGCGCTGTGCTCCATAAAACCCAGACGAGTGGACTTTAACGACGGCTCAATGCTGAATTAAACTTGTTTTACTGCGGCAAACAATGTGATGTGACCTGGAAAGGTTGTATTTTCTACTGGTTAACGACAGTGTTTTAGAGGCCCAGTCTCAACGTGCCCACTAATTACTTGTCTAGGTCTTCCAGCCACGTCCTAATGAAGGCCATATTGGTGGTACATGCGTTTAGTAGTGGGAGGCTTAGCGTCTAGCGAAAATGTTGAATCTAGTCACCTAGCTAGCTGGCTACCTGCCGCACTCTCCCCTTTGTTAGGCTGCATTGTATGTAACCTCTTTCTGGTCAACATCTTAGTCCACACTGGTGGTAGAATATATACAAAAGTATGTGGTCACCCTTTCAAATGAGTGGATTCAGCTATTTCAGCCACACCCGTTGCTGACAGGTGTATAACATCGAGCACACAGCCATGCAATCTCCAAAGACAAACATTGGCAGAAGAATGGCCTTACTGAAGAGTGGCACCCTCAAAGTGGCACCCTCATAGGATGCCACCGTTCCAACAAGTCAGATCGTCAAATTGCTGCCCTGCTAGAGCTGCCCCGGTCAACTGTAAGTGCTGTTATTTAGGAGCAACAACGGCGTTTAGGAGCAACAACGGCTCAGCCGTGAAGTGGTAGGCCACACAAGCTCAAAAAACAGGACCGCTGTGTGCTGAAGGGCGTAGTGTGTAAAATCGTCTTTCCTCGGTTGCAACACTGACTAACGAGATCCAAACTGCCTCGGGAAGCAACATCAGCACAATAACTGTTTCTTCAGGAGCTTCATGAAATGGGTTTCCATGGCTGAGCAGCCGCACACAAGCATCAGCTGGAGAGGTGCAAAGCTCGCTGCCATTGGACTGTGAAGCAGTGGAAACACGTTCTCTGGAGTCATGAATCACGCTTCACCATCTGGCAGTCCGACAGGCGAATCTGGGTTTAGCGGATGCCAGGAGAACGCTACCTGCCCCACTGCATAGTCCCAACTGTAAAGTTTGGTGGAGGAGGAGTAATGGTCTGGGGCTGTTTTTCATGGTTCGGGCTAGGCCCCTTAGTTCCAGTGAAGGGAAATCTTAATGCTACAGCATACAATGACATTCTAGACAATTCTGTGCTTCCAACTTTGTGGCAACAGTTTGGGGGAAGGCCCTTTCCTGTTTCAGCAAGGCAATGCCCCCTGTGCACAAAGCAATGTTCCATGCACCTACCTACAACATTCTGTCTTTTGTGAGGATGTGTTCTAGCTATCTCTTTTTTGTTTTCTCATGGGTATATTAGGGTTAGATTAGGTTTGATGTTACTGTTGATTTAATGCTGTTTGTTTGTCTGGAACATACTGCCCTTTCAAGGACTCTTGCAGTAATAAGTAAACAGCCATGCAGTTTTTAGTATGAATACTAAATCCCCTCAGTTAAATAGAGAAGACAGAGGAAACTCTTGATTAAGACGTCTTTGACAGGGGTTGACATTTCCTCACTGGCCCAATACTGTACAAACAAACATGAAGAGGAAATCACCCTCTCCAGTTAAAACTTAGAAGGGCTTTACATCTCACTCGTAGGACTTTGTGAACTGTAATCTTTCGCAGTACGGGGAAGAATATATTTTGGGAGAAATGTCCTTTGACTTTGACTTTTTATGTGCTTTCATAATCCAGACTCTGCAGAACTTATCCCAGTTAACTTAATAACTGTGACACCCATTCTCATAAATATGCAAATATACAATACAGACATTCTCAGTATTTTTTGTGTGCAATAGGGCATTATGGGTAGAAAGCAGAGACTTGGATAAAAAATATCTCATGTGGGCCAACTCTTTTCAACATTGTGTTGTTAGGGGGCATCTCTATGGCGACGCGGGTCCAAAAAAGCAGCATGCTCACCTATCACAGCAAATTATATCATCCCATATCAGAGTGATCGTTCTGCGCTTTCTCTTGTCAATGGCACTTCTTGGAGTGACTTTATTTCCCGCTGTGGTAAACGTTTGAGGGACAGGGGGCCCCGACAGAGCTTGGCAACTATCCCTGCCTCCGTCTCTTCATTTTGAAAATAATATTGTAAAAGGCAAAATGGTACAGAGGTTACGTTATATTGCCTGGGAATACCCCCCACTAGTAAACTGGGCCTCCACAGACTGTCAGGCGACATGGGTTTGAGAGTCGGCAGAGAAAATTAGAGGAAGGGGAGCTGAAGGAGGGGGAATGGTGGGGGTATTAAAGCATTACACTCTGCTGGCTAGCGCCTTATCCCACTGCACATTCCAGTGGTGCGCCGTGTGAAACTTTACCACCCCGCCAAGGGAGAAAACGGCATCCGAGCTTGACAGGGGCATGGCAGCAGCAGTGCAGCAACAACGACCCCCTTTGAGGAGGTGTTTTTGGATGAAGCCCCAAGTCCAACAGTCAGCTGTCTGTCTAGGGTCACAGGAGCTGGATGAGGGATGTGTGTGTGTGAGCAGGGGGTGTGTGAGGGGGTATGTGTGCTTCAGTGTGTGCGCGCTTCAGTGTGTGTACGCCTCAGTGTATATGTGTTTCAGTGTGTGCGCGCTTCAGTGTGTGGGCGCTTCAGTGTATATGTGCTTCAGTGTGTGCGCGCTTCAGTGTGTGCGCGCTTCAGTGTGTGCGCACTTCAGTGTAAATGTGCTTCAGTGTGTGCGCGCTTCAGTGTGTGCGCGTGTGTGTGTACGCTTCAGTGTGTGTGTGCGCAAGTGTGTCCTGAACTGAAAGGGATTTTCTTAATTCCGACAGAGGAGCTGAGACGACGTCTGTGTACAAACAGCTGGGAAATCTATGCCCTCGACTGCCCTTGCACTCATCCCCCTCCATCTCTGTCCCTCTCTTTCTACCCTACCAGGTCAGCCTACTGATGGCTAATAAAAGAAGCGGCCCTTGACTCGGAACAGCTGGCCTCCTGTGATCTAGCTCTGCAAGCGGCTGTTGGACTCTCTGAGTGGAATAGTAAAACGTATAAGAATAGCACAGGGAGAGAGAGGGATAGATGGGCAGAGAGAGAGAGAGGGAAAGAGGGTAGAGAGCGAGAGGAAGAGAGAAAGGTAGGTAATGATGGGAGAGAGAGAGAGAGAGAGAGAGAGAGAGTGAAGAGAGAACTCAAGAGCGAGAGAGAGAGAGAGAGAAAGGGAGAGGAGAGAGAGAGAGAGAGAGAGAGAGAGAGAGAGAGAGAGAGAGAGAGAGAGAGAGAGAGAGAGAGACACTAGAGCCAGAGGAAGGGAGCTCAGTGTGTTCTGTTCCTGGCTTTTCATGGGCTAACCAGCTAATCAATAGCACTGAGAAGAAGTCTTTCAGCCAGCACGGTGGGCTTTCTATACAGGGAAAAGTGCTGGAGATGGACCCCATTCTCACACCGAAACCTCAGAGGTGGCAACACAAAGCACCTGTGACACAGGTGCAACACCTGTCATTCTAAATGCACCATGAGGGTGCTTACAAACATGGCTTTAAAAAAGTGTTAGAGCGTGACACCCAATGTCAGGCTTTTGCACCTGTGTCACCAGTGCTTTGCGTCTCAAGGGCTATGACACGTCATTGTCAAAGTCTGACATGGATGTTGATGGTTTAGTTGTTTTTATATTTTTGCAGTTTCTTTGACACGTGTTAAAATTATGAGACCATATGTAACTTGCTGTCTTAACAAGCAAAGGAAAAAGAGGGGCAACCTGGCACTGGATGAACCCCTAAACCCCCCTGAAGCCCCTAAAAGCCATGCGACCTTGTCCACATTCCTGTCTTGGGAGACGTGATAGCATGGCCATTCCGGACCCATCCAAAATAACGACACCAGACAGGGGTGGAGAGGCCATGTGACGATATAGGAATTAAATGAGGCAGACTTAAATAGCCAGGTGTGTGACCCGCCGTATCTGACCTAGGCCTCGGTTCGTGCTGGTATTCCATACAGATCCCTCCCTATAACTGAAGGGAGGAGGGGGTCAGGGGGGTTCATGTGTGTGTGTATGGCATATACATTAAAACCAGTAGATAGTGATAGCGCCGACTTTCATCCACGTATTCATATGGAAAACTCCTGATGGCACATGAAGCCGGAAGTACTCAAATTATTGTTGAATGGGGCTGAAAGGCACCAAAAAATCCCTAAGGGTCCCATGGTGAAAGTGGCTGTAACTAGCAAAGGATCATGATCCATGTAGTCGTTTTCATCCTGCCTGAGAGAGTCAACCGGGAGCCTCCTCGTAGCCGGCCCTTGACTGGTCTGTCAGCACGTGGTCCTGTGCGACGACAAATGCAGTAGTCAGAATGAATCACTATTTAATTAAATATCACAATTTGAGGCAAACTTTAAAATAATTCACAGTGGGGGTCGAACGTGATCAAAATCAACTCATTTTAGAGCCTAAAACGGCATTCTAAAACGGCTTTCTGGGGCAGACCAGGGCTTTTGGCACCGCTAGGTTTCTACACAGTAGCCGACCAGCAGAGCTTGTGGCTTCACGCTCCAGATCGGACTCTGGGGGTCTAGTGTCTGGTAATGAGTGGGGGGGTTGTTGGGTATAAAGGACAGCTCCAGATGCTCCCAGAGAGGCTAATACAGCCTGTGCCTGCCTCATTACTGTAACCCACACACATGGCAACCCACACACACGTCCATCCAACATCCACCTCCTCAACTCAACGTCCTGCTGTTTCTATGGTTTTACGGTAGGAAGAACACATGCCTACCATGCCTAATAAAGGACAGGCAAACAGGCAGCTAAACAAACACGACACAATATGGGGGAAGTGGGGGTGGGTCAGGAAGTGTTGGTGTTGACCGTCTCTCTCTCCCTCTCTCCCTCCCTAAATCTAGACCACACAGAGAGGGATTGATTGACAGAATAAGAGCCTAAAGTCATTAGCTTGTAAACTGGAGGAGGCTAGTAAATAAAGGGGCTCTCAATTAACACTCCGTCTTGCCTAATGTGTAGCGCAAACTGACCCGTGAACGAAGCTGCTGAGAGTTGCCTTGTGCGTGTTTCTGTTTCTGTGTGTATTTACTATAAGACTATCTGGAGAGTTGATCCATCCAATCAGAGAATACCGTCTCTAGAAGAATCCACTGTTGAGAGACAAAGTGCCCTCACAAATCCAGGGATTACATCACTGCCTGTCTATCTGTCGGTGTGTCTGTCTGACCACAAAGCAAGGTCTAATAGGGAAACTAATACCCTCTGAACAACCAAAACAACAGACGGATGCTGTGCCAGCCGAGGAGAGAGAGAACGAAAGAAAGAGAGAGAGAGAGAGAGAGAGAGAGAGAGAGAGATAGAGAGAGAGAGAGAGAGAGAGAGAGAGAGAGAGGGAGAGAGAGAGAGAGAGTGTGTATGTGTGTGTGTGTCTGAGAGCTTCCCAAGGTCACTGTTCCTGGACCAGTGTCACAGCAGGGGAAGCGAGACGGCGTGGACAGATGTCAGAGTGATAAGCAGCGAGGCTGACAAGCTCCAGCTTGACTGTCAGTTACCGCTTTGGTCCCCGGGTCAAACCGGTGGCAAGATCCATAGAGCCTGGGGGGGGGTGCAGCAAAATGTCCGCTAACACTATGCTAACACGTTATCTTGGAAATGCCATATCTGACTGAAAACAGGCTAACAATACACTTTTTGGATAATCTTGAATTATTTGTGGTCTTCCTTACAGAAAGTGCCATATTTTCTATCTTGAACATCATAAATACAGCTAGTCTCTTCAGCGATTCTAGACACCGCGTTTTGTTAACGTCACACTGCTACTGGCAAGGCTATTCTTGTGTCTGTGGTGAGTTATATCTGGCATAGCATTAAATATATAACTTTTCAATTTTTCTTATTTATCCATTTGAGTCCTTACAATCCCACAAGCATCACTCGCGTGGCAGGAAAACATAAATCTATATTTTCACATTTGAAAGGAGACTGGCACAATTGCCAAAATCCAATACTGACGGGAGTGTTTGGTCTTGTATTAAGCATAATAAAAGACACTGCCAAATAAATCAATAGCATTCAATTTACTGTCGTATTCTGTAATCATTGATGATCTGTCAATCCATTTATTTCCGAAAGCCAAAGCTGCAGTTCAAAATTATTTTCCCAAAGAACTTTCCCTACTTCCAAAACAAATAATGAATACCTTGCATATCGATATGGAGAGCCTTATTGAGCTCACATGCTCAACTTTTGTTTGACATTCTAGGTGTTTGTTATTGTCTATAAGAGAAATGTCAGCGGATGTTCACAAATGACAAACGACTCAGGAAAGGTTGAATTAAGTTTAGTCGTTGGATATGCAAGGTATATACAATTCAATATCAGGCGAAACATTAACAGCTAAACCCCATTTCTACAACAATCTTTCATCACAGTTTATATTCCAAAGGGATCGGGTGGAAAACATCCGGTGCCATTGAGACCAGGCACAGCAGCCTTAGTCAGCCGCAATCAATGGGGCTTCTGTTCCTCAATAGAGCCGTTGGCATTGCCAGCCCGACCCTGAGGTCACAACCTGCTGTTATACTGAGTGGAGTGGAATCAAATCATCCCTGGCAGTTTAAGAGCTCTGCCACCTCCGCCAGCGGACGGGGTCAACAACACCGTCGAGGGCCCATCTTCCCAAACACTTCAGAAAGCACCCGAGTCAGCGGGAAGTCTGGAGTTATAAAAAGGAGTCCACTAAAGAGGGGTTCTGCCGAGAGAGAGAGGCCTCACTGACTGACTGACTGACTGACTGACAGGCAAACTAGCGCTCATGTGTTTATTGACTGGGACACAACCAGAGCATGTCTGAATGGGGCTAATTTCAAAGAGAAGTGCTGGAAAACGCCAAGGGCGTGAGATGTGGTCAAAAGCTTACCAAGAGAAGTGAAAAGTGTAACGTTGGTTGAATGGTCATAAGAGGGCAAACTGGTGAAGTTGACATAACTCACTCATAAGTTAAGCACACAAAGCGCAAGTCAGATAAACATCCCTCGCAAACCATTCATTTGAGTAAGTGTGTAGGCCTAGCTCAATATAGCTCTCAATCCAATATACCATCAACCCACATACAACAGCACTAGACAGCACTAGAGAGTTTAAATCTATTTTCGCCCATCCCTCGCTTTCTATCCCTTTCCCGCGATCTCACCTCAGTGGAAGTGAGTCTTGCCGGAGTGTAAGAGAGGCACCGGTGGGCAGCTCAACCCGCTGACCCCACCCACCCTGGCTGACACTAACTCCGGTCCTCTCTCTGGGGTCGCGACCCTGGGGTTCAAAACCCGACGGAAAAGTGAGAGGCTATGGATGATCAATAACCTGATTAAGATCTACCTGGCCGGTGGAGCTCTGGCGCAGACAACACAATTTGCAGCGGCAGTTAAAGCAAACGACTTCATCTGTTGAATAGTTTCATTGTTTTAGGACTGAGCTAAAGCTTAAAGACACAACAAAGGAATACGCAAATGGAATAAAATATCAATCCTGCCACTGACTAAACCTCAGAAGCACTAGTTAAACTTGGAAAAAAATACTGTATATAGCACTGCATATAACAAGTTACGGTGATATCTATTTATTTATATTTTATTTTGTAGTCAAAACACAACATCAGTGTTCTGGTAGCCATCCCCTATGTTGGGATACTGGCCATTATTTAGCGGAAGGGGCACTCGGTCCTGATGTCATATATCTGGTGTCTGCTCCTTTTGCGTCAAGCATCTGTTATCCCTGATGCTAGCTGGCACTGAACCATATCGGATTCTGCACTATCCACAGATCCAACCAGCGACAGCGTGAACATGTCTCTTCGTGTATGTCTCATTTGAAGCCCCGGAACTAACTTAGTGTGTGCACATTTGATTGTGTGCATGTGGCTCTGTGTGGAGTTTTGTTCATTTCCACCCACTCCCTAGCCTGTTGAGGTTGCTGTGAACCTGGAGGGTAGCAGTTTCAGTTGTAGGACAATTACAATTTATCTCTGGGCATGATTTCTTGGCTTCTAAGTGCAGCTAGTCGGCCATTTTGTGTCTGCCTATTTCAAACACTGGGGAATCCTGCTGAGCCTGCCTAGAATCCTGGGAATTAAACTTGTCCAGTATATCAGTGATAAACTGCCTTGACGTAGCCCGCGGCTCTCAAATCCCTGGGAAGGGATGGGGCTGAAGATGGGACGGGGCTGAAGATCAAGATACGTGCAAGGACGTAATCGCAGCCGTGCCGTTAATAAGATCACCGGTGGCTTGTGCCCCTGGGTTCGCCGTCTTTTTGTGCTGCGGGACAATCTAAAAATGAAACGGCGCTGGAAATATTGCATGCCTGTGACAGGATAAAAATGGGAAGGAATGCAATGGGCCACGGTGTCAGCGTGTTTAATCGAAAATAATGGCTGGCAATTTATACCCGCGGTCCTGACCGGCGCTGGATCTACTGATGCAAGACATCAGATTTTTATGTGCACATTCCATCACGCCATTCAGTCTACTGATGTTCAGGGGCAGAAGTCAAACAGCAAATGATTCTATTGGTAGTAGTTGAAAAGAATAGTGATAATCCAGAAAGGACTATAAGGTGCACGAGAGGGGTTGGGTGTGTGTTTGTGTGTGTGTGTGTGTGTGTGTGTGTGTGTGTGTGTGTGTGTGTGTGTGTGTGTGTGTGTGTGTGTGTGTGTGTGTGTGTGTGTGTGTGTGTGTGTGTGTGTGTGTGTGTGTGTGTGTGTGTGTAAGAGCAAGTGTGTGCAGTCTGTGCCATGGCTTGTCCCAGACTTGTTCAGCCTTAACATTGATTGACTTGCGTGTCATTTCAGCCAACGGTCATTTGCAATAAGCAAAATAGGAAGGAGAAAAAAACTAGCTTAAGGGAATTAGTTTCATTTGGAGCACCATTCGAATCAAGGCTGCCAACAGTGGCTGTTGAGACAGTGGGGAGCCCTGGCTGAAACCAGTCAATATTCTCTGCAAGTAGACACTAGACAATCCACTCTCCTTACTCCCTACTCCCCTCCAACTGCACTCCCTCGATGCTGAAGACCTGAAGTAGAAGCAGGAAGAAAAAAAAGATTCAAAAAAAAAAAATCGATGGCAGCCGTCTACAATAGCCTTCCCATTTTGCTGGCCGCCTCCCAACATCCCTCAATTAACGCGACATAAGAAGTCCCATTTGCGTAGCTGTCTAACTTGAGGGGTCTTTGACAGCCAGGCAATTTATGAGACACCGTTTGAACTGCAGAGATGAGGTTGATGCCAAAAGGATGGATTTTTCCCTTTTCTTGATGGGCATTTTCATAATGACCCACTGTCTGTGATAGTCTGTGATACATTGTCAGATAACATTAAACCGCTACTGGGCTCATCAAGTAAGTAAGTGTAATGAGTGAAAAGGAGAAGACCATATAATATGTATAGAGGCAGTAATGCTAAAACTTTCCTATTTGGAATATTCTGTCATATAATCAACCACAATCACCAGTGTGTGACTCACAGCCATGAATGTAGGCTAATGTTCCGAATGAGCTCTGGACCTGGTTGTGCAAATGCACCCGTGCGCTAATACGAGATCTTATTTATGGATTTATGGAACTCGATTTGGAGCAACCCAAAAAATCAACACATCCTGTGAGTCACGAAGGGACAAACCAGCTAAATACACAACTCTCTTCACGAACCCAGTATCGAGTTGCCGTTCTTTGCGTCAGACCGCTTAATGAAGCCGCGGTTAGCTTAACCGCCGACTTCTGTTTGACTGTTACTGTTCCAAATGGCACCCTATTCCCTTTGCAGTGCACTACTGCAATATGGTCCATGGTCAAAGTTAGTGCACTACATAGGTAAAAGGGTGCCATTTGGGATACAAAATAAAAATGTGATTTAAGCACTCACACAGCTTGCCTAATTTCGCTATGGCTTAATGAGTGTTGTTTGAAATAATAGGCCTTTATTGAACAGAAATAATAGGCCTTTATTAAAAAGAAATAATAGGCCTTTATTGAACAGAAATAATAGGCCTGTATTGAACAGAAATAATAGGCCTCATTAAACAGAAATAATAGGCCTGTATTGAACAGAAATAATAGGAATCTATTATTATACATCTGTATGCATACAACCCTAAATGAGTAGACACCATTTCAACAGATAATCACCTCACTGCAGTAGTGTTCTACGCTTCATTGTATTGCCATTAAGGACAATAAAGTTACACTGAATCCATTGTTTTTAGAAGAGGTGCTACATACCACAGTCCTCTGGGACACCATTAGTCCCTTCCTCCATTTGGTTGGCATGCCACCACTCTTACTGAGTGTGATAAACATAGTCTCTGAATCCTGGGACTTTCCAGGCCTCATCCAAGGCTTTCTATTCTGTCTGCTTCCGAGACAGGACAAGAAAGAAACTACAAATGCCTCCAACATACTCAAATAATAAACAAGAGTGAGAATCCTAAAGATGCTTGGGTAATGAAGTCCGCTGGGAAAGGCACAGACACAATTAGAGGCAAGAAGCAATGAGACGAACAGGGCAGGGATCTATCTCTGAAGAGGGGGATTTTAGGGACTGGGTACTGGTGTCACTGATGACATAGAGGCAGTGGAGTCATGCAGCCATTGCAGATGGCAGATACTTAACGAGAGGGGAGGAGAGGGAGAGAGGGAATAAGGGGGAGAGAGGGAAATAGGAAGAAAGAGGGGATGAAAGGGAAGGAGAGGGAAAGAAGAGAGGGAAAGAAGGGGAATCAGGGAAGGAGCAAAGTGATGGAATGAGTGGGAGAGAGGGAATGAGGGGGAGAGAGGAAAGGAGAAAGAGAGAAGGAAGGAGGCAAGGGAGTGGTGAAAACCCGTGATGACAGAACCCCAAGCCTGTTGAGAGAAACGAGGAAGGTCACAGTTTCCCAACAGCTCTGTAATGTTCCATTCAACAAACTCACACATTTCTGTTCAATGCCTTGTCGTGAAAGAAGGCTATGGCCTTTCGTCAGCCCAAAGGTTGCTTGAGCACCATAGGGAGTCATGAAATACAGAATGTATTGGTGAGATACAGTGGGGAAAAAAAGTATTTAGTCAGCCACCAATTGTGCAAGTTCTCTCACTTAAAAAGATGAGAGAGGCCTGTAATTTTCATCATAGGTACACTTCAACTATGACAGACAAAATGAGGGAAAAATCCAGAAAATCACATTGTAGGATTTTTAATGAATTTATTTGCAAATTATGGTGGAAAATAAGTATTTGGTCACATACAAACAAGCAAGATTTCTGGCTCTCACAGGCGTGTAACTTCTTCTTTAAGAGGCTCCTCTGTCCTCCACTCATTACCTGTATTAATGGCACCTGTTTGAACTTGTTATCAGTATAAAAGACACCTGTCCACAACCTCAAACAGTCACACTCCAAACTCCACTATGGCCAAGACCAAAGAGCTGTCAAAGGACACCAGAAACAAAATTGTAGACCTGCACCAGGTTGGGAAGACTGAATCTGCAATAGGTAAGCAGCTTGGTTTGAAGAAATCAACTGTGGGAGCAATTATTAGGAAATGGAAGACATACAAGACCACTGATAATCTTCCTCGATCTGGGGCTCCACGCAAGATCTCACCCGTGGGGTCAAAATGATCACAAGAACGGTGAGCAAAAATCCCAGAACCACACGGGGGACCTAGTGAATGACCTGCAGAGAGCTGGGACCAAAGTAACAAAGCCTACCATCAGTAACACACTACGCCGCCAGGGACTCAAATCCTGCAGTGCCAGGCGTGTCCCCTGCTTAAGCCAGTACATGTTCAGGCCCGTCTAAAGTTTGCTAGAGAGCATTTGGATGATCCAGATGAGGATTGGGAGAATGTCAGATGAAACCAAAATAGAACTTTTTGGTAAAAACTCAACTCGTCGTGTTTGGAGGACAAAGAATGCTGAGTTGCATCCAAAGAACACCATACCTACTGTGAAGCATGGGGGTGGAAACATCATGCTTTGGGGCTGTTTTTCTGCAAAGGGACCAGGGCGACTGATCCGTGTAAAGGAAAGAATGAATGGGGCCATGTATCGTGAGATTTTGAGTGAAAACCTCCTTCCATCAGCAAGGGCATTGAAGATGAAAGCGTGGCTGGGTCTTTCAGCATGACAATGATCCCAAACACACTGCCCTGGCAACGAAGGAGTGGCCGTAAGAAGCATTTCAAGGTCCTGGAGTGGCCTAGCCAGTCTCCAGATCTCAACCCCATAGAAAATCTTTGAAAGTCCGTGTTGCCCAGCGACAGCCCCAAAACATCACTGCTCTAGAGGAGATCTGCATGGAGGAATGGGCCAAAATACCAGCAACAGTGTGTGAAAACCTTGTGAAGACTTACAGAAAACGTTTGACCTCTGTCATTGCCAACAACGGGTATATAACAAAGTATTGAGATAAACTTTTGTTATTGACCAAATACTTATTTTCCACCATAATTTGCAAATAAATTCATAAAAAATCCTACAATGTGATTTTCTGGATTTTTTTCCCTCATTTTGTCTGTCATAGTTGAAGTGTACCTATGATGAAAATTACAGGCCTCTCTCATCTTTTTAAGTGAGAGAACTTGCACAATTGGTGGCTGACTAAATACTTTTTTTCCCCACTGTATACTGTACATTTAGGTAGAGTAGGCATGTGTTTGGTCAGCCGTCTAGCCCTCCTGGGTCTTTAGGAGTGGTGGTGACTGCTAAAATTGGACGCAATTGTTGAAAAAGAACAGCAACAAATAAATCCCTGGTGCAATGTTATGCAGCCTGGCAGCCCGGCAGAGCAGCAGACAGCAATATGCTAGCAGCTAGCACAGGACATCCTCCTTCAACACTCTTTGTTGAGCTTATCCCAATGGATGGTTGGGAACATTTCCAAAAGAGCAGGGCGGATGGGGGAACGGATGGACCCGAATGGAAGGAAGGACTCTATTGTTGTCATGTTTTCATGACTACAAAAAAAAACTTAAAGTGTGACAGAATTTGCCAGTGATACAAAAGCGGACACTCCTACCCCCTTTCTTTCTCTTCCTGGGTTCTTTCTGATACAGAACCAATTGTGGAGAAGGAGAAGGAGAAAATCGGTTTGGAATATTAAAATGTGAATTTTCAGAGAAGAGAGTAACAGCCAGCTACGATGAATCAGAAGTGCCAACCCTTTTACACTGATGTTGGCTTACCTGGGAAATGGTTACAGTTTTTCTCAGTCGCTTTGGTGCATTTCTTAGATCAAAAGTGCAATTCTTGATACTACTTGTACAAATTCCAAATCATCTAGTCACTTGTGCACATCATTAAAGCAATTTCTTATTCCTTTGAACAAATTGCAATTGCTTTTGTACATATTGCAATTGATAATGTACAAGTGTCAGCTTTTTTCCACATTTTCAATTGCTCATGTCATGTTGATCAAAATATAGTAGATGGTTCTCTGTTGAATAGTCTTACCCCTCAAAACATCTAGGCATTAGATCCTTGCATAAGCCATTACATGCAAATTGTTGAACTATTTGTCATAAACTCTCAAGCATAGTTTTACACATTTTTATTAGACCTTTTGTACAAAAACGTGAATTGATGAATCGTGCAGGTGAAATTGACCCTCACTCATGAAGGAATGTAAAGTGTTAGTTCAACCAACAATCAACCAGTTGTCTAAATTGCTCAAAAGGTGCATCTCATGAAGAATCAATTGGCAAGCATATATAGACAGACCACAACACAGAGTTGCAATTTTCCAATAATGGATGGACCAGGAAACGAACAGGGTCAACAGCCAAGAGGAGGAAGAAGAGGAGCAAGGATGCGTGGTGGAAGACAAAACAGAGGAAGAGGCAGAAGAGGACATAGGCTCTGCATCACTGCATTTTTCCCCACATAGGACTGCAAGATTACCTCAAACCGGTGGCAGAGGACGCCTTTTCACACCTCAACAGGAGGAGGCTATTTGCACCATGGTCCGAGCAAACAATGCCATGAGACTCAGGGAAATACAAAGGACCATTATAGAAGACAACGATGTCTTTGAAAACATCCATACGGTTAACATCTCAACCATCGACAGGGTGCTGCATAGAAAGCAGATGAGTATGAAACAGCTGTACCGTGTACCATTCCAAAGGAATGAGGACAGAGTTAAGGAGCTACGGTACCAGTATGTACAGGTAAAACATATATCTATGTAGCTACTTTACAGCAACATTTTATAGTGATACATAGTACAGTGAGCATAAACTGCACACATTCCCATTGCTGTGGAAGGAACATGCAATATATGTACATTTTATGTCACTCTTCCTTACGAAAACAAATTCAACTGTGTGTTCTGGGATATAGCGTAAAATGGAGTTGGAATCAAGTGAACCCTCTCACAACTTTGTATACGTGGATGAGGCTGGCTTCAACCTGACCAAATGCAGAAGGCGGGGTCGGAATATCATCGGTCACAGAGCTACTGTGGATTTGCCAGGCCAACGGGACGAAATATCACCATGTGTGCTGCTATTTCGGAGCATGGTGTCCTAACCCATATCCCCCTTATAGGGCCATACAACACCCAGCATCTACTCAACTTTTTAGAGACTCTCTACAGAGCTCTCATCCCTGATGATGAGAGGGGTCTGTTTAGAGAGGATTTGCCAAAGTATGTGGTAATTTGTGATAATGTGAGTTTCCATCGATCAAACATCATAAGGCAATGGTTTGTGACCCACCCAAGGATGCTCATAGAATTCCTCCCACCTTATTCACCATTCCTTAACCCAATTGAGGAGTTATTTTCAGCATGGAGGTGGAAGGTGTACGATCGTCAGCCACACACACAGATGACCCTGCTGGCTGCAATGGATGCAGCATGTGAGGACATCACAGTAGACGCCTGCAGAGGATGGATAAGGCATTCCAAAAGATTCTTTCCACATTGCATTGGAAGGGAAAATATCCGGTGTGATGTGGATGAGAATACGTGGGCCGACAGACAGGAACATCTGGATGTGTAGAGACAGCACTAGAACGGTGCTGCGGGCCAAGTTGTGCCTTAGGGGTGGTTTCCTGTGTTTCTTTCTAATTTAGTTTTTTTTCCTTTGTGCCCCTTGGGTTGTCCAGTCTCTTTCAATCAATAACCCACATACAGTAATATGTAAATAGTACTGTTGAAATTGATATATGCCATAGAAGTGCAGCCTTGTGCATTTCCAATACAGTAACTGTCATCCAAACTGTAGCCTAAGTTTACATCAGGTAATACTGTCAAAGTACACAGTTACATTGACAACATGCCTAAACATTTTGACGACCTTGTTCGTGAACAATGACTCAATGACTTATCATTCTGATGACACTGACATGATCATTGGCATGAATATTTACGTTTGAGAGATGTACTAAGGATTTTTAGTGACTGACTAGCTTTAGAAACATATCTATTGTATACTGCAGTTTGTACAAATTGTTCTGAGAAATTCACTTATTATTTTGCACATGTTAGGGATGATGTGAAAAATGCACCAAAGCGACTGAGAAAAACTGTAAAACATATTTTTTCCCAGCTGGCTTTTTTTACTCCGCCAATCCCCAGGCGAGTAATCTAACTTGACACCAACACAGATTAACCCTTGAGGGTGAAAAATGAGATCCAAAGTTAACCAGCCATTTCACAAGTTGAGAGTCTCTGGTTTTGGCATGTGAGGTCATGCATTCATAGTTAAAGAGTGGACAAAAGTTTGTTTTTTCAAAGACTTTAGTTCTCTTTCATTGATTACTCTCTAGCTCTGTGAGCGAATAGCTTTCTGTCTCTCTTTCTCACTCCCTCCCTCCCTCTTTTCTGTCATCCTTGCCCTCCTTCTCCTCCGCAAGATGGATGATCTCCCTCTTCTTCTCTTCCATCGCTCTCTCTTTCTCTGTAGAAATGTAGATTTTTCGTGGTTCCTTCTATTCCTTTTCTCGTTCACTCGGTGGTGTCTACCTGTCCATCTCTATGTAACTGCTGCTGTACGTCAGTGGTTTGAGTTGTCCATCTCTTATTTACTAACTATTTCCCTCTGACACGTCTAACTGTCTATCAGAGTGTGTGGAGGTGTGTTAGGCCCCGTTTTCATCTCACTCTTTCATCCGTGCATTTTTCTCTGTGGACAGGATTGACCAGAGCTCTTCATTCTGTCTGACGAGGATGATGAAGTCTCTCTCTGAAACACACATTTTCTCCCTTGGGCCTAGACACGTGTTAAATCCCCATTTTGATCACCGGCGGGCATGTGGGATCAGCGCTTGATTACTAAATTCATCCTCGTGCCACCAGTCCCTCACTCTGAGCACACACACACACACACTAACACACACACAAGCTGATTTGGGCACTCACAGGGAACTGTATGTACTGGGGACTACCCACACACACAGAGAAAGAGAGGGAGAGAGACAGGGAGATGTAGACACATCTTAACTGTGACGGGCCATTTGGCTCAAGATTGCCACCGAGCATCATCTGGTTGCTAGGTTGCCATTCATCTGTGTTGGAATGAGTCAAATCTCTAATGACAGTTGCAACAAATCAACCCTATGACGTGATCTCTTTGTACCTGTCTGTGTTACATGAACATACTTCAGTGTCCAACTTCTCACAGGTTGGAATATGGTACAACTATGTCCCATATGCATATTTCCAACAGTTATAGCACAACAGTGTCCAGTTATGATATCGTTTAAGCCTTCTTGGAATGTTTCTTTAGACTGCAGGGACTGTTCCACACATGCAACGAAAAAGCCAGAGGCAGGTTGAGAATTAGGTGGTCAGAATTTAGTTGCATTCCTGGCATTTGTGACCTTGAACCGCACACAGCAACCTACTACTACTACTGAGGTAGTCAGTTCAAGGAGACCCATTCAAGGAGATGCAGTACAATGGAGATAGCCCTATTGTTGATGCTCTGCCTTGTGTTTGCCTTCCGAACGGTAGAAATCTGCCAAGTCATCCTTTATTTCCGTCAGGAGACAAGAATCTACAGCTATCAAGCATCAGAGCACCTGGTTGTTTCTGACATCAAATGTTATCTTTGGAGCCAAATGATGTATATTATCATAACGTGTCTAGATCATCATCCGTGTGCAATAATACAGCCGGGTGATAAATAATATCATGACCTCATTAGAAGGGTATACTGTCTCTGTGTATTTGTGACAGCTTAATTTGTTCCAGCCTGGACTACTTTTAACAGTAACCTGACCTATCATGTGCCTGTGGCTAAACTTTCCCATATACTAACCCTTATCATCTTATGGGGTATTTATTTTCCTTTTTATATGCTCTCATAGTCTATATCCAAATATGTGCTTGCTGATTTGCTGTTATTGCTGTAGTTGACACTTCATAACCTTATGTGAGGTTGTGTTTGATTGCAGCTATACCGCTCCATATTTTTCAAACTTAGAGATGATATGTGTGAATAAATATCTAGGTAGAGTCAAAGAAGGTTTGGGCTTTACCGCACACGTATGGCCGCCAATACTGAACAAATAATGAATAGACTACCAGCATATAAATATGCTAGCGGGTCATCCGAGCCATATGTTTCTTTTAGAGCCGACTAAATATAAACAAGGCCCTGTCTACAGAACAGTATCAACTCGCCCTGCATGATGCAACAAGTGAAACCCCTCTGACATACTTCTTCAAATATACATGAAAAGGCTACGTATGTAGTGTCTACTAGCACCCGGCTCACTTTGAAGATACAAACACAGCCTTCACCTGTCATCATGAATCGGATGCTAAAAATATCACAATGCGAAAGGAGAACAAAAAAGAATAGGAAGAGAAAGAGAAAGAGAGAGAGAGAGCGACCTCATACTGAGAATAGTCATAAACATTAGCGTCATCCAAACGCTTCAACATGACAAACCCGAGTGGTCTATTACATATGAAATGATGGCAAAATATGCAAGGGACTGACCCGTTCACCAAATACACCAGCCAGAAACGAAAGTGAGACAGTATTGCCTTCATAACCAAGTCTTTCAATATAACATTCCTTTTTATTCATTTGAGAGCCGAGCGCAATTGAATTTCCCCACAGGACAAACTCCTATGCTGTACGCCGGTGATAAAATTCTCCCAAACAACTCCGATCTATATTAATAGATGAATAATGACTCCAGCCACCAAACTGTCTACACTCATTAGAGCTGAACTGTAAAAGAGAGCCAGCTGCTTACCTAGGTGATCACACACACACACTCGCATTCACACACACACACTCGCATTCACACACACACACACACACACACACACACACACACAGGTGATGCCACTCTACCCTGGCCTCTGGCATCAGCCCCCATCCACACACCACCCCTCCCTCCTAAAAATAATATACTGCGTCTCTCCCGGCACAATTCATCTTGTAATCTGCCTTAAAGCTGCTAAGCTTCCCTTGGTCTAAATTAATTGGGAACTATAGAGGGACAGGAGCCTTGATGCACTGGCCTGGATCAGAGAGACACCTGGCGACACAAAAAAGCATACTATCGGTCTCTCTATCCCTTTCTTTCTCTTTACCCTTCTCTGTCTTACACTCTCTCTCTACCTCTCTTACTCTGTTGCTCTCTCTCTACCTCTCTCTCCATTACCATTCCCCTTCAAAATGGTGGTCATTACTCCGGACATGAAAAGTCGTTTTAGTTCTGCATGGTTTCTTCAAAGCGGTTGGGCTATAATTGCGGCATGAGGAAAGAGAGAGAGAGTGAGAGAGAGAGAGAGAGAGAGAGAGAGGGAGAGAGAGAAAGACAGAGAGAGAGAGAAAGGAAGTAAGAAAAAAAAAGAAAGAGAAAGAGATAGAGAGACATAGAGAGAGACATAGAGAGGGAAACATAGATAGACAGAGAGAGGCATAGAGAGGGAAACATAAAGAGGGAAACAGAGATAAACAGAGATTGATAGAGAGAGACATAGAGAGAGACATAGAGAGGGAAACATAGAGATAGATAGAGAGACACATAGAGAGGGAAACATAAAGAGGGAAACAGAGAGAAACAGAGAGAGAAACAGAGAGAGACATAGAGATAGATAGAGAGAGATAGATAGAGAGAAACATAGAGAGGGAAACATAAAGAGAAACATAGAGAGAGACATAGAGAGATGGATAGAGAGAGATATAGAGAGAAACATAGAGAGAGACAGAGAGAAACATAGAGAGGGAAACATAGAGAGAAACATAGAGAGGGAAACATGGAGAGAAACATAGAGAGAGACATAGAGAGATATACAGAGAGAGACAGAGAGAAACACAGAGAGAAACATAGAGAAACATAAAGAGAGAGAGTTTTAGATGAGCAGTGTGGACAGAACACATACTGTATGACACATCAGCCTTGATCTTTGGATTTCTAGAGTAGCTAAGATACCAACATGACACCAAGATGAGAATATTTGTGGATTGATGTATTGCAGGGGAAATGAGGGAACATTTTCAAATGATGAAAATCCATCACTGTTAAATGTATTCCTCAGTCGTGAAATTACTGTGGGTCTATGTCACTGCACTTTCTAATAGAACTTTCCCCAAGTAGACAGCAAACAAATGAAAGACCAGGCTAAATCATCTTAGTTCTTCAATTCCATTTGCTTCGTTTTTTTTCTCTTCTATTTCACACAAAAGTATATTATTTTCCGTACAGCTGAAAAAGACAAAAAGCTGAAGGGACCACATTCGATTCTTGATCTGACATAAGAAATAACCGAACCATCTGTGGGCTTAAACGTGGAAGAAAATCAAAGAGTTGACTGCCTCAGCGTGAGAAAAACAAGATCAAAACAGAAGCCAACTCCCTTTTGACAAAACTTCCTCCACTGTTGTCCATGATCATCTGTTATGTACCTCTCCACAGGACCGTGTGTGTGTGTGTGTGTGTGTGTGTGTGTGTGTGTGTGTGTGTGTGTGTGTGTGTGTGTGTGTGTGTGTGTGTGTGTGTGTGTGTGTGTGTGTGTGTGTGTGTGTGTGTGTGTGTGTGTGTGTGTGTGTGTGTGTGTGTGTGTGTGTGTGTGCGTGTGTACCCATGTGCGTGTCCATACCTATTTGTGTGTGTTTACAAGGCTGTAACAATCTCTGTCCAGACTGTTTACAATCCCTGAGGGTTAAATGTAGGTTGAACTTCCCCAGTTTATGAGCTAGCCACTGGTCAGACCTGGCTACTCTGAGCCAAGTCTCAGTCCCTAACACTTATCTGTGCCACCCCTCTATCTCTCACAGCAGGTAGTGTAATTGTTCTTGGAAAAAGCCTGTCAACCAAGAGACTCCATCTTGAAAGTTCTTCCTAAGCCCCCTTTATCATAACACTGTTGCTGATTGGCTCTGGGCTATAACTACAGCAGCATGCCTCAGAACCAAAATGTTTTAGCCTAGTCATTCCTTTCTGAGAGATATAGAGAGAGGGGGAGAGAAAAAGAGAAATAGAGAGGAAGAAATCGAGAAATCGAGAAAGTGAGAGCAAGAGAGAAACCAACAGAGAATACAGACTGGAGAATACGCCTTCTGTGCCAAATCACTTTTTGTTCCCCTCATGGAGCAGAAACACATTTTAAAACTGTCATACTTTAATTGAAATTCCATCACTTTGTGGCTGCTATTGTGGAATAATTTGATAAAGCGCTGTGACATGAATGCACATAGCGGGGCGTGACTTCCATTTCTCCTGCCTTTTATTTCCCCCGTTCAGTCCGTTATTTAAATGAACCCCTCTATGGATTCTTTTCTGGCCCAGAATTACAGATAAGAGAAAAGGAGGGCAAAAAGGGCAAAAAGACACCACCATTTTGGGTGAAACCTGGAAATTGTCATATTAAGGGTAAGTCTACCCAGCTACTTAGCCATGTATCGAAGAGAAACATCATATTAGCAACCGGAAAAGCTAAACTGTTTCTTTCCATTTGTTCCCATTGGTTTCCAGTTGGTACTTGCTAACGATTGGTGGCGACTAGCATTCTGTCGAGACAAAATGGAGGTCAGAAACCCATCCCTTTTCCATGCAGTGCTAATACAGACCCCAATTAAAATCCATAGCAGTAGGCGCCCACCTATCTCCTCACAACTGGCTACAGGCATGTGGCATATCTGTTGAAACCCAATCCGCCACTGAAGAACAGCTGCAGAGAGAGGCGGTCGTGGGGCATTGCCTCCCATTTGTGGCACATGGGTGGTCGCCTGATCGCCCCTATAGCTTTAAGTCTGCATCCTCCACTAAATAGGAGACAGAGGAAAGGATCTAGAGGGTAAAATGGATTTGCTTGGTAATATTACACAAAGGTCTAAAGAAGTGTCTTGGTTGGAGGTGTGTGTGTGTGTGTGTGTGTGTGTGTGTGTGTGTGTGTGTGTGTGTGTGTGTGTGTGTGTGTGTGTGTGTGTGTGTGTGTGTGTGTGTGTGTGTGTGTGTGTGTGTGTGTGTGTGTGATGTCAGTGTCCGTCACCTTGTCAAGTCTTCATCTTGACAGGGTGATGGACAGTAGAGTTGATTCCGCCTGGGTGTGAAAATATGTTTCTTATTACTCCGACCCCAGCGGTATAAGCTGAACATCAGTACAGTGCTAGTGTTTTCCTCCGTGTAAAGCCAATTTCCAGGGGCAGACTTCTTTGAAGTCTTTGTCTCTAACGGCACCCTCTTCTCTGTGTAGTGCACTACTTTTGACCAGAGCCCTATGGATACCCTATGGGCCCTGGTCAAACGCAATGCACCACAAAGGGTGCCATTTGGGACACATTCCTGCTTTATATCAGGCAACCACCCTTGAATACTAGTTGGGTAGAACTAGGGGGTTAGGTGAAGGAATGTAAACATGGGTAAATCAGTAGATGAAGGGGCTTAATGATTAACATGGCGGGCTGCAGCCAAGTGAAACAGGAAGGAAGGCTGGAGAGAAGCATGATTACTTCATTATGATGTGGGACTGACCAGTGTTCTGCAAAATCAAACTATTTTCTCATTTGTCACATTGCATCAGGTTCTCCTTGGTAAACTGGGTTAATAGAATAGGGCCCCCTGACACACAAAAGAAGGCAAACACATACTGTATACACACATCCACGCGCACACGTACACAGGCACACTAACACATACACACTTACATAGGCACGTTATTATACACACACACACATACAGTACCAGTCAAAAGTTTGGACCTACCTACTCATTACAGGGGTTCTTTATTTTTACTATTCTCTACATTGCAGAATAATAGTGAAGACATCAAAACTATGAAACATTTCTTTGAAAGTTTCTTCAAGTGCAGTCGCAAAAACCATCAAGCACTATGATGAAATTGGCTGTCATGAGGACCACCACAGGAAAGGAAGACCCAGAGTTACCTCTGCTGCAGAGGATAAGTTCATTAGAGTTAACTGCACTTCAGATTGCAGCCCAAATAAATGATTCACAGAGTTCAAGTAACAGACACATCTCAACATCAACTGTTCAGAGGAGACTGTGTGAATCAGGCATTCATGGTCAAACTGCTGCAAAGAAAATCACTACTAAAGGACACCAATAAGAAGAAGAGACTTGTTTGGGCCAAGAAACACAAGCAATGGACATTAAAATTTGAGATTTTTGGTTCCAACCGCCAGGTCAACGGATGATCTCCGCATGTGTGGTTCCCACCGTGAAGCATGGAGGAGGAGGTGTGATGGTGTGGGGGTGCATTGCTGGTGACACTGTGATTTATATAGAACTCAAGGCACACCTAACCAGCATTGCTACCACAGTGATACGCCATCCTATCTGGTTTGCGCTTAGTGGGACTATCAGGACAATGACCGAAAACACACCACCAGGCTGTGTAAGGGCTATTTGACTGAGTGACTGCTGCATCAGATGACCTGGTCTCCACAATCACCCAACCTCAAACCAATTGAGATGGTTTGGGACAAGTTGGATCACAGAGTGAAGGAAAAGCAGCCAACAAGTGCTCAGCATTTGTGGGAACTCCTTCAAGACTGTTGGAAAAGCATTCCTCATGAAGCTGGTTTAGAGAATGCCAAGAGTGTGCAAAGCTGTCATCAAGGCAAAGGGTGGCTAATTTGAAGAACTTAAAATATAAAATTGTTTTAACACTTTTTTGGTTATGACATGATTCCATATGTGTTATTTAATAGTTTTGATGTCTTCACTATTATTCTACAATGAAGAAAATAGTAAAAATAAAGAAAAACCCTTGAATCAGTAGGTGTATCCAAACTTTTGACTGGTACTGTACGTGCACGTACACACACCTCCTCACACAGCAGTAGCCCCATCAAGTTTTTCACCAGTCAAAACTCTCGCGCTGGGAGGAGGGAGGGGCAGTTTGGGCCTGCTGGTACAAATAAGGTAGATTACACCAGATGATTACAGGGAAAGACAAGTCGATGGGATGATTGTTAGCAGACCTTTTGGCACTCTGTGGCCTTCCCTCTCCAACCAGGTTGGCGCCCCATAATTGCAGCCTGTGTTTATGTATCCGTTTTTATAATGTAAGTGTTGATTTTTCATTCCACAGCTCATAATGGAAGGCCACAGCCTTGGCTTGCTTTCGATGAGCAGTGCTCACAGACACACAGGCACACACACGGCAAACACACACACACACCAAACACACACCAAAAACACACCAAACACACACCAAAAACACACCAAACACACACCAAAGACACACCAAACACACACCAAACACACACCAAAAACACACCAAACACACACCAAACACACACCAAACGCACACTTTGCAAACATACTTTTTTTGCTTCCCCTTCTGAAATAGGATGGTGAGTCATAGCCAATTAGATTAGGTGGGAACAATAGCAGTGTAAAACGAGATCCCAATTTTAAGAGGGTACTTGGTTTTGTCTCATTCAGAGACTGAATGCTGAGTTCATATCATCTCAAGATGTTTCAATTATATTAGCTAAGTCCCTCTGCTTGGTTCACACTATGTACGCCTAAGTCTTTTGACCACAGTGGAACATATTACAGGCTAAGTATATTACAAAAAGTCACTGGAAACTTGATATACATCTTCACCTGTACACCTGGAGCGGGGCTCATGATGCTAACTGGTGTAAACTCCAATAACATTTGGCTATTTTCAGAATGAGGTTGTTACAATAACAACATTTTACTAATGATGTGATACCAGGCCAAGTATCACGATACCGAGAAGTATCGTGACACCACAGGGTATCTGAGTGACTCATTACAAAATTAATGGGGACCCCATGTCATGCCATTTTGGGAATTTTAGATTCTCCCTGACTGTCTAGTTTTATTTTGGTAAATGTTACTTCTGAAAAATATTATCTTCTTAAAAAAATATGTAACAATGAAAACATTTGACCATCATATTTTTTTGGAGTGGGGCTACTATTAATAGAGGGTAAACACTGCACTTTTTACTGTATAATAGAAGAGGCTAATGCAGATTTGCTCTTATCCAAAGGCCACCCTGTGATTGGGCAGGAGGAACGTATTAAGGGATATAAATGCATAATGATCTACGTTTTCATTGTGACAGTAAGGGGAAAAACCACTAGGCCTTTATGAAACCATCCTACACACTCTCCCTCACACACACACACACACACACACACACACACACACACACACACACACACACACACACACACACACACACACACACACACACACACACACACACACACACACACACACACACACACACACACACACACATACTTACTCCCTCTCCCACACACATCCTCTTTGTCTCTCAAACACACACACTCACACCACCAGTAGCGGCGCAGCGGTAACATCACTGGGGAAGCTAAGCCAGGAAAAAATAGCCATATTACAACCAATGTGTTGTGATAATTGCGTTGTTTGCTTTATAACCTGTTAATTCATATGCCTTGCCATTCGTGATATATAGGCCTAAGGCCGAGACAATAAGAAGACACTGTGGCAGAATAAATTCAACCAAGTTTTGTCTGTCAATGACGCTTGGTTTTTGATGAAATGTGATTTGTGAGAATTCAAATCCAAACAGGCTTCCCTTGACACTTTTTTTGGTGCGCCAGGACCATTCAATGTTGAGCTTGTTCAGTTTAGCTCAAGGCTGATTGGCTATTATTTTAAACTTTTTTTATCAAAGGAGGCTAAATGCTCGCTGGCTTCCCTTGCGTTCAATGCTACAGGCGGAAACAATATCATATTCTTTTTGACCAGACAGCATCAGATTGTAAGGACCGACGCCGGAGATGAGAAGCAGGTACGGGGAGTTGAACAATTAATCGGTAACAGACAGGAAACAGGACAGGAACAGCGTCAGCACACGGCTATACAAAGACAAATGACAATTAATGCTGAAGCAGGGAACAGAGAGGGGAACAAGACATATATAGGGAAGGTAATGACAGAGGTGATTGAGTCCAGGTGAGTCGAATAATCGCTGAAGCGTGTGATGGGAGGCCTGGTGGCCCTCGAGCGCCAGGGGGGAAGAGCGGGAGCAGGCGTGACACAGATAGATGGGCTACACATACAGAGACAGAGGGGGCGCTGTTTCGCTCACCCGGATTCTTTCTCCGGTGAGATACTTTCAGCCTTTTGCGAATTGAAGGAAAATTATGAAACACAGAGAGACGAAAGATACATTATTTAATATGTATTTTCGTTTTTTTCCTTGGTAGACGTTGTTGAATACACGCCACTGCACACCACTCTCTTTCTCTCTCCCTCACACACAGACACACCAAACTGAATTTAAGGAACACCAGAAAAATACATGTTTTTCCATAGAATTACAGTGATTAGGCATATGCATCCTACCTTTGAAGCATCTCTTTGAGTAGGCTATCTATCCTTTTTCCGTTTTCCCTGTGCATAGCCAAGGAGCACCATGTTGTAAGCTAGCTAGCCAGTAGCAGTGCCACTCAAAGGCTGCATAGTCTGACTGGCTTGCTTGTCCTTACATGCGAAATGAAAATATATCTATGTATCCACTTTGCTGGCGCTGCGAGCCACTCCAATAATTAAACAAATGTAACAACAGAAACCTCATCACTACCTTCACACCCCAGCTTGCAATTACAGCTTACAAACTGATGGAGATGTGCAGAAAGAACAGTCGGAGAAAAGCAGCTGAGTAGGCTAAGAACCAATTTATGCTTGATCCGAAAATGTGATCGGAGGGTGTGACGCAACTGCGAAGACTCCTGAGGCACGCAGAGGCCAAATTGAGCTCCGTGCCGCATCATCGTGCGCCTCTCAAATGTTGTAACAATGCGGAGGTCTCCGTATAGCTCCGCATTGACATGATTGGTTGACGGTAGGTGGGGTGTGGGAGGTCCTGTATAAACACAAACTCATTTACTTCACAACAGCTCTGCTCATCTGTTCTGAGCCGCTCGGCGAGGGGGACAAAGTATGAATTCCCTGACTTCTGCAGGGGCCAAATCCCCGTAAACGCTGCACGGCCAATGCAGACGTCGGAATGACCATGCAGCGCCTTTCATGGCTGGTTAGGGGCTCTCAGCTGTCACACGTGGTATTGGATGGACTGATAGCTCAGTGGGTGATACACTCTGCGTCTGCACACTTTATGTCTTTTTCTGATCTGCACGATTCACATGGGTGACCTATTTTGAGATCAAACGGTGAATATCGCTGAAAAGTGCAGAGTTTGCATCCCTGGGGAATAGAACATTCTAGCCAGGTGAGTGTACAACAAAAACATGTCCCGGGGGGGAACGAGAACGAACGAAAATGCTCTGACTCCCCACAAAGGAAATCTATTAACCCTTTGGCAGCAGGCTCTTCTCGTGTCAGCAGCCTGTGTACTGTATTATCATTTTCAGTCCCAGCACGAAACACATCCTGCAAATGAACTAAAAGACTTACTCTCATCGATACACAATACAGTCTTCCCCTGCTGCACTCAGTCATAGAAACTTGGTTTGTTATGACAAAAAGGTTCTTCAAACACAGACATAAATTGTTTCAGAGGACTTCACATGGAAAGCAGCCAAGGACAGAGGCAGATAAGGTGGTTGCTTCAACCCTGCTTTCAAAACAGCAAAACTCATCTCTCACAACAGCTCTCGTTGGGTTGAACACACTCAAATCGACTAGGCTATTCCACGTAAACGTGTATTCGTTTAGTCTCCTCTTTTGAGGGAGGCTGTCGTAACGGCGGAATTAGAAAGCGAACAAGTAGCGACGGGCGCTAATTGCTGTGTGTCAAAATTGGGCGAGTGCTAATTGTTGGAGCTGGAAACTGTAAAACATAGAAGACAGTTTTGGTGCTTGGGTGAGCTCTCTGGAAGTGCTTACTGCCTACAAACTGCATGGAGATTGCTCAATCACACAGCTGCTCACGTAAAGAGACGTGCGCACACACACACACACACACTCATACGCACACCCACAATTACAAAGCACTTACGAGACATTTTCAACACCTCACTACCCCAACCTGTCTTAATGGATTTTATTTCACTCAGAGCAAGAAACTCAACACAACCCAATACTGAGCTATAATGCAGCTGAATGGACATGGACTGTAGGATAACCACATGCCAAGTCATGTACTCTTTCATACATGCACATACTCCTTTACTCTGCCTAGAAAATTAACCCAAAATGTGACGACTTTCTTTAAAATATAAGAATATAAATGATCAAAAAAGATCAGCAGTAGACCAGCACACAGCATTGCAACCTTATTATTCTCAAAATAAATGTTCACAACAACCATGATAACCTTGTATGATCACAACAGGATCTGTACAACATGGAACAACTCTTGAGGGGCGATGGTAAGGCAAAGGGGAGAGAATTTAGCCTGTCTTCCTCTGGAATCACTGGCCATCTAACCCCCATTCTCTGCTCTGCATTCCGATGTCTTACTGTAGATTAGAGTAGGCTATGAAGGCCCCTAGTGGCCAAACTTGCTCAGTGAGCACAGGTGTTGTTCCCAAGTTTTATTGGAAAAATTGTCATGGAAAAAAGGTTCGCTTTCATCTGATTTAGTGACATGCGTTTTCGCCTTTATTTGTGTGCCGTTGTCAATGCCGGTAGTTCGCCCTGTTCGACAGTTTAGTTGGGACCTTTGGGAAACAAAAATGTGTTCCAAAAATAGGCGACAACATAGATAAGACGCGCACTCTTCCAAGTGCGAGGAATGCAGCTTTAAATCTTAATGGCAGACTCCACAAGAATCGTTGTTTTCCAATTAAACGGTGATCACTATCGTAATCTTAAAAGAGTACCATCGATACATCGAGAGAAAAAAATCTGAGGAGCAAAAAAAAATACTTTATGAATGTTTTATAAACCCGATCATCTATCGATAATTGATATTATTCTACCATAGGACTGCACAATAAATTAACTGTATTTCCGTAGCCTTCTGCAGTAGAATTTCAATGTCATACGAATACCCAGATCCTCAAAATCCTCTAGTCTCGTGGAATAGTCATAAACATAATAATTCAAATACCTATTGTTATCCTGTTCTAAATGTGCATGTATATTGAGTAGATTTAATTCAATGGGATGCTCTTTTCCTTCACAAAATAGGCACTGGTCTATTCAGTCAATTCCATCTCAATGAACTGCAGTCTTCTTTTCCACTCTATAGGCCTACATAATAAAAACACCAAACTAATCGATAAGTATAACTCACGAAATGCCTAAGCACAGACATAGTTTGGTGCTCCATTATATTTGATAATAAACAAATACAACAAATCAATCGCATCTCAACACGCACCACACTATTTGAAAGACTTGTGGCGACGACTTCAATCCGCTCACACTGTGCGTGAGAAGTCAAACATCCACAAATTCGCATATTTAAATGGTCATTTCCATAGAAGCTTACCTTATCATATTTTCATTCAGTCTTTGAACTCGGTCTCCAGTTGAATAAGAATAGTCGCGAATTACATCCAGAATGACAGCAGTATTAGATAAATAATCCGTCTGTATTTATATATACGCTTCGCTTCCAGTCTGTCCGCTCTTATTTCGCCTCTTTTCCTTGACTTTGCTTTTTTACTCTTTTAATTAATCTTCCTCAAAGCAAGAGGCAAACCACAACAGCGAGCGTATGGACCAGAACGTCCAGCGTTGAAATCGTGGTATATTTCCCGTCGTTGTGCACGTTAGGTATTCATATTCATTATTCTATGTGTCGAGACTGTAGTTCTGTGTGTGCCGTGCAGCAGGGACGCGTTCTCGTTCTCTCTTGCCGACACTCATATACAGACTGCCCGACTCAGGCACAGAAACGGAGAGAGGATGGAAAGGTGACGTCACTCAACAGGAACAACTAACTCCCCGGGATCAACTTTCTCCTCTTCAGTTCACCAAAGTAATGTTGACGTTTGGACAGCATAACACTTAACAGTTTTGAGGGAAACATTTGTGTAGCGTGGTAAAATAATCTGTAAATTGTTTTCAGATGGTGAAAATGTGTGAATGAAGAAGAAATGCGTGTGTGTGTGTTTGATGCGTGTGTGCATGGGAGGGAGAGAGGGAGGAAGAGAGAGAATGTATTTATTATTTTGGAACTTCTGTGAGTGTAATGTTTACTGTTCAATGTTATTGTTTATTTCACTTTTGTTTATTATCTACTTCACTTGCTTTGGCAATGTTAACATATGTTTCCCATGCCAATAAAGCCCTTGAATTGAGAGAGAGAGAGAGAGAGAGAGAGAGAGAGAGAGAGAGAGAGAGAGAGAGAGAGAATTTTGGCATTTCAGATTTAATTCATGGGCTTAGTTTTATCTGCAGTTAAAAAATGTTCAATAGGAATGATAACAATACATTACGGATGATAATGTTTTTGCCCTTGATGAACCAATAATGTAATCACTAATGATTGTTTTAACAATGTAAGAACAACTACTCACATTATATTTACTACTACTATTACTACTACTACTACTACTTCTACTACTTGTACTAATGACAGTATGTGTTATTCATCTCTACACTTTTTTATAAGCCGGTATTATCGACTGAGTCAAAAATATCATTGTGCATTGTATTCTGCAGTTCACCAAGCCATAACAAAGTCAAGTGTATGCCAGGCCCTTATTTAGAGGATGAAAAACAGTGTCCTGGGGCGACAAATGAGTGAGGGTATTTGGAGAAAACTTGCTTTTGTGGCAGGGACCCAAAGCTTCTGATGAACAACTTAGCCCGCAGGCACAAACATCTCGCATCTAACAATGGTAACATTGAGAGAGCCACCTCACTCAGTGTATCAGTGTCCCAGCCAACTCTCTCTCTCTCTCTCTCTCTCTCTCTCTCTCTCTCTCTCTCTCTCTCTCTCTCTCTCTCTCTCTCTCTCTCTCTCTCTCGCTCTCTCTCGCTCTCTCTCTCTCACTCCCCATTACATGTACCTGATTGAGTAATGTTGATTTATCCACACAAATAATAGAGTTACACTTTAAGGGCAAAATTGGATATAGGAGCGTGTGGCTGAATATATCTTTTATAGGTTAAGTTAAATAGGCGGTTTTATAACAATGAACAATGTGGGCACACTTGAGAAATATCTCATTTCAAATAACTTTTGATTTAGCAATTAGCCAGTTCTGGCTATGTGAAAATTACAGGTTTGATTAGACAGTGAAGTTCAGTTGTGCCTACAAAAGCAATGTTGTGAAATTGTTTTGAATGTCATTGAAATTATTGTTTGAAAAACACAGCCAAAGCCACAATTAAATGATTCGTCCTTGTGGGTTTAAGCCTACATAATATGATATGCAGTGTATGCATTCAGATACCTACAGTATGTAACATGAAAATGTCTACACTTTTTGAAAAGTTGTAATGTACACCTTAAACATAGTGACTACACATGCTCAGACACATTACAGTACAAGCTATAACAGAAATGTAATATGGCCGCAATACGACTAGCTTCTGTTTTCAAGTCTGTTCTCTCTTTGAATATAATTGGATGAGACTAGTTATTAGATTTACAACCCCGCGCTACGTCTAATCTTGTGTGGTTTTTATGTTCTTGGGCCAAGAACAAGAATCTTGGCACAGTTAGGGGAGTGTAATACGTCAGGCCATTGTTGATAAATGTGGGCAAGGGTGGGATTCCTCTAGAGCACTCATTACCTATAATGGGTGAACTTTGTCATGTAGGACTCTACGACGAGTCCATGAACCTACTGTCCTTCAATAAGATGGATTCAAGACAAAGGCAATCCAGATGCTTGGCTATGATACAGTGTTTCTCTTCTTTTGCATGAGTTTGTTCCCTATTATGTCTGGCAATGTAGTGATCTGGAACAGATGGTGAATATCATAAGATTAACACTGTTACAAGGAGATTAGCATGAACTCAATAGTGTGCCAATAGGCATTATTTTGATGCTCTATATACGTCATGTTTACTCATCTACACATGCAAAAGTGTGTACGTACAAAAGTATGAGGACACGTGCTCGTCGAACATCTCATTCCAAAATCATGGGCATTAATATGGAGTTAATGGTGGAGGCTGCAATAACAGCCTCCACTCTTCTGGAAAGGTATTCCACGACATGTTGGAACATTGCTGCGGGGACTTGCTTCCATTCGGGCACAAGAGCATTAGTGAGGTTGTGCACTGATGTTGGGCGATTAGGCCTGGCTAGCAGTCGGCGCTCCAATTCATCCCAAAGGTGTTCGATGGGGTTGAGGTCAGGGCTTTGTGCAGGCCATTCAAGTTCTTTCACACCAATCTCGACAAACCATTTCAGTATGGACCTTGCTTTGTGCACGGGGGCATTGTCATGCTGAAACAGGAAATGGCCTTCCCACAAACTGTTGCCACATAGTTGGAAGCACAGAATGGTCTAGAATGTCATTGTATGCTATAGTGTTAAGATTTCCCTTTACTGGAACTAAGGAGCCTGAACCATGAAAAACAGCCCCAGACCAGTGTCCTCCTCCACCAAACTTTACAGTTGGCACTATGCATTGGGGCAGGTAGCATTCTCCTGGCATCCGCCAAACCCAGATTCGTCCGTCGGAGAACGTGTTTCCACTACTCCAGAGTCCAATGGTGGTAAGCTTTACACCACTCCAGCTGACGCTTGGCATTGCATATGGTGATCTTAGGCTTGTGTACGTCTACTCGGCCATGGAAACCCATTTCATGAAGCTCCTGACCAACAGTTCTTGTGCTGACGTTGCTTCCAGAGGCAGTTTGGAACTTGGTGGTGAGTGTTGCAACCGAGGACAGACAATTCTTCCGTGCTACACGCTTCAGCACTCTACATTGCAGTATATAAAGTGGGAAACCCCTCCAGCCATGATGCCAGGGTTCCCCAACTGGCAGCCCACGGGTGAATTTATTTGGTGCCCCAAGTAAAAAAAACAAAACATAAAATACTGTACAAACATCAGCGATTCAGGTCCAAGTGATTTTAATTTTGGAAATCTGTTCCAAAGTATTCCCGCGCATAACAGAGTGATATATGTGATCCTATACAAATGTAAGCAATGTTTGAAATGATTACGTTTTAGTCAAATATTATATCTGTTTGGGCTTCTTGTGGTCAATTTGCATTCTACAAATTATTAGTAATTATGTTCCGGCCCCCTGAACATCTGCTCAAGAAAATATCGTCCCGCGGCTGAATCTAGTTGATGATTTCTGCACTATGGGGTCCCCACATACTGTATGATAACGAAAACATTACCAATGCTAATGATATGTAAATGTCGCTAATTATGTCAACGACCACAGAGTGTTCTCAGAAACTGCATATTGGCTGAAGGTAATACACATATTATACCGGCTGTGTACTGTACACAAACAACAACAACAAACACCCTCACTGTGGTACAGTAAATCTCTGGAGACCTTGACTAATCCCAATAACACTGATGAGCTTTTGAATATCAGAAATTATGGGAGGTGGTGAATTGCCCTTTGACATGTGTTATTGGATATACCATCAAGTCCTATATTGCAAATTGGTGCCATTGATTATTTGTGCTTATATTGAAGGTAAGGCTGATCTGAACTGATAGACATATTTATTTTTGTCACACAGAAAATATTGTTTTGTTGATTTTTGATCAATCCAAATGACATCATCCATATTGGCAACACTTTACAATAAGGTGTCCTTTCAAGGGATTGCAAAGGGTTTATTTAAGTGATAATACCGGAGAAGCCGGTGTTTGGAATAACAGCAAAGTAGCTGCATTTGCTTTGTTTCAGCTGTTTTCTAGTGGTTTTCGTTGGGATACATCCATAACAATGAGCTAATAATGTGCGATTTTGCCTGGCATACAACATTTGCTCTCTCGCCAGGCCACTGTTCAGAAGAGAAAGCTGGAATGACAGCAAACTAGCTGCATTTCGTGTTTTTATATTGACATTTCTTCGTATACAGTGCATTCGGAAAGTATTCAGACCCCTTGAGTTTTTCCACATTACAGCCTTATTCTAAAATTAATTACATAATTTTCCCCCTTCATCAATCTACACACAGTACCCCATATTGACAAAGCGAAAACAGAAATATCACATTTACATAAGTATTCAGACCCTTTACTCAGTACTTTGTTGAAGCACCTTTGGAAGTGATTACAGCCTCAGGTCTTCTTGGGTATGACACTACACCCTTGGCACATCTGTATTTGGGGAGTTTCTCCCATTCTTCTCTGCAGATCCGCTCAAGCTATTGGCAGGTCTCTCCAGAGATCTTCGATCGGGTTCAAGTCCAGGCACTGGCTTGGCCACTTCTGGACATATAGAGACTTGTCCCGAAGCCACTCATGTGTTGTTTTGGCTGTGTGCTTAGGGTCGTTGTCCTGTTAGAAGGTGAACCTTCGCCCCCAGTCTGAGGTCCTGAGCGCTTTGGAGCAGATGTTCATTAAGGATCTCTCTGTACTTTGTTCAGTTTATCTTTCCCTTGATCCTGACTAGTCTCCCAGTCCCTGCTGCTGAAAAACCTCCCCACAGCATGATGCTGCCACCACCATGCTTCAACATAGGGATGGTTCAATCTTGGTTTCTTCAGACCAGATAATCTTGTTTCTCATGGTCTGTGAGTCCTTTAGGTGCCTTTTGGCAAACTCCAAGCAGGCTGTCGTGCTTTTTACTGAGAAGTGGCTTCCGTCTGGCCACTCTACCATAAAGGCCTGATTGGTGGAGTGCTGCAGAGATGGTTGTCATTCTGTAAGGTTCTCCCATCTCCACAGAGGAACTCTGGAGCTCTGTCAAAGTGACATCAGGTTCTTGGTCACCTCCCTGACCAATGCCCTTCTCCCCCGATTGCTCAGTTTGGCCAGCTCTAGGAAGAGTCTTGGTAGTTCCAAACTTCTTCCATTTAAGAATAATGGAGGCCACCGTGTTCTTGGGGACCTTCAATGTTCCAGAATTTCTTTAGCACCCTTCCCCAGATCTGACCTTATATAGACAGGTGTGTGCCTTTCCAAATGATTTACCACAGGTGGACTCCAAACAAGATGAAGAAACATCTCAAGGATGATCAATGGAAACAGGATGCACCTGAGGTCAATTTCGAGTCTCATAGCAAAGGGTCTGAATACTTATGTAAATAAGGTATTTCAGTTTTTTATATTTTATAAATTTGCAAAAAAAAATGTTTTTGCTGTGTCATTATGGGGTATTGTGTATAGACTGATGATACATATTTTAAAATTTAATCCATTTTAGAATAAGGCTGTAACGTAACAAAATGTGGAAAAAGGGAAGGTGTCTGATTACTTTCCGAATGCACTGTATATCCATACAAAGTATGCTGATTCATGATTTCGACTGGCTGATGAAAGCTGCCAGCCTGTCTGTCTTGTCCCGACTCCGAGACGTTCATTTCCATAGGACAGCTGGAGATCAAATTTCTAAATTAAAACATTGTTGGAAATGTCGAAGAGACAAGACAGCAAGGTTATTACAAATCTTCGGTGTTGAAAACCAAATGTTGTCTAAAAGAAATGAGAGATAATGTCTAGATGCTTTTTACAGTGTAGATCTAGTATCTAAATTGCCTTGCTGAGCTGATGAGACAGTGGATTGCACAGTCAGATGGAACAGAGTAAATATACACTACTGTTCAAAAGTTTGGGTTCACTTAGAAATGTCCTTGTTTTTGAAAGAAAAGCACATTTGTTGTTGGTTAAAATAACATCAAATTGATCAGAAATACAGTGTAGACATTGTTAATGTTGTAAATGACTATTGTAGCTGGAAACGGCAGATTTGTTATGGAATATCTACATAGGCCCATTATCAGCAACCATCACTCCTGTGTTCCTATGGCACGTTGTGTTAGCTAATCCAAGTTTATCAATTTAAATGGCTAATTGATCATTAGAAAACCCTTTTGCAATTATGTTAGCACAGCTGAAAACAGTTGTCCTGATTAAAGAATCAATAAAACTGGCCTTCTTTAGACTAATTGATTATCTGGAGCATCAGCATTTGTGGGTTCGATTACAGGCAAAAAAATTCCAGAAACAAATAACTTTCATCTGAAACTCGTCAGTCTATTCTTGTGCTGAGAAATGAAGGCTATTCCATGCGAGAAGTTGCCAAGAAACTGAAGATCTCGTACAAAGCTGTGTACTACTCCCTTCACAGAACAGCGCAAACTGGCTCTAACCAGAATAGAAAGAGGAGTGGGAGTCCCCAGTGCACAACTGAGCAAGAGGACAAGTACATTAGAGTGTCTAGTTTGAGAAACAGACGCCTCACAAGTCCTCAACTGGCAGCTTCATTAAATAGTACCCGCAAAACACCAGTCTCAACGCCAACAGTGAAGAGGCGACTCCGGTATACTGGCCTTCTAGGCAGAGTTCCTCTGTCCCATGTCTGTGTTCTTTTGCCCATCTTTATTGCTTCTTTAATCAGTACAACAGTTTTCAGTTGTGCTAACATAATTGCAAAAGGGTTTTCTAATGATCAATTAGCCTTTTAAAATGATACACTTGGATTAGCTAACACAACGTGCCATTGGAACACAGGAGTGATGGTTGCTGATAATGGGCCTCTGTACACCTATGTAGATATTATTAAAAAAATCAGCCGTTTAAAACTACGATAGTCATTTACAACATTAACAACATTAATTTGATGTTATTTTAATGGACATTTTTTTTTGCCTTTCTTTCAAAAACAAGGACATTTCTAAGTGACCCCAAACTTTTGAACTGTAGTGTACATTCCAGGGTCATAGAGTTAGCCGGTGGTAACTTGTGGAATAGGCACCGGCTGGAATGTGGTTTTAACCAATCAAAATCCAAGATTAGACCCACCCGTTGTATAAACATAATTTATAGACCGTTAAGTATCATACATGAACAGCTATAGCTCATTGGTTGAAACTGAGTTATTGTCATTTTGGTGCTTGCAAAATAATGGGTCTGCTGACAGTGAGGATAGAATGTACTCAATGACAGCCACTTTATCAGAGGGTACAAGTCAATCTGGGGCTTGCATGGCACCAGCCTCCTACCACAGCTGTCTCTCTCAAAGCCATGAACCAGACTATATGACAGCTGTTATGTCGCAAATCAATGTATAGATTCTCCTTCACTGAGGTAGTGTTAATCTCAGCAAGAATCATAAAGATCCTATTAAATTCATTAGTATTCTAATTTCTAATTCAATGGCAAGATGAACTACCTCTTAAAGCTTCACTTTGTTGTTGTGTGTCAGTTCAGTTTGTCCAGCGCAGAAAAAATGATCTCCTTGTTACAATAGCTAGATATAGAGTTCAAGGAGCTACTGAGCAATACAATCAAGGATTTCTCACGAAGATCCAACCAGCACATACTTATTTAATTTGTATTAAGTTTGGGCATTTAATCAGGCTTTGGATCAATTCAACATGTATAGTATGAATGAATTGCCCATTGTTTTTAGAGTAGAATTTCCAGTGATTTACCTGAATTGCTTGAGTTAAAATGGATTGACCCCAACCCCAGATTATGTACAGTATGCCTTCACAGGGAGTTCTAACAGACTTCATTTAGTGAGAACTTAGAGAAAATATTATCCAATACTTGTATTTTATTTTATCCTTATACATAACCCTAAGATACAGACCAGGCCTGTGTATCCTTGCCAAGGCCTGTGTATCCTGTGCCTTTGTAGATGAGCCTACGTCGCGTCATTACTCTCTGTTTGTGCATCTCGGGACAACACTGTTCATAACCTAGGGGTGGAGCGACAGAACTTGTATCCCCACCAAAACAGACTCTCATCCAATTACTCAGAGTCAATCTTCCCTCACCGCAATGCGCCGATAAAACCCTCACCATTCCGATCAAGTAAACCAGTCATCGTACAATTCATTTCACCCCCATCAAGCTATCTCCTCTCACTCTTCGGATAACAATCTCCTAAGCGGATATATCTAATCTGACATGTCGAGACGACGGATGAGATGTACGTGTTAATGGCCACTGGCCAAATCAAATCACATTTATTTGTCACATGCTTGGTAAACAACAGGTGTGAACTAACAGTGAAATGCTTACTGGGTCCTTCATAACAATACAGAGTTAAAGAGAAAAATACAAAAAAGTGACTAGGCAACAGGATAGATAATAGACAGTAGCAGCAGCGTATGTTGTGAGTGTGAAAGTGTGTGTTTGTGTATGTGAGTTTCTGTGTGTGTGAGTATGAGTGTGTGTGTGTGGAGTCAGTATGCATGTGTGCGCGTGTTATGTGTGTGTGGGCATATGTAGTGTGTGTGTGTGTGTGTGTGTGTGTGTTGGGGTGTCAGTGTAAGTATGTGTGAGTGTGTGGGTAGAGTCCAGTGTGTGTGCATAGAGTTAGTGCAGGAGAGTTAGTCACGAAGTACGATGATTCGGCGAAGTGCAGAAGGCGAAAACCAAACCAACCCCCTAGGTGATATTACAGACAACACTATACCCCCCACCACCAATTCTCAGCCAAGATACCCAATATGTCTCTTTTCTCAGAATGTCTCAGAATGTGTCAGTGACTGATGATGGATGGCGAAGCGTATAGTCTTACTTTCACGGTCAATTAACAGTTTGTCGAGATTGGAGCAACTAATGGTTGCTGAGTTCATGATACCAACACAAACAACACAGGAGGGGATCATGAGACTTTGGAGCTGTCGCAAAGTTTGCCCTTGAACCTCAAAAAAGATTGATTGCGATGATGAAGTTTCATTTGGGTTGAGTTCGGGAAGTTGATATATTGACATTAAGCCATGAAGCTGTATCGTAAAATCTTACACAATCAGTAATATTGTTTTAAAATGACTTTTAATAGCCATGCCCCCAACTGTATTGGAACACTGTATGAAACTGTATTGGAACACTGTATGAAACTGTATTGGAACACTGTATGAAACTGTACTGAATTTGAACAAGATAGAAAGGCCACTTATTTGTTCCAGCTGTGCTAGTTCTAATGTATATGAGCTTGGTTGGTTCGGTTCTACTAACCCATCTCCTCCGGCCATAGATTTGTGGTGACCTCTTCTTGCCTGAGACATACAATACCAGTCAAAAGTTTGGTCACACCTACTCATTCAAGGGTTTTTCATTATTTGTACTATTTTCTACATTGTAGCATAATAGCGAAGACATCAAAACTATGAAATAACACATATGGAATATGTCGTAACCAAAAAAAAAAACAACAACACCAAAAAAGTGTTAAACAAATCAAAATATATTTTATATTTGAGATTCCTCAAAGTAGCCACCCTTTGCCTTGATGACAGCTTTGCACACTCTTGACATTCTCTCAACCAGCTTCACCTGGAATGCTTTTCCAACAGTCTTGAAGGAGTTCTCACATATGCTGAGCACTTATCCCAAACCATCTCCATTGGGTTAAGGTCGGGTGATTGGGGAGGCCAGGTCATCTGATGCAGCACTCCATCACTCTCCTTCTTGGTCAAATATCTCTTACACAGCCTGGAGGTGTGTTGGGTCATTGTCCTGTTGAAAAACAAATTATAATGGGAAGTGCAAACCAGATGGGATGGCGTATCGCTGCAGAATGCTGTGGTAGCCATGCTGGTTAAGTGTGCCTAGAATTCTAAATAAAGAATCGACAGTGTCACCAGCAAAGCACCCCCAAACCATCACACCTCCTCCTCCATGCTTCTCGGTGGGAACCACATATTCGGAGATCATCCGTTCACCTATTCTGCTTCTCACAAAGACACAGCGGTTGGAACCAAAAATCTCCAATTTGGACCCATCAGACCAAAGGACAGATTTCAACCAGTTTAATGTCCACTGCTCATGTTTCTTGGCCCAAGCAAGTCTCTTCTTATTATTGGTGTCCTTTAGTAGTGTTTTTTGCAGCAATTCGACCAAGAAGGCCTGATTCACGCAGTCTCTTCTGAACAGTTGATGTTGAGATGTGTCTGTTGAACTCTGTGAAGCATTTATTTGGGCTGCACATTCTGAGGCTGGTAACTCTAATGAACTTATCCTCTGCATCAGAGGTAACTCTGGGTCTTCCTTTCCTGTGGCGGTCCTCATGAGAGCCAGTTTCATCATAGCGCTTGATGGTTTTTGCGACTGCACTTGAAGAAAGGTTCAAAGTTCTTGAAATGTTCCGGATTGACTGACCTTCATGTCTTAAAGTACGATGAACTGTCATTTCCCTTTGCTTATTTAAGCTGTCCTTGCCATAATATGGAATTGGTAGGGCTATCTTCTGTATACCACCCCTACCTTGTCACAACAAAACTGATTGGCTCAAACACATTAAGAAGGAAAGAAATTCCACAAATTAACTTTTAATGAGGCACACCTGTTAATTGAAACACATTCCAGGTGACTAACTCACGAAGCTGGTTGAGAGTGCAAAGCTGTCATCAAGGCAAAGTGTGGCTACTTTGAAGAATTTGTTGAACACTTTTTTGGTTACTACATAATTCCATATGTGTTATTTCATAGTTTTGATGTCTTCACTATTATTCTACAATGTAGAAAATAGTCAAATAAAGAAAAACCCTGGAATAAGTAGGTGTGTCCAAACTTTTGACTGGAACTGTACGCTCAAAGTCAGTAACCTGCTCCTTACAGTAAAGTATGCAGAGTCATCATTTTTAGACACTGCCTTATTACAAAAGCTCCATCACACGGGCACTGAAAGAGCTCCGAGCTTCGTTCGGATTTAACGTGGATTCAGAATGTCATAATGGGCTTGAAAGGCAATCAGATTCCATTAGAGCTGAATTGGGTTAACGTGGAAGCGTGGTGTGCCGCGGCCGTGCAGTGTGAGTGTTCTGACAGTTCCTGTCTGCTGGTGGAGAATACTGTCCTCTCTTTGACAGGAGAGGGAGAGAGACTATTGAGAGAGAGAGTCAAGTTCCAGGAAAGAATTCAGCGGACTGGGGAAACGGTGCAGATCTGCATCTGTTGATGTGTTGGTATAGATATGTGTGTGTTTGTGTGAGTGTCAGGCTCTGTGCGTGTTTGCGTATGTGTGTGTGCGTGCGTGTGTGAAGTTGTGTCAGGGTCTGTGTGTGTGTGTGTCTGAGAGGTCGGCAAGGAAATCCACACCCCTCATTCCCCTATTCCCCCTCTCTATTCCAATCCAGTGAATGAGGGAGGTGGATGAGAGAGTGGTGTTTGAGAGGGCCTGGTGAAGGGCTGGGTCTATGGTGGTTCTGCAGAATAATTATTACACTATCTTCCTCAATTCACTTACAGTATATACAGTATTCCTTTGTCTTCTGTACTCTTTCAGTCACTCACTTCCTCTCCAACCCATATCTTCCCCACAATTATCTTCCATCTCCAACCCCTCTCTCTAACTTACCTTTTCTCTTTCCATCTCCAACCCCTCTCTCTAACTTACCTTTTCTCTTTCCATCTCCAACCCCTCTCTCTAACTTACCTTTTCTCTTTCCATCTCCAACCCCTCTCTCTAACTTACCTTTTCTCTTTCCATCTCCAACCCCTCTCTCTAACTTACCTTTTCTCTTTTCATATCTACCCTTCCATCTTCCCCTGCCTGTCTATTCCTCCCTCCTCTTCCTATTTTTCTCCACATCACTTCCTCTCTCTCTCTCTTCTCCTGCCTCTCACTGACTTTCTCTCTCCTATACCTTCTCTTTATCTCAACCCCTCTCTTTGCCTCTCTTGCTCACCTTACCTCTCCTCCACTCTACTCTCTGTACCCATCGCTCTCGCCCTCCCGAAAGCTGACACGGTAACACAATGTGACGCTCCCATGCGCTCTCTCTCTCTCCTCTCTGTGTGGACATCACCTCTCACCGTGCGACTACAGGCATTTACCAGAACTCTCCCGGTGTAGCCGATTGATCACGGCCATTGTGTCTGCCCGGGACCTCCATTTTACACTTCAGTGTTCATGAAAAGGTGCTTTTGCCAGCCCGATCCGTCACCCCCCCCCCCACACACACACACACACACAGAACAAAGTGGAGCACCTGCTGGCTGATTCCCCAATGACATTTTCACAAGCGCCCTTTCATCAATTTCACACCTCCGATGCCCTTCTATGGAGGGGGCAGGGGGAGAGGGGGGAGGGAAAATTGACGGGAGAGTGTTTGAGAGATTAAACATGAGGTTTGAAGTTTGGGGAGCGGTGTGAGTTCTGCACAAACATATCGTATCCATTGAAGTAAGGGACAGTGCAAGGTCATCGATGCTCTTCATACATACACCTATTGTTATGGGAATGGATTTAGATCATTATCGTTCTGTATTAAATAGGTACCTATCATTCTGCATTCTCATGTTAATGATATTGTAAAATCATCTACCGGTGTAGTCCAATATTAATGTTGTGTTGTAACTACGAATATGGTTGAACTTTGTATATTGAAGAGACATTCCAATTCATTGTCCCTCTCGTAATGTACAAACCTCTGAGTATTTGAGCCTACTGTTTGCTGCCCCCTATAGTTCGCATCTCTCCCTTTCTCTCTCCCTCAATCCATCTCTTTCTCTTTGATACTGTCATAATGACATCATAAACGTTGACATCATAAACGTTGTAATGGAAAACATCCTACGTCCTCACTTCCTGCTTTCACCCTCATGACACAAATAGACCTTCAGATAGGCAGCCAGCTGATCCATTTGAGAGGCACTTGAGTGATTGGTGAAGGTACTGTAGGACAGCATGTAGAATTTCAGGGGAGGCTAAGTAAATGTATTTGTGTTGGCGAGGCTGAATGCTACCTACGTCAGGAGTCACTTCAAGAAAGCGGAGTGGGAGAGACAGAGGAGGAACGTGATGGGAGGCAAGTAGAGAGAGACAGAGGAGGAACGGGAGGGGAGACAAGTAGAGAGAGACAGAGGAGGAACGGGATGGGAGGCAAGTAGAGAGAGACAGAGGAGGAACGGGAGGGGAGACAAGTAGAGAAATGAGAGGATAAACATGAGGGGAGGCAAGCAGGAGAGAGAGAGAGAGAGAGAGAGAGAGAGAGAGAGAGAGAGAGAGAGAGAGAGAGAGAGAGAGAGAGAGAGAGAGAAAGAGAGGAGGAACGTGAGGGGAGGCTAGTGGAGAAAGAGAGAGGAGGAAGACGAGGGGAGGGAGGCAAGCGGAGAGAGAGAGAAGGAACGCAAGGGGAGGCAAGCGGAGAGAGAGAGAAGGAACGCAAGGGGAGGCAAGCGGAGAGAGAGAGAAGGAACGCAAGGGGAGGCAAGCGGAGAGAGAGAGAGAGAGAGAGAGAGAGAGAGAGAGAGAGAGATGAGGAATGCGAGGGGAGGCAAATGGAGAGAAAGAGAGAGAGAGAGAGAGAGGTGAGGTGAGGTGGCTCGTTCATAGACCCAAGGGTTTATGGGATTGCTCCCAGCTGTCTCTCTGTTCAGTGTTTCTGCGGCGCCCATAATATCTTAATTGTTTCAAATTAAATGCTCGTAAAATTGCAAAGGAAATTAGTTTTCTCCCTGGCTAATTCAGTGACTACCCGACTTTCATCTGGGTACACTTTGAGTGTGGAGGCTTTTTAAAGAGGAAAATGGCTCCCATACCGGATGGGTTGGGACTTAATATGTTAGAATTTGTTTTATAGGTTGTCAATTTCCATCTTGTTCATGAGCTTGCAAGTGTGTGTGTGTGTGTGTGTGCGTTTGGCCGTGTGTGTGTGCGTGTGTGGAGAGTATAATACTAACTGTCTAAATAACCCTGGGGGGGGTTAACACATCTATTCCTTCCCTCCCCCATGGCTTTCCTAAGACTCAGCTCATTCCATGGGAGCACACATTCAAATCACTCAACCAGCAAAAGTGCCCTGAACGGCATAAGCCGTACTGTCACACTACACACACATATACACATACAAGCACAGAACACACACACACACACACACACACACACATGTATACGCACATGTCTGAGACATTAAATCCATCTGTTTGTGTGTGCGTGTGTGTGTTTCTGTGCTTGTATGTATACACTGAGTGTACAAAACATTAAGAACACCTGGCTCTTTCTATGACATAGACTGACCAGGTGAATCCAGGTGAAAGCTATGATCCCTAATTGATGTCATCTGTTAAATCCTCAACTTAATACTAGGAAGGAGTTCTTAATGTTTTGTATATTCAGTTTATGTGTTTGTGTGTATTGTGGCAGTACAGTTTATTCTTGGTGTTGGGCATTAACACACTGTATGTTAGTCTACATACTGTATATTACATAATGTATTCTGCATATTGGACCTTATATACACCTGCATGCCATGATACTTGAGACATTTCTGAACACAATTGGCACTCAAAATGCGTATCAGAAATTCCCATTAGCCCTAGTTAACCTGGCATATTTCCTCTCATTCTTAGATAAATACGGGGCCCAAACAAAGCCCACGCCAGGCAAATACAGGGTCCAGTTACAGCTCATTAGATAGGTGGAGTGGGGTATTGTGATGGGAATGGCAAGTCGATTATCCCAAGCAAAACACCAGCTGAGATGGCTGACACCTCTTCACATGCAACCGGAGACTGTTTGAAATGGAGCCGATCGCTCGGGATTGGAGACGTAGAGTATGTGTCTCATCTGAATGGAATGAAGGCCAAGTGGGAAGGCTTTAGTAGAAACGTGTTAGAAACACTGGTAACACTTGATGTGAGCAGAGGTATGTCCTTTAAATGTCATTTTTCCTTTTTTATTCTCTATGTATTGGTACTCAGGTCAACCACTGAGCCGTATCGCTAGGAATGATCTTACACCCTATGCCATTAGACTTTAATAACCCGTCATATAATGACATAGTGATGTCAAACGGAGTCATAACAACTGGCATAGGCACACAAGTCCACCCAATTATATAGCCTTACTAATATAACCATCAATGAAAAGTTCTCAAATCTAAATTGTAAACCTTTCTTTTAGGTTACCGAGCTAGCACACTAGTTCATATTTTTCAACTGTACATCGCAAATTTGCTGAATGAGTGCATTATGCAAACAAATTCCATGAACTTTTAGGTCTTGGTCCAAAAAATGCCAGTTACTGCTGACCGTTGAGTGGAGGGTACTCATGGCTTATGTCAATACATGCCCAATTGCGTAATCTATCATATCTATTACATATCATCATTGCTTCATTGTACTAATACCAGAGCCAAGTTTCACATGTTGAAAATCAAGAATGTCATTCTTACGCAACACAACATAATTCCTGATCCAGACTTTACATTGCAAACACAGAAAATCATCTCCTTGACAGACCACATTGCCATTACATAAAGTTAGACAGGGTGGGTTTTATATGCACACCTAAAATGTCATTAATATTTGGGGGAGTCAAAAGGGGGAGGGGTGGTAAGATAAAGATGGCATTACTACCGTAAAAAAGTCAATCGGACGGACACATACACTATATATACAAAAGTATGTGGACAGCCCTTCAAATTAGTGGATTCGGCTATTTCAGCCACACCCATTGCTGACAGGAATATAAAATCGAGAGCACAGCCATGCGATCTCCATAGACAAACACTGACAGTAGAATGGCCTTACTGAAGATCTCAGGGACTTTCAGTGACCGTCATGGAACGCTACTTTTCTAACAAGTCAGTTTGTCAAATTTATGCCCTGATAGAGCTACCCCGGTCACCTGTAAGTGCTGTTATTGTGAAGTGGAAACGTCTAGGAGCAACAACGGCTCAGCTGCCTCTGGAAGCAACGTCAGCACAAGAACTGTTCGTCGGGAGCTTCATGAAATGGGTTTCCATGGCCGAGCAGCCGCACAGAAGCCCAAGATCACCATGCGCAATGCCAAGCGTCGGCTGGAATGGTGTAAAGCTCGCCGCCATTGGACTCTTGAGCAGTGGAAACACGATTTCTGCAGTCCGACAGACAAATCTGGGTTTGGCGGATGCCAGGTGAACGCTACCTGCCCCAATGCATAGTCCCAACTGCAAAGTATGGTGGATGAGGAATAATGGTCTAATGGGCTGTTTTTTATGGTTCGGTCTAGGCTCCTTAGTTCCAGTGAAGAGAAATCTTAACGCTACAGCATACAATGACATTCTAGACATTCTAGAGTGGAGGCTGTTATACAGTAGCAGCAAAGGGGGGACCAACTCCATATTAATACCCATGATTTTGAAATTAGATGTTTGATGAACAGGTATCCACATACTTTTGGTCATGTAGTGTATTATGTGGCAACATTACGTCTTAAATATTCTGCGTCACTCAAAAAAATTAAAAAAAATAATTTGAATCCAGATAATAGCCATATTGACGTCATGAGTAACTGATAGGTCACTTCGGATTTAATCTGGACTGACATTAATGGATGAACTTTCTAGAGCATGGCCAGTATGTCAACAGGTTGAATATTTTTCTATTCTTTTTTTCTCCCTCCCTTTTTAGCACCCTAATTCTGTCTACTTTCCATCTGGTGTTCTTCAACATCCCTTAGTCTCTTCTTTCAACGTTATATCCTCTTTTCCTCTCCTGTGTGTTTCTCTATTTTCTCTCGTCTACTTTGAATGTACTTCATGCCAGTTTCCACTTTCCTGTCCTCCACCTGCCCTTTCATTCCTCTCTTCCAATCTCCAGTGGTCCCCTCATTGTCATCTCTCTCCTCTCCACTCTTTCTCTCGGTGCAATTTTTCATGTACTCTTTTCCACTTCCCTCTGCTCACAGCTCCTTCTCGCCCCTCTTGTCCTCGGTTCTCCTCCCATCCTCTCCTCCTATTTTGGAGGCACTACACTTACCACTCCTCCTCTTCTCTGCATTTCCTCAACTCCATTCCTCTCCATCCCCTACCTCATCAGTTTTTCATATTTGTCCTTTCTTCTTTTCTATTCCCCCCACTTCATTTTTCATTTGGCTCTAGTCTCACTCTTTCTGCCCCTTCAATCTCCCTTGCCATCATTTCCCTTTTCCTCCCCATATGTCATCGTGTCATCTCCTCCACTCTCCTCTTTTCTCCTCCACTCTCCTCTCTTCCACTCTCCTCTATTCTCCTCCCCCCTCTCTTCTCCTCCACTCTCCTCTCTTCTCCTCCCCACTCTCTTCTCCTCCACCCTCATCTCTTCTCCTCCACCCTCATCTCTTCTCCTCCACTCTCCTCTCTTCCACTCTCCTCTATTCTCCTCCCCCCTCTCTTCTCCTCCACTCTCCTCTCTTCTCCTCCCCACTCTCTTCTCCTCCACCCTCATCTCTTCTACTCCACCCTCATCTCTTCTCCTCCACTCTCCTCTCTTCCCCCCCACCCTCCTCTCTTCTCCACCTTTCTTTCTCCTCCATCTCTCTTGCCACACTCCCATCCACACCTCCACTTGTCCCCAAAGCATTCCCTCTCTTCTCCTCTCCCGTGTTTGTGCCCTTTCGCTCCGTGCACATCTAATGTCTGTGGTGTAATCCACTGGCTAATCTGCCGACAGCCTGTGTGACAAGGAATTAGCTCTGTGTCACTGCTTACCACACTGCCTCGCAGGGTCTCTGTGTGTGTGGGTGTGTGCATGTGTGTTTGTGTGCATCCCACTTCGGACCCATGCTGTCAGGATACACAGGCGTAACATGTGCATCACCTCCTCTTAGAGTTCTGCTTGACCTATGACCTTTACATTTTCCCACTATTTATCATATGTGTGTACCGTGAGAAAGAGAGAGTGTGTGTGTCAGTGGAGGCTCAGAGGAAGAAGGGGAGGACCATCCTCCTCATTGAATTTCATATAATTTTTAGATAAAACTATACAAAAAATATTCACGTCACAAAATCATTTATTAAAACACTGTTTTGCAATGAAGGTCTACAGTAGCCTCAGCAGCACTCTGTAGGGTAGCACCATGGTGTAGCTGGAAGACAGCTAGTTTGTCACGTCCAGGCCTGAGAAGACAGGCTGGCGTGTTTAGTTTTGTTTTGGTGTAGGGTTTTTCCTGTTCTAGGTTATCTATTTCTATGTTGGGGTAATGGTTCCCAATTAGAGGCAGCTGTGTGTCGTTACCTCTAATTGGGAACCATATACAGTGGGGCAAAAAAGTATTTAGTCAGCCACCAATTGTGCAAGTTCTCTCACTTAAAAAGATGAGAGAGGCCTGTAATTTTCATCATAGGTACACTTCAACTATGACAGACAAAATTAGGAAAAAAAATCCCGAAAATCACATTGTAGGATTTTTAATGAATTTATTTGCAAATTATGGTGGAAAATAAGTATTTGGTCACATACAAACAAGCAAGATATCTGGCTCTCACAGACCTGTAACTTCTTCTTTAAGAGGCTCCTCTGTCCTCCACTCGTTACCTGTATTAATGGCACCTGTTTGAACTTGTTATCAGTATAAAAGACACCTGTCCACAACCTCAAACAGTCACACTCCAAACTCCACTATGGCCAAGACCAAAGAGCTGTCAAAGGACACCAGAAACAAAATTGTAGACCTGCACCAGGTTGGGAAGACTGAATCTGCAATAGGTAAGCAGCTTGGTTTGAAGAAATCAACTGTGGGAGCAATTATTAGGAAATGGAAGACATACAAGACCACTGATAATCTTCCTCGATCTGGGGCTCCACGCAAGATCTCACCCGTGGGGTCAAAATGATCACAAGAACGGTGAGCAAAAATCCCAGAACCACACGGGGACCTAGTGAATGACCTGCAGAGAGCTGGGACCAAAGTAACAAAGCCTACCATCAGTAACACACTACGCCGCCAGGGACTCAAATCCTGCAGTGCCAGACGTGTGTCCCCTGCATAAGCCAGTACATGTTCAGGCCCGTCTGAAGTTTGCTAGAGAGCATTTGGATGATCCAGATGAGGATTGGGAGAATGTCATATGGTCAGATGAAACCAAAATAGAACTTTTTGGTAAAAACTCAACTCGTCGTGTTTGGAGGACAAAGAATGCTGAGTTGCATCCAAAGAACACCATACCTACTGTGAAGCATGGGGGTGGAAACATCATGCTTTGGGGCTGTTTTTCTGCAAAGGGACCAGGACGACTGATCCGTGTAAAGGAAAGAATGAATGGGGCCATGTATCGTGAGATTTTGAGTGAAAACCTCCTTCCATCAGCAAGGGCATTGAAGATGAAACGTGGCTGGGTCTTTCAGCATGACAATGATCCCAAACACACCGCCTGGGCAACGAAGGAGTGGCTTCAGAAGAAGCATTTCAAGGTCCTGGAGTGGCCTAGCCAGTCTCCAGATCTCAACCCCATAGAAAATCTTTGGAGGGAGTTGAAAGTCCGTGTTGCCCAGCGACAGCCCCAAAACATCACTGCTCTAGAGGAGATCTGCATGGAGGAATGGGCCAAAATACCAGCAACAGTGTGTGAAAACCTTGTGAAGACTTACAGAAAACGTTTGACCTCTGTCATTGCCAACAAAGGGTATATAACAAAGTATTGAGATAAACTTTTGTTATTGACCAAATACTTATTTTCCACCATAATTTGCAAATAAATAAATTAAAAATCCTACAATGTGATTTTCTGGATTTCTTTTTCTCATTTCGTCTGTCATAGTTGAAGTGTACCTATGATGAAAATTACAGGCCTCTCTCATCTTTTTAAGTTGGAGAACTTGCACAATTGGTGGCTGACTAAATACTTTTTTTCCCCACTGTATATGATTGTAGTTTTCACTAGGGGTTTTGTGGGTTATTGTTTGTTCATAGCTTTGTTAGTGTACGTGTTATGTTCAACGTTACGATCTTCGTTCGTTTTTGTTTATTGTTTTGCCAGTTACGTTGCTTAAATAAAGATGTATACTGGATACCTCGCTCTGCCTTGGTCTGTTCCTTCAGGAGATCGTGACATAGTTTCCGTCCTCCTGTGGGTACATTGACTTCAATACAAAACCTAGGAGGCTCATGGTTCTCACCCCCTTCTATTGACTTACACAGTAATTATAACAACTTACGGAGGACGTCTTCCAACCTATCAGAGCTCTTGCAGCATGAACTGACATGTTAAGATAATGCATCTATTGCTGAAAGTATAATTTAAAGCTAGCTAATGCTGCAGTGCATAACATGTGGCGAGTAGTTGACACAAAGAGAGAGAAAGAGAAGAGTTGAACAGTTTTGAACAAATGTATTTATTCAAAAATGAAGTTGAAACAAAAGAGAGGGAGAGAGAGAGAGCTATATTTCCTTGTACCCGGCTCAGATAAAGGGATGCTAATTTAACTAGCTGGCTATGGCTATCCAACATGACAACTCTTCCATGTCAAGGTAAGCTTTTGTTTTTATTAATTTATTGCCCTACGGTGTAACTGCTAAACTTCTTGCTGACTGTACTCTGTACTGCATGATTGTATCGGGTATACTTAAGCAATAAGGCACAGGGGGGTGTGTGGTATATGGCCAATTTACCAAGGCTAAGGGCTGTTCTTATACAAGACACAACGCGGAGTGCCTGGATACAGCCCTTATCGGTGGAATATTGGCCATGTACCACAAACCCCCGAGGTGCCTTATTGCTATTATAAACTGGTTACAAATGTAATTGCAGCAGTAAAAATAAAAGAAATGTTTTGTCATACCCGTGGTTTACGGTCTGATATACCACGGCTGTCAGCCAATAAGCATTCAGCTGCTATGAAAGTTAATTGTGTTTGCGTGTGATCAGGGGTGTATTCATTCCGCCGATTCTCTTGAAAAACATTTCTTAAATGGAAGCAAACGGAACGAAACGGGGATAAACATATGTGAATTTGTCCAATTTGCAACTGTTGGACTAATGATTACACCCTGGATCAGATGGATGCAGGCAAGAGTGGTATTGAATGTGTCACTTTATGTCACCTTGACTCAATTTTTTTTTATCTCAACCTGCGCACCTACGTTGTAAACTTTCATTTGTAGGCTAGATTGTAGCAACCTCATGATCTGTAAAGGGAATATTTGAGTATCATGTAGTAGCCTAAACCTATCGATGTAACATTGAGCTGGGTGAATGGAATATGAATGACAGTCAACCGATATGGTAATAGGATTTTTTGTTTTATCGTCCTCCCTCATCTTAAACGGCACCAACCACCACTGGTGAGTGTGTATGCGTTTGTGTATGCGTGTGTGTGTGTGTGTGTGTGTGTACCGACACACAATCTCCTCCCTCATCTTAATCGTTGGCTCAGCTCCGTTTCGCCAAAACACCCTGACAAGCACTCAATCACATCTAATACCAGTCCCTTCTCTCTTTCATTCCCTCTGCTTCTATCCTCTCCATCCGCTCTCTCCTTTTCTTTAACAAGCCCCAGACCAGGACCTCCATCTCTCCCCGTGATCCCGTTATTGTGCTTGACCCCATCAGATCTGTTTGTGTGTGTACGTGCGAACCTGTATGTGTGTGTGTGTGTGTGTGTGTGTCTGCTTGTGTTTGCGAGGTTGTGTGTGTGTGTGTGTGTGCAAGCAAGTGTGTGTGTCCACGGCAGATCTGTCGGCTAGCCACACAGATTATCCAGACAGCGGTTGGACACAATGGACTCCCGGTTTGAAGTGAAGGAGATTGCCTGATCCCCTGTAGCTGATAAGCTCCGCCCCCAGCGCTCGGCTTTAGGATATGAGAAGGTCCGAAGCAGGAAGGAAGGGAAGAAGGGTCAGTCTCCTCGCTATAGTGATCGTTAATCACTCTGGCTAGCTTTTTCAAAGGGGATAAGGGAGACAGAGAAAAGGAGGGGTGTGCTCGGTTGGAATTGAACCGGGCCGACTAGAGTGATTGATTGATAATGTAGATTGCCAGACTTGTTGATTGATTCTTTGAGCCGCCCTTGTGTAAAAAATACGTAGTGTGTTCTAGAAAGACTTATAAGCCTTCATGACACGCCAAGCGACTTTTATAATGAATTATGGCTGTACATGTATTCATGATACAATAAGAAACAGGGGTGGTAAAATAGTGGAACTACTCATAAGGTCTTTGAAAGCTTATATCCTGAATGCATTACATGCAATGCATTTCCTTGGTAGCTGTCACCATTTATTCTTTAAAAGTCTATAATAACTGAACTGTTTTGGAGAATACATCTATTCCAACAGTTTGTCATTTTCCATTAAACTATCCGTCAAACTTCCCAATGTGTTTGCCACCACAGGGAGGACACCTCTACCAGCCAACTGGGAGACATAATAACATGATCCTTCATTCACTTCTCCGTATAAAAGACAAGAGACAGACTGTTATGAAACACAGCTTGCTAAAGTGCTGTCAGTGTCTTGATTTAGATGATTCACTCGTCCGTAGCCTCCGAACCACGTTGCCAGTGCCAGCTGTTGTCTGACAGATACTGTAGGATTCTTCCTGCACTGTACAAAGATACAACTGGGAAGTTTTAGAGGCTGGACAAGCAGCTCAAAATGGGGCTCTGTTATCTCCAAGCTGGTATTTGAAGGTACCTGGGGTAAAACAGAATCACTTCGGATAGTTCTGAGAAAGTGCATGTTTGAAATGTTTCTGGGCAAAAACTCAAATGCTTTACTGCAATGTGTGAAGACTACTATAATTTCCCCTAATTGTGATATACCACATTTGATCAATTACAGCCTAATATAGATAATTCTGTTGCCTTATGTTATTATCAATAACTACACCACTCATTTACTAGGTATACTGTATAAGGCATTGATTAACATTACCTAATAGGCACACTCCTCAATAAAAAACCACAAACTACATTCTCGCCAATGACAAATTAATATACCATTGTTGTTAATTTTATTTATTTATTTTTTATTTCACCATTATTTAACCAGGTAGGCAAGTTGAGAACAAGTTCTCATTTACAACTGCGACCTGGCCAAGATAAAGCAAAGCAGTTCGACACATACAACAACACAGAGTTACACATGGAGTGAAACAAAGACTCAGTCAATAATACAGTAGGAAAAAATATATATATATATACAATGTGTGCAAATGAGGTAGGATAAGGAACATAAGGCAATAAATAGGCCATGGTGGCAAAGTAACTACAGTATAGCAATTTAACACTGGAATGGTAAATGTGCAGTAGATGAATGTGCAAAGTAAAAATACTGGGGTGCAAAGGAGCAAGATAAATAAATGACTATGGTAGGGGCTGAGGTAGTTGGTTGGGCTATGTACAGGTGCAGTGATCTGTGAGCTGCTCTGACAGCTGGTGCTTGAAACTAGTGAGGGCGATTTTTGTAGTTCGTTCCAAGTCATTGGCAGCAGAGAACTGGAAGGAAAGGCGGCCAAAAGAGGAATTGGCTTTGGGGGTGGCCAGTGAGATATACCTGCTGGAGCGAGTGCTACGGGTAGGTGCTGCTATGGTTACCAGCGAGCTGAGATAAGGCTGGGCTTTACCTAGCAGGGACTTGTAGATGACCTGGGGCCAGTGGGTCTGGCGACGAGTGTGTAGCGAGGGCCAGCCGACTAGAGCATACAGGTCGCAGTGGTAGGTAGTATATGGGGCTTTGGTGACAAAGCGGATGGTACTGTGATAGACTGCATCCAGTTTGCTGAGTAGAGTGTTGGAGGCTATTTTGTAGATGACATCGCCGAAGTCGAGGATCGGCAGGATAGTCAGTTTTACTAGTGCAAGTTTTGCAGCATGAGTGAAGGAGGCTTTGTTGCAAAATAGAAAGCCGATTCTAGATCTCATTTTGGATTGGAGATGTTTAATGTGAGTCTGGAAGGAGAGTTTACAGTCTAGCCAGACACCTAGGTATTTGTAGTTGTCCACGTATTCTAGGTCAGAGCCGTCCAGGGTAGTGATGCTAGTCGGGCGGGCAGATGCAGGCAGCGAACGGTTGAAAAGCATGCATTTGGTTTTACTAGCGTTTAAGAGCAGTTGGAGGCCACGGAAGGAGTGCTGAATGGCACTGAAGCTCGTTTGCAGGTTAGTTAACACAGTGTCCAAAGAAGGGCCAGAAGTATACAGAATGGTGTCGTCTGCATAGAGGTGGATCAGAGAATCACCAGCAGCAAGAGCGACATCATTGATGTATACAGAGAAGAGAGTCGGCCTAAGAATTGAACCCTGTGGCACCCCCATAGAGACTGCCAGAGGCCCGGACAACAGGCCCTCCGATTTAACACACTGAACTCTGTCGGCAAAGTAGTTGGTGAACCAGGCGAGGCAATCATTAGAGAAACCAAGGCTGTTGAGTCTGCCGATAAGGATGTGGTGATTGACAGAGTCGAAAGCCTTGGCCAGGTCAATGAATACGGCTGCACAGTAAAGTCTCTTATCGATGGCGGTTATGATATCGTTTAGTACCTTGAGCGTGGCTGAGGTGCACCCGTGACCAGCTCGGAAACCGGATTGCACAGCGGAGAAGGTACGGTGGGATTTGAAGTGGTCAATGATCTGTTTATTAACTAGGCTTTCAAAGACTTTAGAGAGGCAGGGCAGGATTGATATAGGTCTATAGCAATTTGGGTCTAGGGTGTCACCCCCTTTGAAGAGAGGGATGACCGCAGCAGCTTTCCAATCTTTTGGGATCTCGGACGACACCAAAGAGAGGTTGAGCAGACTGGTAATAGGAGTTGCAACAATGGCAGCAGATAGTTTTAAAAAGAGAGGGTCCAGATTATCTAGTCCATCTGATTTGTACGGGTCCAGATTTTGCAGCTCTTTCAGAACATCTGCTATCTGGATTTTGGTGAAGGAGAAGCTGGGAAGGCTTGGACAAGTAGATGCAGGGGGGGCAGAGCTATTGGCCGGGGTTGGGGTAGCCAGGAGGAAAGCATGGCCAGCCGTAGAGAAATGCTTGTTGAAATGTTCGATTATCATGGATTTGTCGGTGGTGACCGTGTTACCTAGCCTCAGTGCAGTGGGCAGCTGGGAGGAGGTACTATTGTTCTCCATGGACTTGACAGTGTCCCAAAACTTTTTGGAGTTAGAGCTACAGGATGCAAATTTCTGTTTGAAAAAGCTAGCCTTTGCTTTCCTGACTGATTGCGTGTATTGGTTCCTGACTTCCCTGAACAGTTGCATATCGCGGGGACTATTCGATGCAATAGCAGTCCGCCACAGGATGTTCTTGTGCTGGTCAAGGGCAGTCAGGTCTGGAGTGAACCAAGGGCTGTATCTGTTCTTAGTCCTACATCTTTTGAAAGGGGCATGCTTATTTAAGATGGTGAGGAAGATGCTATTAAAGAACGACCAGGCATCCTTGACTGATGGAATGAGGTCAATATCCTGCCAGGATACGGGTCAGGTCGATTAGAAAGGCCTGCTCGCAGAAGTGTTTTAGGGAGCGTTTGACAGTGATAAGGGGTGGTCGTTTGACCGCGGGCCCATAGCGGATGCAGGCAATGAGGCAGTGGTCGCTGAGAACAGCAGAGGTGTATTTGGAGGGCAAGTTGGTCAGGATAATGTCAATAAGGGTGCCCATGTTTACAGATTTAGGATTGTACCTGGTGGGTTCCTTGATGATTTGTGTGAGATTGAGGGCATCTAGCTTAGATTGTAGGACTGCCGGGGGTGTTAAGCATATCCCAGTTTAGGTCACCTAACAGAACAAACTCTGAAGATAGATGGGGGGCAATCAATTCACATATGGAGTCCAGGGCACAGCTGGGAGCTGAGGGGGGTCTATAGCAGGCGGCAACAGTGAGAGACTTATTTCTGGAGAGATTAATTTTAAGAATTAGAAGTTCGAACTGTTTGGGCATAGATCTGGAAAGTATGACAGAACTATGCAGGCTATCTCTGCAATAGATTGCAACTCCTCCCCCTTTGGCAGTTCTATCTTGGCGGAAAATGTTGTAGTTGGGTATGGAAATCTCAGAATTTTTGGTGGCCTTCCTAAGCCAGGATTCAGACACTGCCAGGACATCAGGGTTGGTGGAGTGTGCTAAAGCAGTGAGTAAAACAAAGGCTTCTGATGTTAACATGCATGAAACCGAGGCTTTTACGGTTACAGAAGTCAACAAAAGAGAGTGCCTGGGGCCTGGGAATAGGTGTGGTGCTGGGGGCTACAGGGCCTGGGTTTACCTCCACATCACCCGAGGAACAGAGGAGGAGCAGGATGAGGGTACGGCTAAAGGCTATCAGAACAGGACGTCTAGTGCGTTGGGAACAGAGAATAAAAGGAGCAGATTTCTGGGCATGGTAGAATAGATTCAGGGTATAATGTGCAGACAGGGGTATGGTGGGGTGAGAGTACAGTGGAGGTAAGCCCAGGCACCGAGTGATGATAAGAGTGGTTGCATCTCTGGAGGTGCTGGTAATACTGGGTGAGGTCACCGCATGTGTGGGAGGTGGGACAAAGGAGGAATCTGAGGCATGTATAGCGGGCCTAGGGGCTCCACTGTAAACTAACACAATGATAACTACCCCTAAACAACAGTAAACAGGGCATATTGACACTTGAGAGAGACATCAAGCAAGGCATAAAGCAAACACAGGTGTTGGTTGGGAGAGCTAGCTAGGACAACAATGGGTAAAACCGCAAGGCTAGTCAGCTAAGACAACAACAACAGGTAAAACTGGCGATGAATGGGCAGAGGGTTGGTTAGCAACACACAGGGCCTGAGTACACGTCTGGGGCTGACAGATAAATAAAATAAATAAATAAAAATATATACAATGGAGTACCGTGATTAACAGAATGGAGTACCGTGATTAATGAATAGTCCTGCAGGCATCAGCTATGTAGCCGAGTGATCAAAGGGTCCAGTGAACAGCAATAGATGGGGCAGGGAACCCGCGAGGTAGTCGTTACTACGCCGGCACGCAGGAGACACGTTTAAAGTTAAGAGTTAGCAGGCCGGGGTTGGTAGAACCGTCTGCTGCGACGTCCGACGGAGGCCGGTTGCAGGCAGAGCGGATGGAGTAATCGTCCGCAGCCCCAGTCGAGGTGGTACGACGGGGCGTCGTGACGAGAGGGAACCAAGCCAGATGGCGAGAGAGGTATTATTGTTGCTAGCTGGAGCTGGCTCTGGGGCAGGGGCGTTAGCCACTCGGTGGCAGCTAGCTAGCTGTGGAGATCAGGTGTAGTGGTCCAGGGTTTACGGCAGGAATCCGGCGTTGTGGTGGAGAAACAGTCCGATGGTGGTAGGCTGGCAAGTATTATCCGGGCTAAAAAAGGCTGGTGTCTGTGCAGTAGGTTAAAGGCCGCTAGCGGTGGCTAACAGTGACTGAAATAGCTGGTTATTTCGCTAGCTCCCTATGGAATTCAGTCTAAAAAGGTCTAAAAAATAGCGGTTAGGTAACACAATGGGTGAGGCAGGTTACCGGAAGGTATATTAAATATAAAAATGGAAAATAGATTGAAAATAAAATTTAAATATATACAAAAAATACGAAAAATACAAAGTGCACGAGGGGACGAACAAAAACACGTCTGCACTGCTATGCCATCTTGGATTGGAACATTACAGATTTTACAAGAGGCCCATTGACCCGACTGCGACAAGACTCTGTAGTAACTTCACAGGCTGAGTGTGTGGTGTACACTTTGTGTGAGAGGTTCACGTCCAGTCTGACACACACATGCACACACACACACACACACACACACACACACACACACACACACACACACACACATACACACACACGCATACACACACACAAACTGAACGAGAGACCTCTCGGTTCCCGGAGCAAAAACCCTATGCTATCCTGGAGCACGAGTACAAGACATTGCAAGGCTGCTTCCTACCATTCTACGACAGATGCCGGGGGCTGACATTGTCGTAGTCCATGTGGGGTCAAATGACATTGGGAGGGCTAGCTCGGAACTGCTCAGAATGTATTTTAAAGCACTGATTCTAGCTCTGAAAGTTTCCAAAAAGCGGCAAATTATTCAGATTCAGCAGGCTACTGGCATTACATCTGGCTAAAAAACAGGATGTACCTGAGCTCTATTTCGAGTCTCATAGCAAAGGGTCTGAATACTTATGTAAATAAGTATTATTTTATAGAATAAATATTTTGTGTAAGGTACATTTTTATGCTTTTCTTATAACTAATATCTCTGCTCTATTCATGTGCTGTTCTATAAACCAATTGCTGAGTTCATGCAAGTGGCTGACTGTACAAATCCTCACTGACTGTACAAATCCTTGCGGCAGGTAGCCTAGTGGTTAGAGTTGTAACCGGAGGGTTGCAAGTTCAAATCCCTGAGCTGACAAGGGAAAAAAACTGTCGTTCTGCCCCTGAACAAGGCAGTTAACCCACTGTTCCCCGGGTGCCGAAGACGTGGATGTCGATTAAGGCAGCCCCCCGCACCTCTCTGATTCAGAGGGGTTGGGTTAAATGCGGAAGACACATTTCAGTTGAAGGCATTTGGTTGTACAACTGACTAATAATGGTGACTTTGACTTTGACTATCAGTAGCTGCAATTCATCAGTACGCCCAGATCTTGTTTTGAGAACAAACAAAATATATCTAAGTTCCAAGGTCTCAGCTTAGAGAGAAAGAAGCCTCGTGAGGTATTGGTCTGTCACATGTTATGAACAAGTATTGGTCTGTCACATGGATGAAACAAAACGGTAATGATTAATTAATAATGCCAAATCATGCAAATATAACTTGTCTGTGTATAGCTGTATATAAGACAACTGCTGGGTCTGCCCAGGGAGAGCTTCTGATTGACATGTGTACTATGGTGCATTGAGTTGGTTGGAACATCTCCAGCGCGATGACAATAAACAATGATTCATTTAAGACTAACTTCGAGTGTCCCTGTGTAAGAATTTCCACGACAATTGCCAACTACTTTCATTATTTTTTAACTGGCAAGATTAGCAAACATAGGCATGACATGCCAGCAATAGGGATGCACAATACAGTTGAAATCTGAAGTTTACATACACCTTAGCCAAATACTCATAAACTCAGTTTATCACAATTCCTGACATTTACTCCTAGTAAAAACTCCCTGTCTTTGGTCAGTTAGGATCACCATTTTATTTTAAGAATGTGAAATGTCAAAATAATAGTAGAGAGCAGAATTTATTTCAGCTTCTATTTCTTTCAACACATTCCCAGTGGGTCAGAAGTTTACATACACTCAATTAGTATTTGGTAGCATTGCCTTTAAATTGTTTAACTTGGGTCAATCGTTTCAGGTAGCCTTCCACAAGCTTCCCACAATAAGTTGGGTGAATTTTGGCCCATTCCTCCTGACAAAAACCTGACTCTGGTGTAACTGAGTCAGGTTTGTAGGCCTACTTGCTCGCAAACACTTTTTCAGTTCTGCCCACATATTTTCTATGGGATTGAGGTCAGGGTTTTGTGATGGCCACTCCAATACCTTGACTTTGTTGTCCTTAAGCCATTTTGCCAAAACTTTGGAAGTATGCTTGGGGTCATTGTCCATTTGGAAGACCCATTAACTTCCTGACTGATGTCTTGAGATGTTTCTTAAATATATCCACATAATTTTCCTTCCTAGTGATGCCATCTATTCTGTGAAGTGCACCAGTCCCTCCTGCAGCAAAGCACCCCCACAACATGATGCTGCCACCCCCGTGCTTTAAGGTTGAGATGGTGTTCTTCGGCATGCAAGCATCCTCCTTTTTCCTCCAAACATAACGATATAGCCAAACAGTTCTATTTTTTGTTTTATCAGACAAGAAGACATTTCTCCAAAGAGTACAATATTTGTCCCCATGTGCAGTTGCAAACTGTAGTCTGGCTTTTTTATGGCGGTCTTGGAGCAGTGGCATTTTCCTTGCTAAGCGGCCTTTCAGGTTATGTCGATATAGGACTCGTTTTACTGTGGATATAGATACTTTTGTACCCGTTTCCTCCAGCATCTTCACAAGGTCCTTTGCTGTTGTTCTGGGATTGATTTGCACTTTTCGCACCAAAGTATGTTCATCTCTAGGAGACAGAACATGTCTCCTTCCTGAGCGGTATGACGGCTGCGTGGTCCCATGGTGTTTATACTTGCGTGCTATTGTTTGTACAGATGAACATGGTACCTTCAAATGTTTGGAAATTGCTCCCAAGGATGAACCAGATTTGTGGACTTGGTATTGGCTGATTTCTTTTGATTTTCCCATGATGTCAAGCAAAGAGGCCTTGAAATACATCCACAGGTACACCTACAATTGACTTAAATGATGCCATTTAGCCTATCAGAAGCTTCTAAATCCATGACATCATTTTCTGGAACATTCCAAGCTGTTTATAGGCACAGTCAACTTAGTGTATGTAAACTTCTGACCCACAGGAATTGCAATACAGTGAATTATATGTGAAATAATCTGTCTGTAAACAATTGTTGGAAAGATGACTTGTGTCATGCACAAAGTAGATGTTCTAACCGACTTGCCAAAACTATAGTTTGTTAACAAGACATTTGTGGAGTGATTGAAAAACAAGTTTTAAGGACTCCAACCTAAGTGTATGTAAACTTCCGACTTCCAACTGTATATCGGCAAGGATATCGGAATTGGCTGATATTAGCTAAAAATGGCAGCAATGTTATCGGCCCGATATCGAGTTTAACACTGATGTACAAAACCGATGTCAAAGCTGATGTGCAGACCTATATAACGTAGGTAGATAATGTATTGACGCCACGAAAAATATAGCGACTACATGTGCAACACAACATTCCTAACCTAGCCCACAATGTCTGCTGTGTGGATCGAGCAGTCAACAAGTCAACCAGTCATTTGAAAGAGTAAAAAGAATTCAGCGAGACAACTCAAAGGCGAAATCCATTAACGCCAAGATAATGGAATTCATTGCCCTTGACAATCAACCGTTCTCTGTCGTGGATGATGTTGGCTTTCGCCGACTGGTTGAGCACCTCGAGCCCTGGTACACACTACCGAATAGGCACTATTTTTCAGATGTTGCCCTACCGGAGTGACAGAGTATTGTTGAAAAGCACATCCATGAGCTACTTGCTATGGGCGTCACTACTATTAGCTTCACGACTGACATTTGGAACAGCGATGTCAGCCCCATGAGCATGATGAGCCCCATGAACAAGGATTTCGTACTGAGGAAAGCCATATTGCATGCTCAAGAATGTGCTTGTTCTCATACTGCTCCTGCCATTTCAATGGCATTCGAGAACATGTTTGAAACTTGGAAACAAAAACATTAGAACAACTGACCATGCTCAATGCTGGGTACAAGGACCGCTACTTCGTTGCAGACAAGAAACAGGGTTTACATGAAATGTTACAGACACAGCTGGACAAGATAGAAACGGATACTGTGACAGTGCGCACTGAGGAAGAGAGGCCACGGAAAGACAGAGCTGAAACTTCACTGCTTGACATAGTATATGATGAAATCCTGGTTGAGAATGAAACTACTGAACAAATGAACAACGAAACAGCACAGCAAATAAGTGAAATAAATAGGTTTTGATTATGTTTTACTGGTAATGGGGACATACGTAAATGGCAACAAAAAACATTTTTGGTCAGTGTGAGTGTGTGTTTCCACTATTTAACTGTACTAGAATGCTTAAAAGGCTGCAACAATTTTGGTATCAAGTTTTTTGGCAAGGAAAATATTCAAAAATGTCATATCGGTGCATCCCTAGCAAGCAACAAGCAACAAACGCCAAACCTATACATCCAAGTATAACTGACCAAATTATGAAAGACATGCATTGTAATTTGGAATTCTGTAAAGTGAGCGTGGAAGAGGTGATTTTTTTGTTGTTGTCTATCAACAATGACAATGAGGATTACAGTGGACAATATTGCCCCTCTTATTCGCCATCTCTTCAATCTAAGCTTACAAAAAAGTGTGTGCCCTCAGGCCTGGAGGGAAGCAAAAGTAATTCCGCTCACCCAAGAATAGTAAAGCACCATTTACTGCCTCAAATAGCTGACCAATCAGCTTATTACCAACCCTTAGTAAACTTTTTGAAAAAATTGTGTTTGACCAGATACAATGCTTTTTTAAGGTAAATAAATTAACAACAGACTTTCAGCATGCTTATAGGCAAGGGTAGTGGCAGGTAGCCTAGTGGTTAGAGCATTGGCCTCGTAACCGGAAGGTTGCAAGTTTGAATCCCTGAGCTGACAAGGTAAAAATCTGTCGTTCTGCCCAAAGCAGTTATTCTACTGTTCCTAGGCTGTCATTAAAAATAAGAATTTGTTCTTAACTGACTTGCCTAGTTAAATAAATGTAAAACAAATACACAATATTAGTTCCAGCTTTTGGAACATTTTCTTAGATATGGCTACCATATTATGATCATATCATCCAATTGATTTGGATACTGCTTTACAGCAGATTTATGCAGCATTCTAAAACTGATTAAATAAAACATTTTCTAGAATTTGTTCTTAACTGACTTGCCTAGTTAAATAGAAGTTTTTAAAAAAGGGCATTCAACATAAATGGCTCTTACACAAACTACAGATGATTGGCTGAGAGAAATTGATAATAAAAAGAATGTGGGAGCTGTTTTGTTAGACTTCAGTGCAACTTTTGACATTATTGATCATTTTATGCTGCTGGAAAAACGTATATGTTATGGCTTTACACCCCCTGCTATATTGTGGATTGAGAGTTGCCTGTCTAACAGAACACAGAAGGTGTTATTTAATGGTAGCCTCTCCAACATAATCATAATCTCCAACATAGCAAGTAGAATCAGACATTCCTCAGGGCAGCTGTCTAGGCCCCTTACTTTTTAAAATCTTTACTAATGACCTGCAACTAGTTCTGAGTAAAAGACTGTGTGTCTATGTATGCAGATGACTCAACACTACACATGTCAGCTACTATAGTGAGTGAAATCACTACAATACTTAAGAAAGAGCTGCAATCAGTTCAGAATGGGTGGCCAGAAATAAGTTAGTCCTAAATATTTAAAAAACTAAAAGCATTGTATTTTGGACAAATTATTCACTAAACTCTAAACCTCAACTAAATATTGTAATGAATAATGTGGAAATTTAAAAAACAGATACAAATACTCCTTATGGAACAGAGAGGACTGTGAAGAGTCACACACACAGGTACAAACACAAATAACACGCACACTATACAAACACATACACCTGAATTGTGTGTTGTAGTGGCCGGAGTACACACATACTTAATGTATTGTGAAATCTGTTGTAAAATGTATTTTAATGTTTAAAAATTGTATTATGATGTATATTACTGCCTTAATTTTTGCTGGACACCATGAAGAGTAGCTGCTACGTTCAAATACACACACACACCGAACCACCCACCAAACCACCACCATCCACACACACACCGCCCTGAGAAGTAGGAGTAAGAGTTACTGCAGTTTTATTGATATATCTTAATTATACGACTCAATAGAATTTACTCCTTTCAGCTCAACCAGCAGCAGCCACATCTACAGCAGAGTAGTGAGTTGGGCAATTACTCCTAACTACATGCGCTATCTCAAATAAAGATAGAGGGGGCATAAAATCTGTCTAGGAGCCACCTTGTCCAATGAGATGGAGGAGGAGATGAAGATGACAATTATATGGTTGTTGTTTTCCTACTATGTTGATATGCTCCTTCGATGATTGATAGGTGGACCATAAAGAGTCGTCCAAGCGAACAGAGTTGGATGTTGGATGACGCCATCCCATTGCTGTACAAATCCCCTTGCTCTTACTTGTTAAGCACTGACAGTCAAACTCTTTCCTCAAATTAATTTGGAGGAAGGTTGCTTCCACTGTTGTCCAACCCACAATCAGGGCCCTTATTCAGAAAGTGTTTAAAAGTATGTATATATGACCAGACACTCTTCCAAGAATGAGACTTCACTGATCCCAACAGTATTTCATTACAAATTAACAGTCTAGCATAAATCCTCTCCAATCATAAACCATCCAATAAACAAGATGCTACTCTTGAGACTTACAGAGGTGTGATTAGTGCCAATAAGTCAAACGATTCCACATGCAGTTCGTGACAACATAAAATACAACACGTAACACCCAGCCATGTTAAGGCTGATTACGAGGTAAACTCTGAGAACCGATGACGAGCTTCAAACTTCTGAGTAGATCATCATAATTAAAACATAAATTGGAGCCATTGAGAGGCATGCAGTAAAGACCAGACCTCAGCTAGGGGTATTGATTTCCCTGCATACTTCGAAACAATTGCTCTGATTTGTGCACAGTAAAGTAGAAATCAATAGCAAACAAGCCACACAACCTCTCCAAACAAAGGCCTGTGAATTACAATCAGACAATTCTGCTCTGGTTTGAGGGAGTTGGCAACATTTGAGATATGGGACCTTATTCCCTACATAGTGCCCTACTTTTGACTGGTCAAAATAAGTGCACTTTAGGAAATAGGGTGCCATTTGGGATGAAAACGCAGAGTCTAACATGGAGAAAGAGTGTATTCAACATTCAATCTGTGAGAATTCCATTTTAAAAATGTGAATTAAGGCATGCTTCATTGATTAGGTTAAATAGCTTTGGGTCCATTGAGAGGAGTAGTTCTGAAATTAAGAGTCAAGACTGGAATGGAGACAATAGTCAAATAAAATTTGTGTTTCAAGTGAGTTTGTTAATGATCATAACCCAAACGATAGTCTGTCTCTTGTCTCTTTCTTTCTCTCTCTCTCTGTTTATCTCTTATGAGTGTGAGTGAACAGCAATGATAGGGGCTCAATAGCATAATGAAGTGACCTAACGTTCATGCCCTAAGGGAGATGAGGACATTGCTGTGTCTGTTGTCGAGGACTGTAATGGGCCCACAACTGCTAATACTTAGAAACCCTAACCCAGAAACTGAGTTATGTAATTTCACAAGTGTGCTTCTCTCAATGCTGTTACACAACCCTTGTCGGTGCAGCAGTATTGGCATAAGCCTATACTATAACAATGTTCACATTACATTTGTGCAGAAGTGGATTGAAAGACAACATTACAACACAGCGACACCATACACAGTGCAATATGTGCCCATAGCCCCGTGTCTCTCCTCTATTGGGCCCACATAGCGTGACAAACCAAAAAAGGAACAACAGCTATCATCCGTCAGCCATGTGTTACAGCTGAGATAGTATTAGCTAAAATGGCCGCCGGCAGCAACCCATACTGCAAGTCACACCTGAACCCCACTGCTCAGTTGGACTAAGTTGTGCATCCATCTTAGAGTAGAGTAGTGTGACAGAAGAGAACCAACAGAAAAGGGATGGTATCTTGCCAAGGTTGATTTGGTAAAACTTTACAATTAGGTACCCTTTACAAAGGCCGCTACCATTGATTTGATCACAAAGATGCTTCACTGGATTGATAAAGAAACGAGCACAAATGAAAACGAATGGTTACAAAACTGTTCAACTTTGAAGTTATATTACCATTCAAACCTCTCAGGCACATTATACTATTAATACGAGTCCCATCTCTAAAAACATACCTGAGCTAATAACACCTCAAAGTGTTTATTAATATGTTATTACATATAAATAAGCATGTAATAACACATGCATACGTATGTAATAACTCAATAACAACCCATATGGTTTGTGATATTGCATTATCCACTGACTGATGTGTCACATGTACCTAATGTAGCCTTTAATCCATGGGCAGAGCAATCCCTGATTTCCAGGGATGTCTCCCCTCCCTCTTCCAGACAAATTCACATGCCCGATGTGTCGTCCTTCAGTACAGCCCTGCCAACCACGCATCTGGGGAAAGTGAGAGTTCAGCCAACACTGGCACTGAGGCGAGCCATAGAGTGATAGAGGGAGGGAGAGAAAGAGGGGAGGGAGTGAGGGGGAGAGAGAGAAACAGAGAGATATGTGAAGAGAGAGTGAATGGAGAGAGATGGGGGAGGGAGGGAGTGAGAGGGAGAGATATAGACAGAGAGAGAGTGTGGAGAGAGGGAGAGAGAGAGAGCGAGGTGGGGAAGAGAGGGAGTGTTATGGGTTTCCCTCAAAGCACCATTCATCTGCCTTCATATCACTTCGCCCCTGCCTGAGACGCACATCTACACACATACACAACACACACACACACACACACACACACACACACACACACACACACACACACACACACACACACACACACACACACACACACACACACACACACACACATGCACACATATGGACACACCATTGGATGACACACATGATACACACACTCCCATACGCACATTTTATATCACACAAACAGGCACATACAGTATGTATAAAGAATCTTATATTCACTATACAGACTGTCACAGCTACACCAACTCTGTCATACACACGCCCACCTGTCTAGCCCGCCGTCTGGTCCACACATTACTGCGAAGAATGAGTCTCCAACCTGATTCAACATTTCCTCCATTTTATAAATCCAAAATAGAGGAAGGACAAAAAGCAGGAGGCCAAAGCAGGAATGGTAAACAGGTGCATAGAGGAACCTCACACAAATACACACATGCACACACACACACACACACACGGCTGCACGAAATGTGGGGAAAGGCTAGCGGCGGAGAACAGACAACAGGAATTAAAAGTGAAACACTAACATGAGCTGACGTGTCCACGGCAGATTACTAATTATGCCTTGACTACCTCAGCCTGTTTCAACATCTTCTCACTACAGCAGGATAGTACCACACAGAGGAAGAATATACAGTTGAAGTCGGAAGTTGACATACACCATAGCCAAATACATTTAAACTCAGTTTTTCACAATTCCTGACATTTAATCCTAGTAAAGATTCCCTGTCTGGGGTCAGTTAGGATCACCACTTCATTTTAAGAATGTGAAATGTTAGAATAATGGGTGAGAGAATGAGTTATTGAAGCTTTTATTTCTTTCATCACATTCCCAGTGGGTCAGAAGATTACATACACTCAATTAGTATTTGGTAGCATTTTCTTTCAATTGTTTAACTTGGGTCAAATGTTTTGGGTAGCCTTCCACAAGCTTCCCACAATAAGTTGGGTGAATTTTGGCCCATTCCTCGAGACAGAGCTAGTGCAACTGAGTCAGGTTTGTAGGCCTGCTTGATCGCGCACGCTTTTTCAGTTCTGCCCACACATTTTCTATGGGATTGAGTTCAGGGTTTTGTGATGGCCACTCCAATATCTTGACTTTGTTGTCCTTAAGCCATTTTGCCACGACTTTGGAAGTATGCTTGACAGAGGTACCCATTTGCGACCAAGCTATAACTTCCTGACTGATGTCTTGAGATGTTTCTTAAATATATCCACATAATTTTCCTTCCTCATGATGCCATCTATTTATTGAAGGGCACCAGTCCCTCCTGCAGCAAAGCACCCCCACAACATGATGCTGCCACCCCTGTGATTCACGGTTGGGATGGTGTTCTTTGGCATGCAAGCCTCCCCCTTTTTCCTCCAAACATAACAATGGTCATTATGGCCAAACAGTTATATTTTTTTGTTTCATCAGACCAGAGAACATCCAAAAAGTAAGATCTTTGTCCCCATGTGCAGTTGCAAAACGTAGTCTGGCTTTTTAATGGTGGTTTTGGAGCAGTGGCTTCTTCCTTCCTGAGCGGCCTTTCAGGTTATGTCGATATAGGACTCGTTTTACTGTGGATATAGATACTTTTGTACCTGTTTCCTCCAGCATCTTCACAATGTCCTTTGCTGTTGTTCTGGGATTGATTTGCACTTTTTACACCTACAGTGGGGAAAAAAAGTATTTAGTCAGCCACCAATTGTGCAAGTTCTCTCACTTAAAAAGATGAGAGAGGCCTGTAATTTTCATCATAGGTACACTTCAACTATGACAGACAAAATGAGGAAAGAAAATCCAGAAAATCACATTGTAGGATTTTTTATGAATTTATTTGCAAATTATGGTGGAAAATAAGTATTTGGTCACATACAAACAAGCAAGATTTCTGGCTCTCACAGACCTGTAACATCTTCTTTAAGAGGCTCCTCTGTCCTCCACTCATTACCTGTATTAATGGCACCTGTTTGAACTTGTTATCAGTATAAAAGACACCTGTCCACAACCTCAAACAGTCACACTCCAAACTCCACTATGGCCAAGACCAAAGAGCTGTCAAAGGACACCAGAAACAAAATTGTAGACCTGCACCAGGTTGGGAAGACTGAATCTGCAATAGGTAAGCAGCTTGGTTTGAAGAAATCAACTGTGGGAGCAATTATTAGGAAATGGAAGACATACAAGACCACTGATAATCTTCCTCGATCTGGGGCTCCATGCAAGATCTCACCCGTGGGGTCAAAATGATCACAAGAACGGTGAGCAAAAATCCCAGAACCACACGGGGACCTAGTGAATGACCTGCAGAGAGCTGGGACCAAAGTAACAAAGCCTACCATCAGTAACACACTACGCCGCCAGGGACTCAAATCCCGCAGTGCCAGACGTGTCCCCCTGCTTAAGCCAGTACATGTTCAGGCAAGTCTAAAGTTTGCTAGAGAGCATTTGGATGATCCAGATGAGGATTGGGAGAATGTCAGATGAAACCAAAATATAACTTTTTGGTAAAAACTCAACTCGTCGTGTTTGGAGGACAAAGAATGCTGAGTTGCATCCAAAGAACACCATACCTACTGTGAAGCATGGGGGTGGAAACATCATGCTTTGGGGCTGTTTTTCTGCAAAGGGACCAGGACGACTGATTCGTGTAAAGGAAAGAATGAATGGGGCCATGTATCGTGAGATTGAAAAGTGAAAACCTCCTTCCAAAAAAGAGTGAAAACCTCCTTCCATCAGCAAGGGCATTGAAGATGAAACGTGGCTGGGTCTTTCAGCATGACAATGATCCCAAACACACCGCCCGGGCAACGAAGGAGTGGCTTCGTAAGAAGCATTTCAAGGTCCTGGAGTGGCCTAGCCAGTCTCCAGATCTCAACCCCATAGAAAATCTTTGGAGGGAGTTGAAAGTCCGTGTTGCCCAGCGACAGCCCCAAAACATCACTGCTCTAGAGGAGATCTGCATGGAGGAATGGTCCAAAATACCAGCAACAGTGTGTGAAAACCTTGTGGAGACTTACAGAAAACGTTTGACCTCTGTCATTGCCAACAAAGGGTATATAACAAAGTATTGAGATAAACTTTTGTTATTGACCAAATAATTATTTTCCACCATAATTTGCAAATAAATTCATAAAAAAATCCTACAATGTGATTTTCTGAATTTCTTTTCCTCATTTTGTCTGTCATAGTTGAAGTGTACCTATGATGAAAATTACAGGCCTCTCTCATCTTTTTAAGTGAGAGAACTTGCACAATTGGTGGCTGACTAAATACTTTTTTCCCCCACTGTAAGTACGTTCATCTCTAGGAGACAGAACACGTCTCCTTCCTGAGTGGAATGATGGCTGCGTGGTCCCATGGTGTTTATACTTGCGTACTATTGTTTGTACAGATGAACGTGGTACCTTCAGGCGTTTGGAAATTGCTCCCAAGGATGAACCAGACTACAATTGTTTTTCTGAGGTCTTGGCTGATTTCTTTTGATTTTCCCATGATGCCAAGTAAAGAGGCACTGAGTTTGAAGGTAGGCCTTGAAATACATCCACAGGTACACCTCCAATTGACTCAAATGATGTCAGAAGCTTCTAAAGCTATGACATCATTTTCTGGGAATTTTCCAAGCTGTTTAAACACACAGTCAACTTAGTGTATGTAAACCTCTGACCCACTGGAATTGTGATACAGTGAATTATAAGTTAAATAATCTGTCTGTAAACAATTGTTGGAAAGATTACTTGTGTCATGCACAAAGTAGATGTCCTAACCAACTTGCCAAAACTATAGTTTGTTAACAAGAACTTTGTGGAGTGGTTGAAAAACAAGTTTTAATGACTCCAAGAGTGTATGTAAACTTCTGACTTCAACTGTATATCTTGGATATCATTTTTAAGAGAGAATTCTGTTTGATCAATAGAAACAAGGCTATGGTCTGATATTCAAAAGTAAAATACCAACACTTTTTTTGCAGTTAATAACTTTAATTTTCACTAAAGCACCTGTTCTAATGTTTACTGTTGAAGGTTCAATGGACTCCTCAGCTCAGTGGGTTAATCACAACAGTAAGGTGTTTGACTTCAGTTCAACATCAACAAAAAAAATTATAATACATGGATTGTCTGACTGATAGAATGTCATATTTAAAGAGTTCACCATATTAAACCAAACAACGCAATAATGCTGTGTAGCAGTAGTCAAACATGAACTGGCACACATTCAAAGGCCCAAAACTTATGGCCACAGGTTCCCTCAATTTGTGTGAAGTTAATACACACATACACATGCACACAAACACACAAACAAAAGCACCCTCACACACGTGTCATCAAGTGCATCCATGTTATTAATGAAAGGCCCGAAGGCCCATTCCGCATCCGTGCCAGTCTCTGCACGTTCCCACAATGCATTGCTCAGCTGCTAACAGGGACGATGGGCGAGGGAGACGGCCGCAGCGCCATTTATCACTGTCAGACGCGGCTGAGCGCAAGTTCTTATTGGCTGGGCAGAACTCAGCGACTGCTAAAGCGGCATGCTGATCTTTTGCACAATGATAATTAAACAGAATTGAAAAAAGAGCAGTGGGCTTTCTCTCTCTATTTTTCTGTTTCTTTCTCTCTCCCTCTACCCTCTAAGATTTCCATTCTGTCTGTGCCAGCACAAATGCAGTCCACAGACAATTCAAGTGAAGAAATAAATGCAGCTACTGTAAAATGTCACAATATGCCTCTATTGTAAAAAAAGAAATACATAACTGCTGGGATAAGATGGCGGTTGAAAATGTGACCAACCAAAATGCTACAGTGGGACTTTCACTGGAGCACAGCATGTGGTCATACACACACACACACACACACACACACACACACACACACACACACACACACACACACACACACACACACACACACACACACACACACACACACACACACCCTCACTCACACCCCCACTACTCACTCACTCACTCACTCACTCACTCACTCACTCAGACACTCACTCACTCACAGACTCACTCACTCACACCCTTTTTGTCAGTCTCTAAGAGTCCTTCTAATGAATTTAATGCCAACCAAAGCTTGACGTTTCTGACAGAATCAGTGTAACTTATGGACCATCATGATGTGTATCCACAAATTGCATCTGAGATCACTTCCACACAAACGTGACAAAACACAAAAGCCTACCTTTCAGCACCCAAGCAACTGTCCCAATGATTCAAGAGCTGCAAGACAAAAGACAAGACACATTCGATTAGAAATAATTCAACCTCTATTGTTCAAATGGGAATATGAAACTTGTTTAGGCAGAATGAAATGTTGTCTCATGACTCAATGTATACATGGCAACTTACACACGACTTCTCAATCATAATCAACAAAACACATTGTGAATCGTACTGAACCTCAGCAGTGAGAATTGAGTTCCAACTAAATCCAACACTTGTGTTCATTGCTTTGTACAGTGTAAAGGGCAAATAATTTATTACGAGCAGATTACATTTGGCAGGCATTTGTGTCTGCACTTACGCCTCCTATTTCCGCCATGTTAAAAACTTCCCACGGCAATATTCAATCACTGCTCCAATGTGGATTATCTCCCATCTATTTCACTGGGCAAAAAAGTTTTTTGAGCAAAGGCAGAGTGGGGGATTTATGGAGAGGGGGGTGGGTGGGGCACCGAGACACTTTTATTTTAGCGGCTGCTTAATTAAAATCAAAAGGTCAGAGATTGTGGCTCAGGAGCATTGCGAGATTGGGTGCATGTACTGGTACTCAAGGTCTCCTAGATTCATCCGCGGTTCACTTGCGGTCAGAGAAACTAAATTTGTTCCACTTCTGATAAACAGGATATTTGTGTGATGCGTTCCCCCCTTTCTTTTCAGTAGAGAGATAAAGTAGGGGTTTTGCGCCATTGCCAACGCAATAGATTTTGTCTGGAGCGTATGATTGCAGAGTTAATTGAGGCTAAAAGTACTGTGAATGGCTACTGTCGAAATGGCGAGGGCTGGAATTGATGACGTTGAGGAGAAATGGTCCTTTGATATGTAACAATACTGCATATACACATCCGCTTTATATTATTTTATATTAATGTCAGTTGACACATTTTTTTCAGCCAGCCAATAGGGGTATCACTTTTACAAATTGGAATTGCCTCTGCTGTCAGAATATTTGAATTCAATACACCTTATTTTTTCAACATCAAAGGCCCAATAGTTATCCTAATCTGTCAAAGATTCACAAGATAGTCCCAAGAAATACCAGGACAAAAATCCCATCACATCTTCAAAGGAAACCATCGCTATAGTCAATATTTCAGTGAGTGATTGAAAATACACTTAATTATTGTTACATATGCATACATACATTTATACAAATTGCTTCTTGGAAATCAGTCAGGCCAAAATGCTACTTTTTGCTTGAAAATGCTTGAACGGCCCATTTCGAAACAACCCAACCATCTGCTTTCCCCTACTGTTGATAATAGATGCTCTCTAATATGACTGATGACTAGCTGCCGTCTGCGAAAGGTCAGTAAGCATTTGCCAGTGGAGGCACTGTACATACAGTGGCCCCAGTTGGATTGCAGAAACAGGGAGGCGATAGGATAGGGGAGGGATTGGAGGAAAAGGGATTGACTGAATTAACAGGTTTGATAAATTCTTCAAAAACAGATCCTATCTCTGGGACTGGTGGCACCATGACAACAAGGAATCTTGCTCAAGATTAATTGTAGCACCCCTGTGATCAGCAGGCAGTGAGAGGGCCAACCATTGGGTCCTGACTCCCTCTATGATTTATAACCAATAATTGGGCATGACTGGGGCCTCCAAGGCACTATCAGGACCCCGCAGGGTGCCTGCTTTGAGACACAAATAGGGTTTATATAAATCTGTTTCCTGTGTGCTGATATGGTACGAGGGCGTGCACGGCAGCGGCGGCGACACAGCAAAAATCAATCTTCAATTTCACGAGCCCCACAAAACAGAGTCTGGCAGCTGTGAGAGAGGTATCTTCCCTTGAAATAGACCTGTGCCAGCAGGGGCGTCATGCACCCCAAAAGATCTGAGGGGGCACACAGTACGTGAGGATGGTTGGAGGGTGGTCGGGAAGGGGAGGGTCATATATTTCATAACATATTTTTTGGTTCAGTAGGTGCCCAACATAACAACACGTGGTGGTTTGTTGGAGGTCTATAAAGCCTGTCTGCATTCCTGATTTCTTTAACCGTAAGGTTACCTGTGTAATATTGACACAAACTCAGAAACACTTGTTTGCGAACATGGTCCTGCTTTATCAATTGCTGTGCTGATTAATGGGCAGTTCATTACCTCTGTCAAATGAATATGTAGCTTAAAGTTGTGTGTATTTGTATATATTTTGGCAATAAATATGGTGAAGTTACAATAATACACATTTACTATAGGCCAACAGTATATCTACAAATATGTACACCCTATCTCTATATTACAGTTGAAGTCGGAAGTTAGTTTTTCACAATTCCTGACATTTAATCATAGTACAAATTCCCTGTCTTAGGTCAGTTAGGATCAACACTTTATTTTGAGTTATTTCAGCTTTAATTTCTTTCATCACATTCCCAGTGGGTCAGAAGTTTACATACACTCAATTAGTATTTGGTAGCATTGCCTTTAAATTGTTTAACTTGGGTCAAACATTTCAGGTAGTCTTCCACAAGCTTCCCACAATGAGTTGGGTGAATTTTGGCCCATTCCTCCTGACAAAGCTGGTGTAACTGAGTCAGGTTTGTAGGCCTCCTTGCTCGCACACGCTTTTTCAGTTCTGCCCCCACATTTTCTATAGGATTGAGGTCAGGGTTTTGTGATGGACACTCTAATACCTTGACTTTGTTGTCCTTAAGCCATTTTGCCACAACTTTGGAAGTATGCTTGGGGTCATTGTCCATTTCGAAGACCCATTTGCGACCAAGCTTTAACTTCCTGACTGATGTCTTGAGATGTTGCTTCAATATATCCGCATAATCTTCCTTCCTCATGATGCCATCTATTTTGTGAAGTGCACCAGTCCCTCCTGCAGCAAAGCACCCAAACAACATGATGCTGCCACCCCGTGCTTCACGGTTGGGATGGTGTTCTTCGGTTTGCAAGACTCCCCCTTTCTCCTCCAAACATAATGATGGTCAGATGGCCAAACAGTTCTATTTTTGTTTCATCAGACCAGAGGACATTTCTCCAAACAGTACAATCTTTGTTCCCATGTGCAGTTGCAAACCGTAGTCTGGCTTTTTAATGGCGGTTTTGGAGCAGTGGCTTCTTCCTTGCTGATTGGCCTTTCAGGTTATGTTGGTATAGGACTCGTTTTACTGTGGATATAGATACTTTTGTACCTGTTTCCTCCAGCATCTTCACAAGGTCCTTTGCTGTTGTTCTGGGATTGATTTGCACTTTTCGCAACAAAGTACGTTCATCTCTAGGAGACAGAACGCATCTCCTTCCTGAGCGGTATGACAGTTGCGTGGTCCCATGGTGTTTATACTTGCGTACTATTGTTTGTACAGATGAACGTTTGTACCTTCAGGCGTTTGGAAATTGCTCCCAAGGATGAACCAGACTTGTGGAGGTCTCCAATTTTTCTTCTGAGGTCTTGACTGATTTCTTTTGATTTTCCCATGATGTCAAGCAAAGAGGCACTGAGTTTGAAGGTAGGCCTTGAAATACATCCACAGGTACACCTCCAATTGGCTCAAATGATGTCAATTAGCCTATCAGAAACTTCTAAAGCCATGACATCATTTTCTGGAATTTTCCAAGCTGTTTAAAGGCACAGTCAACTTAGTGTACGTACACTTCTGACCCACTGGAATTGTGATACGGTGAATTATAAGTGAAATAATCTGTAAACAATTGTTGGAAAGATTACTTGTGTCATGCACAAAGTAGATGTCCTAACCGACTTGCCAAAACTATAGTTTGTTAACAAGAAATTTGTGGAGTGGTTGAAAAACAAGTTTTAATGACTTCAACCTAAGTGTATGTAAACCTCTGACTTCAACTGTATACACACATACATTATTTTAATAGCAGGACACTGTAAAGTCCATTATTTCTCTGAAGAGTATGAATTAGGCTGTTTGAGAAGGATGGAATCCTAAACAACCTGCATGCACATTGTTTGAAGTACAATATCCATAGCTACTGTAGTAGGTTAAAGCTGTGAGCTGGAAAACATTGGTAGAGCATGAGTGGAGTAGGTATTGTGGTGCTCATGTGAATTTCCTTTCTTTTTCAGCTTCCGACCAATCCCTACTTCTCACAGAGTTTTTAGTTTCCATGTTTTTACACCGGAAGGTCATTCTACAAAATTATATAACATTTCCACGTGCAAAACCTGTCTTTCGAAAATGTAATATGCGCTTCAAATGGTGTTACAAAAAGCATCTTAAGGCTAAGTTCATCTTTGAACCTTCACAGGCACATTGTTAAATCTCCAAGCTGTTTCCCAAAACCATAGTTTCTAAAGTTGCACTTAAAAGACACTCGTTATTTATCTACTGGCTCAAATCCACTTGTAGAACAGCTAACATAAACATCTTGATTCTATCTGTCTCTCTGTGACCAACGACTACAATACACAGTCAGTGTACATAGGCCTATATTACAGTATTTAAATCATAAACCGAAACAAAGCATCGCTGAAACACTCGTAAGCGTAAGTTTCATCGCTATCAAGAAATTGGGCCCTGGCTATTACTTCATAGACATGGCTATTCACATTTATGCAAAACATATCGATTCTCCCTTTAAAGAGGAGAGGAGGGTGAATATCAACAGCTGCTTTACATTAAGCACATGCCAGTTCCTGTATGTGACTTTCAAAGTACTGAATAAGTTGGCTGAGTGAGCATTTGGAAAGAAATCCCCTCCAAAATGTGTGGGAGTTCCCCCAGACCCCCTCCAGTTTTTAACTCGTTTAACAACATCTTTTGGACGTCTTTTTTTGGTCCTGTCCAAACCGTCCGTCTTCGTAGCAGGTTATCCCTAACCCTTTTCCTAACCTTAACTTAATTATCCTAACCTGATATGTTAATTCTCATAACCTTATACGAAAAAGTCATAGCTGTAAAGAAGTGGTGTGTTTTTAGGGAATCTAGCTATTTTAAGAAGAATGAGCTAACTGTAATCCACTCTGGATAAGAGTGTCTGCCAAATGACAAAAAAAATATTAATGTAAAAAATAAATAGCTAGTTCAGAGTAGGGCTGGAAATTGCCAGGGAATATCACAATACTTAGGGGCTGATACAATATGTATTACGATTCTCACGATTCTATATGTATTGCAATTCGAGATTTCCAAGGCCGTCATTGAAAATAAGAATTTGTTCTTAACTGACTTGCCTAGTAAAATATATATTTTTTAAATTCTATGTTTGCCATATGTCTGCTGCAGAGAGACAAGAGAGAGCCATGAGAAAACGAGTTTTGATCAGTCATGGAAATAAAAGTGCTCAAAACTAATTGGCTCCCAATTAAACAAAAATTATGGAGAACAAGCTATGAAAGGAAAAGAATGCAGCTTTAGTGCAGGTACAGTAAACTAGCACTGTATCTGTTTTTTATCCCATCACTAGTTCAGAGCTACAGCAACATTGTGAAATGTCTGAAAGTCCCTGAGTAGAGCACAGCAGTACAATAAGGTACATTCAATAAAGTTGAAAAACTTAATCTGGAAAATAAGTATTTTACTGGGTTCAGATTTTTGGGAACACACTGAAAAGTAACATGACACATTAAAATGGCATGAAGAAAATTGCTTTGAAAGAGAAGGGAGTGTACCGAATTCATGCACGTGTCTGTCTCGTGTGTTGATCTAGATAATTAGCTACTAGCATTTGTACACTCACTGCAATGCACAGCCGATGCACTACTTGCATGTGCATTGGCTGGGTTTACATTCAACATAGCTAGCAAGACAATTTGTTTTATCAGCTACAGTTTATGTTGTGAGAAGCTGGTCTTGGTTTAGGAAATGTAGGCTAGCAATCAGTTGTGGCTGCACATTTAGCTAGTTAGCCAGTTTGACTGTATAATGCCAGAGTAGCTTCAGATCCTCAAAAAGTTATACAGCTGCACCATCGAGAGCCTCCTGACTGGTTGCATCACCACCTGGTATGGCAACTGCTGGGCCTCCAACTGGAAAGCACTACAGAGGGTAGTGCGTACGGGCCAGTATATCACTGTGGCCAAGCTTACTGCCATCCAGGACCTCTATACCAGGCGGTGTCAGAGGAAGGCCCAAAAGATTGCCAAGGACTCCAGCCACCCTAGTCATAGACTGTTCTCTCTGCTACCGCACGGCAAGCGGTACCGGAGCGCGAAGTCTAGGTCAAAAAAGGCTTCTTAACAGCTTCTAACCCAAAGCCATAAGACTCTTGAACAGCTAATCAAAAGGCTACCTGGACTATTTGCATTGTCTCCACCCAACCCACCATTTTTACATTTCTGCTACTCTCTGTTTATTATCCACACAGTCATTTTATCTCTACCTATATGTACATATTACCTCAATTACCTCGACTAACCGGTGCCCACGCACACTGACTCTGTGCCGGAACCCCCTGTATATAGCATCGCTATTGCTATTTTATTTGTGCTCCTTAATTATTTGTGGCTAAGGGCTGCTAGATGATTCCCTTTCCAACATTCAAATGGTAAGACAAACATATTGTCTTTTGAGCTAAGCTAAACTAGCTAACTAGCGGTACCTTGAGTTTGGTACCCAGACTCTTCCGGTTTGGTCTCTGGAAACAGACATCAAGGCTCCGACAGGGAAAAAAGCAGCTGCCAGACCTCTAACATCCATTTCATGGCCAGGTATGGAGCAGCTTAGCTTATAGGAGTTAGGTGATGCCATTTTATCACCAATATCACACTGTTGTAATCGTAACTTCTAAGCAGAGAAGTGGCGCGCCCCTTGTCAAGAAGAAATCGTCCGGTTAAGTAAGGCGGAAGTAGCAAGGCAAAATAACTTTGACCTCAGATTTTTTTTTTAAATTAAAACTGCATTGTTGGTTAAGGGCTTGTAAGTAAGCATTTCACTGTAAGGTACACCTGTTGTATTCGGTGCATGTGACAAATACAATTTGATTTTATTTGATAGCCAGAAATGACTTCTTGGTAGCTACAGTGGCTTCAGAAAGTATTCATACACCGTGACTTATTCCACATTTTGTTGTGTTACAGCCTGAATGCAAAATGTATTAAATATATGTTTTTTCTCACCCATTTAAACACAATACTCCATAATGGCAAAGTGAAAGCAAGTTTTAGAAATGTTAGAAAATGTATTGAAAATGAAATACAGAATTATCTCAATTTACATAACTATTCATCTACTTTGCAGAAGCACCTTTGGCAGTAATTACATCTTTAAGTCTTTCTGGGTAAGTCTTTCCACACCAGGAATTTTAGTAAAAAATGTAACTCGGCCACTCAGGAACATTCACTGTCTTATGGATAAGCAACTCCAGTGTAGATGTGGCCTTGTGTTTTAAGGTTATTTTCCTGTCAAAAGGGGAATTCATCTCCCTGTGTCTGGTGGAAATCAGACTGAACCGGGTTTTCCTCTAGGATTTTTCCTGTGCTTAGCTCCATTCCTTATATATTTTTTTATCCTGAACAACTCCCCAGTCCTTAACGATTACAAGTATTCCCATAGCACCTGTATCTTTGTAGTGACTGGGTGTATTGATACACCATCCAAAGTCTAATTAATAACTAACTTCACCATGCTCAAAGTCTTCTTTTAACATTTTTACCCATCTACCAATATGTGCCCTTCTTTGTGAGAAAATGGAAAACCTTCCTGGTCTTTATGGTTGTGTTTGAAATTCACTGCTCGACTGAGGGACCTTACAGATAATTGTATGTGTGGGCTACAGAGATGAGTTAGTCCTTCAAAATCATGTTAAACACTATTATTGCACACAGCGAGTCCATGCAACATATTATGTGACTTGTTAAGCACATTTTTACTCCTGAACGTTATTTAGGCTTGCCATAACCAAGGGGTTGAATACTTATTGACTCAAGACATTTTGTCTTTTCATTTTTTATTAATTTGTAAAAATTTCAAAAAAACTTACTATAATTCCACTTTGACATTATGGGGTATTGTGTGTAGGCCAGTGACAACAATCTCAATTTAATCAATTTTAAATTCAGGCTGTAAAACAACAAAATGTGGAAAAAGTCAAGGGGTGTAAATACTTTCTGAAGGCACTGTAGTTATGAGGTTGGAAGATTGGGAACCTATCTGGGCTAGCTAAAGCCAACTTCATAAAATTGCTAGGTGGCTGGTAGTATTACAGAGAACTCTGAGGTTGCACGTGCCCCTGTGCCCGTTATGGGCATGACGCCTCTGTGTGCCAGTCTGACATGACTCTCATCCACTGTCGCAAAATGTTTCCTTTCTGCTACAGAACGGTTATCAGTTTTCACCATATGCAATGGCAGGATCATACTAGAGAAACAAGTCGACGGAATTTGCTACAATGGCTGTCCAAATAAAATAACACAATGTATTTCAGAATATATGGTTGACTGACTTAATTTAATGATGTACGGCACACTGTTTAATTGAACAGTGTCAGAAATGTAGTTCAATGCGATTTAAATTATTCAGATCAGGGTGGAAATTATAGTGTGACATGGTATTGACACAATCTCTATTTAACCCTTATTTTACCAGGTAAATTGACTGAACACATTCTCATTTACACATTCTCATTTACCTGGGGAATAGTTACAGGGGAAAGGAGGGGGGATGAATGAGCCAATTGGAAGCTGGGGATGATAAGGGGGCCATGATGGAACACCGGGGTTTACACCCCTACTCTTACCATAAGTCCTATGGGACCTTTTAGTGACCACAGAGAGTCAGGACACCCATTGAACGACCCACACGAAAGATGGCACCCTACACAGGGTACTGCCCTAGGGCATTGTGATTTAAAAAATTTCAGACCAGAGGAAAGTGGGTCTCCTACTGGCCCTCCAACACTATCTCCAGCAGCATCTGGTCTCCCATCCAGGGACCGACTAGGACCAACCAGGACCGACCCTGTTTTGCTTCTGTGGCAAGCCAGCAGTGTGGTAAGCTTAACAGTACCAAACTGAAAAGGATATATTATTCTGAGTAGCCCACCATTGCACATTGTACCAAATGGTAGGTTGGACCTCACTTTATATGCGCAGAAAGATACATTTGTATGTGTTCATCTACAAAACCCTTTTGGGTAAACTCCCTCTTTACCTCTGTAGTCTGGTCTCCTTCACCACCAGCAGCTACCATACCCGGTTTGCTAGGTGGTTGCTACTTAAAGTCCCCAGGACATTCACAGTATTAGGCAAGACTGCCTTCTCTTCTTGTGCACCAGGCGCATGGAATAATCTACAATCCATGCTTCATCTAGATATGTTCGGCAGACTCAACAGCAGTCTCTATGGGGGTGCCACAGGGTTCAATTCTCGGGCTGACTCTTTTCTCTGTATTAATGACGTCGCTCTTGCTGCGGGTGATTCTTTGATCCACCACTACGCAGACGACACCATTCTGTATACATCTGGCCCTTTTTTTGGACACTGTGTTAACAAACCTCCAAACGAGCTTCAACGCCATACAACACTCCTTCCGTGGCCTCCAACTGCTCTTAAATGCTAGTAAAACGAAACGCATGCTCTTCAAACGATCGCTGCCCCGCACCCGCCCACCCGACTAGCATCACTACTCTGGACGGTTCTGACTTAGAATATGTGGACAACTATAAATACCTTGGTGTCTGGCTAGACTGTAAACTCTCCTTCCAGACTCACATTAAGCATCTCCAAAGTTAAATCTAGAATCTGCTTCCTATTTCGCAACAAAGCCTCCTTCACTCATGCTGCCAAACTTACCCTCGTAAAACTGACTATCCTACCGATCCTTGACTTCGGTGATGTCATTTACAAATTAGCCAAACACTCTACTCAGCAAATTCTATCACAGTGCCATTCATTTTGTCACCAAAGCCCTGCGACCTGTATGCTCTCGTTGGCTGGTCCTCGCTACATATTCGTCGCCAAACCCACTGGCTCCAGGTCATCTATAAGTCTTAGCTCTGCCTTATCTCAGCTCACTGGTCACCATAGCAACACCCAACTTTAAGCGTCAGCTGTCAGAGCAGCTTACCGATCGCTGCAGCTGTACACAGCCCATCTGTAAATAGCCCATCCAACCAACTACTTACCTCATCCCCATATTGTTTTTGTTTTTCTGCTCTTTTGCACACCAGTATTTGTACTTGCACATCCTCATCTGCACATATCACTCCAGTGTAAATTGCTAAATTGTAATTACTAATCCACTATTGGCCTATTTATTGTCTTACCTCCTTACTTCATTTGCACACACTGTATACATATTTTTCTATTGTGTTATTGACTGTACGTTTGTTTATCCCATGTGTAATTCTGTGTTGTTGTTTTTGTCGCACTGCTTTGCTTTATCTTGGCCAGGTCGCAGTTGTAAATGAGAACTTGTTCTCAACTGGCCTACCTGGTTAAATAAAGGTGAAATAAAAATAAAAATGTTAGTGACAGTAAAATAGTAAAATATTGATGGGAGACTCTGTTACAGAGGAGTGTAAATGCTTTTTTTTAGGCTGGATCATATTGTTGTATTGTATTGTTGTATGTTTTAATTATGTAATGTATTGATTGTTGCTGCCTTCTTAGCCAGGTCTCCCTTGAAAAAGAGACTCTGGGTCTCAATGAGCTTTTCCTGGTTAAATAAAGGTAAATAAAAAAATCAAAATAATGTATAAACACCTCACCACCTAAAACTGAAAAATAACAAAACAGGATCTAGAAGGTCACATTGGAAGCAACACATTAAACAGAATCACAACACCAGGTTAGCCTAATGTCTTAAATAAACACAATACCAATCCAGCTACGGCTTGACGGAACCCCGCAGATCCCAGTTTGTCTTTAATATCTACATATAATGAAAGTAGCACATGTATCGACCAGGGAAATAAACACTTGACGACCTCCTTAAAAATCCCATCTGTTGCACAGCAGCACCACCAAAGGCAGAACGAGAGAGAGAGAGAGAGAGAGAGAGAGAGAGAGAGAGAGAGAGAGAGATATTGAAACTGGTGAAGCCTAAACTAAGACAATAGTACTCTGTTTCCTCAAAAACAGGCAAAAAAACGGTGTAAATGCCTTAACGTGTGACTCCGTTCCAACGATCATCGTCTGCGTGGGACGGTTTCAATAAAGCTTATTTGAAGACTCCGAGCAGCGCTTATCAGCTATTGTAATTATTAAGAATGACACGATTTGATGACACAAAGACTGCATGTAACTGCTGGGAGAAGGAGGAGAACGGTCCACAAGTCTGACACTACCATTTGTATTTCTGACAACTGCTCAGCGTGCAGAGAGTGGTATTATTAACTGTATGTAAACATACTCGGGAAATATGAAATCATGAAACCGCTGAACAGCGATGATGATTATTTTTTATTTATTTATTAAAGTCAACTCCTCCCCCACCACACCCAACTAACTCTTTCAGTTTCTCAATGGCTTCTGGGTTTTTCCCCCTTACCGATAATTCCCGATTTTGAGACTCTGCAAAACCACAGACCTTGGGATCAGGGTCAGTGTCCTTCGGTGGGGGATCATGCCATCCTTCCACCTCCTCCTCTTTCCTTCCCCTCTATCCCTCGTCACCTCTCTCTCTCTCTCTCTCTCTCTCTCTCTCGATCTTTCGAAAAATCCTCCAGCCATGCCCTCCTGACAATCACCCATCAACCCGGGTGCAATTTAAAAAGCCTTCAACAGCTGCCATTCCACAGGGCTGGCTATCATTCCAGCTGCCAGAGAGCCAGACAGGGAGTCTGCTCAAGCCAAGAAAACTTTGAAAGGCATGTTTCCCTCCTGTTGCAAATGGACTGAAGGTGAACAACTATTTTCCCCCATGCAGACTCAGTCAAATACATTTTTTTTTCTAACTCGAAGAGAACATGAAAATGCTTTTGTAATTAGTGAAACATGACAACTGCACAAATGTTGTGCTTTCAGGTTTACAGAATGGTGATTCTGTGAATGTTTTAAGCCTTGTTAATCCTTCATTCATGTGGTTTATTTGTCTATTTTTCAATGACAGCCTATTCATGCAGCATCTAAGGAACTGAGAAAAGTGTATTTGAGAGAGGATAAAATCAGCTCATGCCAGGAGTGAAGACAAAATGCATGATGAAATGGATACAGGTAGTGATGTAATCCTTTGCAAATGCTTTCAAAACAAGGGAAATGCCTCCTGCCCTTTCAGTGCACTCCAACCAAAGACGCATGTATCTTGTTCATTTCCTTTTCTGGGATGTGCTGTTAGCCTCATGCTGATTTGGCCTGCTCTGCCAGTGTGTGTGTGCATGTGATAGGAGAGAGAGAGAGAGAGAGAGAGAGAGAGAGAGAGAGAGAGAGAGAGAGAGAGAGAGAGAGAGTTAGTGTGTCAGAGAAAATTAGATGCTCGTGTTTGAGAGAGGGTGTGTGTGTCTACAAATGTCGCAGCAAAACAGCTCAGGATCCAGGCTGGGCTGCCTGCTGCTGTGCAGTTTGCCGCTCCATATGTCTTTCTCGAAAATATCCGGGGCAAATGAGAAATCTCTCCAACTGGTATTTTCCCCAGTGTCCCTTATTGAAGACAACAAAACAGATTGATGCCTGCCAGATCTGCTACATTGTGAAATGAAACAACTGGCCACCAGCGCTGTTTTCAGGATGGACCATCTGGTCTCCGGTGTCCAATCCACATGTTTTCAAAATAATAAAATGTCTGTGGCCATTTTTCACCCGCCTTGAATGGCAAATCAGGATAGAGGGTGTAAAAACAGGGATGAGGTTACTATTGTAACACTTTAAAAAGTGGGAATGTGTTTCAAACATTTCCTTGGTCTAGACTTGTGTTTGGTGGTTCGAGTGCATTGACAGGTGAAGTCAGTGGGGTATTTCCCTGGTAATGCGGTTTCTCAGACTGAGCAAGTCTTTGGGAGCTATACCAGTCTCTGTTGTCTCAAAGTATCTCCAAACTTGTACTATACATGATGCCTTTGTCAGGCTGCATCATGTTGTGATAAAGGTGCTATGGCATTTTTGTTATTTTCCCTCTGATTCAAACACAGGTTGATCTCCTAAGCATTCTGTCAAATCTGACTTAATATTATCATGGTAATAGTTAATGATCTCAAAACACTGGCACTAAGAGGGATGTTTCTTTCCATGGAATCCATTTAGTATCATGGACTGTAAGTTTACAGAATTGCTCTACAGTCCATGCACTGGCACTAGATAGAGGAGACAAGCTGTCTTTGGCTGCTGTTCCTGGACCTGTCACAACCATTGTGTTGCGTTGCATCCTGCTAAACAAAGAAATGGTTTTAGCCCATTGTGTTGTCACCCCCTGGTATAAGGTCTTGCAACAGTTTTGTTGATAGCCACATGGGACCATATAGACAGCGAATCCAGTTGGCTTGATGGCACGGCTTCCCACCTGGGATAACGCTTACTTTGCATAGACTGGAGGAGGAATGATTGGATCTATCAGCATGATGGGGACTCAAGCTCCAGTGATTAAATTGCAAGGAGGGATCTGGCATTGGGGACAGATCCCATTGAGCTAGGGAAGTTAATGGTTTTGAAGTATTTTGTCTAGAATAGAATCATGGCTAATGTTGATAGATTAGACCCATCCCCACTTGTTGTAATCACCCAGATTAATTGTTCCCAAAGGTACATAAGGACCTCATTAACCATTTATAACCCATATATTCTACATTCATAAGCAGTACATAAGAATTTTATTTTGTCAACATCTACAATACATAATGGATAAAATGGCCAACTCTCAGGAATTTTGGCCCCATGGAAGACCCATTTAAATGTACACTAGATCCGTGATTAAAGATCTAGCCAGGGCGTCCAAAGTGCTCATTCAAAGCACTCTGGGTATTTTCTGAAAACAGGATGTCAGAGCACCTGCTGTACCATGTTGCAATGAGAAAAACAGTAAATCACCAGCCCATGCTTTCTCTCTTTTTGGCTTTTTTTCACATTTGTTTCCCAGTTGTGTCGACTATGTTGGAGAAAGCAAACTCAGTCAACTGGAAATTATATATACTGAAAAGCACTGGTTCAGAAATTCTGACAAGATTGTGTCAGTATAGTCGCCTGAAGGGAATAGTTCCCCTCTTGTGTTGAATAACTTATTCACTGTGTCATGGGGGTCGTGCTCCCCATCTTGGAATGAGAACTTCCTTCCACTGTGCTCTCTTTCCAGGAGAATACCGTAAGGTGCTTTTACCCCCTTGCAGAATCTCTTTTACTGATAGGCGAAATGGAAGAGAGGCCATCTGTAAATGGATGGAATGACCTTCCTTTGCCCCATTGTAATAGTGAAGCATGATTAGCGACGGGCTCATGATTAGCGACAGGTATTGATTATGGTGGAAGGTAGAAAAAGCGAAAAGCTTATCACATGACTACAGTTCTGGGTCAGAGCTCAGCCGCAGTCTGGCAACAGTCTCTCTGCCTTGTGACTGAGTGACACATCATTTTCACAGTACCTCCCCACACCACCCCATCACCCCCCAACCCATCTCCCTGAACAATCTATTTTCTGCCTGGCTAAGCTTATGAAGCTGCATATATGCTGTCTGATTCCTGCCATCATCTCATGAAAGTCCAATCCAATGAAAACAGATGTTGTGATTGTGGTGGAAAGACAGCAGCCACTACATTTCACACATCAATGTATGTACAATCTGTTTAAATTATAACGTATGCAATTCTTATCCAACTAGCTGCTATATCTTTCTAATAAAGCTAGGCATTGTCTCACAACTATTTTCTAAACTCAATGCAGCCAACAGGTTATCCATATTTCGGTTAAATTAATTCCAAAGTTACACATGCAGCATTAACCAAAATAATGTGTCCGTTGGGGAAATTTTATTAGCCAGCAAATAACCTTTTTGTCTCCTTCATTTTAGGTTTCAGCCTTCCTCATTCGTATAAATAACTGCATAAGAAACAAAAGCTAATTAAAATGCAGCATGGAAATAAGCAAGTGGTTTAATGTGGCAACAAATCAGAGCTAACGAGCCAAATCTCCTCTCATTTCAAACAAGGAAGGAATCACTTCAGCTCAGGCCATGCGACATTTCGACCTTATTGCAGATGATGTGAATGCAGTAATATACATCTTTATTTTGCCCATACCACACATCTCTACACGTCATGTTTATTTGTTTCGGTTCGGTATGCATTAGTTCATGTTCTGGAGTTACATTTATCTTTTACCTTAGACCTTGGTCTTCATGGTCAGGCTGCTTGGAAGATGGTTCCAAGATACCCAGTCTTGTTATAGCTTCCAAACTACATGCTGGAAATGTCTACAACAACAAAAATATAACAGTGCTGTCTGACCTTGCTGTCTGCCCATAGTCCTCAGAGGGCTACACAATGTTCACTGTGGGATTAGGAGTACAAGTACTCCATGTAAGTCAAATCAGCATGGTGTTGGATGATATGGTATTAGAAATGTGTTGTTTTGTATGGTATCAGCATGGTGTTGGATGATATGATATCAGAATGGTGTTGGTTATATGGTATCATTATGGTGTTGGTTGGTATGGTATCAGCATGGTGTTGGTTGATATGGTATCAGAATGGTGTTGGTTGATATGGTATCATTATGGTGTTGGTTGGTATGGTATCAGCATGGTGTTGGTTGATATGGTATCAGTATGGTGTTGGTTGATATGGCATCATTATGGTGTTGGTTGATATGGTATCAGAATGGTGTGTGTTGATATGGTATCGTAATGGTGTTGGTTGATATGGTATCAGTATGGTGTTGGTTGACATAGTATCAGTATGGTGTTGGTTGGTATGGTATCATAATGGTGTTGGTTGATATGGTATCATCATGGTGTTGGATGATATGATATCAGCATGGTGTTGGTTGATATGGTATCAGTATGATGTTGGATGATATGGTATCAGTATGGTGTTGGATGATATGGTATCAGAATGGTGTTGGTTGATATGGTATCATCATGGTGTTGGATGATATGATATCAGCATGGTGTTGGTTGATATGGTATCATTATGTTGTTGGATGATATGGCATCAGTATGGTGTTGGATGATATGATATCAGAATGGTGTTGGTTGGTATGGTATCAGTATGGTGTTGGTTGGTTGGTATGTTATCAGTATGGTGTTGGATGATATGGTATCAGCATGGTGTTGGTTGATATGGTATCAGTATGTTGTTGGTTGATATGGTATCAGTATGGTGTTGGGTGATATGGTATCAGCATGTTGCTGGGTGATATGGTATCAGCATGGTGTTGGTTGATATGGTATCAGAATGGTGTTGGTTTGTATGGTATCAGTATGGTGTTGGTTGGTATGATATCAGTATGGTGTTGGTTGGTGTGGTATCAGCATGGTGTTGGTTGATATGGTATCAGTGTGGTGTTGGTTTGTATGTTATCAGCATGATGTTGGTTGATGTAGTATCAGCATGGTGTTGGTTTGTGTGGTATCAGTATGGTGTTGGTTGGTATGGTAACAGTATGGTGTTGGTTGATATGGTATCAGTATGGTGTTGGTTGATATGTTATCAGTATGGTGTTGGTTGATATGGTATCAGTATGGTGATGGTTTGTATGGTATCAGTATGGTGTTGGTTGGTATGGTAACAGTATGGTGTTGGTTTGTATGGTATCAGCATGGTGTTGGTTGATATGGTATCAGTATCGTGTTGGTTGATATGATATCATTATGGTTTTGATTGGAAAAGGAAATTCAATTTTTTATTGTCTCCTCATTACAGGGTTAGATATATTTTATTGATATACACTGAGTAAACAAGAACACCTGGCTCTTTCCATGACAGACTGACCATGTGAATCCAGGTCAAAGCTATGATCCCTTATTGATGTCACCTGTTAAATCCACTTCAATCAGTGTAGATGAAAGGGAAGAAAAAAGGTTAAAGAAGGATTTTAAGCCTTGAGACAATTGAGACATGGATTGTGTATGTTTGCCATTCGGTGGGTGAATGGGCAAAACTATTTAAGTGTCTTTGAACAGGGTATGGTAGTAGGTGGTTTGTGTCAAGATCTTTGCAACCCTGCTCAGTTTTTCACGCAAAAATTGAGGGCAAAAGGTGTGTGGGGGGATGGGTGCAACTCAATATTAGGAAGGTGTTCCTATTGTTTGGTATACTCAGTGTATTGTTATGGGCCAACTATCATCATTCCAAGTCTTTTATTGGGCCAAATTAGCACTTATGACGTGTTTCAAATATATATATTTCAGATGTTATATCAGGACAAACAGTGCATAAACAATTTCCTGATCCTTGAATGGCTCAGTATTTTTATTGTAGGCATATCAAGTCGAGTTTACACAGGCAGCCTAATTTTGATCTTTTTCCACTAATTGTTATTTTGACCAATCAGATCGTCTCTTTTGCCAATAATTGGGCAAAATATCAGAATTGGGCTGCCTGTGTAAACGCAGCATCAGTGTGTAGAGGTGCATATGTTGCTGTATACTTTACGCAAGTCCGACTGCAAGCAAGTTCAAGTGTCATTCTAAATGTTCCATGCAATGACTGCCTGGTGCTTATTCAACTACAGTTCTCTCTGTTCTCCCACGTACGGGAATATCCAACCGGCGCTCCACAAAACATCTTTAAACCCTTTGAATTGCAAATCTCCCAAGGCAAATCAGCAATTAGAGCCTAAGCTGGCTTGTAAAATCAATTAGGACTCACATTGGTGCCACAGGTACAAACTCTGGCTGACTCTTGCCTACTTGGACTCGCTTCACTGATTGAAGCTAACATGGGTCTATAATCTGTTGGAGTCATTCATCCAATATGTGGAAAATCTTAAAATCGCCGATCTCAGGGGAAGGTGGATCTGGGAGGTGATACTGAAACAGCACCAATGTCACAGTTGGAACGGTAATGGAGACTCTTGTTCAGCTAGTCCAAGGATAGGGTCGCTCAGGATAGACTTTCAATTAACTGCTTCTAATTGTGTTTGCGTACGGCTTCATCATGTGAGGGATTCCCTTGGAGTGTGGAGGATTAGTGTGGAGGATTTTGTGGAGTGTTTGAGCTCATTTAGTATGGAGCGTCGTTTAGCTTTGAATATCAATGCTGATTCCAGTGTAATTGTGAAATGTAGCTACGTCTCTATTGGTAAAGTGATTTTCACTATCCTGGCATTTGTTTTATTATCTTTTAATGGGTACTGGGGAACGTGGGCATGTCTACCCGTGTCCAAGGGTTCTGAGTCAGTGCCCTCAAGGATGCCTTGAAGACCTTGCCCACATGTTTGTGGATGCCTAACATTAATATTGGTTCATAGATATACATTCACCTTGCAAATGGAATTACTCATTCACCATAACAAATGGTACTTATTAACAATAGTACAGTACGTAGCTGATACAGAGACTGAATACACTGTTGTCAGTAGGGTTGCAAAATTCTTTCCCAAGATTCACCGGTTTTTCCATGTTTCCTGCTTATTTCCTTCTGAAGCTGGGAATTTGGGGAAATGTACCTGGAATTTTGCAACCCTAGTTCTCATTGTATTTCCCATCTATCTGAGAGCAGAGCATACTAACAGATGCTGCTTGGTGAGGGTGGGAAAATCAGGGCAACATCTGTACAGTGAAAGTTGGCATGAACTGTATTTATTCATCAATATCTATCTATGGCACTGGGCCTCGCCAGCAGATTCTCCCCAGGTGCGTCTAATAGGCTTTGACAATACAACATGCCCAAGCTTAGCTAAAGTTATGGAAACAGACATTCTGCTTGCGTTGCGTTACATGGCCAAATTGAGCAGTTGGCGCGAGTTACTTTGCCATAGGACTATACTGTTTCTACATTGTTTGGGAGAAATTGTTTGCATTTTGTTTTATTACCCTATCCAGCTATATTGAATACAAAAATCCACTAACTATGAATGTTGAAGACAAAACGACAAGTATGGATACAGAACCTCTAACCTTTTTCCATAATGCGATGCAGGCCCAGGGGATGTAAGCACTGCCACAGCACTGCCGATCATTCTACTGGGATTATGGCCTCCGCCATGAATCCATTTACAGGTTATCTAACAATAGATATGGTTGTGCCTTCCCTTTTTCAGAGCTTTTGGGTCCACTCCTCAATGGCAAAACAGGTCACAGCTCGACACTAGCCTTTATTTTTACTTGCTACCAGTCTCCAAGGTCAGTAGGTCTCTGTTGGCTCATGGCTCATTCAGCCGGGAGCACTAATTATACTGTGTGTTCATGAATCATCATGGATCATCCAGAGGTACGCTCCAGCTTCAGGTGCCCTTTACTCACCATGCGTCACACTTGGTTACACCATTTTGACCATTTAGAAGGCTGCACTGGGGCCATGGGGAAAGTTATGCATTTGTTAATATGTCAACAGGAGAAATACCAAGCAGATTTCACCTTGCCAGCATGGATTGAGAGACTAGCTCAGGAATAACAAATGAGGGCATGGTCCTTTGGGGTAATGTGCATGCCTCTGGTGGCTGTTTTTCTCAAAGCTGTGTGGTACTGATCGTGCATGTTAATTGGTGAATGGAAAGAGCAGTGGCAAGACCCTACCAGCATGAATGCAAATACAAAGTGTACAATAGGAAACAGAAACAAACACAAACAATAATGGAATTTGCTGGATGACCACATGCACTATCCTAAGATAAACATTCTAATTGGTCCTGACAATGTATATGTTGAGGTATAATCACGAATTATGATTGATACAAGTTGCATGTATGATTCTACTAGATACAGAATGTGTGAGTGTGTGTGTGTGTGTGCGCGCGTGCCTGTGTATGCGTGTGTATAAAACACTTGTGCTTGTTCATGTGTAAGACGTTCTGTTTTTGCATGTGTAGGGTTTTGAGTGAGTAGACTCATCCTGCTGTTGTGGAATTGGTTCACACTAAGATCAGTGGAGGACCTCAGGTTCAGTGAATACTGCTGCACATTCTCACTGCTGCACATCACAGGAGATACAGCCCTCATTCTTCACTGGTCCAGAGTGAGGCAAACATGCAAATGTGCCCAGTCAAGCGCAAAACTCTTTTAACCTCAATAGGCAACTCTGGAATTATGGAACAGCCAGCTCTTTAAATTCTCTGGAAAATAAAGTAAAATATATATGATTCATTGGCGTTCCCAAAGGGTTATCTTTGCTGGAGGGCTTGGAAAATGCTAGTGGTTTGAGACAAACATATCAAAATATCAGAGCACTGACAAATTCCCTCAGGAGTTTCTGACTGACATCTCTGACAAAAATGGGCAAACCAACACAATTTTGAGAAAAAAAGGAAGCAAATGTTACAGGAATATAACATTGTTATACGGCTCCGGTACTGTATTTTCTGAACGCTCACACCAATTTCACGTTACATAGAACAACAATGGCAAGCAGTTGATATCCGTACTATAGAAAAAGGTTAGATAAATTCACTGTGACAGGCAATACAAATGCACTGATCTTTACCGTTGTGTTGTGTTCTGGGATCCATACTGGTATTAGACTATTGTCTACTACTATATCTATTGGCATGGATTGTGTTTTGTGGACTAAATAGAAGTATAGGAAGAATTTTGAAACACAGTAAAGACACTGGTCTTGTTTATGGAATGCTAATCAGATACAATTGAAGATGTTTTTCAAATATTATTTACCAGATAACAAGACCACTAATGCACCAACATTTTAGCAGTGCGACTGGAACTCCCAGGGAAATTTCCTCAGCAAAAAGCTTATTTGGCCACACACGTGGGTGGGGTGGGGGGAGGGAGGGGGACGCTCATCTGGGCTTTCGCTCGCAATTTCACAACATCTAATGGCGTTCAGGATTTAATGTGTTACACAGCTGGGCCGCAAATCGTGGGGGGCTCTATCAAGTCCGAATGGTGAATCACCCGGGCGGAACGAGCCGAGAAATAATTAGCACGACCGAAGCGGCAAAACAAGAAGCGCAACTTGATGAAATCAACTGTTAAGGAACATCTGAGACCGAAGCAAGCTGCTAGCCAAGCATATGCTCCTCCGATGTTGAGAACACTGCTCAATCTTCAGCCCGGCGAAGAAAAGTCTATTCATAGCCTTAGTCTCAACTCACGAATTCAACCTCACTGGTTCTTCGAGACGTAGAACAATTATACAATTTTGAATGTCCTCCCCAACAGGAAAGGTGTCCCGTTGACATCACGGAAACATAGACCATGTAAAACATTTAACGTTGGCTTAGAACAACTTTAATTGTGTCATATGGATGACTTAAAAGGGGAATGGGATGATGTGAACTCTTGGTGGATGTGTGCTGACGTCTAATGCAACAAAGGCTAAGCCCTTTTTAATGGATTTACTGTCATACGGAAATAAAAGACATGTGTTGTTCACTTCAACAGTCTGTGTTAATGAACTAAAACAACCTCATGTTTCTGCTAAGTGCTAACCAATGATTTTGGGCTTCCGTGAAGTATCCATGTTCTTAACCATGTCTGCGGCACCATTATAAGCAGAATATAGGTTAATCATAAAATTAACTAGACAGGGAATGGGAAACATTTTCAGTAGGGGGCTATGCTTAACATGTATGCAACACTTTATGTACAATCAAGATGTCTGATGGAGAAACTGCAGCTTCCTCCTTTTCAGACCAGGTAACCCTCTCAAGCCCTATTCTAAACTGAATTCATGGCTGTCCTATGCTTCCTTTACTCTTGTGCATTGCCACCATCCACCCCTGTCACACATATGGAATACTTTAATCCGTCGCTCTATGAAAGTTTATTTTATACTCCTGGGAGTTGGCTACCTCATATAATCAAGAGTCCATGAAAGCCTTGTAATTATCTGTACCTATAGTGCTCCCACATCTCCTACTCTACAGGGGCACGCTGCAGCCGCTCATCTGAATAGAGGCATTTATTCAGGAAATTAAAGTGCAATTAAAATAGGGTCTGGTGCTGAAGGTGATTATGCTCATTTGCATAGCATATTGAAATTGTTTTTTTGTTGTTCTTCTTTCGCATGAGCAATCGGTCCTCACCAAAACCCATATTTCAAATTGGCATGTCTAATATTTGCAATGTGAGATTTGTCTGGAAAAAAGAGTAGCTCACATGATAAAGAAATATGGGGACAGAGTAATATGGATAGTTTTGTGTTCATTGAAGACTCTAAAACATGTAGCACTAAAGATTGCAACTAGCACAAGATATCACATAAAAGTTAAATTATCTGAGGTTATGATTTATTTAGAGATGTATAGCTTTTCTGGGAGATACCCACACCTGCAGTGAATAATCTATCAAACACTCAACTCAGGCTATAAGACATTATGCCAGCTATAAAATGAAGATATAGGGCGGGTAAATGAATCACCAAAGACAAACAGTGGTCTCCAGCTTTTATCACCACTCATATTTCATGAACATAACATTATCTAATTTGCTTTGGACTTGTTTGGGAAGGCCAATGGGGGACTATTATATGGGCCACGGACCGTGGATAAACTCATTACCTCTCACATTATCGCTATGAAAGCGACAAAAAATGTAGATCTGCTATTTCAGCTCTCAATTGGAGGCTAAAGCTTGTGTCTCAGCCAGTTTGTGAAAGGACCCCTACTCAGTTGATGGTGGCGAGGCGTCCGAGGCCATGCCTGATATTCAGTGACGGGATGTCATGACTGCTCCAGCTGTCAGGCGCACAGCTGTTCCCTTTCCCCTCGAGTGAGCAGCGATGCCGCTTTTGCCCTACGGCGAGAGTGGGGAGAATTCTGACACGGTCCACTGGAGAAGGTGGCCCGATCCGGCAAACGCAAACAGGAAAAAAGGGGGAATACCTTCAAATAAAATGGCGGAGCCAAGTTACTGGAGTCTATTGTAATGCTTCCATCTCTAATCATCCCTGTTATTGTCTATAGCCTCATGTTCATACCTTTCATACATCAGTGTGATGGCATTTCTAATCTGATGTCTGTAGAACTCTTAGAGACAGCCAGACGTCTTAAACCAAGGTACTGTCGAAGGAAGACAATGAAACGGAATACACTTTGGCTACCACAGAGGACAGTGATGTATCCGAGAGAAAAAACATAGCCGCCCCCATCTTTCAAAAATCTATGCTAATGCATTTGCAGCCTTCGCCGGAGAGGGAATAGTCAAACATTTATCAGGAGGAATTCTGCAGGAAAGGATAATGGACTTCGAGAGCCACATTGTTGGAGGGTGTTTAACATACACTGCTGGAATGGAATAGGCAACCACTCATAAATAAACAGGCTATGTGCCTACAATGATTAACTCTCCAATGTGGCGAAATAACGAGGGCTGGCAAACTAAAGTAATAGACACATGCTTGGGAAATGCAAATGCAGTGGATGAGAGAACTACACAATGGCCTTGGCTTTTCCGTACGAAGGGGGATATAATATAAAATGCCACAAGGGCAGTGCCCAGCAAACAGGGGAGGTCCTGAGGACATTTGGCGATGTTCCAATTAGGTCCCTTAAGGGTTTTGGCGAGACGTTATCCCACTGACGTTCTGAGAAAGTTCTAATGTCGCGTGAGAGTCCCAAGGGAACGTTCTCTGGGGGACCTTTATCTAGTTCCCTGTATGTTCCCAGTATGTCACTGAGGATCATGTCAGTACCTTTTTAAGACATTCTCAGGACATTCATGTTACTAATCCTTAGGACATCGTATGATGGTCCCTAGGGGACGTTCTCTAGGGGACCTTTTTGATGTTCCAGGTTTGTCCCGGGGACGTTTTTAGGACGTTTTTGGGACGTTGTGTCATTGTCCCCTGAATGTTCTTGGGACATTGTGTCATGGTCCCCTAGAGATTTTGTCTAGTTCTGGGGACATCCCCAAGGACATTTTTAGGACATTCTTTGGACATTGTTCCTCTGGTGTCCCAAACCATAACGTGATGGTCCTAGGTGTCCCAAACCATTATAAGTAATGCAATGGTATGGGGGATTTGAAGGTAAGTGGTACGCTGTTCAGATAAAATAGTGTCAAAATCTTTCATCAATGACAAAATAATCTTACATTTCACATGATCACTTAGTACTGACTTTTCAATGTGAACCCACCTGGGACGTGAACTCACAACCACTGGATTTGCAGGATGCTGATCTTTCTGCAGTGCCACAAAGTTTGTCAGATTTCTAAAGTCCTTACACATTCATTACCTACAATACATCTCTGCATTTAGCAAAACAGTGCCATCTGCACTGCTATTTATACTGAACAAAAATATAAACACAACATGTAAAGTGTTGGTCCCATGTTTCATGAGCTGAAATAAAAGATCCCAGAAATGTTCCATAGCACAAAAAGATTATTAATCTAAATGTGTTTACATCCCTGTCAGTGAGCATTTCTTCTTTGCCAAGATAATCCATCCACTTGACAGGCATATCAAGAAGCTGATTAAACAGCATGATCATTACACAGGTGCACCTTGTGCTGGGGAAAATAAAAGGCCACTCTAAAATGTCCAGTTTTGTCACACAAAAAATGCCACGTGTTTCAAGTTTGAGAGGGAGCGCAATTGGCATGCTGACTGCAGGAATGTCCACTAGAGCTGTTACCAGAAAATGTAATGTTCATTTCTCTACCATAAGCCACCTCCAATGTCTTTTTAGAGAATATGGCAATACAGTACGTCCAACCGGCCTCAAAACCGCAGACCACAGATCCATAGATCAGAGCCTAATGAATTTATTTAAATTGACTGATGTCTTTATATGAACTGTTACTCAGTAAAATATTTGAAATTGTTGCATGTTGCGTTTACATGTTTGTTCAGTGTAGTTATCAGTTATTCGGACTATTCTCTCATTGATTTTGTTTACTTATTTCAGCAATTTGAGTTTGGGTTTTCAATACATGAGGTTGTTGGCATCTTAATTGGGGAGATCTGGCTCATGGTAATGACTGGAGAGCTATAAGTGGAATGGTATCAAATACATCAAACACATGGTCTCCAGGTGTTTGATGCCATTCCCTTTGCTCTGTTCAGGCCATTATTATGAGCCATTCTCCCTTCAGCAGCCTCTTGTGGTTTTCAATATAGTTGTCTAATGTTGGTGGGGCACATTATTCTGTTTTAATGTTTTTAAGTGAAAAGTGGAGGAATAGGCCTACAGGTGAAATCAGTCATTGATACAGACATGGTCGCATAGCAGGAAGATCAGAATGCCGTGAACCAAGAAGTTGTGAGTTAAAATCCCAGGTAATGACATTACTGTATGAATAAACATACAGAATGTAGTCATGTATGTCAAAGTGTGTCAAATATGTACTGTAAGTTGAAAACACTGTATGGTAAAAGCACTGTGTGTGTGTGGGGGTGTCCCAAGCATTGACAAAGAGCTGGATCAGCGGTTCAACAATCAGGGCCTTGACGGGCTTGGCAACAGTAACTAGGGGTGATGTGTTATGAAAATAGGGTGTGGGTCTCCTGGGTAAAACATATATTTTTTTGGGGGGGATGGATGTTTCTTTGCATAAATCAGGTGATGTCCCTGTGACAAACCGAGAACTAGACAAAAACCTCAGGGGACCATGACGCAACGTCCCAAAAACGTTCAGGGGAACTTCAGGGGACCATGACGCAACGTCCCAAAAACGTTCAGGGGAACTTCAGGGGACCATGACACAACATCCCAAGAAAGTCCTAAAAAAGTATTTGGAGACATCCCTGGGACAAACCAGGAACTAGACAACATTTCCTGGGGACCATGACACAACGTCCCATGAACGTCTTAAAGATGTATTTGGGGACATCCCTGGGGCCGGACAAAACTAGACAAAACCTTCAGGGGACCATGACACAACATTACGACGACATTAGGCGACCATTTTATGACGTCCCGGGGACATTCTAACTACTCATTATTGTTTTCAGGGTGTGCAATGCTGATCTATACATAGTACATACAGTATGGTGATTGATGGTCGGCCCTTTGGCCTGGGCAGACATTTTCTCTGCCATGACTCTCTTGACACCCTCACTGCTGCAAATCTTTTGAGGAAGTCAGGAGGTGCTAAGGGGACTGTATTGATTGCGTATGGAAGCAGTCGCTTATGATGAATTGAGGCCGGCTAAATCAAATTAGGAGATTAATCGGCTACTGCCGGTGTCGTTACGGATCTGATGGGCAAATTAATAAGGTGATTAAACAAGTGGTTGTTATGGTGTCGCGGCGTGGCCCCGACAAGCTGACCCCAGATCAGTAAGTAAGCACTGAAAGGCCACTTAATCATCTCCCGCCGCACACTGTCTCTGACCCCTGGCATTTACATTTGTCATGATGGATTTCATTCACATTTACTATAGAAGAGCCTTAGAGTAGAAAGTGAATGGGAATGTTTGGCATTCCAGTGTCTTGTCTGACTTTCAAATTATGAATATAGAAATATGGAATTCCTGGGCAAGCCTTGTGAAAGAATCATCACCTTTTGCCAACTTTAATCAAGGAGAGTCGAGTGCGAATATATTATGGACTGATTTCAGCTTCTAAATTGGCATCAAGGGGTCCCTCTAACAAGTATTCTTAGCTATCGCTAAAATGCTAAAGTCAGCAAAATTTTACTTGTGCCAAATCCACACAAGCATGCACGCACACACACGCACACACACACGCACCAGTAAAAAAAAGTGTCCCTATGACCCTCGTGCTGCATATGGTGAAGTAGAGGGCAGAGGAAATAAGCACTGGACTCCCTGGGTGACTGCAGCTTGGCAGTCGTTGAGCTATGGGGCCCATGGTGCTAGTGAGAGAGTGGGAGTGCGGTACAAATATTGAACCTTAACACTAGCTATCTTTGGATGCTCTCTATGTTGCTTTTACTACCAGACTACCTGCTAAAACCCAACTCAGCCACTTTCACTGTATAACGTATCCATAATATTTTCATGACTTGCATGACAACCATAGACCTGCAATATTAGCAATTTTCTCATCTAGCTACAGTAGGCTATGCACCAAATACAATCAAAATGCCTGCTTGGGTAACACAGAGTGTACTAATGCCGGTTTGCATGCGGATTTCAACCTAATGCAACTGCCGGGGCCAAAAGAAGCATCTCCAAAGCATCTGACAGTTGATATATGAAGCGCCTTTTTTCTCTTCACAAGCTTCCGCATGCAGCCTCTACCCGGGGGGCCTTTTCCATTTCTCTCAGTGCCGGAGTTTAATGCATACACGCTTCATTGTCAATGGGAAATATAGCTGTCAAAGTCTCTTTTGTCAAATGCTTGGTGCGTCCGGTAGCGCAAGGAAACCACTTTGTTTTTATATCATACGCGATGAGGATGGCGAGTCTAATGAGTCTAGCGACCATCTGATCTTTTTTTCCCGCAAGTTGCCAATGCCCTAGAAATGTCAGTGAACATTTCAGTTAGGCTTCTTTAAGTGGGCATTGGGAGAACATTGCGATACAGTGCTCTTCAACCACTTTCCTTGGCAGGAGCTACTGAAATGAGCGTACGGCGTACATCCTCTGTGTGTGAGGAGAACACTGAGAGGGCAGAAGAGTAGATGTCTCAAACACTCAATAGGCAGATGTCATTTTGAGATGGTTGGGGCTTGCCAAGGAGCTGTATGAAAGTTTCAAGTTCAAAAGCTTCAAATTCAACAGATGTCTAGCACTGAGTGATATATTTATCAGGTATCAAGAGATAGACCCCAACGTCCCCCAAGAGTCAACTGGTTTCTTATAGCCAGACATTGTAATGTCAACAAAGAATGACAAATGAATAGTTCTCATTGCCTGTCTCTGTCATAGTCGACCGATGTAATGTTCACAAGCCAGAAAAAAAAGAACGTTTTAAGGTGGAACAGACTAATCATTTAAAAGGCTTTTGATCTTTGCGAAGAGAAACCTGCAAATTGTGGCTAACCCAGTTACTTTTTTTAAATGACACCAAGCATCAAGCTAACATCCACAGAATGCACAGCCCTGAGTGCTTATACCATGCTTACAGATGTGTTATATATGTCTTATGAAGTGCGGTCTTTATGTAAGGCCCTGCAACTATGTAAAACAGGCCTGCCATTAATCAAATAGGGACACATTATGACCCTTGGGTGTTTTGGTCAGTGAACAATTGTTACTGAGGTGAAATTTTGCGTGTCGTTTGATTGACCGAATGCACACAGTCACATTCAGTCCAATTTTCCAAAGGCCCCTAATCTGATTGGACATGTCCACTACTGGGTCAAGCGCTAGCTGAGGGGCCTTTTCAATTGCCTTGTGTCAGGCCCAGAGGGGCCACTTAATCCAGTTCTGTTGACCTCTTTGTCCCTTCCTCAACCTGCCCGTCCTAAAATGATAACCGCTTTCATTATGTGGCATATGAATTGGGATGGTCAACAACTGTACACAGACTATTGAAAGTATCCAATGGTCTCAATGCTTTTAAAACTGAGTTTAAAGATGGATTTACTATATGTCAATCTGGTTTGAGGCCTGGGAGGATGTCATAAATTAAGCTAAATTCTGTCTTAATGGGAGGCTGTCACATTCGTCTACTTTCAGATTCTATCAGGAAGTGGAAATTTGCACATAATGGAGCTGCTTGCCACAGATACAATGTTCAATATGTTGTCTATAGTCACAACAATGACAGCTACCCATCAGTAAACCTTTTGTCAGATGAACGCTATGGAATTCTTTGAATTCTATGGGGGGCTGGGGGCACAGTAAATCACCAAGGGCAGTAAATCGCATACTGACGTTGGTGAAATAGATTATGATGCATGTCGATTCCAATCAGTTGTCTATGACCGTCACAAAGGGATAACAAATTCAAATATTTTCGACAGTGGGGCATATGAGGAAACAAACAAAAACCCTGTTAAACTTTGTGTCATATGCAGGGTAATTCAATTACTATACCACCAAGGAGGCTGGAGTCTGTTGCAGAATGGCTTGTTACGACTGGCTGCTTTGGGTAATGGTGTTTTCTTTGCCAGGAAAATGAAATATAATATCATTAAATAGAGATATGCAGAACAAAGTGTCAACAGATCCATCTTGGATGTTTGCTCAGTCTGTTCCTGGCCTGCGACGCCGCTCCCTATGTCAGATCCAGCTCCTCATTGAGACGTCTGACGACGGAAATCTGGGGACGTGCCCATCCGACATTGTGAGATTTATGTTTGTCAATATGTTCAGGCAGGAGCAACGACAGGCAATTAAGGATAGATCCTGAAGAATGCTGAACAGTCTATTACCAAGGTACACACACACACACACGCTGCATCACATCCGGCCATGATTGGTAGTGCCATAGGGCGGCGCACAATTGCCCCAGCGTCGTCCGGGTTTGGCCGGGGTAGGCCATCATTGTAAATAAGAATTTGTTCTTAATAACTGACTTGACTAGTTAAATAAAGGTTAAATGAAAAAAAATATTTAAAAAGCACACACACACACACATTAGAACTCTATAGCTGCCTCATTCAATGTCCTGCACGATGGGTATTCATTGTAAAACCAGGTTTGCAATCATATAGAATCATGTCAGCTCTACCTAAAACATGTCTATCTGCTCTACCTAAAACATGTCTATCTGCTCTACCTAAAACACATCTATCTGCTCTACCTAAAACATGTCTATCTGCTCTACCTAAAACACATCTATCTTCTCTACCTAAACCACATCTATCTGCTCTACCTAAAACACATCTATCTGCTATACCTGAAACACATCTATCTGCTCTACCTAAAACCTGTCTATCTGCTCTACCTAAAACACATCTATCTGCTCTACCTAAAACATGTCTATCTGCTCTACCTAAAACACATCTATCTGCTCTACCTAAAACACGTCTATCTGCTCTACCTAAAACACATCTATCTGCTCTACCTAAAACACATCTATCTGCAATCTATTTTCCTCTGACCAATGTGTGGGGATCAAAAAACATTAACTCTTATAGACTGGGCCTAAACCACTAGAGAAAGTGCTCCAAAAATAGTGTTAGTTAAGTGGGATGAAGAGGACGAAAGACAAGAAAAGAAGAAAAGCAATAAAGAAGAGCTTTGACGACGGTACGCATAAGTGTTCAGCGGCGTCCTCAGGCTCGTGTCGAGCGTGTTGAGAATACAGATGGCTACAGGATATTTGGGGTCCAGGTTGGTGAATTAGAACCTCTGACGGCGTTCTTTATCCTGGTGACACTTCAAATGTGTCAGACACATTGCAGGAAGGCGGGGGTAAAGCAGGGAGGGGGTTAAAGGAGATATTTAAGTGCCTTTACATTGCCGGCCATGTCCACAAACAAGCGTTGCCCACTCGTGCTGCCCCCATGACATATAAAATACATTTAGATCATTTATTGACTCATCTAATCTTTTATCTCTTGTGATACACATAAAATAACAGCATATTTGGTACATTTGTCAGGCTACTTATTGTCCGAGACTTCCTTAGCCATCCTACTTGAACTAGCATAAGAGAGAGAGAGAGTGACAGGACTGGATTAACTGTCAATGACAGCCCACACACTGGTGTCAGTGGTGGGATCTCCAGGTGCTCAGGCCTCATCAGCCTTCATTGCAAACCCATATGAGCCGGTGCGCCGAACGGCTGCTAGTGCTGAGCTCAGGGCCAGGGTGCCAAGAGATGTTGTATTGTCAAACACAGACCCAGGAACACACAACTAGCAGGCAGTTGGGCTAAGGCAACAGCTGTTTTCCTTTACCAACCTGATAAATAATTAAATAAGTGAGAAAATAACCACAAATTAGTTGTGTCCACTACATGTGGGAGACATCTGTGGCACTGCTAGCGATAGGGAATCTATTCAGGAAGCTCTTTCTTTTGTTTGCATGTATTTCAGGATTGTGTGTGTTGGGCTCCATTGATGCAGGGTTATACAGTAGGTTGTACAGAAAGTAGCTGATTATAAAGAAACATTTCAAATTGTGTTATGCAAGTAGTGAAACCTAACATTAACTTTGTTGATCTTTACTATCTACCAGAGATTATAGTTCATACTGATTGTTAAAATAAGTTGTTGTCATGCTGGATATTAACTAGTTACATATATTAGAATCATTGAGAAGTTCTTTATAGAATAAAAAATATACTTCACAATCCACCCACACTCTGGAACAGAGTTCAGGTAAAATCTAAGAAATAATGATAGAACTGGATGTTCTAACATTTGCAATACTGTATGACAACCTTGCCACTCAATGCCTGTTTTATTCAATCTGATGACTACGGCTTAGGACAAGAGCCCTGTGGGAGCTTCAAACTCAATAGACATATTCAATATAAATGACTGAATAGATTTCCTACTAGCTACATGGTGTCAACAGGACTCAGATGAGAGACCTAAAACCTAATGCAAGGCAATATATTCAGCTGTCAAAATACATTTTTTTCTCACTCAGTAATGACATCCAAACATTTGAATCTACTGTACCACCGTGGGAGAGAGCAAGGATCAAACGAATGTGTCGAGTCAAGGAGAGTTCACCACGAATATCAAAGCATTCGCACGAGACCTTGGATTCTGTCATTGAGGATTTAATAACTGATTTGCCATGCTATTGGACAAAAGCCCTCGTTAAGGGCTTCGTCTGCTCTTAGGGTAAGCTGTTTGGGAATCTCGGGGCCAGGAACATATTGTATAGCCTCCGATTGACGTTCACATGACATTTTACAAGTATGAAATGTACTTTGTCCTTGTCCACTCTTAGTACTGTAGTGTCTGTGTGATTATTTTATTCCGCTACTAGTAAAATGCAGACCTATTTCAATATGTTGCATCTGTGGTGGAATGCGTATCAAATCAATTAATCAAACAATCAGTCAATATGGAAAGCATATAAATCAATCAATCATTATGTTTCACATACAGTATATCACATTGGATGTCATTACATCCTACATTACCTCTATCGTTTTGACCCTAATCATCAGAACACTTCAGACTTCAGATTGTCATCTCCATTTTAGATCACTGAACGAGCAGTGACTATTCTATTAATCAAAAAGTAATTACATGCTTTGGTATCTGAGTAACACGATACGCACAACTACCTTGGAATTTTGACACTGTTTGGATTAATTGCAAACCTTAATGGTCCAAGTCACAAGTAATTACTTGAAAGAAGAGCATGGTGAGTGGTCATTTTGTGGGCCAGAGAGGGCATGACTGTCCATAAGTCTCACTCCGGCACACGGGCAAATTCAACCTGATGGATTCCATCTGGATGTAAATGTGCAATCAGATACTGTGTGAGAGTCCCATTTCTCTTGGTACCCTCTCGACATTCATTTCAATCTGACACACTTTTACCGGCAGTCAATTGTATACTAGAATTGCAAGTCATGCACATTTAGCTAAATACTGCTCAGTCCTAATATTATCTTCTTTTCTTTTCTTTTTTTTGTGAAATATAATCGCAAGAAGTCCTATTCTTGTAAAGTAGAATATCCAATATTTTGGAATTGGATTCAGGCGTTAATCTCAACAAACCCCTGGCGTGAAATATGAGAAAAATTTTAAGCGATGCTATTTGCCAGAATAAGATGAATTAGTCACTTTGGCAGGGAGTGACAAACCAGTGCTATGTGACATAAATAAAATGGGAATGAAAGGGAGGAAAAGAGGAAAACGTGTATTATCCCTTTAAGATGGAGCGCCATTGGCCCTAATTTGAAAGAAAAGGCCACAGCTTGGCCGGATACGAGCGGCTGTCGTTCGGCCTGTGAAATGCCTCTGCATTTGAAGAGATTACGGCATGCAGCTAACAGGTTGGTGAATGGTTTCTGAATGCCATGGAAATCTGCACAGAAGGTACAGACAGAACTTTGGTGACACAGGTCCCATAAAAAATCTACAGTTAAATGCATGAAATTAGAAAAATACAATTTAGCTTCATATTTGCAACTACCATTTTTCATTTGAAACGTTCTAGTTGTTAGGTGGAAAGGCTGTGTGGGCTCCACGCAAGCACACACACTCTGGTACTGTTGTCGTATACTGTATCTATATCGAATCAAATTGTATTTGTCACATGCTGAAGTGGCTACAGATTTACTGCACCAACAACAAAAACAAACACAGACAGTAATGCATATTTTTATACTGTTGTGTCATGACCTCTTGCATTTTGGCTCCTGTTCAATGACTTTGCCTGAGTTAGTCGCTACATGCTGTTGGACACCCCATATTCCACAAAATATTCCACCAAGCCCCACACTATAATCGAAGCCTGTGTTTGTTTGTTCCCCTCTTCTGAGATATCTGATGCTCTAAATGAAAATAATCTGACAATTAATGTTCACCATTAATGCCAGCTTCTTCCATTTCCATTCCTGCTATGATTGAGTTAAATTAATCTACTTCGTGGTCGGCACAAACAATAGCGTTGGCCATAAATGTATTAATCTTGCCACACCAGGTATGTTGATGCTTTCCATTGGGGGAGGCGAGAGATAATTCTACACTTTCCCTAAAGCCTCAAGGTTCTAATCAAATCTAAGGGTTATGAGTCTATTCAACGAGGAAAATACCACGTGGAGACTTTATTTGAGAAACTAATATTGTCAGTCAGTAATGTTTCACATGTTAAAATAAAAAAAGACTGCTAATTTTGTTACTAGGCCTTTGCAACAGTTCATACAGTGTTGACCGAGTACTGTAATTGTGAATCCAACTTCACAGCCCGCCACAGACAGTGTCAAAATATTGGCACATTGATATGCAAATCGGATAATGGCCAATTAGTAAAGACAGTCTTCTCTCCTCTCGCGGTGTTACTCCGATCTTTCCCACAGCAACATTTTGAGAGGCTGTGACCTTCAAAGACAAAGTAGACACGCACTGCAAAGGGACACAAACTAGCTAGCCTGAATTAGCGACCTTCTGTGTTCACTTGCTTTGTTAATACGAGTGACAGACAGAAACTCATGTCATCCAATTCTCAGAATCAACACAAAAGGGGCTATTGGATTGGGATTATGACTGACTGACACACATAGCACTTCCTTTCAAAGCTATCCGTCCGTAGTATTGGCCAAGACTAAACTGAGCTAAAATTCTACTCAGTCACACACAAAGGGTCAGGGGAATCGGTAGAATCTGACAGGCCGGTCAAGCTTTTGGTGGGATCCATTTCTCAAACTAGATAAAGTGTGTCGGCCGAGTTAAAGGCAGACCGGGTTCTCGTTTTCGGACTCCATTCAGCACCTGTCTTATCTCCCTCCGCAGCCAACTGTATGGCCGGCACCGCCTCGACGCGACAAGTGTAAAGATAAACTTGACTGATCAACTTTTTTGATAGGCACGACCCTATAAACAACCTGGGAACTCTAATCTGATAATCCTCAAATGCAAGATTAGTTCTGGGGGAGTATTATTGTGTTGCCACTCTTGCTTACAGGGTCATATGGGCTTTCTGTTGCTAGGTTAACTAAACCCCATGGAAGAAGTGACATCTCGGCAGGTTAAGAACATCAATAATGTGAAGTCAATAAAATTGTCTAAATTTGATAATACATGTAGTTAATTAACAGTGTAATATATATTTTCAATGGAGATTCTCCATTGAACTTGCTTTTTAATCCAGAACTAGGTTTATAATCTGTGTCCTTTAAAACCACCAAGTAGGCTTTAAATACTGTCTATGGTGATTAACAGATATGGTACTATTGTCTGCCTGGTCATGTAGGATTATAGTTACTTCCCAGATATCAAACACTGAAGTCATTACAGCTTGTGCTTGGACTACTATCTTGTAAGGAGGCCAAGGAGTTGCAGAGTAATTTGAACATTCTTCAAACTACAAAAAAATATACCAGAGTTGTAATTATGGTCTATTAAAATGCAAATGATGCCAATGGCAGAGCGGTGCTAATCACTCAATGTCTGCTTATGGGCAGTAGAGCTACATTAGGGGAGCAGGCAGAAAATAAACCCATCATTAACAGATACCCACTATCTGGAGGGGATTATTTGTGAAACTAAGATGCCTATTTTACAAGAGACATAAACCCATGCATTTCTGAGTAAGCTAAGTCACAGACAAAAATCACCCACCTAACAATAAGGTATCTTTCAATTACATATTAATTTGATTGGTTTTGTTGTTTAAAAAAAAAATTATAGATCAGCCAACACGGAAACTAGGAGTCACCAGTTTTGATTGAGTGAATCCTTAATTTAAATAAATGACCTTTGAACCACCATTATTTGTTGTGTTGTGGTTCATTGTGATGATATCATATTTTCAGCTTGGATGCTGTCACAGCATATAGCTGCATATTACTTCTGCTAGGTTGGACATACTGTACATACATACATGGCCAACAGCATAGATGTAGGATTTTAATTTGATCCTCTTGTTGCAGGAGAACATAAAACTTGTAGTGTATTTGAGGTTTAAAATGGCTTCTGAAGTTTGTAATCCACTTTAAAATTCCCGATTTATAAGTAGGATATGAAAGGGGATGTGTATGTTCCTCAGCACATTATAAGTAGGATGTGTATGTTCCTCAGTACACTATAAGTAGGATGTGGGTAAGCCATCATTGTAAATAAGAATTTGTTCTTAACTAACTTGCCTAGTTAAATAAATATGTTTTTTTGTTTTTTTGTTTTACTGTAACGAGAGATTGAGAGATTGTACGTAGCAATACAATACAATCTGATCAAATCAAATTTTGTCATGTGGATACATTGCCTGACAAGCTACACATGTTATTGTCCAAATCAAACTTAGAACAATTGCGATATGCATTGATACTGTAGCATTTATACCATTTCGATTACAATAGCCTGACTCGCTAAAGCCGGAGGAAAAGTCCAATGCTGCAACATAGCAAGATACGTCACACGCATGTAAGGATAACGTAATGCATATACTCCACACGCTCAAAGTGGACCGACCGCCTCAAGTGAAGTGCTTTTCTAATCACGGGTGAGAGGATTTGCGTGAATATAAATAGCACTTTCATTAGATCAATACTGCCATCTCCTCCACACACACACACACACACACACACATATCCCCCGAGCTAACATTAAGCACACAAGCCTGGTGATAATGGAGGACTGGTTGGACACACTAGCCATTCTTGTTTGATCACATGGAGTACCCCAGGGCCTTGTCTCGGCCCCGCTGATTAATTCATCTGTGTGATTGTCCCTGTGGAAGCTGGAGCACTAAAAGAAGCCATTGATTTGTCATTAGGGTGATCATTCCATTGGAATTGGATTTATTTGGCATCTTAAGAACATGACAAAGCTGTGTACTGTTCAGCCTGAAGGCCACCGGAGGCCAGCCGATAGGCTTTATCTGATGGAATGTCTGGCGGCTGACACATTAGCTCGCAATGTACGCATACAGTATCTCTATTCCAGTATCTAACATTACTATATTTTACAAGTATATATGAAAGATGACCAGAAAACATTGTAAAAATTATCTAACTGCCTATATATCAAGCGTTAGTTCTCCAAAGCAAATGCATTAGGCTATGTTATATCCTATGTCACATTACGATTGAAGTCCTTACTCGGTTGTCTCCAAATGTCAAAATTTTCACGGCAGGGACATTCTTGTTAACATGCCACTCCTCCTAAATTCGTTACAGTTCAAAACCAAAGTGAGGATCATTTGCAGGGCCTAAAACTAACTTTTTGGCCTACCAGCCACTGTGTCAGGTAGCCACTCAGATTTTCTCACCCCATAAAAAAACACAACAAAATGGATGACCATTCTTTGTAATGTATTAGTAAGAGGTAATGTGGTATTTTGCTCAATTGTATTACATTTTTGTGACCTGAGTCTTTTAACAAAAATCTCAGATGAGACAAAATATTCAGCTGCCCCTTTAAGGGCAGAGGTGTGTGTGTGTGTGTGTGTGTGTGTGTGTGTGTGTGTGTGTGTGTGTGTGTGTGTATTTGGGATCTGACTAGGGTGTCTTTTTGCTATCAGTTGAAGCAGCAGACTGAAACTAACATTGAAAAACAACAGACCATGTCAACAAAACAATGTATATAGCCAAGAAACACGATGACAGTCTCACTTTGTAGACTTTCGAGTATATTAGACTTTTCTGCCTGTGCGCAACAGCACCAAAAATGTATCTATCAGCACTTCCCCCAGTGCGCACAGCTCCCCTGCCAGGCAGTGTTGCTCCATGAGGTGGGATATAGGATTCGTATTTCTTTGTTCAAATAGCAGCTATGAAACAAAACAGCTAAAAAACCGTTGAAAACAGCTACTGCAGCGTTTTTCTGCTATAAATCGTAACTCGTACATGTGCTCATACTTGACTTTTCACTATTTTTAGTTGGTAATGTAATGCTCACACTGTAGAGCCCTGCACATTTACCACCCTCCAACGTGGCTGGTGAAATAGACATTTTTACTCGCCATTACCTAAATCTGTTCATTTTATGCCCTGGTCATGTGTGGTTCCGTGGTGCCTACGTATGCAAGATTTACACCTGTCGTAAATCTTATCAAGGTGAGGGAAGTGTTTACCCGTTAATTTATTTCAGCGAAAGCCAGACCAGTGACCCATAAAATTAGCTAAGATAATAGTGACCTTAACATGGTCTTCTGCACATGGAGGTAATTGCTAAGGCCCAAGATCAATCAATATTGACTCCACAGTTTTCCCACTACTGCTGTGTCAAATTGGCTTTAGACGGATGGAGAAAATATCCCTGATAGTTTAACCTTTATTTATCCAACACGTTTACTTATGTGTACAATTACATATTTACACTGGGAATTCTGTTGTGTGTTAAAAGTGCAAAGTTAACTATTAACATGACACAGAACATTTCAGGAATCTTCTTTCATTGGAACAGAAATAGAGTTACTACAGTAGTAAATTGTAAGGCCCTTTGAAAATGTGCCTCTAAAAGACATACATGACTGCTCCCATGGTGTATGTGTTGATGACAACAAGCCATATTGAGATACAAGTCCATGGAAAAATGATATTGATTAAAGGTGCTAGAACATCTTATCAATAAATCACAAACAGAAGAGAGGGGGATCACTGCATAGCCAATCACCGCTTGCTCTTAGGCACTTTGATTTCTGTTGATTTGTTCAAGGTAGGGGCACTGACTTAGCAGACGTTTCCACCTTGACTTGATAAATCTCACAATCTTCTTTTTCTTGCCACACTGAAGTAATTTATTTTTCATCTCTCCGAGCTATTTATATTCCGGTTAATATTTCATTTTTTTTTCATACAACCTGACAAAAGATGCCTCAAGGGATGATAAGAATTCCAGGACCTTTGCACTCTAGTTTCAAACAGCATTTGGTCTCCTTTCAGTCATATTTGGAGAAAAGAAAGTTGTCCTTTATAAACCATTACTGTTATACCTAAATAATCAATGTTTTGACACACTTATCACACATATGCCATGCAAATGCCATGCAATCACATGGGCACTTCAATAGGTTTACCTCAAATACAGATTACTGCCACTTTTGTTGTCCACGGGTTTCATAAGATTCATACAAAGGCTATTTCATGACTGTAAGATCAGCATGAACCATATGCGCATATTGATTCAAGGTAACACTTACATTTTATGATGCTTCAGTGAACCTCACTGCCATTGTCTGATTTCTCAGAGAGAAAATTACATTTGTGACTGACCGGGTCGATTTTAAATGGTGTTTTTTACATTGGATAAAAGTAGAGACTCAGAGCTAGTAAATGGTATATCGTACACTACAGTTGAGGGACAATGGGAAAGAAATTCTGCTTTGAAAGTTGATAAACTTGTAACCTCACATTTGGCCTTTGAATGTTTTAGGACACCTACTGGAGAGCTCCTCTTTGTCAACACCCATTCAGCATCGTTCACACCCTCTTAAGCTTTAGCCCCGCCTATCTTTAAAGAGCGTTCAGAGCGCACACTGGACGCTCTGGCCGAGGAGTAGCGTTGATCCGAGCGTTCTGTCTTAACAACAGCAGTCAAGCACCCAAGTTAACTGGCTAACATTGGCTAGCTTGCAAGACACTTCCAGACACAGATGAGAGAACAGCTCACTCTGACCATTTTACTCGCCCTAGCAGAGCTGGTTAGGCTGTTTTTATGTTATCCAGAACGTTGGTGACTGTAACTGTGCTGCTGGCAACAATTTAACTACTCTTTTTTTCCAACCTTTACTGACACATGCCATATTCAATGGGTGTTGAGCGTTCGTAAATTTGTCAGTTATTCTGCACTCTGGCACACTGAAATCGGAGTAGATAGCCAGAGCAAATTTACCAGCTACGTCTATCAACAGTTGTCACAGTGACATCATGAACATTCTATTGAAATGGTTACTTTCATAGTGGAGTTTTTTGTTAAGACATGTAGCGAACTAGCTAGCTAGCCAAACAATGAACCACAATCCCAACTCACCAACTTTACTACCCTGCATGAATGTGTAGGTAGCTAACCAACCAGGTTCAATGTTAGCTAGCTAAAATTATGCAATAACTAGCAAAGCCAATGGCTCTGAGGTACGAATAATATTACTACACAGATCATACACATAATGTAAGCTAGCGAGCCAGCCAGCTAATGTTAGCTAACTAGCTAACAGTACACTTCAACTTGAAATGAAAACAACTTTCTGACAAAATTAGAAATGTGTAATATTTTAAAATGTAGCTAGCTAGACTATCTTGCCCGTGTACATTTCTGCTAAATAAACGATAAAAAAAAAATGTTTACGTTCAAATGGCTCTCATGTGAAGTAGTGACGCGCGACATACGCCTAGTTTCCTGAAACTAATCACATGAATCAAAATGTGATTTCTCTGGACATTCCGTGAGGTTATCAGTAGTGAGGTTAACTAAGGGCCAATGAATCTTCCATGGGTATGATGCAACAACACTCAGTTTGCATTGAAAGAATGTTTTCATTATCAACAATGTTTACAATTTGAAACAGTCAGTGTAGGATTTCTGGCAATGTATGAAGAATGTAGTTTCCCCATCCCGTGAAAACTACTGGATACTAGTTTAGAATATATTTGATTGAATACTGTTATCAAAAGGTGGAGGGTTGGGGTCTTGTTAGCGTTACATATCAAGTTGGCAGTTGTTAGAGGGAGATGAGGTTACTATATTTAGGAGAAGTTGCACTCTATTTTTTCCAGGAGTGACGGCAAAGATCACATGACAGTACCTGGCCAATGACGGGCTGTGCTATTTAAATCATCCGTCCCAAGATTACACATGATCTAAACTGCTGAACTTGAAGAATCCATGAAAGGTCCATGTCACTGTCTCGCCCTGACTCATTTTCATATACAAGCCATACATTATTGATAGACATTATATTTCCCTTGTTTTGAGTAAAGAATCAATGGGTAAATTCAGCATGAAAAGTTCACTAATGCTTCAAAAACACGAATTTCAACATTTTCTAAGCACATTTCTATGTATTCATAGTCGGGCAAATTATATTTTTTGCAAAATGAGGGGTGGCAATTTGCTCTTGGCCATTCAACTCCAACTTTAATTTAGGTTTGAAAAGATTTATTTTGGAGACATTGTTAGGCTAATGTACATTTTCGAAGGGGGAAAGGAGAGACTACCGCTGGCTTTACTTTGATGAGATGTTAGTATCTAATATCAAGAGCAGATAAGACCCTTATTAGCCCCAGTCTTCTCGTTAGAGAGAGGGGCTTATCACACAGAGGGGAAGACGAAAGCAAGATGAGGAAGTAATATGACTGGCTTTGGCTTTGCTGCATGTCCTAAAGCTTTATGGTTGAGGTCAACTTCATTTTGAGAATTCGATAGGGGGGAAGGCTTGCAAGATGAGCCACACTGACGCTGTTTGAAAGATCTAATTCAGGCCCCAACTTTCATCAACTTTCACAACATCCAATGCATTACAACATTTTAACTGGTGCACAAAAGCTCAATCAGTAGACATTTTCAGTAGCCAAGTGCCCTCAGTTTGTTTGTTACTGACTATAGTGTCTGTGGTTCAATCAGGTGTTTATAAGGTTAAGGTTCAGAATGTGTTTTTAAGGAATGTTGTGGTCTGATGTGTTTGTTGGGTTTGAATAACAGCACAGATACATCCAAAGCTCTCTTGGAATTAAATGTCATAAAAATAGATGTGGAGGATCATTGCAATATTTCCATGGTGTCCTCAATGCATACCAAGGAACACTGATTATAAAAAAAATGGTTAAGTTGAAAAGATCATAAAATATGAATTTCCTTCTTGCACATAACAGTTTAAAGTTGTGAACGCTCAATATGTTAGGTTAACTCAATGTCATGTAAAACGTATGAAGTAGTGATACATAAAGATGCACAATGTGGATCTGGGAACTGTACTGCTCAAGGCTTGAAATAGACTGGACGGCATTTGCCCTATTTGGCATCATCAGTCTTAACATTTTAGGGCCAGATATTCAAAGTGTTTGCACATGCACAAAGTTAAAAACATTCTAACTCAGTTTTTTTAGCTGCACCTTGTTTCTGAAAATCAAATTTGACCTTTTGTTTGCCCTTTTGTATATTTTTGTTTATTTCACTTCCCCTTGAAACTATCTGGTGTAATTTGACAGGTGAAAAGAGACACACACACACACACTGCAAAAACACGACACACATTTTTTAATGACAACTGACCATTCACTAGTCATTCACTAATAAATACTCTTATTGGGACTATCAAAAAGCACCAAGTAAGCACACTGGTAGAACACCAGCAATCAATGCTTTAAGACAAAGAAGAATGAGCCCAGAGCTTGATAAATGTTGAGCCATCGACATATCGATTGAGTCAGTACACAAACACTCACCCTAAACAAGTCAGAAAACACTCTGGGCGCCGGCACTATACGTCCCATCGATTTCTGTTCAGGCTCAACATAGATTTTGCTGCACTTAGACCTTTAATTCCCTCTCAAGCAAAGTCATTACACAGGCAAATGTTTAATTAAGCAATCACTGTGGTGTAATCTCAATAATCCAGTATCTGAATGTGGGCCAAGCTGGCACCCTCCTGCCTGTCCCTTTCCTTTCGCGGAAAAATAGGGGAGGTATAATTTAGCTATAGCCAATAATGTAGCGCTAGAGAACAGTGGGAGAAATGCCCACCGCCAAGTATGACTCCTTTAATAGGCATAAGGGAGGTATCACCTTTTTGTTGGATTTTTTTTATTTTGAACACTTCGCCTTTACATTTCATGTATACCCTATGTAACTAAACAGTAATAACAGGTAGGTATAACAGCAACTTGAGGCTAAGTGTTCAATTATTTTTAAATTGGGTAAAGATACAAAAATAGACTGGCAAAGATACTCCAAAAGTTCACTATTGAACCTTACACAAAGGTACCTCAACGCATCCACACTGACAATCCAACAACTGTGCCACATAGGCTGGAATTGATCTAAAATCCACACCTTTCCCAGAATGGTCCACTAATTAAAAGCCTGCTTCAAGGATTTTCAGCAGATTCAGGCAGGTGTTCATGGTTGACCTATTCTTCAGTCAAAGGAAGACTGTTTTTAGGGGCAAGGATCGAGACAGATGTTTCTGAAAGAATTTTGAGCTCTTGTTCACCCCTCCACGCCTCCATGCACAAGGGCTACAATTCATTATGTCTGTTTCTTTGTGGATGATTTGGCTTTCCAAACTGTCCTCAACTGGACAACCGTGGAATTATTCCTCGCCCTGAACTGTCTGTCAGTTAGTGGAAGACAGCTTGTCACACATTATATGGGTGTCATGACTGCTAGTGGAGGACAAGCACCTATATATGGCCACTGTTGCTCATCTCAAAGTTATGTGCATGAGGGTGTCAATTCAAATTACAGTGATCTTTCTTCATTCATTTCCAAAGTGAGGTCAGTACTTTCTGAAGCCAATGGCAATACGTTCAATAAGCAAATGTGTGCAACTTCTATGATGTATTACTGTTCAACGTAGTGAGCAGTGGCGGATTTAGCTATAGGCGACATGGGCAGCCGCCAAGGGCGGCATCTTGCCGCGGGGGCGGCACGAGGCTCCCACACAAATTTTTTGGGAATGGTAACATTTAATATCATCTCACTGTGTGGGACTGTGGGTCAATTAACCTTGTTGGAGAGGGTGCCCTGATTCTAGTTTGTGAGCTAGGCAGGCTACTGCCTTGGAATGTTTCCCACTCAGAAGTACGAGATTGGGAGGGGGGCGGGGGTAGGTTGACCTCAGGTCTCCCCACTGGAACCCCAAGGTATGGGGAGAGGGGGAATCTATCAAATAGCGCACCTCAAACTTTGTACAGTACTAATGCAGTAAGTAAAATCAGTCAAACTACGACATGCTACTAAATAAACCACAATTCATTCATAATACTGTGAATATATCGTTTCACAGACATATTGTTGTATTTTTTTTCTGGTTTGTGCGAAATCGTTAAGAATGATATAAAACCAGTCTGCACACCACCAAGGTGAATTGGTTTAGTCTTGACTCTTGGTTGATGCTCAAGAGCCAAATCAATACAAATGTGTTTCTATTTGTCTTTGTTACTTCTTTTTTATATTACTTGGCGAGAGTATATTTGAATACGTTTGAGCCACTTAGTGTACAATTCTTTCGGAGGCAGGACATGAATCAAATCCAGAATATACTCACATATAATATGCTTCAAAATCCTCCACATTATCAGAATCTGAGTAGATTATACATACCCTTTACGTATTACTTCTCATTTATCTCTCAGAATAACAGAACAAAAAAGTCAGAATTCCTTTAGTTCCAAGTTCCAAAAAGTGAAAAAAACAATTAAGCAGTATGCTAATCATGATCGAATTCAGAGTTGGTTGTTTGTTCTTTTTCATTGTGTTTGAAATCAGCAATATAAATCAGAATGAGAATCAGAAGACAAAGCTGACTATTACACAGATAACACTGGAAATCATTTGTCAATTCACAATGCAACGAGTCAAATAAAGCTAGGCGATATCTAAATGAGGAAAGAGTATTCCTATAGCAGATAAACAAAGGCAATTATAATCGTGTCCTGTTCAGAATATTTGGGCGAGCAATACAAAAAAAAATTACGATTCTACGACAGAAGATAATTAACTTTTGACACTTTTCTGTGACAACGAGCCAAAAAATATGTTTCTGTCAGGGTTAGGGGGTGGTGATGGGGGGGTGGAGGAGTGAAGAAACCCAGTGGTGGCAAGGCAATCGTATTATCAGAGTTGCTGAAGTAGAACTCAACAGATATAATTATCATGGATGATTCAACATATATGGTAATTACGGTATTAGAATAAATGGGAACATGGCAGCAAGTGACCTAAAAAAAAAAAAGAAATCTGCTAGCAGAACAAAGATAAGTGTGATTTGTATTATAATAAAAAGAAATGAAAACGTCAGTTTCTAATCTTTGCCACCTCTCTGTAGAAAGGCTGTGGCTTCAGATGAGCAGCAATCATAACACATTGGCAACCCTCCCCTATTCACATCTCTGGCGTAATCCCAATGTTCGCTTGAGTCTGAGATAGCGCTTATCAGTCATGTGAAGTTTTGAGTTGCAAACATTTAAGTCATTTTCTGATGCCGGGCATGCTCACTTGTCAGGGGATGTTCCAGCTTAGAACACTGCATAGGAATAAAGCATGTGGCACTGAGGTATTTTGAATATGAATGTCGGCTTACGTTTGCAATTCTGTATGACATAAGTAGGGCTGTTGTGGTGACCGTGTTACCGCCTCACCGGCAGTGATTAGTCATGACCGCAGTAAAATTCCACGTGACCGTTGAGTCAATGTAATCTCTTTTTATGCACTCTGGACATACTGTAAGCAATTTGAAATGATTTATACTTTTACTTTAACTTTTGATACCTCAGTATATTTTTGCAATTAGATTGACTTTTGATACATAAACTATATTTAAAACCAAATACTTTTAGACTTTTATTCAAGTAGTATTTTACTGGGTGACTTTCACTTTTACTTGAGTCGTTCTGTACATTTACTCAAGTATGACAATTGGGGACTTTTTCCACCACTGTGTAAAACATGGTTGTTGTAGATGTTGTTTCAAAACACAACGAAAAGGACAGTGCTTTCTAAGGTGATGATTAATTCAAAACACCCATACACATATTAGAGCTAATGCATATGCATAAGGACCCCCCCAAAAAAAAAAAATAATAATAATAATAATAATATGAATTACAAAAAAAATACAACTGAATTAAAAGTAGGACTGTGACTTTATACAATACATAGCCTACTGCATATTCTGCTTGACAGCAAAACATATAAAAAAACTGATTTAAGATGTCTTTCATACATAATTGGTCTATCCTATACAAATTAGAGTAATTACCATTGAGTGTGGACTGTATTATCATGCATGCTGGATGGACTGGTTACCTTAAGCTACACTCCAAAATGTATATCTATGTGTCTGGGAGAGAACGTATAGGCCTAGGCGATGCTGTTGGCTCATTCATTGTGCAAGGCGACTTACAGTTAGCCTACAATTAGTGAATTTGTATTTGTTTTGGATAACATAGTAATAGGGAATTTTCCAAATTGTCCTAATTAATTGGGTGACACATTTACCTTTAGCTATAGAGAATATCTCACCACCATGCGTTTCCATCTCCTTCTCTTTCTCCTTTACTCCTTTCTCGAGCACGCAGACGGGCTTTCGAGTTTAGTGAAAGATGTTTAATTTCTATCAATGTTCCCGAACAGATTTCACTTGGTTTCCCAAATTAAGCACTGGATAGCTGCAGGAACAAGGTTGGAGAAGTGAATAATTGTTCTTAGATGTATTTCTCAGCTGCTCACATGAAGCACATGCTCCGCTATAAAAACCAAAGTAGCCAACAAAACGGACTGGTGGGAATGCGCACGACATCCATTCGCTATTCGAGTGCATACAGATGCCATGTCTTTTTCCCCCTGCCCCTGTTCCCGCCAATTTGATAATGGTCCATTCTAAATCGAAACTAATTTGACATATTAGTCAAGACAAGATTCAATTCAGAATAGTCTGATGGGTGAACATATGAACACTTGATGAGACAACAGCTGTGCATCCTGAGGCAAGAAACAGAGAGCAAGCTATTTTGCTACTTTCTCAAATCATCAATAGCCTATAGTCACACCATGCAGCCCATATGTGTTTTGATTTCTAAGACATTCTAAGGTTTGTATCATTCACAGCCACTTTTGCATGACAATAACCGGCTGACAAAATTTATGACCGCCACAGCCCTAAGCATAAGCATTATAAACTCAGCAAAAAAAGAAAGGTCCTCTCACTGTCAACTGTGTTTATTTTCAGCAAACAACAGGTCCCAGACGTGCTCAATGGGATTGAGATCCTGTCTGGTCCAGCGAAGGTGGGTTTGTGCCCATAGGCAACGTTGTTGCCGGTGATGTCTGATGAGGACCTGCCTTACACCAGAAGTACAAGCCCTCAGTCCAGCCTCTCTCAGCCTATTGCGGACAGTCTGAGCACTGATGGAGGGATTGTGCGTTCCTGGTGTAACTCGAGCAGTTGTTGTTGCCATCCTGTACCTTTCCCGAAGGTGTGATGTTCGGATGTATCGATCCTGTGCAGGTGTTGTTACACGTGGTCTGCCACTGCGAGGACAATCTGTCCGTCCTGTCTCCCTGTAGTGCTGTCTTAGGCGTCTCACAGTACGGAAATTGCAATTTATTGCCCTGGTCACATCTGCAACCCTCATGCCTTATTGCAGCATGCCTAAGGCACGTTCACGCAGATGAGCTGGGACCCTGGGCATTGTTCTTTTGGTGTTTTTCAGAGTCAGTAGAAAGGCCTATTTTGTGTCCTAAGTTTTCATAACTGTGACCTTAATTGCCTACCGTCTGTAAGCTGTTAGTGTCTTAACGACCGTTCCACAGGTGCATGTTCATTAATTGTTTATGGTTCATTGAACAAGCATGGGAAACAGTGTTCAAACCCTTTACAATGAAGATCTGTGAAGTGATTTGGATTTGTACGAATTATCTTTGAAAGACAGGGTCCTGAAAAAGGGACGTTTATTTTTTTGCTGAGTTTTTTTGTTATAATTGGCCCATATTAGTTTGTATTGCTAATATATTACTAGTATCACATACTGTATATTACTATTTAATCTAATTCTAAACATATTTCTGAAAATCAAGCTCTAAACCATGAATGTCTAATAAATAATTCCTTGGCCTAAAGAAATACAAATAGTGAACACTTAAGTTAAATATTTATAGAATTTCACATAATAGCTGTTTGGAGAGGAGATCATTTTGAACTTTGACGTTATCAAGCCTTCGCCATAGAGACGTTAATCAAAGTCAACACGCAATCTTGCTTTGATAAGCTGCCAGCAATAATTCTCCCATTGAATGCACTTATATTTGCAAGGGGTTCGCGCAGGTGCAATGAAGAAGAGCTGATTGCGTGTGGTGATCCTACTGATTACATTTTACATTTAAAACGCATTTGTCATTAGAGGATTCTGTGGCGGCTGATGTAGCGGTAAGCTGAGATGTACAAATAAGCAGCTGTTATATATGCACGCTGTCGCATGTTTCCTCAGTCTGAGTTATACTTCACGTTAACATTTCAAAATCATCAGCATTGTGGACAATGTCTATCACTATACAGTATCCAGGGGCGGACTGGTCATCTGGCATTTCATGAAAAACACGGGCGTTTGTTATAAATGCCAGGGCTGATTTTTGGTCCCAGTCTGCTTGAGGCGGCAGACTCTGATTCTACAATGACTTCCTCTTCCTGGATATATAATATTTGATATTCTACCTACAAAGACATGCATGCTGTTATATGGACCTGTGTGTTAGGCTGGCAGCTTCCCTCTGAACGGCTTGTCAATGTTAAATGAAACAATCATCGACTGTAGCAGGGGGAGTTAAGCATTCTTTCCATGCCGCCCTGCCCCCTGTACTGTGAGCAGAAATACCAATGATCAAAGCTCAGAGTGGATTTCTCCTTTAGTAAAAAAATGCATATGAATGAATGTGTAACAGTATTGGAATGATTGTGGCATGTACTTTTCCTTAGAAATTCACTATGATCTGTTAGATATATTACAGACATTTTGAGAATAGAGAACCCAGTTTATGATATCTTCAGATCATATGTTATACTATTTCATCAATGTGCATCTAAGACTCAATGAGGTTCCTTTATACTGTTTAATTCTACATTCATGTGGGTAAGGGATGACTATCACTCTTTTCAATGGTATAAATTATAATACACTCCGGTGTGTCTATTGTGTCATAATATTTCATTATAAAAATGTGCCAGTCAACTGACAGTAGGGGTAAAGATAATAAATAAATAGAACATGGATTTGTGACCAGTACATAGCCAGCTGCTCGGAAATGATCTCAACCAAGCTGCGTGGAAATGGAATCAATGAGCATCGCCTTTTTCAATCATTCTACAATCCATGTGTTCCAGCACAAATGGAATCCACATTGTGTTGCGTGTGTGGTAGAGCTTATACCACACAGTGTGTTAGTGTCTACAGTGGAAGCTCTTGGCAGTAGTGGACTTAGTGGGCGAAGTGTAAATTGACATGTTATAAGGCCTGTTAAAGTGACGCTAGTCTCCCCCAGGGCTGGTTGAGATCTTAGCCTTTGTGTTGATGGAAGCAGTAGCTGACAGCCCTCAGATGCTTGTCCCCTCCCAGAGAGGATAGAGCTTTCGAAGAGGAGAGGAGGAAACACTAACTGTTGCATTCCTTGAAACGGGCCCCCTCTCTTCCTATCTCACAGTATCACATTCTTCCTCGAAAACGCAATGGGGATATGAATCGTCAACACTCACGACAGTATCAATTACAGATGTTGAGAGCAATGGGAAAGATCAATAGTGGGACACCATTTAGCATTTAGCATTTTGCTGTGAGACCTACATCAAAAACAGGGGGCTCTCAGGTGCTCTCATTTAAGTGATGTTAACTGATAGAAGTGTGGCTTCTGTGGGGGTCAAGTTGTATATTAGGATTTGTTGGAGGGTTTTGCTGAAAATTACTTACATTTGGGGTGAAAGATTCTTACACTGCAGTATTATGCAGTATTATGCATGGAAAAGATTCATTCATCAAATATTAATAGTAATCAAGGAATAAATTATCATAAAATTATGATTAAATCATATCACGGGACAATAGCCATTGACATTGATATAAACGTTATGATTTCCTGAGGGTTAAAAGTATCATTGATTTTTTATAAACACCCTACCCTTGTCATTCAGTTCATTAACCATTTTGCCTTGTAATTGGAGTGGCCACAAAATCAAGGCCCCAGAGAGAGTGACAAGGGACTGATGCATGTGTCACGCAACATCTTTCAAATGGACCTTTTAAAATAGCATTAATTAATCCAGTGTTTCCCAACTCCTGTCCTCGAGTACCCCCAACAATTCATACTCCACATGACCTAAAGTATGTGGACACCTGATCGTCAAACATCTCATTCCAAAATCATGGGCATTAATATGGAGTTGGTCCTCCCTTTGCTGCTATAACAGCCTCGACTCTTCTGGGAAGGCTTTCCACTAGATGTTGGAACATTGCTGCAGGGACTTGCTGGAAGCAAGCCACAAGAGCATTAGCAAGGTCGGGCACTGATGTTGGGCAATTAGGCCTGGCTCGCAGTCGGTGTTCCGATTCATCCCAAAAGTGTTCGATGGGGTTGAGATCGGGGCTCTGTGAAGGACAGTCAATTTCTTCCATATTGATCTCGACAAACCATTTCTGTATGGACCTCGCTTTGTGCATGGTGGCATTGTCATGCTGAAACAGGAAAGGGCCTTCCCCAAACTGTTGCCACAAAGTTGGAAGCACAGAATCGTCTAGAATGTCATTGTATGCTGTAGTGTTAAGATTTCCCTTCACTGGAACTAAGGAGCCTAGCTCGGACCATGAAAAACAGCCCCGGACCATTATTCCTCCTCCACCAAACTTTGCAGTTGGGACTAAGCATTGGGGCAGGTAGCGTCCTGGCAACCGTCAAACCCAGATTTGTCCGTGGGACTGCCAGATGGTGAAGCGTGATTCATCACTGTTCCAGATTTCAATGGTGGTGGGCTTTACACCACTCCAGCTGACACTTGGCATTGCGCATGGAAACTCATTTCATGAAGCGCCCGACAAACAGTTATTGTGCTGACTTGCATCCAGAAGCAGTTTGGAACTCGGTCGTGGATCTTGCAACCAAGGACAGACAATTTTTACGAGCTTCAGCACTCTGCGGTCCCTTTCTGTGAGCATGTGTGGCCTACCACTTTGCGGCTGAGCTTTTGTAGCTCTTAGATGTTTCCACTTCACAATAACAGCACTTACAGTTGACCGGGGTAGCTCTAGCAGGGCAGCAATTTGATCAACTGATTTGTTGGAAAGGCGTTATCCTATGACGGTGCCACGTTGAAAGTCACTGAGCTCTTCAGTAAGGCCATTCTACTGCTAATGTTTGTCTATGGAGATGCATGGCTGTGTGCTCGATTTTATACAGCTGTCAGCAACGGGTGTGGCTGAAATAGCTGAATCCACTAATTTGAAGGGGTGTCCACATACTTTTGTAGATCTAGTGTATGTTTGCTGTGGCCCAGGACAAACACACCTGATTCTACTTGTCAACTAATCATCAAGCCCTTGAAAAGTTGAATCAGGTGTTTTTGTCCAGGGCTACAACAAAATTGTGTGCTATTGGGGGTACTCGAGGACCGAAGTTGGGAAACACGGCCCTTATTCATACAAATGACCAGGGACTCAATAGCCATACACATCAGAGTATGACACTGTTGGGTGCGAACGTATCAGCCTCCAACTTCACATAGAATTTTCACAGGGGGGCGACTTAGCCCGACACATGAACAATTGGAATCCCGATTCCGTCTTAGTGTCGTTGCAAGCGACCTTTCAGGGGTAGAGAAAGGAGGAGGGGCACTATAATAAATATATAGAAAATAAAAAATGCCCATATTTCATCGTAATGTTCCTTTGATGTGACGTAAAAATAAGGCCATTTGCTACAATGTGTCAATTACAGTGTGTGAGCATATAAAAAGCGCCGTGCCACATGGATTGGCTGCGGAGGGGTCATTCTTCAGAGGCGGATTGTGGGGAGCAAGCACAGTCGGCTAACATTTAGATGCAGAAAGATTTGAGGGAGCGAAATTGATCAAAACGAGGCTATGGGGTTGGGGCGTGTGTATGTGCCCACACCAGAGTGTATTGTGTGTGGGGAGATGGTTGAATAGATGAATGTTGATGCCCTTCATGAAATACACATTCGGAGGCTGATTATATTGTGCTTTGCCTGTCACGCTGCATAAATAGTGTAGGGGCCAATTGCGGAGTCCAGAGAAAGGGACCATCTGTGCAGTGGTGTTATGAAATGAGATGAAACAGAAAGACTTATATTCGATTACATATCCATACAGATAGACTTATATTCGATTACATAGCCATGCAGATAGGCTTACATTAGATTATATAGCCATACAGATATACTTACATTAGAGTACATAGCCATACATATAGACTTACATTAGATTACATAGCCATACATATAGACTTACATTAGATTACATAGCCATACATATAGACTTACATTAGATTACATAGCCATAGATATAGACTTACATTAGAGTACATAGCCATACATATAGACTTACATTAGATTATATAGCCATACAGATATACTTACATTAGATTATTTAGCCATACAGAAATACTTACAGTATATTAGATTATATAGCCAAACAGAAAGATTTATATTAGATTATATAGCCATAAAGAAAGCGGGGGGAAATGTATATTTTGTTTACTATGCGCATGGGGAAATGTTTAAATCTAGTGCCTTCCAAAGCTGATGAAGAAGTTGGAAACAAACAAATATCATGCAAGTTGCATAGTTCACACCACTGAACACTTACTATTCTGCTTTTGGATAGTTTAAAGAGCAAATCACTCCTATCTCAATCAACCAAGACATTCCAATATATAGGATATCCATTGTATAAATAACACAATTCTTCACATTATTGACATCCATTAATCTATTCTTATTCTTGAGATTCCTGGTGTCCTGCACTTGAGGACCCTCTAATTCAAGCTTTCCATGATTAATACACACAGGACTGCTGTCAAATAAAATCCTAAGGAAATATCACACAACACCTTGGAGAAGTTGTTTGTGCTACCAATTTAGGCCATTGTTGAGGTTTCAGTAGCAGTTCATGCATGGCACTAACATACTGTACTTTTGACACAAACAGCTTCATTACATAGTTCATATTGTAGATGTATTGGGTTGCTCAATATGTGTACGTGTCATAGAATGTGCCTGTACTTTAGGTCATTAACTCAAAAGCTAGTGAGTAAAAATGAGACATTCAGGATTTGTCAAGAGTAAGGCTTCACATATAATTACTAATTAGAAAGTCTAAGAAAATCAAATGTGTGTGGAACTTTGCAACAAGAACGAATTTGGCTGGCAGGCAGGCAACTATATCAAATGAGTGTTACTTTATCATAGTTTGGAAATGGAATGGGAGTTTCAATGCTATGGGATTTTTCTTCATAGAAATTAGAACTGACCTTCTTTCTCTCAATTTGCAGTATAAATAGCAACCTATGATATTATCCTTCAGCCAGTTAACATTCTCATTCAAATAACATGTCATTACTATAACAACGTACAACCACCGCACTCAAAATGAACCCACTTCCACTCTTCAGAATTAAACAGGTGAGTGCACACGTGGACATTTTTCAATAAGACATTGCATTAATGTGACAAGTTAAATTGAGTCTGTTTTGCATGTCAGTACTGTATTGTTTGGGCTGTCAGAATGAGTTTTCACATCCCAGTATACAGTGCAGACGTGTGTCAACGTCTACAGAGACGACTATAAAAGAATCCAACCCACAGTCTTTTATATGAACTGCTAGACTGACATCCCCAACAGAAACATACAGACCTATAAAGCACGGAGGGCCTACCTTGAGGTTGAAGGTGTGAAAGTCATGGAACATTCTCTCTCCTGAGACCTGCGTGACAATGAAGAAGATGAGACGTCAGTCATGATTAAGGACGCCCACAATTACAGAGCAGCCCCAGTGACAGTGATCGATCAATGAGGAACTCCTCTTAATGAAGACTAAAGCACCCGAGGGCCCCAGGGACCAAACAGGAAAATTTAACTAGGACTACGGTATGCAGTTCCAGATGCTTCACTCAGCTTGTGATAGCGTGTTTATAGTGTGTTAGTTAATAGCACCTGTGATGCTAACTTATTAAATGCACATAATGTTTTGCAGTTACTAAAACCAGTTCTCAAGAGATAGTCAATCAACACACCCTGATAATCTTATCAAACCAGAGGGACACAATACCAAGTCCAAACCTGAACAATGCATCGTCATAGTCATGGTAAAACATTGAATAGACGGAACAGAGTTCATGGAAGGTACACCCTTTCTGTTTCATTGAGCTGTCTGAAGGGCAGAGGACAAGAATAATATTCCACTCCAAACAGTAACAACAACCTATTCATGGTATCGGTATTCCCAGGCCAACACTAGCCGGTAACCTTGAAGGTGGACAACAATAGACAGAATTCATCGAGTTTGATAGAGTTTTTGTTTTATTTGTGTTAAAAGACTGTCTGAACCCAAGGGCCACTCAAACAGAATTGAATCAGTTTGACTGTGAAGTACAACTTTGTTTTCTACCTCATTGTTAAACTCTAGAGAGAGAGAGAGAGAGAATTCAGGCCCTGGAGGCGGATGCATGGGATGCCGATGTGTTAAAATTCAGCAGGTGATTCAGCCCCGTAATACACTAAAAAACCTGGATTGCGACGGGCTCTGACTAACCATAGGGAGGTACACGTTTGCTTTTGGTTCTATTTCCATTATGTATAAGGGGTAGAGTAAGGCCGTTGCCAAAAACAGACGGGCCCTTCGAGGGAAAACATCGGACCAGAGTTCCAAGAAACAGAACTGAATAAAACAAACGACCTCCGAGAATACGGAGGAGGGAAAAAACATATTTGAGATCCGGGATAAATCATTTCATGTGTCACAGGGCGAGAGACGGAATAGACTGCAGAATGAATTGGGTGGTACAGTTGGGAAAATGTAGATCTATGGAAGCTGTTGTTGGCATTCACTTCATGGGCCACAAACTCAATTGGAGATGCCATTTCATTTGGTGATTTTTGGAGCAAAAAAAACATTTTTTTTTTGGTGTGGGAACCAATGAGCAGCCTTAGGGTTACGTCAATTTGGAACGGTAAGCAATTACAGTGATTAATATGAAATGTAAATATGGATGCTTGGCCTGTCTACCTCAAATGCATCCTGTTTTATACTGTATACTGTTTGTACTGTAAATGCTGAACATCTATACATCAGTGGAGGATCCTCAGAGGAGGAAGGGGAGGACCATCCTCCTCAGTGAATTTCATAAAAATTAAAAGTGCAACATTAAAAAAGTTAATGTTTTTAGATAAAACTTTACTATATATATCCACATCACCAAATAATTGATTAAAATACACTGTTTTGCAATAAAGCTCTACAGTAGCCTCAAATCAAATCACATCAATACGGTATATACATATGAGATGAGTAATGTAAGATATGTAAACATTATTAAAGTGGCATTTTTTTTTAAGTGACTAGTGATAAAAAAAATTGTGGCTAATGATTTGAGTCTGTATTTAGGCAGCAGCTTCTCTGTGTTAGTGATGGCTGTTTAACAGTCTTATGGCCTTGAGAAGCTCTTTTTCAGTCTCTCTGTCCCAGCTTTGATGCACCTGTACTGACCTCGTCTTCTGTATGGCAGCGGGGGGAACAGGCAGTGGCTCAGGTGGTTGTTGTCCTTGATGATCTTTTTGGCCTTCCTGTGACATCGGGTGCTGTAGGTGTCCTGGAGGGCAGGTAGTTTTTACCCCCGGTGATGCGTTGTGCAAACCGCACCCCCCTCTGGAGAGCCCTGCGGTTGAGGGCCTTTAGGTGAGTGCACAAGTAAGAACGTTTGTCAGGGTCTTAGGTGACAAGCCAAATGTATTCAGTTTCCTGAGGTTGAAGAGGCACTGTTGTGCCTTCTTCACCACACTGTCTGTATGGGTGGACCATTTCCGTTTGTCCGTGATGTGTACGCCGAGGAACTTAAAACCTTCCACCTTCTCCACTACAGTCCCGTCGATGTGGATAGGGGGGGGGGTGCTCCCTCCACAATCATCTCCTTTGTTTTGTTGAAGTTGAGTGAGAGGTTGTTTTTATGACACCACATTCTGAGTGCCCTCACCTCCTCCCAGTAGGCTGTCTCGTCATTGTTGGTAATCAAGCCCACTACTGTTGTGTCGTCTGCAAACTTGATGACTGAGTTGGAGGCATGCATTGCTGTGCAGTCACGGGTGAACAGGGAGTACAGGAGGGGGCTGAGCACGCACCCTTGTAGGGCCCCAGTGTTGAGGATCAGCAAAGTGGAGATGTTGTTTCCTACCTTTACCACCTGGGGGCAGCCCGTCAGAAACTCAAAGTGAGAGCTATGGCTATCCAACACTGGAACTCTACCAAGTCAAGGTAAGCTTTAGGTTTTATTCATTTATTGCCACCGGGGGCCCGCTGGTGTAACTGCTATTCTGCTTGCTGACTGTGCACTGTACTGCATGATTGTAGTGGGTTTACTAACGTGTTAGTTATTGTAGCTATGTTGACTATGACGTTACTAACGTCGTCAGCTAATATGGTGACAATGCTGTAGGCTGTGTAGTGGTTAGCGGTTATGATATGAAAGTTTGTCTTGGAAAGGTTTTATCGCCTTGTCACAGACAGCTGATGTGTTGTGCACAGTCCACAAGGGAAGGTAAAAGGTGAGAGGAGGAGAGCGCACAGATGCGAGAAGGAATTATACAACGAGTAAAATGTTCATGCTGTTTGTATGTGACTGCTATGAAAGTGAACCGTGTTTGCGTTTGATCAGGGGTGTATTCATTCCCCCGATTATGTTGAAAAACATTTTAAACACAAGGAAACTAGTTTTCAACTGTTGAACTATTGATCACACCAGATCAGCTAGATGCAGGCAAGAGTGTGCAAAGCGGTATTGAATGTGTCACCGTCTGTCACCTTGGGTGTGTTCTTATATTCACTCTGGAGAGCCAGTGCGCTCAGAGTGCACTCTGGACGTTCTGGCCGAGGAGTAGCGTTGATCCGAGTGTTCTGACCTCACAACGGCAGTCAAGCACCCAAGTTAACTGGTTAAAGTTGGCTAGCTAGCGAGCTACTTCCAGACACAGATGAGAGAACAGCTCACTCTGACCATTTTACTCGCCCTAGCAGAGCTGGTTAGGCTGTTTTCAACTGTGCTGCTGGCAACAATTTAATGAATAACAAAATGACCAGCCTTTACTGACACCGGTCATATTCAATTGGTGTTGCGCATTCGTAAATTAATCAGTTATTCTGCGCTTTGGCACACAGACACAAGTGCTCTGAATTCAGAGTAGATAGCCAGAGTGAATTTGCGAACGCACCCCTTGATTACTCAAATTCTTCTCTCGACCTATGCACCTACCTACATTGTAAACTGTCATTCATAGGTTAGGTTGTAGCAAACCTCATGATGGATATAGGGAAAATTAGACTATATGTAGTACCCTAAACCTTCCAATGTTATATTGAACTGGGTGAATGGAACATGAATGACAGTCATCCAATATGACGTAATAGAAATAAGGCCATGCTCATAAAACAAATTATAATCCTCCCTCATCTTAAATGTCACCGACCGCCACTGGTATACGTAATTCATCATACAAATCACCTTGCTTAGTTCTTACTTGTGCACTCACCTAACGGTAAATATAATGTATAACAGTGCAGCTTTGAAGAATCTCAAACATCCTTTCACTGGCAGAGATCAACTGAACTGCTACCCTCCATTCAATAGAAAGTAATTACTCATATGAAGTGGAGTTTAGTCCATCAACTTCTCTCTTTTGTCAGGTACAGAATCCTATAACTTCCAGTGGAAAAGCACAGAGATGGTGTGTGCTGTACGTACTATACTGTAACCACACTAAGCTGCCCTGTTCAAACGTGATGCCCTCCAATGCAATCTCCCTCCCCGTCCGAACATCAAGATTACAGGGCTTAAGGTAATGGAAGTGGGAGAATCAAACATCCAGTGGGGAAGAACTGTACGCTCGTACAGGCTGGGTGTCTCAGCGAGCACACACTGTATGGGGTACGTTATCTTGCCTTGAAATAAAAGTCTGTAAGTTCTAAATACTATTTACTTATGGGTTCTATTCCAACGTCCCCACTAGCAAACAAATTGGAACGCTGACCAATAAATGTGTTATTTTTAAGTGGTATGCTAGTATGGACATTGGAACAAACAAGCTATTACTTTAATTGATGGGAGTCCTATTTGTCCTTTTGATGCCATTCTTTAGCTTCTACACCTGCAACCACTGTTCAGCCTTCCACGCTCATCATAATGTACTGTGCCAATGACTTGTATTCCTCCCTCAATAGTGCCTTGCCACAAAAGTTAACCTCCCTTAATTTGTCCTTGTTCAGTTTTTGGTCTCCATAGAAACTGTCCCATCAAGTCCATTCAAGCCAGAGTGGCAGGGAGGGAAGGACTCTTGTCTGATCTCAAAGTGGTCTCATTTTAAATCGATTCTGAGAATGGCCTAAGTCTAACATAATTACAGTTAATTAGATAACTACTGAGGTGCTGTTGGAGTAGGTTAGGACAATGATACCCTGATGTAAGCCCGTGGCTAGAGATTCAAAAGTTTAAATGCACTTCTTCAACGTGCTCATATAGACTAGATAACAGGCATGTTGACCTAATATTGTATCTTAAGAGACATACTGTCAGACATGGCAGGCTTAAATAGAGTTGTTAAGCCTTTCACATATGAATTGACACTTATTTGGCATGGTTCTTTATTTCAAGTGAAAATGAAACATCATGCTTAAGCTCTTTTGAAACGTGTTGCCATATGAAGGTCCTAATTCAAATCCAAACCAGTGAAAAGGTTACCGGTATGTGACAAAAATATTACATCAAAAATATTTATATCATGTAGATTAATGAATTTGTGTTACACAGGGAAAACCTAATTGATTGCATTGGTCGTAGTGCAACAACATTGATTGCCTTATGGTAGTGTAATGGAAATGTTATATTTGATTCAAAAATGAAAAATGTAAACGGAGAATAAGAGTAAATCCTAGCAGCCAGTCTTTTCTGACACCTCTCTCCATAATGTTCATCTGCTGGGAAAGATTGCCTCGGCTCAAGGCATACCCTTTAGTTCCAGATCACAATGCTTTATAAACAAAGAAACATAAACACACACATTTTAGGCTTTTTGAGGACAGTTAGCATTTTCACAGCCCGAGGTGTCGTGCATCAGATGCTGGAGTTATCTTGAAACAAGAAAGAAGTCAATCTAGTGTAAGAAACAGCTGAATGTGATAATTGCTTCAGGTTGCAAAGGGAGCCTCGGATGTTCTACCCATTACACTATAACTCAGTCATCACTCTTTTGTTCTAAAACAGAGCCGTTGCAAAGGGAGTCTCGGATGTTCTACCCATTACACTGTAACTCAGCCATCACTCTTTTGTTCTAAAACAGAGCCGTTGCAAAGGGAGTCTCGGATGTTCTACCCATTACACTGTAACTCAGTCATCACTCTTTTGTTCTAAAACAGAGCCGTTGCAAAGGGAGCCTCGAATGTTCTACCCATTACACTGTAACTCAGCCATCACTCTTTTGTTGTAAAACAGAGCCATTTTTATACAATCAGTCTACTGAATTCACCATCTGGTAGTTTGCTTGTTTGCATTCTTTGAGGAATGTTTGACACATTTCACACGAACGTGTTTCTTTTGTGGTGTGATCTAGTAGTCAGTCGGTAACAATGTGTCCAAATGGTGCAGTCCTTTCAATGGGTAGGTCCTGCCAAATGGCAATGCCAATACTCTGTTTACAAACATAAATGATTGTATATGGCCTCAGTTTGGAGTGCCATGGAGTGCGCCTTTCAGTATGCTTTGAAATTTAATAACAATAGTTTACTATGTAAACCTTATTTGTCCCTTTGGAATGATGACAATAGTGATGGTTATTATGTTGATGATCATGATGCTCATGAATGAAGATGATGACAATGATTATGTGATTATGATGGTGATGATGATGTTTGATTGGTCCTTCAAAATACACTATAGGTTGCATCCATAAATATAGACTTTATAACAGACTGGGAGAGGGTGGCAGGGTCAGTAACCGAAAGGTCGCTGGTTCGAATCCCTGAGCCAACTAGGTGAAAGATATGTTGATGTGCCCTTGAGCAAGCCACTTAACCCTAATTGCCCCTGTAAGTTGCTCTGGATAAGAGTGTCTGCTAAATGACTAAAATGTAGACTATTGTGTATGCATACAGTTTATTTCTGCTCTGTATAAGCAGACTTGAGACTACAGTGTACGCATACAGATTATATCTGCTCTGTATAAGCAGACTTGAGACTACTGTGTACGCATACAGTTTATATCTGCTCTGTATAAGCAGACTTGAGACTACTGTGTACGCATACAGTTTATATCTGCTCTGTATAAGCAGACTTGAGACTACAGTGTATGCATACAGTTTATATCTGCTCTGTATAAGCAGATTTGAGACTACTGTGTTTGCATCCGGTTTATATCTGCTCTGTATAAGCAGACTTGAGACTACTGTGTACACATACAGTTTATATCTGCTCTGTATAAGCAGACTTGAGACTACTGTATATGCATAGTTTCGGAAGGTGCATAATGTGAATAGAAAAAAATTCACCACTGACTGCTTCCTCTCACAGCGCCCAGGAAAACGTATCTCCTCAAGTCCAGGCCTGACAATGATGCACTGTCCAAATCGCTCCCATTGATCCCCACTATTATAAACTATAATTCCACTTAATAAGTTGCCTTCATGGTCAACAAGATGGATTTAAAGCCTGAGAGTGTTGTCAACTTTGAGTGTAATTACTCAGTACTGAATAATGGAGTCTATTTTGTTTTTGGGGAAAACAATGACCCTTTTCCCCCCTATCCTCACCTCTTCTACTCTCTCTGTACCTTCGCACATTTTGGAGAGCGCCTGAATCCGGGTGAATTTAATGATTTGATGTTAACAGTAGAATGGGTCCTTAGAGCCTCAGGAGATGGAAAAGGGAACATTTGGCTGGTGGAGCTGCTTGCCTCAGCACTTAGGAGCAGCACATTTTAAACACTCTGCTTTCACCCAGAATGGCCGACAAGAGGGACTGATGGGGGTGTGTTGACGTGGGGCACCTGGGGATTGTGCGGCCATTCATCACGTTAATGAGTCACGTCATTTATTTACCCCTAAACGCGGGAGTTTGTTTAGAAGTTCCACCCTGCTATCATGTATTTTTTCTGTAATGTTAGCTGAAGCTAATGATTTGTCCTAACAAAAACTAACGCTTGGGGAGTTGATATACAGTGAATGTGCATAGGCTTGTGGCTTGCGTACAGGGTACATTTCTTTGTGTGTGTTTGGTTTATGACAGCGGAACAATTAAGATGCACTTCTAAATCTGGGTTTCTGCGCAAAGTGAGCGGTGGAAGGTTACCACAGAATTAAAAGAAACATATTGACTGTTACATTTGGCAACAGCAACCAGAGACGCTGCTGTAGCCGTCTATCTTATTGTACTGTTTGTAATAGAAGTGTTTTTTAGGCCTGAGACGAAACACTGATGAGAAGGAGAGATTAGAATGAAGGGAGGATATTGGACCGTAGATTTTTTTTACCTGGGAATCCAAATCTGGGATATTACCATTTTGCAGGTGAGCGAATTTAAAGGAAGATGGACTGATAAATGTATCAAAAGTTATTTACCCATTATAATTGGAAATGTCTGTCACACTGTAACAGCGTCTACCTTTATCAGCGGCAGGTATTGTATGGATGGCGAAGTTCTGCATGTCAGCCACATCTTTAGTTATACTCAGGCAGCAGATATTTATTGAATGGAAAAATGTTCAGACGTTCAAGAGATCAAGTGGGTTGTGTAATATTTGACTACGGTCAGCTTGTTAATCCTCATTCACCCTACACTGTGTATGCACTTTCCACAAAACCATGATGAACATTTTCTCTCTTGAGAGACTTCAACTGAATCTGTCATTAAAATCAGTTCAGTTGCTAATGACATGGACCACTGGCATAGGCTGTTCGTACTATACTGAACTGAGTAGACTGAAACCCCTAGGCCCCTAGGCTCATATGTTCAGACACTTTAACACACTATGGCTGCCCGGCCCGGCCTTGTCAATCGGCCACTCCCTGCTCCCCATCGTCCCCACTCCCGACTCCCATCCCTGGGCTGTCACCCTCACTGTCCTGCCTGTCTGGGGTCCTGAGTGACACTCTGGCGCAGCGTTGGCTGGATGAGCTCCACCCGGAGCCGCTACGACGACTAAGCAGGACACTGTGCGGACGCCGTTGGGCCCTGAAGATGTCACATTGTGACAGTGGAGGCTGTTTCAGAGCCGGGGAGGGTGGAAGACAGGTGGCGGCAGTAGTGGACTTTCGAGGGACTGTTTGTGTGTGTGTGTGTGTGTGTGTGTGTGTGTGTGTGTGTGTGTGTGTGTGTGTGTGTGTGTGTGTGTGTGTGTGTGTGTGTGTGTGTGTGTGTGTGTGTGTGTGTGTGTGTGTGTGTGTGTGTGTGTGTGTGTGTGTGTGTGTGTGTGTGTGTGTGTGCAGTTACTAAAATGAGATCCAGACACAGATCTGGGGAAAATGTCAAACAGTCTTGCTCTTACAAGCTGTGGTTTGTGTAAACAAGATATATTCTTGGAGATATTTGACTAGATTAGAAAATAGCAGGGGGTAACTCAGCCCTTCAAAAAAAAAAAAAATCAACAAGAGCCAGACAAAATAGAGTTAACACTCTGTAGGAAGTGAAAACATATTTCACGTTAACATCTAAAAGAATTTGAGGACCCCTGTAGGTATATATATATTTTTGTAGTTGCAAAAACCATCAAGCGCTATGATGAAACTGGCTCTCATTTCGACCGCCACAGGAAAGGAAGACTCAGAGTTACCTCTGCTGCACAGGATAAGTTCATTAGAGTTACCAGCCTCAGAAATGTAGAATTCAAGGCACAATTAACCAGCATGGCTACCACAGCATTCTGCAGCAATACGCCATCCCATCTGGTTTGCGCTTAGTGGGACTATCATTTGTTTTTCAACAGGACAATGAGCAGGGCTATTTGACCAAGAAAGGGAGTGATGGAGTGCTGGCCTCCACAATCACCAGACATCAACCCAACAGAGATGGTTTTGGATGAGTTGGACCGCAGAGTGAAGGAATAGCAGCCAACAAGTGCCCAGCATATGTGGGAACTCCTTCAAGACTGATGGAAAAGCATTCTGGGTGACTACTTCATGAAGCTGGTTGAGAGAATGCCAAGAGTGTGCAAAGTTGAACCCGATCTAGCATCTCTGGAGAGACCTGAAAAAAAGCTGTGCAGCGACACTCCCTTTCCAACCTGACAGAGCATGAGAGGATCTGCAGAGAAGAATGGGAGATACTCCCCAAATACAGATGTGCCAAGCTTGTGGCGTCATACTCAAGAAGACTCTAGGCTGTAATCACTTCCAAAGGTGCTTCAACAAAGTACTGAGTAAAGGGTCTTAATAATTATGTAAACGTGATATTTCATTTATTTATTTTATATGAATTTGGAAACATTTCTAAATACCTGTTTTTGCTTTGTCATTATGGGTTATTGTGTGTAGATTGATGAAGAAAAATAAGGCTGTAATGTACAAAATGTGGAAAAAGTCAAGGGGTCTGAATACTTTCTAAATGCACTGTATATATATTATACCTATTTAACACCTTTTTTGGGCAGCAAAACAGAGAACACCATCGTCTTCGTGAGAATCTCCCCTTTCCATAGTGGGGTCGTGGTAGTTTGTAGCCCAAATGGTTTGGACGCTACAGACAGAAGTTGGCACATCAGCAGTACTTTGGACCCTACAGTCATTCTTGTGAGAAGACCAATTTTCAGGATGTCTCACTGCTGGAGCTCGGCCATCTACAAATATCTGTAGCTTAAACTGACAGATTTTGATGGGGATTTTTTTATTATGTGACTTAGATTGACGTCACCAGACCTGTTTTGACTGCATGCAAACCCAAACAACGTCTCTAGCCCAGCCTACCACCCAAACAACACTACACTGTCGTTGTTTTTGTACATTTCCCGCCTGGTGATAGTGTCTATCACTGACACCAATAAGCTCGTTCACACCATCTGCCAGTGAGGTGCACAGAGACACCCGAGTGCCAAGGGACACTTTAAATGTGCCACTGCCATAATGCCTCTGTCCCCCTGTGCACTACTACGTGTCATGAGTGAGTCTCTAGTTGAGGACACACTGTAGTAGGAGGCAAACAATGTGAGGACAAAGCAGGGATGCTGTTTGACATGAGTTGTGTGGACATCACCTGAGGATGTCTTCTCACACACAATACAGCCATGAGTTCCCACTTCCCACCGAGAACAGAGCTTGTTTTGAGGGAATGCCCACTAGGATTGGATACCATTTCAATTCAAGTCAATTGAGACTAATTCAATTGAATCACTGTTATAAATCAGATACATTGCAGATGAAAAACTGAACTTGACAACATCGCACAGCCAGCTGGCAAAGACATGGGCCAACGAAAGGAAAGATGTGAGCCTTACTTTACAAACATAATTGTTTCTAGGTCTAAATCAAAATGCTGTTAAGACTTTTTAAGTATAGCATTAAATAACAATGACAGAAATTCACTGCATTGCTCAGCCACTTTGTAAAGTCACTGATAAACCGAGTAGTTTCAGTTTGATGGCACACAGTCTTTGAGGAGGGGATTCAATTCTGTCCCGACACATTTCTCTTAGAACAGCCTACTTGCACAAAACTTCACAACAAAGTCTGTGATTTCAGGGGTTGTTTCATGCTTCTGACGGTTTGATCGTCACTGTGTTTTCACATGCAATGGGGGAAAGAAATAGTTTGTCTTTCTCAAGGTTCTTTTAGATACTCCCCCGTCTCCCATCCCCCCACACAATTAATTTTATCTTTGGGGGTATTATCAAGAGGGAGCCTGGCAAAGCAGCATGACAGAAAATGGTAAAGAACCCGAGGCCTGGGGTGGGAATTAATCTGTTTGACAAGATCTCTCACGAACGATTTGCCTGGCTTTCGTTCAGTTGGATGTCGTCGCCACAACCCAGCGTATCTATGGGCCCGTGGATAAGCATGTTTCAACCATAATGCTGACAGAATCAAATCACAACGTTGGAATAAACAACGACAGAGCAGCACTGAGACTGAGATGGGGTTGGGAATGAATCCTAAACATGCATGTTTGAAAGTAAGAAAAATACATGAGCAGATTGACTATTTGGCAGTGTGCCAAGGTTAAACGCTTTAACCTTGAGGCTTAGTATTTAGCAAGACCATGCCAACATCTTGAAGTGAGACAGCAGAGCACCAATCAATCTTTTTGGAATCATGAAGGCACATTTTCCTAATTTCCAAGCCAACAGAATATGTACTAATATGGTGAAATAAATCAAAGTATTACTGGAAGAAAAAAAGAACCCACAGAACATATTGGCCCTGTTCGTTCATACCTGCTCTTTCAGTACTTTCCAAACTATTGATATCATCCCAGACGTTTGACGTATAATCCGGGATGCGGAAAATTAATCAAAGTAATGATTGAATAATTATCTCAAGTGCAATTAATTAAACATGCCAATGAACTCATCTTGAACAGCTGTCCTAGCTTCCCCACTTAATCACTTGTGAGAATTACCAAACACATGGAGGACGCGGAGTGCATGCAATAATCTCTGCAAAGTGCATTGTTTACAACCAGTAATTAATACCATACTGTGTATTAGTGAGCAAAGTGACTGCTACACAGTCCTATAATTGTCCTAGAGAGAGTTGGGTTTGTTTTTCGCCAGTTGCCGCCGAGACTCCTCGTTAGATAGCAGACAGTTTATTTGATCACTTATTTTCTGGTTTACTCAATCTTGTCAACATACTGTATAGGCAGCGCTGCATCCCACAAATGATTAAAGGGATTACTGTATGTTTGGCGTATACTTTTGTGGTAACTGCCTTGCATCCCCTCTACACTAGATTGTCCACGTATACAGAATCATTTGTTTTACAGTATGTCACTGCCCTGAAACTGCCCTGTTGCAGGTAGCCTAGTGGTTAGAGCGTTGGACTTGTAACCGGAGGGTTGCAAGTTTGAATCCCCGAGCTGACAAGGGAAAAAATCTGTCGTTCTGCCCCTGAACAAGGCAGTTAACCCACTGTTCCCCGGGCGCCGAAGACGTGGATGTCGATTAAGGTAGCCCCCCGCACCTCTCTGATTCAGAGGGGTTGGGTTAAATGCGGAAGACACATTTCGGTTGAAGGCATTCGGTTGTACAACTGACTAATAATGGTGACTTTGACTTTTGAAACCTGAAATCCTTTCCAATGTTTTTTCTTGAAGGAAGGGACAAGCAGTAAAGTCCGACAGTAAAACCCACATGCAGCCTATTTAAAAGGTTGCCGTGACCATGCCAACCGAGTCTGCCGGGTTTTTGCTATGAGGTAATTTTGGGCATCACATACCCCGCTTTCATGGTCCGCCAAAGCCTGACAGTAACAGAGGACTGAGGGAAATGGAGTCTGTGGTTCTGACATATGGAGGATCTATCTTGAGCAGACTCGTGTCTGGTGGATGAATTAGGATTGACAGCTAATCCAGTGATGTAACACGTGTGTGAATCGTCACAAGTGGACTCTCTTGGGAACTACTAGCTATGGCGACGATAACTTACAGGTCATCACTGATCGCAATGATACGTCTATGGGCTTTTCTTACATTTCGTAATATGCACCGGTGTCCAACAATAGCGACATTATAATCTTGATAATTACATGCACTTATTTGAGTTTACATAAAAAATGGCACCATTGTGATTAGAATATGAAATAATCGCGAGCTGCTGAATCCAAATTGTAATTAGCATATTCATTTAAATTCCAATATCTCACACAGTACATTTCATTGGGAATGATAACAATAGGGCACAATGGAGATATTACAGTAATTAAAATAAGCTTAGTGTGAACTTTGTGACTGCTCTGTCAAGAGTGTCTAACTACATGATAAAACGCAGAATTAAGTGTGTCAACTGATATGAGTGGCATGCACAACACTAGTCAGGGACAAAACATATTGTCATTGTCTATATTTGAATGATTTGTTGGTTGGCCATGCATATTTGATATAGTACACCCATTTATTGACATGAAGGTGATACGCTTCCTGTTTTGTCTGAAACCTTAATATTTTTGTTCCTATTAAGTTATTCTCCTCCAGGTCAAATAAGACTGAATAGAAACTAAAATAAATATTCCAGAGACACTGAACGATGCCTCTCAAGCAATGTTAATGGTATTTAGCCTTATCTGGGATTGGTTTGTTTATACCCCGCTTGAAAAACACCAAACACTTTTTGTCTCCTTTTGAGAGCATCTCAATTAACTCTTCCGACAAGAAAGTGATGAATTAAGACTCTGCTATTCAATCAACACATTCCCACAGCATGGGCATTAGGCTTCTCATGGGCCTTGCTAATGTTGCTAGCTTTGAAAGCAAACAGCCTGTTCTTGTCCTCGGACTGTATCGCAGATTGAATTATGATGGTGTGTACAATCAATTACTTCAAATGATGTCCTAGATGTATTCCAATGTGATGCTTTGATGGGAAGGAGAATCCACAACGTGAAAATTAAAAACCATCTCAATGGCTGTGTCACTACAAAGAAATCTTTGAAACCATTGTTTTCAACAACAGAAAATATGACTCGGCCTTCTGTAGTCACACTGGTGGAGTCACTCAATACCTTTCAGCAAAATGGAATATTGATTGGCCCAAAAATAAATTCAAAGCCTCAATAAATGTTCCTTCTTGTTGTGAGAGAAATATATACTGGCTTTGATCCTTTTATTGTTCACCCTGATGGGTGGCTCTTAAAAAATCTAGTTATTACTCTTTTTTCTGTGTTTAGCTAAATAAGCTGTTAGACCGGCAGATACTCTGGCCAGCTAAAAGGTTATTGTTGACTGCTTCAGAACAAGGATGGCAATAAATTGACATTGTGAATTTCTTTGGCTGTGAGGTCGTGCAAGGCTTTTAAAGGATTTCTAGGTGCATCGATAGCAATTATATTTAAATGACCCAGAAATGTCAATTATTTTAGATGGCAGTTGGCGTGACAGTTCAAATGCATCCATTTGCTGTTTTGATGGTATTTTGACCTTAAATTATTTATTTTCTACAGCATATATAGACATACTACTCTCTGAAAAATGCCTTGCTATGTGATAGTGATTTGTGGTTCAAAAGGTTTCTTGGAAAGAATTTTTAGGGTCATATTTAAGTGGTTTGTATGACAGTTGGATGTGGATGAACTAGGAGCGTTCTGTTTGTGTACATAGAGTACATTTTTAATTGGTTTTTATGACGGTTGGATAAGGATGAACTAGGGGCCTGTTACTGTACATGTTCTAGCATGGAAACATTCATCTCACGTGTTATTTAATTGATTGACAGAAACAACTCTCTAACATAGCATTATAATGTCCCCAATACCCACTGAGTGGTTTGTATGGATATGGCTGAACTAGGAACAATCCATTGCGCACACGTCTAGATGGGAGAGGCTATAACGGACACGCCTGGTGCCCAAATTGATGACGTACAGTGCATTCGGAAAGTATTCAGACCCCTTAACTTTTTCCACATTTTGTTACATTACAGCCTTATTCTAAAATGTATTAAATAAAAAAAAATAAAAAGAATGTATGCCAATTATTTCAAAATAAAAACAGAAATACCTAATTTACATAAGTATTCAGACCCTTAGCTATGAGATTCTAAATTGAGCTCAGGTGCATCCCGGAGTCGCCTCTTCACTGTTGACGTTGAGACTGGTGTTTTGCAGGTACTATTTAATGAAGCTGCCAGTTGAGGAATTGTGAGGCGTCTGTTTCTCAAACTAGACACTCTAATGTACTTGTCCTCTTGCTCAGTTGTACACCGGGGCCTCCCACTCCTTTCTATTCTGGTTAGAGCCAGTTTGCTCTGTTCTGTGAAGGGGGTAGTACATAAGCGTTGTACGAGATCTTCAGTTTGATGACAATTTCTCGCTTGGAATAGCCTTCATTTCTCAGAACAAGAATACAGTGAGGGAAAAAAGTATTTGATCCCCTGCTGATTTTGTACGTTTGCCCACTGACAAAGAAATGATCAGTCTATAATTTTAATGGTAGGTTTATTTGAACAGTGAGAGACAGAATAACAACAAAATAATCCAGAAAAACGCATGTGAAAAATGTTGTGAAAATATTTGCGTTTTAATGAGGGAAATAAGTATTTGACCCCCTCTCAATCAGAAAGATTTCTGTCTCCCAGGTGTCTTTTATACAGGTAACGAGCTGAGATTAGGAGCACACTCTTAAAGGGAGTGCTACTAATCTCAGTTTGTTACCTGTATAAAAGATACCTGTCCACAGAAGCAATCAATCAATCAATCAGATTCCAAACTTTCCACCATGGCCAAGACCAAAGAGCTCTCCAAGGATGTCAGGGACAAGATTGTAGACCTACACAAGGCTGGAATGGGCTACAAGACCATCGCCAAGTAGCTTGGTGAGAAGGTGACAACAGTTGGTGTGATTATTCGCAAATGGAAGAAACACAAAAGAACTGTCAATCTCCCTCTGCCTGGGGCTCCATGCAAGATCTCACCTCGTGGAGTTGCAATGATCATGAGAACGGTGAGGAATCAGCCCAGAACTACACGGGAGGATCTTGTCAATGATCTCAAGGCAGCTGGGACCATAGCCACCAAGAAAACAATTGGTAACACACTATGCCGTGAAGGACTGAAATCCTGCAGCGCCTGCAAGGTCCCCCTGCTCAAGAAAGCACATATACATGCCTGTCTGAAGTTTGCCAATGAACATCTGAATGATTCAGAGGACAACTGGGTGAAAGTGTTGTGGTCAGATGAGACCAAAATGGAGCTCTTTGGTATCAACTCAACTCGCCGTGTTTGGAGGAGGAGGAATGCTGCCTATGACCCCAAGAACCTCATCCCCACTGTCAAATATGGAGGTGGAAACATTATGCTTTGGGGGTGTTTTTCTGCTAAGGGGACAGGACAACTTCACTGCATCAAAGGGACGATGGACAGGGCCATGTACCGTCAAATCTTGGGTGAGAACCTCCTTCCCTCAGCCAGGGCATTGAAAATGGGTCGTGGATGGGTATTCCAGCATGACAATGACCCAAAACACACGGCCAAGGCAACAAAGGAGTGGCTCAAGAAGAAGCACATTAAGGTCCTGGAGTGGCCTAGCCAGTCTCCAGACCTTAATCCCATAGAACATCTGTGGAGGGAGCTGAAGGTTTGAGTTGCCAAACGTCAGCCTCAAAACCTTAATGACTTGGAGAAGATCTGCAAAGAGGAGTGGGACAAAATCCCTCCTGAGATGTGTGCTAACCTGGTGGCCAATTACAAGAAACGTCTGACCTCTGTGATTGCCAACAAGGGTTTTGCCACCAAGTACTAAGTCATGTTTTGCAGAGGGGTCAAATACTTATTTCCCTCATTAAAATGCAAATCAATTTCTAACATTTTTCACAATAGTTTTTCTGGATATTTGTGTTGTTATTCTGTCTCTCACTGTTCAAATAAACCTACCATTAAAATTATAGACTGATAATTTCTTTGTCAGTGGGCAAACATACAAAATCAGCAGGGAATCAAATACCTTTTTCCCTCACTGTAAGTTATTTGTTTCCTGCCATTTTGAGCCTGTAATCGAACCCAAGAAATGCTGATGCTCCAGATACTCAACTAGGCTAAAGAAGACCAGTTTTATTGCTTCTTTAATCAGTACAACCGTTTTCAGCCGTGCTAACATAATTGCAAAATGGTTGTCTAATGATCAATAAGCCTTTTAAAATGATAAACTTGGATTAGCTAACACAACATGCCATTGGAACACATGAGCGATGGTTGCTGATAATGGGCCTCTGTAGACCTATGTAGATAGTCCATAAAAACTGCAGTTTCCAGCTAGAATAGTCATTAACGTTTCCAGCTACATACAACATGAACTACACGGTATTTCTGATCAATTTGATGTTATTTTAATGGACAGGCTAGACCGTCATTGTACATAAGAATTTGTTCTTAAATGACTTGCCAAGTTAAATAAAGTATTTTTTTTTTTTACTGAAACAATTATGTAACATGGGATTATAATCCCCTCAATACCCAACTATTATGCTTTTGGTAGTTACTATATAATGTAGTTCAAGGTGAGCAGATTATTTGGTGGCAGTTTAAGTCATTCTCTAAACTAGCAGTGTTTCATCTCCCATGTCATCTGTTGTGCAACCATTTCCTTCACTCCCCATTTTCATCTCTCAGTCACCCTCTCGCTCTTTTCTCCCTCCCTCCCTCCTCCCTCCCTCCCTCCCTCCCTCCCTCCCTCCCTCCCTCCCTCCCTCCCTCCCTCCCTCCCTCCCTCTGTCAGTGTACAAGTCACACCCGAGCCATCCATCCAAACCCCTAGACCATGAAATTAGCTTAAGACATAAAGCGGTGAATGACACAGGTGTGGATACAAATGAGAACATCCAAAGGAAGAAGTGCAGATCCGAGATGTGCGACACTGTAGTGGTTAAGACATTTAGAATTACATGTCACAGCTTACTTATTCTTTTATTGTGTGCCTAGTCTTTTGGGGGCTGATGTGTAATGTGTATTCCAGAAGCTAATGCTAGCTTGGTATTAGCACACGCCGCAGAGCTCAATGTAATGCTTGTGAGAAACTCATATGCCTGCGACTCATTTCCCATCGAAAACCTTTGACGTCGTTTAAGCTTGTCCGCAATTCTTCTATGCGCAGTATAAATTCTGACGCTTCTCGTCCTCTATCCTCTATGCTTTTAGATATTCAAATATTCTATTCATCCCCTTCTTTAATAATTGCCTCCCGTGTCCAACTAAGATTTGGCGTGCGACAAGCCCCGGGGGAATCATGGCGGCTATTGTTTGCGACAAAGCATGTTAATGTACCTGTGGAGCGTCTTGACTGACACCGATGTAAACAAGTCCTACGATAGTGGGGATGATGAAAACATCTATTGTGTGTTCCGACTGTGTGGTTTTGGGCTGCATGACATGGACTGGGCTTGATTGTCGGCACGATTAGCAATTTAATAATGTGGGAGTTGTTGAGAGAGAGCGATAGAGTCAGAGCCCTGTTAATACCCACAGTCAGTTGGTTTTGTCACAAAGGGGACGCGAGTGAATGTGCCAAATGAAAGGCAGACATTTCATGAGATGAGAGAGTGACATTTATACAGCAGGCCTTTTATGAGATATTGTAATTTAACGTAGATTCAGTGACATACAGTAGATGCGTTGCCCCTTGGCCAAAGTCGTGCAATAAGACAAATCAAGGGGATGTGAGAAAATACTGGTACCATCTGTGTATTTCTTTATTCTATGCCCATTACTTTAAGACTGTGCAGGCAGGAGTACAGATTTTTTTTGTTGAAATCAATGAAAATGGTCAGCATTAAATGGAAATGTATAGATTGTAGGCCTGCTGTATTGTTTTGGCTAGTTGGAAAAACTCCACCTCCCGAGAGAGAGAGGGGATACATCACTGCTCAAGAATGCTAGAATGTTATTGACTATTGGCATTTGTCATCATAGGCATCGACTCCATTCTCTCTGTTACATCCCTCTCCACGACGGCAAAGGTTCGCTGTCATCTACTTTCCTTCAAAAACCCTTTGAGTTCCATTATAGCCGTATTCAAAATGTGTCGTCCAATTACCCAATCTCCACAAAAGGGAACCGCATGTTGAAAGGGGAAAGTAAAAGAGGTACATGCAAAGCTCGAAGGTATCTCTTTTGATTGATGGGACCTTTTTTGGTGTGTGAAGGGGAGAGTCGAGCGTGTGTCCACCGATTAATGATCCTTGGCGTTTTTGAATGATTACTAGCGGATTTGTCTCGACACTGAGAAGTGAGTGTTGAATTGAAAAGCTAATCAATTGCTCCTTTGCTTGGGCAAATGATGGACTAATGATTACCTGCTATAATGTGATCCTGCCATCATCTACATATGGATTTGCCTGCTGTGGAGACTTTGTAGAATTAATATGAAAACAATGTGAAGAAGCAATACCCCACCACTAAAGCAAAAAACACTTGGCATAAACCAATGAATCCCTTTATACTAGCTTGTTTATGTAATAAAGGTGTTGTGCATGACTTTTCAACAAATGTCTTATTTGGAAATACAAAGATCCCAAATCACCAATACATGCATGAATGCCATAGCAAACATACCAGCAGTCTCTAGTGCAAACAAGACTATTGGCCTTCACATTTCAGTGTAGAGTAATCATTGAACTACCTGCATGTATGAGTACCTATGAACCGTGTTGGCCATAACAGTAAATCTGCTCAATTAGTCTGTCCGGGGTGAGTTGGATGCAAATAACTGGTAAAATATCCATCCCGCCCAACCAATTAAATTTGGGTGACATTGGCTGTTTGAGTTACAGTGGAATGATGGCTTTCTAGGCGACAGTGGCTCAATAACTATGTACCCTGTTTGAGTTACAATGGAATAATGGGTTACTGGAGAACTGTCTTCAGACATAAAGCTGACAGTTATATAGTGTTGTACAGTACAGTATAGAAGTAGAATGTAAATGTGGATCCTAATGAGGTTATTCTGTCAATACGATGTTGAATTATGAATAACAATCTGGCCACACCACTCTAGTGAATTGATTGCTTCTATTTAGTATCCCCTGCAAATTATTATTATTATTATTGTATTGTACATCCTGCAAAAGGTTAACAATTTATTTCTGTCTCGGACAAAACAGGTCAAAGTCCATCACACGCTTGCTTGCACATATGCACATATGCACGCACACACACACACACACACACACACACACACACACACACACACACACACACACACACACACACACACACACACACACACACACACACACACACACACACACACACACACTAATTCAAACACAAGCACTTGAGGGATGCCCGGGGTCAAGAGGTGTTCAAGGTGTGCCTCGCAAAAATCATGACACTAGCAAATATGTCATGACGTTCCCTTTATTTACATGCAAGTTGCTGTCTCAGCCTGTTCCTTATTGTGGTAATTTCCCATTTGAATGTCATAACGGTTATTGCAGTCGTTGAAGCGAACATTAACCAGCCTTCTCTCTTCTTGCCCTTTAGAAAAAAAATATCTATCTTCTCTCTCATATGAACCTTTCGTCACTATCTTTCAATGCTTGTCTGCTTGTCTGTCTGCTTGTCTGTCTGTCTGTTTATTTTTCTCTACATATCTCCCTTTTCTTCCTCTCCACTTTCAACTCACCCTCTCACTGTTTCTCCACTGACATAACTATCTCTGCCAACATTTCTATATCTCTCCATCTCTTAGAATCATCCTATTCTGCTACCTTCAAGCTCAGTATATTTCCTATGCTCCCTCGCTCTGTCCATCAACCTCTATTCCCCTTTTTCTCTTTGGCATTAATGGTGAAATGGGGAGAGCTACTTGTTGTTCTCTCCATCTTTTCTTAACCGTAGGGGAAAACGCTGGCAAAGTTCCCTCTGAATAGCTCTATGAAATGGGTGCTTTGACATTTCCTCCCCGAGATGGGCCGGCACATTATATCACAAATAATTGGGAGTATATTACAGATATGACATGCTGATGGCAGGGTGGATTCAACCCCTCACACCTGCCTCTGCCAAGCTTGTACACAAAGCTTGCATTTTGTTACAGGCACGTCTGTACACTATACTCGGAGAGAGGCCTCCTTTCTCTGCTCTCTCTGCCTTACTCTCGTTCTGTAATCAACAGTGATTCATCTCTGACACGTCTGCTTAGGATGGTACAGTATTCAACAGGGGCCACTTTGAAGCCAAGTTGAAGCCATTTTTTTTTTTTTTTTTTTTGGGAATATAGCCAAGCTAAGAAAGATGGATACAGAAAATAAGCTGTTTCTCAGAATTGGGGCCTATGACGTTAGTTGAGGCAATGTTGGTTGAGTAGGCCTATGTCATCATGAACAATGGGTCACATCCAGACTCCCTCAATAAGACCCTACACCGTAGATTAGACCCTACTGTACATCTGAAAGGACTAGAAAGGTATAAACAAATGCAACCTCTGATTAGCCTATCAAAGGGCAAGGGAGAGTTAATGATATATTATTTACAGTGAGATCTGTACATGTGCATATAGGGAGTAGGGGTTGTTTTTGGACCAGGTAATGGTTTCCTAAATAAAAAGACTTCAGCTATCAGGGACCTCTGAGTATGTCAGTTTGTTATCATCAGTTGACAATCTGGCCTTGAGAGTTCAAACAAATTCATTTCGAATTCATTTCGAATCCAAGGTGCTGGAGTACAGAGCCGAAACAACAAACAATGTGTCACTTTTCCTATGCTTTTATAGCTAGATGTATAAACAGTACATATCACCATCACTAAAGGTGACTGAAATAGTGGAGAATGTTAAAGTAAGGTATTATGGTTTGTAGAAACAGCTGCAGTTTTGGTATCAATTACTGCTACAGTGATGGAAGCACATCCAGTCACAGAGGTAGGTCTACATCAGTCATAATACTCAGCGTGTGTATTATGAGTACTCTGTCACTCAATTCTATCTATCAGCAATGTTTGGTATTATAAAGTACATCTTTATAATAGTGTAAATGCTAGACACACGAGCCTCCGCAATGTTGAGTCATTCTGGATTTTTTTCCGATACACCCCAGTAATTCAAAGTGATTATCGTTAATATCATTCATATTGGAAGACATTTCAGTGCAGCCTGCTGAAATATTCTCATATCCGGCGGGGCTGGCACAGCCACTTTCACAGCGACGACAGCAATATTGCGTGTGCTTTGAGTTTATGCAAAGCGCACCATCTCCCTTCGACAGTGCTCAGTCAGAGAGACCGTGGCAAATATCATTAAATGCTCTGCTAACATTTCTCTCTCTTTCTTACCCTTCCCTTTTTTTTGCTGGCTATCACTCTGCGGCAGTGCACAGGGGAGAGAGAGCGCATTGAGCAGCCATTTCGCTTGGTGAGTCTCCGAGGTGACTCCGCCTCTGAATGGGAATTGCTCATTTCACGTGACTTGCTTAGTGGGGCTAACGGGGAGCCACACCAGGAGGGAGTAGAGTCCGGGGCCAGGGTCCCCGGTCAGGGCTTGGCAGGTGGGAGATAAGAGCTCAGGGGCCACTCCTCGACCCGAAAGTGCTACTAGAGCTTCCCCTCTCTCTGCATTGCTTTCGTACTAGTTTGCACCATGCTCTCTCTCTCCTTCTCACTCTACCTCAATTACTCACGAGCACACACTGCTACCCTCTCTCTCATTCTCCCTCTCACTGTCTCGGCTTCCCTACACATATGTGAGAGACTAATAATACATTTGGCATTCTAGTGAGTCAGCCTTCTGTTCGCAGGATAAAATAAAAGTAAAACATGGGGCCTTTATTGAGTCTGAAATCACTAACAGTGGACATCCCAGAACAAATATTCAGCACAACACTAGTTGCCCTGCTAATGTACCATGTGTCCATAATACGCACTAACATGATGTCCAAAGCAGGGGTTTAGACAAAGGCAATTAAAACACTTAGCAATTTTAGACGACCAGCTATTTTTACGTAGCTCTGTTACACAGAGTTTAAGTGGTGTAATGTTTTTCAAATCAAATCAAATTTCATTTGTTACATGCGCCGAATACAACAGGTGTAGACATTACCGTGAAAAGCTTACTTACAAGCCCTTAACCAACAATGCAGTTCAATAAATAGAGTTAAGAATATATTTACTAAATTAACTAAAGTAAAAAATTAACATTTGATTAATTGTTCAGCAGTCTTATGGCTTGGGGCTGTTAAGCTGTTAAGGAGCCTTTTGGTCCTAGACTTGGCGCTCCAGTACATAGAAATTCATATATTGTTATTTTCAATTTAGTAAACCATTATCAAAGTTTTGGAACAATCTTAACAATAAATTGCAACATAATGAACCAACTTCGCTGCCAGTGTTAATTCAACATGTCCTAAACTTGTGTGGCCTTAACATCCATCCCTGCTGCACACCTAATTCTTCACAAGTCCACCACGCAATCCAGCAACTTAATTTCCCTACTTCATTCACGTGTTCCAAATACATCCTCCTCACCAGCTACTTCCTTATCCAGTCTATCTCTCCTAGTCTGCCTCCTCTGTGACAGTCTCATTACGCTCTATCAATCAGGCTTCTGAAGCCAGGCACACAGCACAAGGCATGGCCAGTCTGGTCTCATCAGAGCCAGTCAGTCTCCCTCTCTCTAAAATGTTTGGCTTGCCAGATCCAGCCTTTTCTCTCCACTAACCAAGGGAGAGATGGCAGAACAATGACCCGAGCCGAGCCATCTGATTTGTGGTTGATTCCGTTTCTATGTTGATTGAAAATTGCTTTCAGTATGGACTATTTCATGGTTGTTTTCAATTCAGACACAGAACATTATCTGAAATGACTGCTTTTGAAATGTAATTAATCCCAATCCAAGGGCTAATTGAAATGGTAATTAACAAATTGTATTGTTATACCCATTGTGGCTAATCTATTGTCCACACTGGTTGATTGTGTGGGACCAGTGTCAGCCTTGTTAACCCATCCAGGCAGCTCTGGCACTCAATGCATGGACATAATGGCTCCAAATTGGCAATCACATTTCAACACACCACATCCATCTCAAAATCGTACCTCCTCTCAAGCCTCATCCTGTGGTTGCCGTCTCAGGAAAGAGAACTGGAACGACAAGAGAGAGAAAAAACAACAAACATTAATGATATAACTGCAACATGACATCTTGTCACAGAAATAATATTATTAAAGCATATCATCATATTTCAAAGTTTATTTGTTTATAGAATTAACCATTATGTAACAACAAAACAACATTTTATCACTGGCACCATTTGGGTGCCAAACTCCCGCTTGGCGGGTAATACACACATTTCATGCACAATCCTAAAAATATTGATTGGCTTCGTGGCCTATAATGAAAACATACAGTATGTAATTACGTTCTCCTTAAAGCAGCACAACAAATTACACTTGTGGAGTTGATTATTTACTGTGCCGGGAAGATTTGCTTAGGCTATTTCCTGCTAAATGATACGGTGCCCACACAAGCCTGTGGACTGATTTTCTTGTAAATATTAGCTGAACCAAAAGGGAGAAATGTGCTTTAGGTTGTTCCGACAAAATGATGCAGTGATAAAAATGTAATAAAAAATGCCAAATTGGATGCACCCTAATTTCAGCCATCATGCTTAAAGGTCCCTGATTTGGCCCTGCTTTTCATCAATGTTCATTAAAAAATACTAGTGGTCATGACTGAAGGCAAACATGAGTTGTCTTGGGGGTGTGGTTTGATGTGGGTAATTCTTGGATGTGTCTTTGCCATTCGATCACAACAAACACGGGCAGTAGTGACTACATTGAGGAAAGCTAAGCTATGGAGAAAACTGAGTTTTGAAGTTGAGGACTTCTTCCCTCCCGACTGACTCGCCATCTCAAGATGGTCAGCTAATTCAGTTCTATGTGTAGGCTAAAGCCTTCGCTGCCCTTGTGTTTAGCCAAACTGACAGCAGCTAGCTAGCAAAGCTTGGTGATAGCTGCAGCCTGCTATCCTATCTAGCTGATATTTCTGTGTCAAATCAGTTATGGCAAGATAGCAAGCCAGTGTTTAGAATGTTTTTCATAAGAATGTGTTTCATGGCTATGAAAGCAGCTTGCAACTTAGTTTCAACGTTTCATCACGTCATGTCACTACATGTTACTGTGGAAATGGTATCAACTGTGAATTGTCCTACAACACAATATTCTATAACTTGCTAGTTTTGTCTCGTCTCTCCTTATGTCCACTGTTAGATCTTTCCCGGGGGACAAATCCTAGAACTACTAATATCCCTACAACAGGCGTAGGCTACATGTGGACATTGCACCACCTCCCAGCATGAGTGTAGATACATTTATCAACAAAATAAATGGATGAGTGTGTTCGTGTTAGAAAGACAAAACATGTTATGCTGTAAATATCATATTGATGTGCTTATAATGACAGTATGCCTAAACGTACCTATCAAATACAAATAAGTTGTGTTTAGAGTACAACTTCAGATATCTAACCAGAACTAGAATGGCATTTATCTATTGTGCCAAATATAATGGAGTTGGTTGTCTAACCACACATTGACATGCACAGCTCTCTGAGTAAGTCTCCAGTGGGTGATAAAGTTCCATCCATGATATACAGTTGAAGTCGGAAGTTGACATACACCTTAGCCAAATACATTTAAACTCAGTTTTTCCACAATTCCTGACATTTAATCCTAGTAAAAATGCCCTGTCTTAGGTCAGTTAGGATCACAACTTTATTTTAAGAATGTAAAATGTCAGAATAATAGTAGAGAGAATGATTTACTTGAGCTATTATTTATTTCATCACATTCCCAGTGGGTCAGAAGTTTACATACACTCAATTAGTATTTGGTAGCACTGCCTTTAAATTGTTTAACTTGGGTGAAACATTTTGGGTAGCCTTCTACACGCTTCCCACAATAAGTTGGGTGAATTTTGGCCCATTCCTCCTGACAGAGCTGGTGTAACTGAGTCAGGTTTGTAGACCTCCTTGCTCGCACACGCTTTTACAGTTCTGACCCACATATTTTCTTTAGGATTGAGGTCAGGGCTTTGTGATGGCCACTCCAATACCTTGACTTTGTTGTCCTTAAGCCATTTTGCCACAACTTTGGAAGTACGCTTGGGGTCATTGTTCATTTGGAAGACTCATTTGCGACCAAGCTTTAACTTCCTGACTGATGTCTTGAGATGTTGCTTCAATATATCCATATATTTTTCCTTCCTCATGATGTCATCTGTTTTGTGAAGTGCACCAGTCCCTCCTGCAACAAAGCATCCCCACAACATGATGCTGCCACTCCCCATGCTTTACATTTGGGATGGTGTTCTTCGGCTAGCAAGCCTCCCACTTTTTACTCCAAACATAACGATGGTCATTATGGCCAAACAGTTCTATTTTTTGGTTCATCAGACCAGAGTACATTTCTCCAAAAAGTATGATCTTTATGCCCATTTGCAGTTGCAAACCGTAGTCTGGCTTTTCTATGGCGGTTTTGGAGTGTCACCCAAAATGTCACTCAAAAAAGCAAACAATTGAATTGGCCACAATTGGACTCCAATCAAGTTGAAGTGACATCTCAAGAATGATGATCAAAGGAAATTGGGTGCACCTGAGCTCAATTTGGAGTGCAATAGCAAAGGGGTGTGAATACTTATGTAAATTACATATTTCTGTATTTCATTTTCAAAACATTTGCAAAAAAATTGCTGTAACACAACAAAATGTGGAATAAGTCAAGGGGTATGAATACTTTCTGAAGGCACTGTATTACAGGTTATGGACAGGTGCAGTCAGGTGGCAGGAAGGGTGGAGTGCATGACAGTCCATCCTGGATATGGCAGAGTTTGACTCAACCCATGGGTCCAGCAGGAATAACTACAGGCAGATGTGTGATGCAGGAGGATGGGACTTTTCTCATAACACTCTGTAGTGTTATTTCAAGGTTTTACTGCTAACCTACAAAGCATTACATGGGCTTGCTCCTACCTATCTTTCTGATTTGGTCCTGCCGTACATACCTACACGTACGCTACGGTCACAAGACGCAGGCCTCCTTACTGTCCCTAAAATTTCTAAGCAAACAGCTGGAGGCAGGGCTTTTTCCTATAGAGCTCCATTTTTATGGAATAGTCTGCCTATCCATGTGAGAGACGCAGACTCGGTCTCAACCTTTAAGTCTTTATTGAAGACTCATCTCTTCAGTAGGTCTTATGACTGAGTGTAGTCTGGCCCAGGAGTGTGAAGGTGAACGGAAAGGCACTGGAGCAACGAACCACCCTTGCTGTCTTTTGCCTGGCCGGTTCCCTCCACTGGGATTCTCTGCCTCTAACCCTATTACAGGGCTGAGTCACTGGCTTCTGGTGCCGTGGCGGAGATCTTGTGGGCTATACTCGGCCTTGTCTCAGGATGGTAAGTTGGTGGTTGAAGATATCCCTCTAGTGGTGTGGGGCTGTGCTTCGGCAGAGTGGGTGGGGTTATATCCTGCCTGTTTGGCCCTGTCCGGGTTTCGTCGGACAGGGCCACAGTGTCTCCGACCCTCCTGTCTCACCCCCAGTATTTATGCTGCAGTAGTTTATGTGTCGGGGTGCTAGGGTCCGTCTGTTATATCTGGAGTATTTCTTCTCTTATCTGGTGTCCTGTGCGAATTTAAGTATGCTCGCTCTAATTATCTCTCTCTTTCTTTTTTTCTTCTTCTCTCTCTCTCTCTCTCTCTCTCTCTCTCTCTCTCTCTCTCTCTCGGAGGACCTGAGCATTAGGACCATTCCTCAAGGCCTACCCGGATGTCCCGAGTCCACCTGGCCGTGCTGCTTCTCCAGTTACAACTGTTCTGCCTGTTTTATGAACATTTTAAAATCTTGTCCATGTTCTGTTATAATCTGCACCGGCACAGCCAGAAGAGGACTGGCCACCCCTCACAGCCTGGTTCCTCTCTAGGTTTCTTCCTAGGTTTTGGCCTTCTAGGGAGTTTTTCCTAGCCACCGTGCTTTTACACCTGCATTGCTTGCTGTTTGGGGTTTTAGGCTGGGTTTCTGTACAGCACTCTGTGACATCAGCTGATGTAAGGGGGGCTTTATAAATAAATTTGATTTGATTTGATTTGATTTGTAGCCTACAGAGTAATTCATATGAGAAGAGTGTAATTGCTAAATGTATGTAGATATTCTAAACAAAGTGTTTTGATACATTTCAAGTGTAACAGTTCCATGTAGAATAAACCATACTTCACATAATACTGTAGAAGCAGTGTTCTGCTAATATAACAATGTGCAAATATTATACCTTCCTGTACGGTGTCCCGTCAAACAGGAATTATCTGACATGTTTGAAGAATACAACAGTAAATACAGGATTGAACATAGACAATCAGAGATCCAGATTCACAGCTAATTCACAAGGGAGGGCATCCCCGTGTAGGCACCGGTCTAAGGCACTGCATCGCATTGGGGGGTATTGTGTGTACATTGATGAGGAGCCTGAGTTGAAACATTATTGAAAGCAAGCTGGCTACATCCTATGTTTAGCTAGCAAGCTAGCATCCAAGTGCCTGCCCTGTACTGACCCTAAATGCCAATGGGCTACAGTTAACGGTGACTAACCCCATGCTGTACAAGTTTGCAATCGCAACATTTAAACGAGGCTGCAATGAAAACTAATGGGACTGTAGCGACTGTTGACATCAAAATATGGGGTGTGAACTACGTTTCTATCAAGCGTTGATTGACATGGTAATGGCTCAATAGTATTGGAGAAAAGTTGAAAAAACTGACTCCTCCGATGCTGTACGTTACATTGTGACATGTCATGATGTAACGTACAGCATTGTGACATGTCATGATGTAACGTACAGTTGCATGAAGCAACTCATTCTGTGTCTTACAGCCTCCCTCCTCCAGGTGTAGCGCTTCTCTCACCGTTTAAAAACAAGGGACAGGGACAAGGTAAGGGGGATACCTAGTCATTTTTTGCATCATCACTGCAAGCCATCATGACTCTCAATAGACGCTGTTTACTTCTTAAGGTAACTTTAGCGCCGCCCTAAAAACCTGATTCAAATTCTAAACAAACCTTCAAATAGGTATGTAATGACACATTATATAAACTCTTTATAGTTTTCTATTCACATTTTAAAGGTGATAAGGTGATAAGTTGGACAGATCGGGTGAATAAAGTAGTTTCCCCACATGACATATCTCTCCCTTTCACTATCACACAATAGGTTTCAATTCCCCACCCGCCATTTTTAAAAAGACCAGACGGAGCTCATTGCCTCCTTGAATCATGCAGAGATGGGCATCACGAAGGCCTCGTCATTTATTTTGTTGGAAAGGGGAGAAACTGTGCTTTACAATGGTATTGATATTACATTTGATCTGGAAGCATTACGTTTTTTTGGCGCTAAAATAAGGTCAGTTGTACGGACCAACGCAATGTACAAAAGTGAGTTAGTCAACGCTAGCTCTTGTTAGCAAGGTAACTAGCTAACTTATCTATGCACATCTTCCTCTGACATCACATTACACGTTAACTACAGCATCATTCCCCTTTCATCTGTGTTATCATTTCTAGCCTGGCTTGCTAGCAAATAATGTTGTATAACTATTTTGCATAAGCAAAAGTAGCTACCATCTAGCTAGTACCAGCTATCTACTTAGATAACGTACTCACCCACACCAGTGGTTTGACGGTTGACATGCAGCAGAAGTGACCCTGTCGGTTGTCCATTGCTGGCCATCTGGCAATATTGTTGAAACACATTGGAAGTTTGCACCAACTTTATGGAAGCCAATTCTTACTCCTATTTGCCGAGTGAAATGTGTGTGAGTTGCACCCATATGCAGACTTGACAAAACATTTTCACATGGCAGCTGGGGCAGACCACAACAAATTGTCTCTGGGCAATTGGGCATTATTGGAAAAAGTGGGCATGTAAGGAATCCATATCCAACCCTTCAGTAAATTGTGACAAACTCACGAGACTGACTTTCTGACCAAAATTATCCTATTTACACTTTGTAGTCAATTTTGACACAAGAATGAATGTTTATGACTCTTATCGATGACGCATAGGATGTTTAAAACCAGAGAAGTTGGTTCTTAAGGAGTAGTTAACCTTTAAGAAGTTGTGATGGCGGTGGGTATAATAGTATGAGAAGGAAGGACCTCCTCGAAAACTATGGAAACTGCACGGACATGAGTTGCCATGGCAAGACCACTGATTTGTGAGTGCAGTTATTATTTTAATTTTCCAAGGATTTAAATGAACATTGGATTAATTATATCTAGTATGTGAATGTTTGTCATAGCTGAGAAGCCAACCTGAACATCCTCAGATGTCTCTATTTGCATAAACCACTGCTTTCATTTAGATTAAAGACATTTTACAAGTAAACAGAGGATGGAAAAAAGTGGTTATGCAAGTAAAAGTGGGTGGTGGAGTCTGCCCTCAAATCCTGCCTGAAACAATAGTGTGGGTTGCCGATTTCCCCTTATCTACAGTATGTTCCCCTGATACATCCTGTCCATACTAATGAACACACAAATTAAAATGTAGAACAGGGGAATTTATGGGGAAGGCCATTTTGATGTGGCCAGGAATACATAATTAAGACCCGATTTGGCCTTGTAATTATACCATTATCACAAAGATAACGTTCAATGAAAATAAATTACGCTTTGATGGATTCTATGCCACAATATGACACAGATGTTGGGTTTGCTGAGGGAGTAATTTTTTTATAAAAAAAGACCCAAAAACGAATAGCAGAAAAAGTGACAAGAAAGCTTTCGGCACAGTTTCCTGTCCGAGATACAGCCATATTTCATTACACAGCATTGAGGCTTAGGAGGCAATCAAGCATATTTAGCCTTCCTCGTCTCGGCCGGAAGCAATTATTACTCCCCAGTTTTTTTACTGTGCTCCGCCATGGGGAAAATGAATCACAGTACTTATCAGCTCAATGCATACACAAGTGACTGGGGGGTAGGGGGCTGGACAGGACTCGAGCCATAGGTTACCTTTGAATGTATTATCTTTGTAACATCAGCACATTTAGGGGAGTGCGGCGAGATAACCATAAAAATGTCACCCAAAAAAAAGCATTGTTATTTGCATTCATATTGGACAGGGCCAAACAGAGAGAAACATCAAGCAGTGAAGGTGAGGGTTTATGACCTGTAGCAGTGTGTTGCTGTCTGCATCTCTGAAATATCTGCCACTACACTTGTCAAGCTTTGTGGCTGATTATATGGTTGGCGATCAATGGCACTGCATCATCCCTCAGCCCTAAACGCAAGTATGGCATTTAGGCCTACTCTAATCTGAATATAAACTTGTGGATCTCTTCATATGATCTGTGCTCTACGAGTTACAGTGATGCACAACTGCTGTTGTTGATAATATCACTATATTAATTTAGCCATAAAGCATTATAGCAGTCTATCCTGTAAATGTGTTATCAAATAAACACATTTAGAATGTAATTTATATTTTTTATTTGTATTTCTATGTACAATTTAAGTGGGTAAAGTGGGATATTAGCATATCTCATTTTGAAAATCAGTGAAAACAGATGTGAATTTGAGTAGTATACGTTGAGAGCAGAGTGGACAAAGAATAAGGCCTAAATGACTCAGCTAATTTGTGCATGGGTCTCTGCTATTCAACAGCATTAAAGTGGGCAGGTAGATGACTTAACCTCTCAGTCAGTGGCATATCAAAGTCTATCTAAGACATCCCTCAGCTTCATCCCTCCTTCATAACCTGGAGTAATGAGACCCCTGTGGGGTTTGAGAAGAGCCCGAAGGTAGGAAACCATATAGGGTATATTTATAGGCCTCTATTAATCTAGTGAAATTAAACCCTTCTCAAAGGTTTCTGAGGGGACCTGCAGTGGACAGGTGGAGAAAAAGGTGAGGTCCTGGTTTAATCTCGGAAGGTACTTGAGAAACTACACCACTGATCTGGGGCCAGTGGCCTTCTGTAGGTGACAGGGATTATCTGCCCAGCAGGTTTGCAAACAAGTATACACGCACATGCATGCTCCTTTCGGACACACGCACCAAATAATTTAGCTTGAACTGACACATCACCTGGCATTCAGGTCAAACAATCTCAAATTAAGTGTTTCTCTGTAGTTGTGATATGTTTAGAAGTTACTTTATGCTTCCTTAATGTCTATGCATGGTTGATGTGCGATTGCTTGGAATGTAGAACATTACACTACAAAATACAGTTGAACTATCTCTCATAACATGATAATGGAAAGTAAACAACAACATATTAGATCTGAATACTCTATTGACTTTGTGGAGCTAATGGTCCTCGTTTGCTTCAAAGGCACCAGGGCCAGCCGCAGCATTAGTGTCCATCTGGGGTAACGTGTGCTCTTTCTCAATTTCCAGTTCTCTTTAGTTTCTGGGCATCCTCCCCAAACCCATAACTCAAATCTCCCCCACTCCCCAGTGATTGGGCTGTCAAAATCATCAGCATTAAGGCCTCAATGAGCTTGATTTACAAGTGCGGACATGGTAACAGCACGGCGCCAGGGGTGCCTGTCTCCTATCACCCAACCCAATTGTCCCTACTCAACCACTATGAGGACTACTGGTAGTGAAGATGAGATTCCGAACAGCATTACTAGGACAAATGAACTCACAGAAAATAGTTGGAAAGTGGCTACGAAGAAAGCCATAGTCTTTTTTGCCGTTTCACCAAGCCTATAGATGCATTTCCAAGGTTGCATTTTTTTACTCCTACATTTATGACACGTGCTTTTCAATGCAATATTCAAAAGGACTTTGATCATGGTGGATAAGTGTGGCTACAAAGAAAGCCATAGTAATTTGTGCTGTTTTACCAAGGCTATAGATGCATTTACAAAGTTGAATTTCTTTACTCCATACATTTATGGCACGTCCTTTTGAATGCAATATCCAAAAGGACTTTGGCCATGGTTGATAAGCCTTTGGGAAAACCCATAACACCTTCCTCACCCCCCCTCATCCATACAATATTCTATACAACATATCATATTAGCCTGCATTTACCCACGGTTCTGGGCCTCTTAAATGATAGGCCACATAAATCTGTTTTATAAACACACAGTAATATTTATATGTGGCTTCCAAACCCCCTGTAGATAGCTCCCCTCGCTTATCACTGTTTGAATACAGCCAGCATTTTAAAAGCACTCGGCGTCTACGGAGGAAGAGTGGAGGTTATGCAGTTTTGTTTCGATTATTTTTCCAGAAAGATGGAGTTCTTAGCGGGGCCTCATCCTTGGCTGAAAAATGTAATTACTTCTCCTTCATATGAAAAATAACATTCCAATGTGAGAAAATGAAGTGACATTCCTTTCATTTACTCTGCTTTCACCAGTGAGAGTTAAAGTCCATACCAACATGTAGATTGGACTTCTGTTGAATTATGTCTGGCAATACAAAAAAATCCATGAAAGTACATGACAATGACATTCATGGATGATTGACAGCTTCATCAAATCAATTGATCAATGAAGGATGGCAACATTGTTTAGTGAGGAATGAATGATCGGAATGTTCCAAATCAGAATCAGAGGAACGCAACAGTCATGAGGCTTCCTCTCCATGTCTTCCTTCCCAAGGGAGCCTATATGAGGCGTTCAAAGTTTTGCTTTCAGCTATGTTTTTAGATCAGTGCTGGCGAAGGAGAGATGCATGTCGGAGAAGATAGAGAAAATAGGCCTTTACAGTCAAGAGAACTGACACGTCAAATGATGGCTTGGATGTCTTCTATAGAGACTGCATATTCACCCTCAAGACAGACAATCACTCACTTACGTAAACAGAATACACACACAAACACACAAACACACATCACACTTGAACACACGGATGCACATGTGCACAAGCATGCACGTATTTTCATGAACCACACATGCCTCTTCTGGCACTCGTCACATGGAAGGCGTCTGTGATAAGCTCAGGTATTCGGTATCTCATACTGTTGAGTTGGAGACACCATGGTTGAAGAATAAATGCAGAAATTCGAAATCAAGCAACCAATTGGGTCAGTCAGTATTTCTACAGCTTTGTTTCAAGTAGTGCATCTTCAAAACAGTAACATCAATGACATTAAAACTATGAAACAAAGGCTAATTTATCAAATCCTCTTTTATCTAATCATCTACCTTCTACACGACTCGCTGGTTCTATTTTGGGGCAAAGAAATACGAGGCGTTATTTCAGAATGAGAAGAATATTGTCTCTCCATTGCATCAGATGAACAAGCCGTGATATGGGCTGAAATGATGCATGCTTTTGATGGACCTCAGGAAGCTGGTGAGGGGAGGATGGCTCATAATAATGACTGGAATAAAGTGAATGGAATGGTATCACCACAAGGAAAACGTGTGTGTGATGTGTTGATACCATTCCATTAATGCCATTACAGCCATTGGTATGAGTCCATCCTCCCCAATTAAGGCGCCACCAGCCGTCTGTGTGATGGACAGAATGAAGAATGGAGGTGGGGAGGCTTTTTATAGACAACACGGGTGATGGTGGCGATGTGAAAGGAAGAGAGGAAGTGGGGGGATTCAAGACGCGCCATTCCACAGACTCTCCCGCTCTCCTAACACGGTACAATGCCAACGGCATGGGCCGCTGAACAGACAGATGGCGAGGGTGACGCCATCGGACTTGAGACGAGAGGAGGTAGAGAGAGGTGGAGGATGAGGTGGTGGAAAGAATAAAACAACAAAAACTAAGGGAGGGAGGGAGGTTGGGGTGGGTGGGTTTGGGGGGACTTCCTTTGGGAGAACATTCATCTTGTATGAGCTTCTTTGTATGTACAAATAGTCTTTGTACTTCATTACCGCATGAAATAAAAGTTGATTCTCACTGTCACTTTTCATTCCCGGACAAGGTGGGATGAAGACGTTGTCTAAGGTAAGAGACCTGGTACTGTCTTGCAGCGGAGGGGTAGGAAAGTCATATTTGAAAAGTGCTAAAGGGGAGAGTGGAGTCTTTCAGTGGCAGAGAGAGATGTTACATTGCTAGACTGCCATCTACTGGATATGTATTGAACTATATATAATTTGCATTGTTTCACTTCATGCAACATAGAATAGTGCTTATCCTAATTGTCTTCTTAAAATGTGTATTCATAATATTATTTATAGGCCTGAGTGTGCTTGAAATAAATAAAATGGGTCTGTACAACCAAATCTCATTTGGCCAATTCCCTAAACAATTACATTGAACTATTTGTTTACATTGAACTATTTGTTTATCTTATTTTATTCCCCCGTTTGTCATTAATGTCTTGAAAATATGAAAGCTCACTTTGACAGTGAGATTTTAAGCAAATCAAATACATTAGGTAAACAACTGATCAAGAGATTATATCCCCCAAAAATGTTGGGGTGCAGGCAAACTAATAATCTATGAATAATTTGTGTATAGTGATGTTTGTTAATTATGTTTATAGAAAATACATTCATGCTTTTCAATCTATAGTACATAGCTTCTGCAACTAGGTCTAAGATTCTCAGTCCATGAAGCAATGATATAAATTGTACAGTATGTATCGCCACGGACACATATATATATATATATATATATATATATATATATATATACACAGTTTGAATAACTCTAAATAAATAAATCTGAATCCTCTCCGTTACTGGTGGCATCACTAGTTTGATCCTAGATGGTTATTCAATGAGGAACAGCACCATCATGTGGATGTATTGTAATTTACTGATGTAAAAATGTACAGCCCTTACTTACCAGTGTAGTAAAAGTACTACCTTAGCATATCTTCAAAGATAGCACAACACATGCTGAAATGGAATGAATATGTAGTGGTTACCCATATTCACCTTTCCAACCTTTTTTTGTGCATTTTGGAGTAAACATGCTATTTTTAAGAGGGTCATTGTTCCGTAATGACCTGAATGTTCACTAATTGCCTCATTGAGAGTTGAGGAATTAGTTGTTTATCTGCCAACATCCATCTTGATCCTTGTTCCCACTATTAATCACACTAGTCTGTGCCAATAAGAGGTGTAGCATAGAAAATCCATTCAGGAGCAATGCACAGTGCCTTCAGAAAGGATTCATACTTTCTGACTTATTTCACATTTAGTTTTTTCTCTCACCCATCTTCACACAATACTCCATAATGTGAAAACATGTTTTTAGAAATGTTTGCTAATTTATTGAAAATGAAATACAGAAATATTTAATTTACATCCCTGAGTCAATATTTTGTAGAATCATCTTGGGCAGAGGATAAAGCTTTGAGTCTTTCGGGGTAAGTCTCTAAGAGCTTTCCACACATGGATTGTGCAACATCTTTCCATAATTTTGTTTTCAAAATTCTTTCAAACTGGTTGTTTATCATTTCTAGACAACATAGATTTTCAAGCAGATATAAGTCAAAACTGTAACTCGGCCACTCATGAACATTCACTGTCTTCTTGGTAAACAACTTCAATGTAGATTTTGCCTTGTGTTTTAGGTTATTGTCCTGCTGAAAGGTGAATTAATCTCCCAGTGTCTGGTGGAAAGCAGACTGAACCAGGTTTTCCTCTAGGATTGTGCCTGCACTTAGCTCCATTCCATTTATTTTTCATCCTGGAAAGACTCCCCAGTCCTTAACGATTACAAGCACACCCATAACATGATGCAGCCACCACTATGCTTGAAAATATGGAGAGTGGTACTGAGTAATATGTTGTATTGGATTTGCCCCAAACGTAATACTTTGTATTCAGGACAAAAAGTGAATTGCTTTGCTAAAATGTTTGCAGTATTACTTTAGTGCCTTGTTACAAACAGGATGCATGTTTTGGAAAATTTGTATTCTGTTCAGGCTTCTAACTACAACGTTGTTGATCCATCCTCAGTTGTCTCCATTCAACTCTGCAACTGTTTTAAAGTTACCATTGGTCTCATGGTGAAATCCCTGAGTGGTTTCCTTCCTCTCCGACAACTGAGTTAGGAATGACGCATGTATCTTTGTAGTGACTGGGTGTATTGATACACAATCCAAAGTCTAATCACCATGCTCAAAGGGATATTCAATGTCTGCTTTTTTTTTTACCCATCTACCAATAGGTGCCCTTTTTTGCGAGGCATTGGAAAACCTCCCTTGTCTTTGTTGTTGAATCTGTGCTTGAAATTCACTGCTCGACTGAGGGCCTTACAGATAATTGTATGTGTGGGCTACAGAGATGAGGTAGTCATAAAACAATCATATAAACACTAGTATTGTGTCTTGTCAAGCAACTTTTTACTCCTGCACTTATTTAGGCTTGCCATAACAAAGGTTTTTTTATTAATTAATTGTTTATTTTTTATTAATTAGATTTACAAAATTTCAAAAACATAATTCCACTTTGACATTATGGGCTATTGTATGTAGGCCAGTGACAACAAAAATCTCAATTTAATTTCAGGCTGCAACACATACTTTCTGAAGATATGTGTATATGCATTTTACATTGTAGTGACCATGTACTGTACGTAACCTAACTGAACATGCTTGCGAAGACAAATACACTATGAATGTCATTACTTCAGAATCCATTGTAAAATATTTTCACCTACAGTCCACATCTTAAATCCATACGACAGCATCTACACAGTAGCAATGAAAAACACTGCTTTATAAATACTACTGTATGATTAACAGAGTCTAGCCACTTGCATCAGCCACTCTTTTCACATCAAATTCATGCAGAGTACCATAGACTGCCCACGTGGAGCACTAGGTAAGTGAAAGATCAGACATCTGTATTTCAAAAGCCAGAGAGACAGCGAGCCCTCAGCCGCCATGCAGTCTACTCACTAATGAGAAGTCAGTATCCAGTTATGCGTCATGAAAAATGAATCAGTCTTAAACACACAAACCCCCTGAATCGCCCTGAGACAAACTATGGGATTTAATTAAACTCATCAAATAATAACGTTCAGCTGGAATTCCTCCTTCACTCATGCTTTCATGCTTTGCATTGAGTATTTTAGCTAAACGAGTTTACCTAAAACTGCTCTCATATACTGTATATGTAACGCTCATAAATACTCAGGGTTATACTTAATAGGGGAACATGAATTAATAACAAATTAAAGCATTTTGGAAAGCTGTATTAATTAAGTAGCCCCACTGATTCAAAGAAAAATTGATCTGGAAAAAATAGAATGAAAATCAATGTGTTTGCTTAAAATAGCTGCGGGCGGTTCCAGAAAGGTGGATGAATGAGATGGCCAGTTAACCATCAAACATTGCTTGAAATCACTTCAACAACCAATATACAAATGTAGCTTTCTTAATCACACAGACTTATATGTGGCTGTTTATCAAAGTTAACTGGGTCATTTAATAATCCTGCTTTCTGGAATACCGCATTAGTTGAGAAGTAATCAAGATAAGCTACTAAACATAATAAGTCTTCTATACCAATCCTAATACATTTATTTGGGTTGTGTAATTGTAAATGATTCACAAAGTCCTAAAGTCACTGTTCCTGTCTATTGAAGGTTTAGCAAGCAAAGCTCTACAGTCACTGTTCCTGTCTATTGAAGACTTAGCTAGCAAAGTCAGAAACTCGCCTTGGAACAAAACACCATCTGACACAAACCGGTGTTGATCCATTGACCAACCCATATCTGTCTTTTCCAACAGGCAGTTTTTAAAAGACATTGTTAACTGCAGGGGATTATGCCATTTGCTAACTGACAGAAGCCGCTGACCTGTCTTTCATTTCAGTGTGCACTGTATCAAATAAAGTAATTTTCAATTTAGATGCTTATTTTGATCTTCTTTGAATACATTAGTAAAATCTGATTTATCGAATAAGACGTAGATGCTTCATTGCTTCACATAATACACAGCTTATGCCAGGAAAATATGAAGACGGGCTGTGGGATGCACATACAATTTCTTGGTGAACAACCACATCATGGTCTCTTCAGAAGTACTGACTCAAGACAATCCCTAGCATCCAGACTATGGCCAGGACTTTTTCCTTCCAGTGACATAACCAGAAACAACTCGTACCTTACACTAACGCCTAATAACATGCCAAATGTTACTGCTTACACAATATTCTTGGTTTTCTATTCCTGATAAAAGTACACTGACAAAAGTTGACCTTTTCAATACAAGCTAAATAAAACGTGCACTGTTGCCTACCGTTGCCATCTTCAAACTGAACATTACTTCATCATTTAGGCAAATATATATCAATTTCACAGCAGCCTGCACAGTAATACAAAATAGTACACATTAAGTTGATTATAATGTGATATTCAGTTAAATAGAAAGGAGGAGACACCTAGGCCTGTATTCACAAAGCACGTCAGAGTAGAGTGCTGATCTAGGATGAGGACCCATCTCGTATTCATTATGGTTTAAAAGGAAAAACTGATCCTAGATCAGCACTCATACTCTAAGACACATTGTGAATATGGCCCCAATTCAGTGATGTTTATTATTTTGGCTTTGAGATGCAGAATGAAAAGCCACATCAAACAACACTGGGGAAAAATCTTCTGGTAAACATATTTTCCATGTCACTGTGTCCTCCTTCAATAAACAAGGAGAACACACATGGACACACACACATATACTGTACATGTGCATACACACACATGCACAAATGAGTGCACACACACATACACTTGCAGAGACACAAACACACATATGTGCAGAAACAGGCACACACACACAAACGCCTGACTACATTTTCAGAAAGCTACTGTCCCTATATTCTTGTCAAAGAAGAGTCAGAGAAAAACAAAACTATTTTAAGGAGTAGGAATAATGTTAACTCAGTCAGCCATGTCATGTAATGTCATCAATAATTTAGCGTTTCCAAATCCACAGGAGGATAGGACATGGTGTTGGGAAAAAACTAACTCTGCAAGATTTGTTTTTAGGTTATGTCTTTAGACACCCATTTCATAATCATGATTCTACTAAAGTTAAAGTTGTTGACAATAGTGTTAGTCTTAAAACTAAACTCAACTACAGTGTGTGTGTATGTGTTCATGCCAGCCTGTCTGCCTGTCTGTCTGCCTAAATGTCTGCTTGTGTACCTGTCTGTCTGCTTGTCTGCCTGCCTGTCTGTCTGCTTGCCTGCTTGTTTGTCTGCTTGTCTGCCTGTCTGAATGTCTGCTTGCCTGCCTGTCTATATGTCTGCTTGTCTGTCTGCCTGTCTGTCTGCTTGTCTGCCTGTCTGAATGCCTGCTTGCCTGCCTGTCATATGTCTGCTTGTCTGCTTGTCTGTCTGCTTGTCTGCCTGTCTGTCCGTCTGATTGTCTGCCTGCCTGTCTGTATGTCTTCTTGTCTGCGCCTGTCTGTCCATCTGCTTGTCTGCCTGCCTGTCTGTCTGCTTGCCTGCATGTCTGTCTGCTTGTCTGCCTGTCTATCTGTCTGCTTGTCTGCCTGTCTATCTGTCTGTCTGCCTACCTGCCTGTCTGGTTGTCTGCCTGTCTGTCTGCTTGTCTGCCTGTTTGTCTGCTTGTCTGCCTGTCTGAATGTCTGCTTGCCTGCCTGTCTATATGTCTGCTTGTCTGTCTGCCTGTCTGTCTGCTTGTCTGCCTGTCTGAATGCCTGCTTGCCTGCCTGTCATATGTCTGCTTGTCTGCCTGTCTATCTGTCTGTCTGCCTACCTGCCTGTCTGGTTGTCTGCCTGTCTGTCTGCTTGTCTGCCTGTCTGTCTGAATGTCTGCTTGCCTGCCTGTCATCTGTCTGCTTGTCTGCTTATCTGTCTGTTTGTCTGCCTGTCTGCCTGCCTGTCTGTCCGTCTGATTGTCTGCCTGCCTGTCTGTATGTCTTCTTGTCTGCCTGCCTGTTTGTCTGCTTGTCTGCCTGTATGCCTGCCTACTTATCTGCCTGTCTGCCTGTCTGCCTGTCTGTCTGTCTGATTGTCTGCTTGTCTGCCTGTATGCCTGCCTACTTATCTGCCTGTCTGTATGTCTGTCTGCTTGTCTGCATGTCTGCCTGTCTGCTTGTCTGCCTGAATGTCTGCTTGTCTGCCTGAATGTCTGCTTGTCTGCCTGAATGTCTGCTAGTCTGCCTGCCTGTCTGCCTGCCTGCCTGTCTGTATATTACCCCAAGTGTATATCTTTGTGTGTTTGTGGTTATATTTTGGCTTTATATCTCCATGTTCCCAAGTCGCTGTTTGGTGCAGAGTGGAACAGTAAAGCTAGAGGGAAGATAGCTCTCAGAAGCTTACATAAAGCCACTGGACTTTGTAATAATTCATGGAGCAAAAAGCTCTCCACCTGCAATATTTATACCTACCTGAATGTGTTCTGTGACTGTGAGCCCTGTCACTGTATCAGGCCAGCTGAGGGGAAACTTTCACTTTCTTTCAGAGGACAGGTTTCACCTAAAGGGCCTGTGGCACTGAGATAGATATTTACCATAATGCATCAGTCTGTATAATAATAATAATAGTATATGTATTTTATATAGCACTTTCATTTTACATAGGGCTTTTCATTACAAACAAGAATCTCAAAGTCACTTTGAACAAATATTCAGGGATCGGCCAGTTCATGGTTGATGGTCTTCCACAGCTTCTAGTGATGCTAATAGTGATGTAGAGTTAAAATGGCCCGATTGAGGTCCAGGGGCATCATACACACACTATTTTAGAGGGGGCATGAGGTACAGGGGGTGGGTAATTTGGAGAATTTAGCATTTTTCAAACACCTGAAATAGCTTTTTCCTTTATGTATATATCCCATGTGATAGTTCCCCATGTGTATAGGATGCTAATCATGGCTAACTTAGTTTGACTCATATCCTTTGTTTTTTTTGTTATGCTGTTGCTCTGCAAAGAGACCGTAGGGAGATTCTAAGAAAAGGTAAGATAATATGACTTTCAAACTACTGGATAGGCCAAACATAATGTACACACACAACATCCTTCTACAAACCAATGATGATAGAGTACATGGCATATACTGTATTTGGGTGGGAACTGTAAACATGACAACAATAAAAAGAGAGCCATATTTGTTGGTCAGATTAAGAGATTGTGTTCCACATTTTTAAGTCCTCTCTCCTTGCTGATCTTTCCTCTATGACAACCACACGTCTTTGGCCTCAGATCAGCCTGAGTTCCTATATCTGCATCCCAATGGAACCCTATTCCCTACATAGTGCCCTACTTTCAAAAGTAGTACAGTATATAGGGAATAGACTGCCATTTGGGACATAGACTATGTCAGTCATCTGGTTAATGGAAGATTGGTAAGTCGTTGGTATGAATGAGGGAGCAGGACCTGGGTATGGGCCATATAATGGATCAAATCAATCAAATTTTATTTGTCATATGCGCTGAATACAACAGGTGCAGACCTTACCGTGAAATGATTACTTACAAGCACTTAACAAAAAATGCAGTTTTTAATTTCACCTTTATTTAACTAGGCAAGTCAGTTAATTCATATTTACAATGACAGCCTACACCGGCCAAACCCTAACTCAGACAACACTGGGCCAATTGTGTGCTGCCCTATGGGACTCCCAATCACAGCCGGTTGTGATACAGCCTGGAATCAAACCAGAGTCTGTAGTGACACCTCTAGCACTGAGATGCAGTGCCTCAGACTGCTGCGCCACTCGGGAGTTAAGAGAACATTTACTAAATAAACTACAGTAAAAAAAATTAATAAAAAGAAACACAAGCAAATTACATGACAATAACGAGGGGGTACCGGAACTGAGTCAATGTGCGGGGGTATAGGTTAGTCGAGGTAATTTGTACATGAACAGTTGAAGTCGGAAGTTTACATACAGCCTCCCCCTTTTTCCTCCATACATAACGATGGTCAGATGGCCAAACAGTTATATTTTTGTTTCATCAGACCAGAGGACATTTCTCCAAAAAGTACAATCTTTGTCCCCATGTGCAGTTGCAAACTGTCGTCTGGATGTTTTATGGCAGTTTTGGAGCAGTGGCTTCTTCCGTGCTGAGCGGCCTTTCAGGTTATGTCGATATAGGACTCGTTTTACTGTGGATATAGATACTTTTGTACCTATTTCCTCCAGCATCTTCACAAGGTCCTTTGCTGTTGTTCTGGGATTGATTAGCACTTTTTGCACCAAAGTATGTTCATCTCTAGGAGACTGAACGCGTCTCCTTCCTGAGCGGCTGCGTGGTCCCATGGTGTTTATACTTGCGTACAGATGAACGTGGTACTTTCAGGCGTTTGGAAATTGCTCCCAAGGATGAACCAGATAGGTGGAGGTCTACAATTTTTTTCTGATTTCTTGGCTGATTTCTTTGATTTCCCATGATATCAAGCAAAGAGGAACTGAGTTTAAAGTTAGGCCTTGAAATACATCCACAGGTACACCTCCAATTGACTCAAATGATGTAAATTAGCCTATCAGAAGCTTCTAAAGTCATGACATCATTTTCTGGAATTTTCCAAGCTGTTCAAAGGCACAGTCAACTTTGTGTATGTAAACTTCTGACCCACTGGAATTGTGATACAGTGAATTATAAGTGAAATAATCTGTCTGTAAACAATTGTTGGAAAAATTACTTGTGTCATGCACAAAGTAGATGTCCTAACCGACTTGCCAAAACTATAGTTTGTTAAACAAGAAATTTGTGGAGTGGTTGAAGAATGAGTTTTAACGACTCCAACCTAAGTGTATGTAAACTTCCGATTTCAACTGTAGGTAGGGGTAAAGTGACTATGCATAGATAATAAACAGCGAGTAGCAGCAGTGTCAATGTAAATAGTCCGGGTGGCCATTTGATTAATTGTTCAGCAGTCTTATGGCTTGGGGGTAGAAGCTGTTAAGGAGCCTTTTGGTCCTAGACCTGACGCTCTGGGTGTGGTAGCAGAGGGAACAGTCTACAACTTGGGTGACTGGAGTCTTTGACACAGCTTAGTATATATACTGTAGGTCCTTGTTGGCAGGAAACTTGGCCCCAGTGATGTACTGGGCCATACGCACTACCCTCTGTAGCGCTTTATGGTCGGATGCCAAGCAGTTGTCATACCAGGTGGTGATGCAACCGGTCAGGATTCACTCAATGGTGCAGCTGTAGAACTTTTTGAGGATCTAGGGACCATTGCCAAACCTTTTCAGTATCCTGAGGGGGAAAAGGTGTTGTCGTTCCCTCTTCATGACCGTCTTGGTGTGTTTGGACTTAAATAGTTAGTTGGTGATGTGGACACCAAGGAACGTGAAACTCTCGACCCGCTCCACTACAGCCCCGTCGATGTTAATATCCAATAGTCCACGATCAGCTCCTTTGTTTTGCTCACATTGAGGGATAGGTTGTTGTCAAGGCATCACACTGTGAGGTCTCTGACCTCCTCCCTATAGGCTGTCTCATTGTTGTCGGTGATCACTGTTGTGTCGTCAGCAAACTTAATGATGGTGTTGGAGTCTTGCTTGGCCACGCAGTCGTGGGTGAACAGGGCGTACAGGAGGGGACTAAGCATGCACTGCTGAGGGGCCCCAGTGTTGGGGATCAGCGTGGCAAATGTGTTTTTGCCTACCCTTACCACCTGGTCCAGTTGCAGAGGGAGGTTTTTAGTCCCAGGGTCCTTAGCTTAGTGATGAGCTTTGTGGACACTATGGCGTTGAACGCTGAGCTGTAGTCAATGAACAGCATTCTCACATAGGTGTTCCTTTTGTCCAGGTGTGAAAGGGCAGTGTGGAGTGTGATTGAGATTGCGTCATCTGTGGATCTGTTGGGGCGGTATGCGATTTGGAGCGGGTCTAGCGATTCCTGCATGATGGTGTTGATGTGAGCCATGACCAGCCTTTTCAAAGCACTTCAAGGCTACCAACCTGAGTGCTACAGTGCAGGTTACCTTTACTTTCTTGGGCACAGGGACTATGGTGGTCTGTTTGAAACATGTAGGTATTACAGACTCGGTTAGGGAAAGGTTGAAATTGTCATTGAAGACACTTGCCAGTTGGTCCGCACATGCTTTGAGTGCACGTCCTGGTAATCCATCTGGCCCTGCAGCTTTGTGAATGTTAACCTGTGTAAAGGTCTTGTTCACATCAGCTATGGAGAGGGTGAATACACAGTCGTCCGGAACAGCTGGTGCTCTCATGCATGCTTCAGTGTTGGTTCCATCGAAGCGAGAATAAAAGGCATTTAGCTCGTCTGGTAGGCTTGCAATAATGGGCAGCTCGCGGCTGGGTTTCCCTTTGTAGTCCGTAAGCCCTGCAAGCCATGACACATCCGACGAGTGCCAGAGCCGGTGTAGTAGGATTCAATCTTAGTCCTGTGTTGACGCTTTGCCTGTTTGATGGTTCATCTGAGGGCATAGCGGGATTAGTGTTCCGCTCCTTCAAAGCAGCAGCTCTAGCCTTTAGCTCGGTGCGGATGTTGCCTGTAATTCATGGCATCTGGTTGGGATATGTACGTACGGCCACTGTGGGGACAACGTCGTCGATGCACTTATTGATGAAGCTGGTGACTGAGGTGGTATACTCCTCAATGCCATTGGATGAATCCCGGAACATATTCCAGTCTGTGCTAGCAAAACAGTCCCAGTCTGTGCTAGTAAACAGTCCTGTAGCGTAGCATCCACTTCATTTGACCACTTCCATATTGAGCGAGTCACTGGTACTTCCTGCTTTCGTTTTTGCTTGTAAGCAGGAATCAGGAGGCTAGAATTCTGTTCAGATTTGCCAAATAGAGGGCGAGGGAGAGCTTTGTATGTGTCTCTGTGTGTGGAGTAAAGGTGGTCTAAAGTGTTTTTCCCTCTGGTTGCACATGTGACATGCTGGTAGAAATTAGGTCAAACGGATTTAAGTTTCCCTGCATTCCCCGGCCACTAGGAGCGCTGCTTCTGAATGAGCATTTTCTTGTTTTCTTATGAACTTATACAGATCGTTGAGTGCGCTCTTAGTGCCAGCATTGGTTTGTGGTGTTAATATTAGACATTGCGCACCAGCAATTATTGACAAATAGACACACACCCCAGCCCCTCGTCTTACCAGACGTAGCTGCTCTGTCCTGCCTATGCACAGAAAACCCAGCCAGCTCTATATTATCCGTGTTGTAGTTCAGCCACGACTCGGTGAAACATAAGATTTTGCAGTTTTTAATGTCCCGTTGGTAGGATAGTCTTAATCGTAGATCGTCCAGTTTATTTTGGATTAGGTGAGATGTTGCAAGCTTTTAGATGGGCATACTGTTTCAAGCATGGGTAAGGCAAAATCTAATAAAATGTTAGACCTTACCGTCAAATGCTTACTTAAAAGCAGTACACCACAGTGCTGTATACGCTGAAATGGTACCTTTCAAAATACAAGTTTTTACCCATAGGACTTCAGTGGAAAATGTGTTCAATCACTGTCTGATATAATAAGTCTATGTATTGTATCGAGAAATCATTTCGGCCTGGTCAGAGATTGGTAAACGGTTTTCCAATATGTTTATATTTTATAACAAAGCAGAGTTTAAATAACTTCCTACTTATAGGGCTATGAATACTGTTGAGATTTCTTTCGAAACATTTGTTGGTGTTGATTTCTTCTCATACCGTCCCCAAATATTTTGTTTATGGTGCTTTCCCACTGAGAAAGGTTTTATTGTTCCAGAGATATAGTGAATGTGGGCCATGAACTCACCCAGAACTGAGGCTCCTCTGTTCCACTCATGCAGATGCCAACATTCTGCCTGATGCCCAAGCTTCGCTCTCACCAACAACACCTATCTGACCAATACCCCCAATGCCCCCACCTAGGAGAGGAGATGGAGAGAGAGAGAGAGAGAGAGAGAGAGAGAGAGAGAGAGAGAGAGAGAGAGAGAGAGAGAGAGAGAGAGGATGTAAGAAACTATGCAGTGCATCATTTGATCAGTCACTGACTAAACAACTGAAGTGAAAACCAGTAAACACTGCAGCCCTCCAGGACTAAAATTGTGCAACTCCACTCTGAACAAACAGTAGTTGAATTGACCAGGGATGACACAAAACCTACTTAACATTACAAAGAAAAGGATAGGTCTAAGATGTTAATAAAATATTGATAAAGCATGATTGAGCTATTCACTGCATTTGATTATGACTCTCATGAGATTTAATTTAAACAGATCCAAATTTGAAATGTTTTGGACTGTGACGGTGTGCCTGTGAGCTATCACGTAGGACATTTCCCTCCATTTCTCCCCACACCAACGCTGTTTGCTAAAAACATACTTGATTAGTCTTGCTAACCTAATTAAGCTATGCTATCGCTAGTCCCTTCAAAAAATGGTGATGGTGGATTGTATCATGTCAAAGAACAAACACCAGAGTCTAGCTATCATATCAGTTTAAAATATTTCATATTTGTCTTTGATTGGTTTCAAAACCTGTTCTACTCACCGCCGCTTTGAACTGGCTCGTAAGTGAGTGCTCGCTGATTAAGTTTGTCGTTTTAGCCACAGGTTGCCTCTTGTATTTGGTTTCTCACGTTAAAGGGGGGTTTTCATTGTTTATTTTAACGTTTATACACTAATGTGTGTCTTTGTTTTCATTAACTTGTAGAGTATTGGGCATTTAGATGTGAATTGTGCAACAGTATTGCACATGAAGGGTTATTTCACTGTTCATTAAGAATGAAACCTTTTTGAAAGGTGTGAATGGTTTATGCCAGGTTAGGGCAGGTCCATAGGATATTGAGGTAACATTACTATTGGCCAGCTGCTTATTATTTTCTCTAATTAAGTATTTTTGTCAACAACTATCCTCATCTTGCAATTTGTATATTTTGTAAAACACATCTCTGGATCCAGTCTGCTCCATCACCTGATTTACTGTAAATAAATAAACCTGATTTACTGTAAATAAATACACTGTATCTACTGTAAATAAATACACCTGATCTACTGAAATTAAATAAACCTGATCTATGGTAAATAAATACACCTGATCTACTGTAAATAAATATGCCTGATCTACTGTAAATAAATACGCCTGATCTACTGTAAATAAATACATCGGATCTACTGTAAATACATACACCTGGTCTACTGTAAATAAATACCCCTGATCTATGTCCTCTATCTCAACAGGCTGCTATAGTAAGTCTATTTCCAAACCTCTCTTAAAAGCAAGTGATTTAATTATAGTTTCAGGATTGCATTAACACATCCAATGGCCAATTCTTTTAATATTTGTTTTATTGCTAGGTATTACTGCACTGTTGGAGCTAGAAACACAAGCATTTCGCTTTATCACCGATATACTTTGATTTGATTTGAAATCTTGCTTGGCATCACAATGCTTTCTTTCGTGTGTTTAAATCCAGACCCAAATCTGACATGTTCAAGACTGTAATATATGCATATTTTCATATATCTTCACTTTTGTAAGCAGGTAATGGGTGTGTAATATCACAGCGTCAGTGTTAGAGTAGGGTGTGTCTCAGGGAGAGAGGGGAGCAGAGGGAAGCAGAACCTGCCAGTTTGGGCAGGAGGCCTGTTCTGGCAGGGCTCCCTATCGCCGGGAGCGGGGGCAAAGAGCGATGGCGCTCGCTGTCGTGTCGGTCACATGACCCCTGGGGTAAGAGTCCCCTCGAGCTGCGTAATAAATAATCTCAGTCGGGCTGGCTGGCAAGCTCCCTCCAAACGTTCACACACGTGTGTAAAGATACATGTGCACGTACATGTGCAAGCACACACACACTCACACAGTCGCTCACATTCTCTCACATTCTCTCACACACACATACACAACCACACCCACATACACACACACACATGCCCAAGCACACACACACATATATACTCTCACACGCACACAGGCAGCTTGAGACAATGTATTTACTCACAGTCCTACTGAGGAGAATAAATGTGGGCTTTATGCATTGAAAATATGGTCAAACAGATACCTGACATAATGACTTTATCACTAGCACAACATTGTGTCATTTTCTTATGACAACTGACAAGTTGTGAAAGATTCAAAATGTCTATTCAAAATGTTAACCTTGTTACAAAACCATAAGTCAGTTATCATAACCTTTGTTTTGTAAAGATGCATTTTTCTGTGACACTCAGCTGTCTGCTAACATCAACTCAAACTATAGTTCACTAGCAGAAGTTGGTGGTCATTAAATGTGTGGATTTGTGCCATTTCAACTTAAGTGATGCCAAAATACTCTGAGGAACCAAATAGCTATGTCACAAAGTTAGAAGTCTTAAAAGCTCAAATGGAATGTTCTGGCAGGTAGTTATATTGTAAATGTGTTAATGGTTGTCTTTAAAAGTACTCAGCCACTCATGCATAAGAGGCCTATTGCACACCGTAGTTTTGCCACTGTCAACTACTTAGCAATGAAGTCCATGGCCCCTTTGTGTTTTCCTTACCCATGTCTTTACTTTACGGCAGCAGCATTTGTAAATGTCACCTTTCGTTTGGATCCCCTCGCTACCTGTGCCGAGTGAGAGTAGCTTTTAAACCACATCACACTGAAGACACTGTGGAGTGAAATGTGCTGTAATGTGTCTAATGCCCCATAGCTCTTAGTCCATCTATTTAACACCAGGTGAAGCAGAATCTATTATGGACTGCAAGAGAACCGCATAAGAACCGTTAAGAAATACAAGTGCAGCAAGAGTCAGCTAGAAAAAAAGCTACCTAGTCAGTTGCACAACGGAATGCATTCAACCGAAATGTGTCTTCCGCATTTAACCCAACCCCTCTGAATCAGGGATTGCCTTAATCGACATCATTGGCTTCCGGGGAGTAGCTGTTGATGGGGGTTAACTGCCTTGCTCAAGGGCACACCGGCAGATATTTCCCCCTTGCCGGCTCAGGGATTCGAACCAGCAACCTTTTTGTTACTGGCCGAACGCTCATAACCGCTAGGCTACCTGCTATCTCCCCTGAGTGAAAAAGCAAGGTGTTATGGAAAAAATGAAAAAGATCGGGCTATACATTTCATGCGAAAGAGTATGCTTCGAAAACTTCCCAGCAGCATTTGATGAGTTCATTGGAAATTCTATAGACACGGAGAGAACCTTTGCACTGGCGTATGGCATTCTCCCCTAAATGGGGAACGGGGACCGGGAGACAAACAGGCGCACCAATTACAACTGTACCCACAATCCTCTCTGGGGACCATAGTACTGCCTTTTGATCTTAGACATCCCCCTCGTGGTCATGTGTTCATGTTGACTTGAGTCATTTTATTAGAAAGACAACATTCAACTTCTTGGAAAAAGAAGTTACAAGGCCGTTAGTGAATTTGTTACTATAAATGCCACATTATAAGGGCTTAGCCACACCAATAGCATTTGCTGGCCAATGGGTCGAGTGTACTTAGCACCTCTGAACAGAGTGCCGGCTGTAATTCGCGAACCGAGTGTGTGCCAAAATTCCTGAGCATGTCTTTAAGTAAGTCATTGCCTACATTACCATAAATTTGTCAACCACGCTCCTTTTCTCGTCTCGACAGTACCTCCAGTATGTTGTTGTTTTTCCTTTAACACTACTACCTTAAATATGACCTTTAACACTATTACCTTAAATATGACCTTTAACACTACTACCTTAAATATTACCTTTAACACTACTACCTTAAATATGACCTTTAACACTACTACCTTAAATATGACCTTTAACACTACTATCTTAAATATGACCTTTAACACTACTACCTTAAATATTACCTTTAACACTACTATCTTAAATATTACCTTTAACACTACTACCTTAAATATTACCTTTAACACTACTACCTTGATTTAAAAGAGCTCCTCAACCAGAAAGAAAATGGTTTAAATCAGGTAGCAGTAAAGAGGAAAGGAAAAATATGAAATGCTCAAACCAATTTGCCTACCGTGTCTCCAAGGGTGTTGATGACGTGATAATGGTCATGCTGAACAATATCTACAAACATTTAGAAAAGGCAAATATCCTAGTGAACATTTTATTAATTGACTTCAATAGAGCGTTTAACACCATCCAACCCCACCTGCTGGTGTATAAGCTGGTGAATGTGGGTGTCAACTCTCTACTGATCAAGTGTATTCATAGTTTCCTCGTGAACTGTGCTCAACAAGTGAAGTTTAACTCTGCCATCTCTACATCTAGAACGGTGAATACGGAAGCCCCTCAAGGTTGCGTACTTTCACCGATACTGTACACAAAAAAAAAAAATTATGCAAACTTAATTTTTTTTATGTTAACCTGCATATCTTACAAATGTTCTATAAATCTGTCCTGCAGAGTGTGCTGTACTTTGGTCTGATATGCGTGTTGAGAAACATGTGAATGCAAGACCAAGGCAAGCTTCAGCGCTTGATTAAGATGGCAGGAAGGATAATTGGTATAGATCAAGAATCAGCCTCCAACCTGTACACAAAACTCATCCTCCTAAAACTTGAAAGCATTTTACAGGACAGTATTCATCCCCTTCACTCAAAATGCAGTCACAGCAGCTGCCAGACAAGGGGAAAGATACTTCTTCAAAATAAAATTAAAACAGATAGATATTGGGACTCTCTTATATTCCAACAGCCATTAGGCTGTATAATAGAAAGTCTGTTGGTCCCTCGAGTATACGGCATATTGCACTTTCACTTTAAATGTGTAGCTATAGCATTTTGAATGAATTATTTTGTGTAGTTTCTGTGTTGTCTTTTTAAGCACATGACAAAATGAATTTCCTCATGGTGGGATAATTAAGTTGATCTGAATTCTTGCCTCTGATTGGCTTGAAGGGTTGTCTAGAGCATGCATTATTTCCCTTTATACAACGGGTGGGTCTAATCCTGGATGCTGATTGGTTAAAGCTGCATTCCAACTGGTGTCTATTCCACAAGTCACCACTGGCTATGAAGTTGAAATGCCTATTCACTGTTCCATCTCACTGCACAATCCACTGTCTCATCAGCCCAACCAGGCAATATTTTTTTTTAATCTACACTGTAAAAAAGCATCTAGACATTATCTCCCCTTTCTTTTAAGATAGTATTTGTTTTTCAGCAGCGGATATTTGTATAAACCTTGCTGTTTGTCTCTCTGACCTTTGCAACATAGTTTCAGTATTGAAATTTGATCTTCACACCCATTGAGGATTAACGTGTCAGGACAAGACAGAAATATTTTCTCAGCCAATCGAAATCATGAATCACCATAATTTTTATGGATATACACAAAGAAATGTCAATAGAAAACATGTAAAACGAAACAAAATGCAGCTAGTATACTGTTTTTCCAGCTTTAGTTTGAAATTATTGTGTTAGCTGTGTATCGGCTAGCTCCTCTGAAAAGTGTCCTTGACGAGAGGGCATATTTTCTATGCCAGGAAATCGCGCATCACTAGCTCATTGTTATGGATGTATCCAAATACATATCACTAGAAAAACAGCTTAAACAAACGCAAATGCAGCTACTTTGCTGTTATTCTGGCTGCACTGTGTGGAGTGACTGTGTTAGCCGTAGTTGGCTAGCTAGTAAGCAAGGGATAAGAACATTTCCAGCCATCTTGGCATCGGAACACTTAGAACAAATTACTGGGTCGTGTCCATAGATATACAGTACATAGAACAAAAGATATTTCACCACTGGGTTGCGTCTCTGGCAACCTAACCGATAGAATGAACATCCAGTCGGTTTGGGTAGCAACTCTAGATCCTTCCACGGGACTATATCCCGTGGAAGAATAAAATAATGTTTTTAATGAAAATATGTAAATATTTTTTTTGTATATGTTGGTAACCATGTTCTTACATGTTTGAGATGCTTTGAAAGCAAAAGCTGAACATTATTGGCATTGTTGAATTCGATTTCATAACAGCAAGCTAGGACTAATGGTTTGGTTTGCTAAGCTAGCAAGTCTGTTTGGTTACCAAGGCAACTTCTGTAGCTATCTAGTAAACTTGCTAGCTACTTCAGTGGATGTTGAACATATTTCTACAGTAGTTGCCTACATTTCTATAAGACTCTATGCGTTCTCTGAAAAATAATGAAACTCTGTGAAAGGTTAATGACTGCTAGCGCGTCGTGGCACACACCTCCATGTCGTGCATTATTTCTCATAAAACACATAGCCCCTTACTGATTATTCCTTACATAATGGAATGTTTACATGCAGTAACAGTACAGTTGAATAGCCAGTGTAGGTGTGCAGTGGTGGCTGTTGGAGTTGTTGTCTGTCTGAAGGGTAGAGTTTCCAGCTCGCTGTCGAGGAGGAACCTCTAGGGAAGGGAATGGCTTGGGACCCTCAAGTGATGACAGGGAGAGACAGCCTGTGTGTGTGTCTGTGTGTGTGTGTGTGTGTGTGTGTGTGTGTGTGTGTGTGTGTGTGTCAACTAGCTCTCTGCACGCACCACTGTAAGCTCTACACAAATAAAACCTGTCCAACTCTACTTCCTCTCTCCACCAGTGGACATGTTGAGATAGGCCTCCCTTCCATCAGCAGTGTGTCTACATACAGTATGACTCTATGGAGAGGATCAACCATCTGCTGGAACAGCAGTAGACCTGCTTCCCCCGAGGAGGGTGCTGCTAGCTTGCTTTATCTGTGGTGCTTAGCTAAACTGGTTTGTATGATATACCGTATACAGTACAGCTGTTTAATGGCAACTGTTTTGTAAGTAAATTGGCTGATTCATCTCAGTGATGTGACAATCATCTATAAGACAACCTATAGTTCCTTTCTTTCCCCATTGCATTTAGTGATTTGTGTTGATATGGCATTGGTGGATGGTTGACATTTCAACAAACGTGCTTAAAGTTTGAAGAAATGTATCACCGATCTGCACGGCTCTTACCTGTTTGGAACAGTTGATAGCAATGCCACCTCGGACCGGAAAGAACGAAAGAATCAGAACTCCTCGGAATTTCCCTGGAAAAGAAGATGAGAGGATGGATTTAGGTGATACCACACAAAGACTGTCAATGTTTTTACTAGCCATTTAGAGCCAACCATGTGACGGCAATGCATATGTCAATACGATCATGCATATCATCTGTGACTTCTGCATGGGGAGGATGTCAATGTGACACAAATGGGACCATACTCCTTATGGGCCCTGGTCAAAGGTAGTGCACTTTGTAGGGAACAAGGTGACATTTGAGACGCAACCAAACAATATTGACCAAGTATCACTGAACACTGGGGTTCATTGCTTCACTGGTTATACACAATACCAAAATAGGAAACAATAGCGTTACAAACAAAGCCCTATGGAAGTTCAGAGAAGCCAGTGGTCGGACTCAGTGGTTTTCAGTTCATTAAGGTGTCCACCCAAAATACACCTACACATATTTATGAAGTGTCAGTTTCCTCATTATAAAGTCACTGATATTTGCATTGTTTTCAGACATTGTTTGTTTGTAAACAAACAGCCCCCACCCACCCATCCACCTCTATCTTTATTTCTCTCTCCCTCTCTCACACACACACACACACACACACACACACACACACACACACACACACACACACACACACACACACACACACACACACACACACACACACACACTCACAGCCTCTCAGTTCTCGGTCTCACCCTCCCTCTCTCTCTGTCTGTGAGCAGCCTTAATTGATTTGTCTTCAGCTGCGTAGCGGTCGACAGCTGGGAGATAACGGGGACGTAAAGGAACACAGACGAGCCCCGAAGGACCAGAGAGAGCTCCTTCTCACCAACGACACACATTCACACACACAGAATCGCACAAGCTCTCACACGTACAAAACACAAGCTCACACACACATACATCCAACCCTCCCCAAACTCAAATGGCCTGGGATAATTCAAAGTCTCAGCTCGTACTGTGTCCTTTCGTATTCTACCCACAACCGAGCCTTTGGTTTATTCTTCCACCTCATCACTTAAATATGCAAAATCATCTGTTTACTCTTTGACAGATCAAACTTTGTCCCACCATTCATTGTTTCCCTCTCAAGAGTTCTAAAAATGTTTTTTTTCATTATGCAAGCCAACAAAGAGCGGTGGCGTTCTGCTTCTTACACCCGGCATTGTAGCTTGCTGATTAATTAGCATGTATAATTAGCTTAATGATTTAGAGAAACACTGCTCCAGCCACCCAAGAAGCTACGCTAATGGTCTCCTGTCTACTGGAATTAAAATGCCCATAATGTCAGTACCCAAGTAGTCGAGATAAGAACTATGAGTTAGTAGGTAGGTGTTCAGAGAATGTATTATTATTTCAATAAATGTAAAGGTGGTAGATCAGCTTTAATATTGCAGATAGATTGTAGCTTCCATCAATGTAATTGTCTGCATAATTTCCAATACCTCATATTGTTTAGTAAATATAATATATATATATATATATATATATATATATATATATAAAAAATCTCTTTCAAACATATGTTCCTTTATTATTTTCCCCTAACCCTATCTCCCCTCTCCTAATTGGAGTAAACTAATGGACAACAACACTTAGGCTTCTACTTCCAGCTTCTACATACTATATATGTTCAGAGAATGTTCGTAATGTGTTGCAGCATCATGTTAGCTGATACTGTAGCAAGGTGACAGCAGATAGGCGCAGTACTGAAAATTACAGTTTTTTCATTGTGAACATAAACCATGGACCTCAAGTGTCCATAGTATGACAGTATGGTGTCCATATTAGGACAGTGCAGTATCCATAGTATGACAGTATGGTGTCCATAATATGACAGTACAATGTCCATAGTATGACATTATGGTGTCCATAATATGACAGTACGGTGTCCATATTGGGACAGTATGGTGTCCATATTATGACAGTATGGTGTCCATAATATGACAGTACAGTGTCCATAGTATGACATTATGGTGTCCATAATATGACAGTACGGTGTCCATAGTATGACAGTACGGTATCTATATAAGGTCACCCTCAGAGTCACACAGAGTTTGTATCCCATACACTAGTGCAGTGGTTCTCAATCCTGGTCCTGCGGACCCAAAGGGGTGCACAGTTTTGTTTTTGCCTTAGCCCTACACACCTGATTCAAATCAACAACTCCTCATCAGGCTTTGATGATTTGAATCAGCTCAGCAGTGATAAGGCAAAAACAAAACTGTGCACTCTTTTGGGTCCGCAGGACCAGGATTGAGAACCACTGCACTGAGTTACAAGTCATTTGACTGAATAAGGAAGTATGTTTCGGAGCTGCTGAAAACGGTGGGGTTTCGCAAACACATCAGGTTCAATACAGAGCTGCAGGGGTGTATTCATTAGTGCACAATGTAGCAAACTGTAGCAAAGCACTTTGCAATGCAAAACATTTGCCAACGAAATGAGAATTGTTGGTCCATTTGGTTACTCGTGAATACACCCCAGGTGAACAAAGTTGGATAGCCTCTTTACCTGTCTGTGTAATATTTTTTATCTGAACATTTTTCATATACTGATAACAGTTGCTAAGTAGGAACATTACTAGGCCTACTGTATCTCTATATACCCCTGATGCAAAATGTATAGAATTAATACAGGTACCTGCCAAAATAATGGAAGCACCTGAGTTAATGAGGGATATAAAGTATATTGAAAGCAGGTGCTTCCACACAGGTGTGGTTCCTGAGTTAATTAAGCAATTAACATCCCATCATGCTTAAGATCGTGTGTAGAAATGCCCAGTTGCCCATTATTTTGGCTAGAAGAAGAGTATCAGTGACTTTGAAAGAGGGGTCTTAAAGGAGCATATGGTGGTTTAAAGTGTTTGTTGTGTGTCTAAGTCACGAGATCTCAACCCAATTGAACACTTATTAATAGAGTTCCAGACCCTTGTAGAATCTATGCCAAGGCACACTGAAGCTGTTCTGGCGTCTCGTGGTGGCCCAACGCCCTAGTAAGACACTTTGTTGGTGTTTCCTCTATTTTGGCAGTTACCTGTACCTGTACATACACAGAAATCCATGTACATTCATCTTAGAAGACAAACAGCTTGACAGCAGACATCAATGGCATGCCACACACCCTTCTTCCTAAGACACACACACACAAACACACACATACAGACACACACACACACACACACAAACATTAGGTATGCGGCAGCCCACACCGAGATTATGTCTACTCCTCTCTTACCGACGGAAGCATCATTATTCCCAACCAGACCTGAAACATAAATCCCACATTTATGACCTTCCCATAACTGTAAGTAACGCTCAAGCACCAGGATCAGCTCATTAAAGCCACTGGGAGGGGAGAGGGAACGTTGCTCAAACGCTAATGTGCTAGTACCCCTAAAAGGCAGGTCAAACGAGTGGGGTTGAAAAAACAGAAGGAAAAAAAAGGTTTTCTACCGCTGGTAAAAACCGCTGGCAGGGGACAGAAATGTATTGAACGCTTATACCAGATCTGGGCACAACAGTTGAATATTTTGTAGTTTATTTGAAAACACCAACTTTTCAAATACTCGAGGTAGTCGAATATAGATTATTTAGAGTTTCAACTAAAAGGAAACCATTTTCTTTGATATTCAAATACAGGTCTCAGGTCTCAGTATTTTGAATACCTCTCAGAAAAAAACAGATATTTGAATATATGCAAGTTATTTGAAGACAGAAATTAATCTACTCCCCTGACGAAGGCCATGCAGCCGAAACGCGTCAGAGTTTTTAAACTTTGTTTCCATTGAACATGACATACAGATAAAGGCCTTTTAATTAATTATTTGAAGAGTGCCTTGGTCCTCCTTTCTTTTTGATGACCAATTTACCCCTTTTACCAAAGAGCCCCTTCTGTCTACCAACATCTACTATTGTGTACCTTAGCAGAGCTTCCCTTCCTCCTCTTTCTAAAAAAGAAATCTTTATTTGATGGCTGCCAAATATTTGATGAAGAACCAAAAACTACAACAGTTAGTTGAATAAGCCTAAATATATGATCATAAGCACATGGTTTGGAGGGCTCTTGGATATGAATCTTAATATATATATATAATGAGTGAGACATAAGGTAATGCATTGACATCAAGTTACTCTACATGTGTAGTAACTTAGTGGTTATTACAATAGCAACATTGTTGCTACATAGGACTTTGGAAATTGCTTAATAATTGCATAATAATGGAGTTATTACATAAGTGGAATAAGGAACAGTCACTATTCCTCTTGTGGACAGTAGTTACAAAACCTCTCAGCTTTTTGCTATGCAATTAAAATGCAATGATCATGTTGTTACATAATAATTATGCAAGTATTATGTAACAACATGCCAATAAAATGTTGTTCCAAATGTAATTACAGTTTTATTACACACGCACAAGAACAGTTTCATTTTAATTGTTACTGAGAACGCTAACTTTAACAAAAATATGGCTTTTAAGTGTCGAAAGGAAACAAAATATGCCAAAACTGCGTTCTTAAATCAAATGCAGCCAAGGTAGGTTGAAAATCATGTTTGCTTGTATTCTGAGTAAACTGTCCCTTTAAAGATGTATGTTTGAAACAAGAACACTTACCCTCAGATGGACAAAGAGGTTAGTTTGCAAATGGCTTTGAATTATGCCCGCTTAACCCGGAAGCCAGCCGCACCAATGTATCGGAGGAAACACCGTACAACTGGCGGCCGTGTCAGCGTGCATTGCGCCCGTCCCGCCACAGGAGTCGCTAGAGCGCGATGGGACAAGGACATCCCTGCCGGCCAAACCCTCCCCTAACCCGGGTGACGCTGGGGCAAATGTGCGCTGCCCCATGGGTCCCTGGTCGCGGCCAGCTGCGACAGAGCCTGGACTCGAACCAGGATCTCTAGTGGCACAGCTAGCAACTGTGATGCATATTGACAGGGTCATTCAGTAGTTGAGCATCACAACTAAGTTATACTTATCTGTATAATTTATCATTGGTTGTAAATGTGGTAATTTACTAGGCCGTCCTCTGCTGACTAGGTGTAAAAGTTATGGTGCTGTCAGGCTTGGACAAACATGAGATGGGAGGATGAATATGAAATCAGGATGGTTGGTTGTGATGGACCAGGTAGGCGAGGGGAGAGTGCATAAAAATGTTGTCAGCCGTAAAGGCATTTTAAAGAGTGAAATCTCAATCAATGACAGGAAAGTAACATCCCAAGTAGCCCTACATTTCAAATACACATCAATCAAATATAAAGACGCTGATGATGATTAATTGATGACAATCTGATTATAATGACACAAAGGAGTATAGAGTTAAATATACCTTTGACTGTGTCTTCAATGATAATCAAATAAAACAAACATTCAATTAGCATGATAAGCTAATCATCAGTGATCACAAGAACTACCGCAAACACACAAACACTGGCTTAGCTTCCATTCATGCTTACACTACCAAATAACAATGGGAAAACATTACATGTAATATCCCCAGCACTACCAATCCCATCTAATTACAGAGTTGCAAACAGACTGTCTGAGCTGTGCTGAGCTGTGTTGCAAGCAGCAGGTGAAACGAACGGTATTCACTTGTGTGAGCGGAAAACATCACAGTTTGAGCTGACACCATTCTGTCAGAAACTCAGGCTTGCTTGTCAGCACTGTAGTCGGCTCTCCCGAAACAAGCCTATAAAAGCTACCAAAGGAAAGGAAGGAGTTGGTTTCTTTCCCCCGGTTCTCGGCCCCTACAACTGTCTCTGTGGCGCACGACTACATCATCAACAGTTCAATATAGTGAGCTTCTGTGCATCACATGTCAGATCAATGGACGTCAATGAGGGTAGCTGTTGATGCTAAAACTAACAGTCTGGCCAATAGCCTCTACCCCCAGACCATCAGGCTGCTGAATAGCCACCACTAGCCTCTACCCCCAGACCATCAGGCTGCTGAATAGCCACCACTAGCCTCTACCCCCAGACCATCAGGCTGCTGAATAGCCACCACTAGCCTCTACCCCCAGACCATCAGGCTGCTGAAAAGCCACCACTAGCTACCTGCTTTCCAAATAATAGCGCTGCAGTACTGTGGGGACAATGCCTTCGCAACCCTCTAAATTAAGGGATTGTGTTTTGTACACATGCTTTCACACACACACACACACACACGCATGCATGAACACACACGCACACACTTCAATGCAGGTGTACACAGATGTTATGGCTAGGCTTAATTCCTTTGAATTCAAATGTCCCCCAGTAAGTACTTGACAACCTGCATCCCTAAACATACAGCATTTGTGTGAACTGGAGAATGTGCTACCTGCTCAAGGCCTGCTGGAGTATATATATGTATCTCCAAGGTAAGGCCATAGCAGCACAGTACAAAAAGCAAGCTCTTTGATTTGATTGCATTTGATCTTTAAAAAGGCAACTGGCCACTCAGTTGACAGCTTGCTTCCCTCAACCCCCTCCTTATGTTGCTCTGGCCTAGCACCTATCTCTCTCCATCTCTCCATGTGTGTGTCTCTCTCCACATCTCTCCCTCCCTCCCTTTTCCTGAGTGTAGCGGTGAGCTAGCATCGACGGGTAGCCAACCTCTTAGGTGTGTGTTACCAACCAGATAAAAGGCTGAAGGGGTGGTGGGGAAATAGAGGTGGTGAGGGGCTTTGATACTCAAGCCATCACATTTACGCCTTCCCTCCTTCTTCCTTCCATCAAAGCTTCCATCTGCAAAGTTCTTCATCGGTGCTTAAGACCACGCTCCTCCCAAAGGAGGTCATAATCTACTCAGCCAACGTGATCTCAATCATTCAAATGTCACGTCGGCACGCGCGATACACCTTCTATCAGAGGGAGGGGGAAGGGAGGATGGAGAAAGAGAAAACACATGAAAGCCAAAGCAGAGGAATTAGATAAAGGAGGGGAGGGCACTCTCTTAGGAAATTCATCGCCCCGTTCAGTCCTCACTCTGTCTTCCATCTCTTTCGCTCTCTCTCTCTCTCTCTCTTTTCCCGTCAGCTTTGCAGAAGATGATATCATTGATCATATTCTTTAAAAGACCGCTTCTGTTCCCTCTAAAAGGCTTCTCCCCTGTCTCCTTTCCTTCACGACCATTGACACCCACCTGCTATTTTTAGATCAGTGATCATGAAGGAATCAAAGAAGAAACTAAGAAAGAAGAAATGAAGGAGACAAATCCTTTGCAGTGTTATAGAACTGTAACTCTGCCCAAGTATGTGATTGCAATCCAATGAATTGAGTTTGATTGATATTGGAAACATGATTCAAACAGAAAGAGTCAAAACTGTCATAGCTAAGTTGTCCTTTTCCTCTCCTTCCTGAAAGAATTTCCTCCTCCATCCCTATGTCCTGACGTATTACTCTCGGAGCCATCAAAACCAAAGTCTACCCCTTTCAAATCTCATGAGCTCTGGGAGGCCGCTGAAAAAAGTAAATAGATTTGTTCTGAAAAATCTCTCGCATTTCCTATATAAATCCACTTGTCGTGGCATAAATCCTGGGAAGTCAGTGCCCCATGCCACTGCTTATTAGCTAGCTGGGGATCAATTTATCACCTTTGCCAGACAAAGGAACCGAAGCGGCTGGGGATAGACTCTCTGTGTTTGATTTATGGGGCACTTGGATAGAGAAGGCGTTTTTGGGTCATGCAAATTCAGAGCAGGTGAATTCACACACGCACGTGCGCACACACACGCACATGCACACGCACACAGCACCTCCATTCTCTGGAATTAATTTTCTTGTCAGTGTTAGAGACTACTCTACAGTGTGTGGGTGTGTGTATAAGTGGGTTGGGTGGTTGAGGGTTGGGAGGGAGGGAGGAATACGGTACAGTTATTCACGTAAAAAGGGAGTACATTTTTTTCTGAGGTCAGTTTTTGTGTGGTCCCTGATGGTTCGAGTTATACTTCAGGGAGCATATCAATTGATCCTAGATCTGTGCCTAAGGCCAACTGCCAAACTTCTACCTGAAGCAATTCACTAATATACAAGGTTCTTTACATGTAGTACATCACCACCACCACTGGTCGGTGCTGTTGTTCCAAGAATATCACCTTCACTCCTGTGACCCACTTTCATGCCTGGGAAGGTACTGGAATGTGACTGCCATGACTGCCTCACCTCACCTGTGATAACCATCCTCCTCTGTCTTGTCTCCTCATAAAAAAAGGGACTACATATCTGTAACAGCTGTAACCGAGCACTCAAGGCTCTCGTTTGTAATTGTCCTCATGTAACTGAAAGGGGACGAGACAAGGGAGTTAGATAATGGGTTTTCAGATGCGGTGATGTTGAGGAGTGGTGAGGAGAGGAGAGCTGCTGCTCTTAGCTGTTACAGGGAGGGTTTGACGAGTTGCATCACCTCAGACTTGGATTGAAAGTGAAAGACAAACATCTCATCAGTACAGAGACTGAGGCACTTTTCAGTTGTGAACTTTGGAAGTAGTTGGAAAGACAAGTGTGAAGATGAACTGGTATCTACAATGTAATGGACAAAAGTTATGTTGTCCATGGTTCAATTACTTCATAATGTGTGTGTGTGAGTTGATAGCCATGTGACATGTTAAAGTGTGTGAAGGACACATACTAATTGCAGACAAGTGACGGTCAACTGCTAGACTGTTTGTGCTTTTGTGTACATAATTGAATGCGTACATGCATGTGCAATGTGTGCTTGCATGAGTATTCTCCATATGTGTGTGTGTACTGTCAGTATGAGTATCTATGTGCGCAAAAACAAGATGATCTCTTTCCCTCTCTTGATGCCTCTTGACAAGAGGGTGTAGCCTGGTTGCCTCACTATCCTGTTGTCTTGGCTCCCGGCCACGCTCATCTCTCTCAATAACAAATTAGCCTGTTCCAAGTAGCACATTTCTCCCACACCTAAGGAATGGACAGATCTTAGCTGTGTGTGTGTGTGTGTGTGTGTGTGTGTGTGTGTGTGTGTGTGTGTGTGTGTGTGTGTGTGTGTGTGTGTGTGTGTGTGTGTGTGTGTGTGTGTGTGTGTGTGTGCGTGCGTGCGTGTGTTAGTCACAGCACTCTTTTAGCACTAGAGATCAGAAGACTAGCCGTTTGCTGAGTGGGCAGGAGGAGCGGGGGAGGATTGAGAGAGAGGGAGAGAGTTATCTAACATGATTAAGCAAGAATAATGAGAACAATGGAGAGGAGGACCACTTAAAAGTACTCTGACAAGAGCCCTCTTGCAAAAAAGGATGAGTAACAATATAGCTGAATCACTTTTTTAAGTTCTCTCCCCTACCTATATCCATCTTCCTCTCTCTTTTTTTCTCCCTCAATCTCAATTCAAAGGGCTTTATTGGAATGGGAAACATATGTTTACATTGCTAAAGCAAGTGAAATATATAATTAACCAAAGTGAAATAAACAATTCAAAATAGTAAACATTACACTTGCAAAAGTTTCAAAGGAATAGACATTTCAAATGTCATATTATGGCTATGTACAGTGTTTTAACGATGTGCAAATAGTTAAAGTACAAAAGGGAAAATAAATAAACACATATATGGGTTGTATTTACAATGGTGTTTGTTATTCACTGGTTGCCCTTTTCTTGTGGCAACAGGTCACAAATCTTGCTGCTGTGATTACACACTGGCATTTCACCCAATAGATATAGGACTTTATCAAAATTTGATTTGTTTTCAAATTCTTTGTGGGTCTGTGTAATCTGAGGGAATATTGTGTCTCTAATATGGTCATACATTTTGCAGGAGGTTAGGAAGCGCAGTTCAGTTTCCACTTCATTTTGTGGGCACTGTGCACATAGCCTTTCTTCTCTTGAGAGCCAGGTCTAATATACGGCGTCCTCTCGCAGTAGCAAGGCTATGCTCACTGAGTCTGTACATAGTCAAAGCTTTCCTTCATTTTGTGTCAGTCACTTTGGTCAGGTATTCTGTCACGGTGTACTCTCTGTTTAGGGCCAAGCAGCATTCGAGTTTGCTCTGTTTTTTGTTCAATTCTTTCCAATGTGTCAAGTAAAGATCTTTTAGTTTTCTCATGATTTGGTTGGGTCTAATTGTGTTGCTGTTGATGTCCTGGGGCTCTGTGGGTTCTGTTTGTGTTTGTGAACAGAGCCCCAGGACGAGCTTGCTTAGGGGACTCTTCTCTAGGTTAATCTCTCTGTAGGTGATGGCTTTGCTATGGAAGGTTTGGGAATTGCTTCCTTTTAGGTGGATGTTTAACGGCTTGTTTCTGGATTTTGATCATTAGTGGGTATCAGCCTAATTCTGCTCTGCATGCATTATTTGGTGTTTTACGTTGTACACATAGGATGTTTTTGCCCCATTTTGGTGTTTGTCCCAAAAGTTGGTGTTTGTCCCCATTTTGTGAATTCTTGGTTGGTGAGCAGACCCCAGACCTCACAACCATAAAGGGCAATGGGTTCAGTGAAACAGTGTTTTTTTGATGAAGGCATTGTCTGTATAGTTTTTTGGCCTTTTCCCCCAGCATTGTCCCAGCCATTTCCGCGGCAGCAGGAAGTCCTCCACAATAGTATGGGGCTTGCCTGTCCTAGCCACTCGGTAGCTCACGATATAAGACGCTTCTAGCCCCTTCCTATTAATGGTATATGTTGCTTTTATACAGTGAGGGAAAAAAGTATTTGATCCCCTTCTGATTTTGTACGTTTGCCCACTGACAAAGAAATGATCAGTCTATAATTTTAATGGTAGATTTATTTAAACAGTGAGAGACAGAATAAAAAAAAAAAAAAACAGAAAAACGCATGTGAAAATGTTTATAAATGGAAATGCATTTTAATGAGGGAAATAAGTATTTGACCCCCCCTCTCAATCAGAAAGATTTCTGGCTCCCAAGTGTCTTTTATACAGGTAACGAGCTGAGATTAGGAGCACACTCTTAAAGGGAGTGCTCCTAATCTCAGCTTGTTACCTGTATAAAAGACTCCTGTCCACAGAAGCAATCAATCAATCAGATTCCAAACTCTCCACCATGGCCAAGACCAAAGAGCTCTCCAAGGATGTCAGGGGCAAGATTGTAGACCTACACAAGGCTGGAATGGGCTACAAGACCATTGCCAAGCAGCTTGGTGAGAAGGTGACAACAGTTGGTGCGATTATTCGCAAATGGAAGAAACACAAAAGAACTGTCAATCTCCCTCGGCCTGGGGCTCCATGCAAGATCTCACCTCGTGGAGTTGCAATGGTCAAGAGAACGGTGAGGAATCAGAACTACACGGGAGGATCTTGTCAATGATCTCAAGGCAGCTGGGACCATAGTCACCAAGAAAACAATATAACACACTACACCAAGAAGGACTGAAATCCTGCAGCTCCCGCAAGGTCCCCCTGCTCAAGAAAGCACATATACATGCCCATCTGAAGTTTGCCAATGAACATCTGAATGATTCAGAGGACATCTGGGTGAAAATGTTGTGGTCAGATGAGACCAAAATGGAGCTCTTTTGCATCAACTCAACTCGCCGTGTTTGGAGGAGGAGGAATGTTGCCTATGACACCAAGAACACCATCCCCACCGTCAAACATGGAGGTGGAAACATTATGCTTTGGGGGTGTTTTAATGCTAAGGGGACAGGACAACTTCACCGCATCAAAGGGATGATGGACAGGGCCATGTACCGTCAAATCTTGGGTGAGAACCTCCTTCTCTCAGCCAGGGCATTGAAAATGGGTCGTGGATGGGTGTTCCAGCATGACAATGACCCAAAACACACGGCCAAGGCAACAAAGGAGTGGCTCAAGAAGAAGCACATTAAGGTCCTGGAGTGGCCTAGCCAGTCTCCAGACCTTAATCCCATAGAAAATCTGTGGAGGGAGCTGAAGGTTCGAGTTGCCAAACGTCAGCCTCGAAACCTTAATGACTTGGAGAAGATCTGTAAAGAGGAGTGGGAAACAATCCCTCCTGAGATGTGTGCTAACCTGGTGGCCAACTACAAGAAACGTCTGACCTCTGTGATTGCCAACAAGGGTTTTGCCACCAAGTACTAAGTCATGTTTTGCAGAGGGTTCAAATACTTATTTCCCTCATTAAAATGCAATTCCATTTCTAACATTTTTCACATGCGTTTTTCTGGATTTTTTTGTTGTTATTCTGTCTCTCACTGTTCAAATAAACCTACCATTAAAATTATAGACTGATCATTTCTTTGTCAGTGGGCAAACATACAAAATCAGCAGGGGATCAAATACTTTTTTCCCTCACTGTACATGTCTTACTACACAAAAGTCGTCTTAATTCTCGCTCAAAAAACTCCCATGGCCTATTTTTCAAACTGGCATGTTTCGTTAATAAATGTCTGCGCAAGAGTGAAGGTTTTATTGTTGTGAGATAGTACTTTTGCACATATACATACTGTGGCTGAGGAAAGACACTTCTCCCAATATAAGTGAAGCCCAAATCAATGTAGTTCTCATCATATTTGCGCCTGTTCGATGGTCCAACAACCTTGTCCGTTGTTCATAAAGGGGACAGTAGCTCTTCGGCTGCATCAGATTCACAACTGTCAGTGTCCATGCTAGCGCCAAATGTTGAATTACTGATGCTAGCATTGGATGTGCTCGTGGAAGCAGGCTGACAGGTGCAGGTGTAGTACTGCTGGTAGTAGCAGTACTACTACTGGTAGCAGTACTACTACTGCTGGTAGTAGCAGTACTACCAGTAGAGCTGGTATGGGTCTCTATGGGCCTTACTTTTTTTAACCATTTATCCACTTTCGAGCAAACGAAATGAGAAGCAGCGACGTTTGGCTACATACGGACCTTTAGTGGAATTCCCACAAGAGAGTAACAGTTAATGTGATTGAATGTTAATTATTTGACTAGAATACCAGTATTTGACATGGTGTTGTTATTTCGCTGAACACTAGATGGTTTCATTTTATTTTTGGCAGTGAAACGAGGCTACTCAGGCGAGAAAAAAACATCACCTAAATGAATAGCCCGTTGGAAAATCTAAATGGACTGTTTGAAAATGTGAATAAAATGTTTATTTGGCGTACCCCCGATGGCATTGCGCGTACCCTTGGGGGTACCCCAGTTTGGGAATAGCCGCTCTAGGGCAATGGTGTCTAGATGGAATTTGAAATTTGTGGTCCTGGCAAGTGGACCTTTTTTGGAACACCATTATTTTTGTCTTAATGAGATTTAATGTCAGGGCCCAGGTCTGACAGAATCTGTGCAGAAGATCTACTGTAGGTGCTGCTGTAGGCCCTCCTTGGTTGGGGACAGAAGCACCAGATCATCAGCAAACAGTTGACATTTGACTTTAGATTCTAGTAGGGTGAGGCCGGGTGCTGCAGACTGTTCTAGTGCCCACGCCAATTTGTTGATATTTATGTTGAAGAGGGTGGGGCTCAAGCTGCATCCCTGTCTCACCCCACAGCGCTGTATAAAGAAATGTGTTTTTTGCCAATTTTAACTTAATGTTTTTCCCCCAACACTGCTTTCCATCAATTTGTATATCAGACCCTCATGCTAAATTGAGTTAAAAGCTTTTTTTAAATCAACAAATCATGAGAAGTCTTTGCCTTTTTTTTGGTTTGTTTGTTTGTAAATTATTGTATGCAGAGTGAATATGTGGTCTGTCATACGGTAATTTGGTAAAAAAAACTATTTGACAGTTCCCAAGGTTGCTGTTCAAGCATATCCCACGGTAGTTATTGGGGTCAAATCTGTCTCCACTTTTGTGGATTGGGGTGATCAGTCCTTGGTTCCAAATACTGTGGAAGATGCCAGATCTGAGGATCATGTTAAATAGTTTCAGAATAGCCTATTGGAATTTGTGGTCTGCATATTTTATAATTTCATGTAGGATACACCACAGGCCTTTTTGGTTCCAATACTCTTTAATAACTGATTCTAAGATTTGTAATTGATCATGTACAGTGCATTCATTTTCAGACCCCTTGACTTTTTCCACATTTTGCTACGTTACAGCCTTATTCTAAAATGGATTAAATGATTCCCCCCCTTTCATCAATCTACACACAATACCCCATAATGACAAAGCAAAAATAGTTTTTTAGAATTTTTGCAAATGTATTAAAAATGTAAAACAGATACCATATTTACATAAGTATTCAGACCCTGAGCTCAGGTGCATCTTGTTTCCCTTCATCATCCTTGAAATGTTTCTACAACTAGATTGGAGTCCACATGTGGTAAATTCAATTGATTGGACATGATTTGGAAAGGCACACACCTGTCTGTATACGGTCCCACAGTAGCATGTCAGAGCAAAAACCAAGCCATTAGGTCAAAAGAATTGTCCACAGAGCTCTGAGACAGGATTGTGTCGAGGCACAGATCTGAGGAAGGGTACCAAAATAATTATGCTGCATTGAAGGACCCAAAGAACACAGTGGCCTCCATCATTCTTAAATGGAAGAAGTTACTCTTACTAGAGCAGGCCGCTCGGCCAAACTGAGCTATCGGGGGAGATAGCCGGGGAAGTGATGAAGAACTTAATGGTCACTATGACAGAGCTCCAGAGTTCCTCTGTAGAGATGGGAGAAACTTCCTGATGGACAACCATGACAACCAAACAAGATCCTCAGGTCTGATGAAACCAAGATTGAACTCTTTGGCCTGAATGCCAAGTGTCACGTCTCGAGGAAACCTGGTACCATCCCTACGGTGAAGCATGGTGGTGGCAGCATCATGCTGTGGGAATGTTTTTCAGCTACAGGAACTGGAAGACTAGTCAGGATCGAGAGAAAGAAGAACGGAGCAATGTACAGAGAGATCCTTGATGAAAACCTGGCCCAGAGCGCTCAGGACCTTCCAACAGGACAAGAAAGCTAAGCCCACAGTCAAGACAACGCAGGAGTGGCTTCGGGTCTCTGCATGTCCTTGAGTAGCCCAACCCGATCGACTCATCTCTTCAATCGGTCCTATGATTGAGTGTTGTGAAAGGCAAGGCACTGGAGCGACAAACCACCCTTGCTGTCTCTGCCTAGCTGGCAAATTCCCCTTTCTCCACTGGGATTCTCTGCCTCTGACCCTATTATGGGGGCTGAGTCACTGGCTTACGAGTGCTCTTCCACGCTGTGCCTAGGAGGGGTCGTGATCTTCCTGTCCCGTTCTGCACCCCCACGGGCTCGTGTGGTGGAGGAGATCTTTGTGTGCTATACTCAGCCTTGTCCCAGTGTAGTAAGTTGGTGGTCTGTTGATATCCCTCTGGCGGTGTAGGGGCAGTGCTTTGTCAAAGTGGGTGGGGTTATATCCTGCCTGGTTGGCCCTGTCCGGGGCTATCGTCGGACGGGGCCACAGTGTCCCCCAACCCACCCCTGTCTTAGCTGCAATAGTCTATGTGCCGGGGGGCGAGGGTCAGTCTGTTATATCTGGTGTAATTCTCCTGTCTTATCTGGTGTCCTGTGTGAATTTAAGTATGGTCCCTCTAATTATCTCTCTCTCTTCCTCTCTCCCTCCCTGAGCCCTAGGATCATGCCTGAGGACTACCTGGCATGATGACTCCTGGCTGTCCCCAGTCCACCTGGTGGTGCTGCTGCTCCAGTTTCAACTGTTCTGCCTGCAGCTATGGAATCCTGACCTGTTCACTGGACGTGCTACCTTCTCCCGGACCTGTTGTTTTCGACTCTCTCTCTCTCTACCGCACCTACTGTCTCGACCTCTGAATGCTCGGCTATGAAAAGCCAACTGACATTTACTCCTGAGGTACTGACCTGTTGCACCCTCTACAACCACTGTGATTATTATTTGACCCTGCTGGTCATCTATGAACATTTTAATGTTTTGAAGAACAATCTGGTCTTAATGGCAATGCACTCTTATAATCTCCACCCCTCAGAGCCTGGTTCATCTCTAGGTTTATTCCTAGGTTCCAATCTTTCTAGGGAGTTTTTCCTGTGCTTATACATCTGCATTGCTTGCTGTTTGGGGTTTTACGCTGGGTTTCTGTCTAGCATTTTGTGACACCTGCTGATGTAAAAAGGGCTTTATAAATACATTTGATTGATCTCTGGAGAGACCTGAAAATAGCGGTGCAGTGACGCTACCCATCCAACCTGACAGCGCTTGCAAGGATCTGCAGAGAAGAATGGGAGAAACTCCCCAAATACAGGTGTGCCAAGCTTGTAGCGTCATATCCAAGAAGACTCAAGGCTGTAACCACTGCCAAAGGTTCTTCAAGAAAGTATTGAGTAAAGGGTCTGAATACTTATGTAAATGTAATATTTATGTTTTTTTTTCTCATAAATTTGCAAAAGATTCTAAAAACCTATTGGGTATTGTGTGTAGATTGATGAGGGAAAAAATTATTTAATCCATTTTAGAATAGGGCTGAATACTTTCCAAATGTACTGTATATGTTTTGGCTGTTTGGTCTTTGTTATAGAGCCAAAGAGATTTGGGAAGTGGTTTATCCTTACATCTCCGTTTTGGATAGATAACTCTTCATGTTGTTTTTTATTTAATGTGTTCTTTGGATTCTTCAACTACATTGAGCTGATTTCCTACATGCTGTTCCTTCTTTTTCCGTAGAGTATTTCTGTATTGATTTAGTGATTCACTATAGTGAAGGCAAAGGCTCAAGTTTTCTTGGTCTCTATGTTTTTGGTTGGACAGGTTTCTCAATTTCTTTCTTAGGTTTTTGCATTCTTCCTCAAACCTTTTATCATTGTTTTCCAAATCAGAGCATTGCTCTGTTCAAGTAGATTGTGATTTTGCTGTGATCTGATAGGGGTGTCAGTGGGCTGATTGTGAATGATCTGAGAGACTCCAGGTTGAGGTCAGTGATAATGTAATCCACAGTACTACTGCCAAGGGATAAGCTGTAGGTGTACGTACCATAAGAGTCTCCTCAAAGTCTACCATTGATTATGTACAGACCTAGCGTGCGGCAGAGCAGCAGGAGTTGTGACACGTTTTTGTTGGTTGTTTTGTCATAGTTGTGTCTAGGGGGGCATATTTGGGAGGGAATATTGTCAACCCCAAGTAGGTGTTTGTCCCCCTGTGTGCTGAGAGTGTCAGGTTCTTGTCCAGTTCTGGCATTTAGGTCGCCACAGACTAGTACATGTCCCTGGACCTGGAAATGGTTGATCTCCCCTTCTAGGATGGAGAAGCTGTCATCGTTAAAATATTGTGATTCTATTGGGGAAGATATAGGTAGCACATGAGCACATTTTTCTCTGTTGAGACATTTCCTTATTAATTTCTAGCCAGATGTTCCTGTTTTGACTGATTTAATAGAGTGGGTCTGCTCTATACCAAATTAGCATACCCCTGAGTCTTTTTCCTGCTTCACACCTGGTCGTTTGGTGGATGGGACTACCAGCTCTCTGTAACCTAGGGGGGCCGTCTCCTCTATAGCATGTTTCTTGTAGGATGACAACGCCTGTATTTCCATTTTTTTGATGAAGTCTGGGTTCCAGCTCTTTAGGCTAAAGGCAGATGACCCCAGACCTTGCAGAAGGGGTATAGGTCTGATCTGGAGGGGCCTATATAGGGTGCGGCCAGGGTTTGTTTGTGGGGGTCTCAGCTGGTTGGGGTGGGGAGGGGGATGTGGCTGGTGATGCTGTGGTCTGGGTGTAGGTCTCCTTGTGGGTTCTCTCTGTGCTTGGGCTGCAGTTGAGGGTGACGTCCTTCAGGGTTCTGGCAAAAGTTGGGATTGCTCCCTTGTAAAGATGGACCTGATCGTAATGGCTGTTCAAGTCCAGGGTGGAGTGGTGGGCCAGGTAGACATTAGGTTTTGAGGCATAGTCCCGAGAAATGCTTACATTCACCCGCTGTATGGTGGCAGGGTGAAATACTTTTCGTGGTAGCACTTGTGTGTTGGGGAAAGTGGAAAAAGCTTTTTCAATCCCTCCCTTGAGTGCTGTGAACACCCTTTCCTTCTAGGCCCTCAGGTAATTTGTGCCCATGTGAATTATGATGTGGCTGGGGGACCCTATTCTGTCTTCTGACAATAGCTCCAGGGCATGCCTAGTCCTTGGGCACCAGAGTTTAGCCACTTTGTTAGTAGAAATAGGAGGAAAGGAAGCACTACTAAGGTATCCAATAGTAAATGTTGGTAGACAGAAGGTGCTCTTTGGTAAACAGGGTGAATTGGTCAACAAAAAAGAAAGAAGGACCTAGGCACTCTTCATATAATTCATTAAAACCCGACGCGTTTAGTGACTTTGTGCTCGGGAAAAAGTGTATTCTCTTGAATGTATTTGCCATTTGAGTCAATAAGGAACACAATCTCTGGCTTTTGTGTGTCCTCAGTGGATGAGGGGGGTTTGTCAGGAGGGCTATCAGGGGAGCTGACAGGGGGGTTGTTAGGATGGAGTGGGATCTGTTGGGTTGGTGGGTCCTATGTTGTCTGTCCCACTGTGGGGTTGAGGTTGTGGTCCGGTCTGAGGTGGGCTGTTTCTGCTGGCTTCTCTGGGGGAGTGTCCTGCTCTCTTTCACATATCAGCTTTCTTACTTCCTCCTTTAGTGCTGTTAACTGTGCCATGTGTTCCTCTCCCTCCTCACTCAGTGATATTAACTGTGCCAAGTGTTCCTCTCCCTCCTCGTTCAGTGCTGTTAACTGTGCCATGTGTTCTTCTCCCTCCTCGTTCAGTGCTGTTAACTGTGCCATCTGTTCCTCTCCCTCCTCGTTCAGTGATGTTAACTGTGCCATGTGTTCCTCTCCCTCCTCACTCAGTGATATTAACTGTGCCAAGTGTTCCTCTCCCTCCTCGTTCAGTGATGTTAACTGTGCCATGTGTTCCTCTCCCTCCTCACTCAGTGATATTAACTGTGCCAAGTGTTCCTCTCCCTCCTCGTTCAGTGCTGTTAACTGTGCCATGTGTTCTTCTCCCTCCTCGTTCAGTGCTGTTAACTGTGCCATCTGTTCCTCTCCCTCCTCGTTCAGTGATGTTAACTGTGCCATCTGTTCCTCTCCCTCCTCGTTCAGTGCTGTTAACTGTGCCATGTGTTCTTCTCCTTCCTCGTTCAGTGATGTTAACTGTGCCATGTGTTCTTCTCCCTCCTCGTTCAGTGCTGTTAACTGTGCCATGTGTTCTTCTCCCTCCTCGTTCAGTGCTGTTAACTGTGTCATGTGTTCCTCTCCCTCCTCGTTCAGTGATGTTAACTGTGCCAAGTGTTCCTCCCCTCCTCGTTCAGTGCTGTTAACTGTGCCATGTGTTCTTCTCCCCCCTCGTTCAGTGCTGTTAACTGTGCCAAGTGTTCCTCTCCCTCCTCATTTAGTGCTGTTAACTGTGCCATCTGTTCCTTTCCCTCCTCGTTCAGTGATGTTAACTGTGCCATGTGTTCTTCTCCCTCCTCGTTCAGTGCTGTTAACTGTGCCATGTGTTATTCTCCCTCCTCGTTCAGTGCTGTTAACTGTGCCATGTGTTCTTCTCCCTCCTCGTTCAGTGCTGTTAGCTGTGCCATGTGTTCCTCTCCCTCCTTGTTCAGTGATGTCAACTGTGCCATGTGTTCTTCTCCTTCCTCGTTCAGTGCTGTTAACTGTGCCATGTGTTCTTCTCCCTCCTCGTTCAGTGCTGTTAGCTGTGCCATCTGTTCCTCTTCCTCCTTGTTCAGTGATGTCAACTGTGCCATGTGTTCTTCTCCCTCCTCATTCAGTGATGTCAACTGTGCCATGTGTTCTTCTCCCTCCTCATTCAGTGATGTTAACTGTGCCATGTGTTCCTCTCCCTCCTCTTTCAGTGCTGTTAACTGTGCCATCTGTTCCTCTCCCTCCTCGTTCAGTGATGTTAACTGTGCCATCTGTTATTCTCCCTCCTCGTTCAGTGCTGTTAACTGTGCCATGTGTTCTTCTCCCTCCTCGTTCAGTGATATTAACTGTGCCATGTGTTCCTCTCCCTCCTCGTTCAGTGCTGTTAACTGTGCCATCTGTTCTTCTCCCTCCTCGTTCAGTGATGTTAACAGTGCCATGTGTTCCTCTCCCTCCTCGTTCAGTGCTGTTAACTGTGCCATGTGTTCTTCCCATTCCTCGTTCAGTGCTGTTAACTGTGCCATGTGTTCTTCTCCCTCCTCGTTCAGTGCTGTTAACTGTGCCATCTGTTCCTCTCCTTCCTCGTTCAGTGATGTTAACTGTGCCATCTGTTCTTCTCCCTCCTCGTTCAGTGATGTTAACTGTGCCATCTGTTCTTCTCCCTCCTCGTTCAGTGATGTTAACTGTGCCATGTGTTCTTCTCCCTCCTCGTTCAGTGATGTTAACTGTGCAATGTGTTCTTCTCCCTCCTTGACTCTCCTCTTGGGGCTGCTCGTCTGCAGGGCAGTTTGAGGATGAGAATTGGCCAGACTCACTTAAGATGGATGCAGTGTTATTTTTAATATCCAATGGGTACTGTACTGTGATAACATCTGCACTGGGGGAAGACATGGAGCAGGGGGCTTCAAAGGTCTCTGCATTTGGGTGGGGGAGGCTGTGAAACTCTCCTGCCATTGTTGAGCTCAAGAGTTTTCACACATCTCACTTCACACTTCAGAGCTAATTGAAGTTGCAGCCAAGTCTGTTCTGTCCTAGCAGCTTGGTAGCTTATTTATTTAGCTTTATTTAACAAAATTACCTAGAGATTATTGCATTATACTTTTTGGCTTCAGAATTAGCTTCATACTGAACATTACTCACTCAGTTTTGTCTTGGATGGTATTTCCATTTTCCCTCTGTGTTTCTTCTGCAGGTTTTGGTTTGCTCTAAGTTTTTCCTTGATAGTCCTTGATAATTAATTCAGGGAATTTTGTCCAAAAACAAGGTTTTGATGTAAAGGGTAGTATCTTGTGTAAGTCCATGTTTATCTACATTTATCCAATTCGAATTCTATTTTTTTTTTGCAGAAGAACTCAGGAGCCCATGAGCTCATGACCTTTCTCTCTCCATTGCTCTCTCTCATATCATTCTCCCTCCCTCTCTCCTCTCCATGGCCTGGTCGAGTCTCAGTAGGCTTGTCTTAATTATATGAGAGAGTGGGTTTAACTAACGAATGAAAGAAGAAGTTTACATTCAGTTGGACAGGGGAGAGCTTGAGTTTAGAAACCTGCCTAATGTTGAGTTAGAAAGACATGGAGTGTGAGAGGGGAAGGACTGTGAGAGAGACAGAGAGTCAGAGATAAAGAGGGAGGAAGAGATTAAAGACGTCTGCATGCTTCCCAGACCAAATAATTCGGAACAGTTTGTGCACATATTATGACAACATTTTGTGATGTTTTTGTTAGTTGTGGACTTCGGCAAGAGTTTTGTCAGCTGTTCGGGCACCCGCCCCCTCGTCGGCGATTGGCCAAAGGTAGAGATTCTTCAATGAAGTGCCTGTTGTCATTCTTCAATTAAGTGCCTGTTGTCATTCTTCAATGAAGTACCTGTTGTCATTCACTTGAGAAATACTGCACTAAACATACCAGTCGGATGCAAAAATGCGCGACTAAGATATTCTCTGCAAAAACGTCAAAATGAATGACAGATTTCTTGAGATATCTATTTTGAGGAAGTGTATACTGGCTACAGCGTCTCAAAATGGACAAACAGTACTATTGCCGTTTTCAACCTGAAAGGCCGCTCAGCAAGGAAGAAGCCACTGCTCCAAAATCGCCATAAAAAAGCCAGACTACGGTTTGCAACTGCACATGGGGACAAAGATCGTACTTTATGGAGAAATGTCCTCTGGTCTGATGAAACAAAAATAGAACTGTTTGGCCATAATGACCATCGTTATGTTTGGAGGAAAAAGGGGGAGGCTTGCAAGCCGAAGAACACCATCCCAACCCGTGAAGAACGGGGGTGGCAGCATCATGTTGTGGGGGTGCTTTGCTGCAGGAGGGACTGGTGCACTTCACAAAATAGATGGCATCATGAGGATGGAAAATTATGTGGATATATTGAAGCAACATCTCAAGACATCAGTCAGGAAGTTAACTTCTTTGGGAGCAGCGCACGAAGTGACCGTTTTGGAGACCCTGGCGTGCCCAAAGTAAAATGCCTCCCATTCAGGCCCAGAAAATAGGATATGCACATATTTAGTGCCATTGGATAGGAAACACTCTGAATCTTCTGAAAGTGTTAACATTTAGTCTGTGAGTAAAACAGAACGGATATGGCAGGCGAAACCCCAAGGAATTTCTGTCCTGGAAAAGTGGTTTTGACACATTGCCTCATTTAGAGCCCCTCCCTTCTGAAAATGCCCTTATAAGGGCATATGAATGCAGTACCTATCGCTTCCTCTGGATGTCAACAGTCTCGAGAAAGTGTTCTGATTCTTTTTAGATGCTTTTAGAGCAGAGAAGAAGAGGAATAAGGAAGTGTCCCCACAGATGTCCTTACAAAACAATGCGCGCTCCCGGCAGGCACGCTCTGTGGTTTTTTCCTTTCTTATCGCCCAGTTTATATTCCGGTTGAAATATTATTCTATTTATACATAAAAGTGTTCCTAAGGATACATTTACAATGATGTTTGATTGTTCTTGGATAGGTTTATAGATATAAGTTGAACGAGTTCTCTTCACGTTTCAATGGACGAGTTGAAGCTGTATTTTCTCATTATAACGCGCCAACCAAACGGAGATTTATGAATGTAATACATTACTTTTCCAACAAAAGAACCATGGATTGTCTTCGTTGGACACTTGGGAAGCCCTCAGCAGAAGTTCTTCAAAAGGTAATTGATTTGTTTTCGCTGTGAAATGTGTTATGTGTGAACCGTGGAGGCTTATGAAATTATGGTAATGGAAATCTGACAACGCTGTGATATTGCCAAGAAGCAGAGCTTTTGATGACTATGAAACACTTGTATATTGGTGCATGTTTAATAATTCAACTTTTGGATTTTGAATTTGGCGCCTTGCATTTCACCCGGTAGTGTCGGGAGTGGCGCCCCACCGCTCCCTAAGAATTTAAGCTTGGTCGCAAATGGGTCTTCCAAATGGACAATGACCCCAAGCATACTTCCAAAGTTGTGGCAAAATGGCTTAAGGACAACAAAGTCAAGGTAATGGACTGGTCATCACAAAGCCCTGACCTCAATCCCATAGAGAATTTGTAGGCAGAACTGAAAAAGCATGTGCGAGCAAGGAGGCCTACAAACCGCACCAGCTGTGTCAGGAGGAATGGGCCAAAATTCACCCAAATTAATGTGGGAAGCTTGTGGAAGGGTAGCCGAAACGTTTGACCCAAGTTAAACAATTTAAAGGCAATGCTCCCAAATTCTAATTGAGTTTATGTAAACGTATAACCCACTGGGAATGTGATGAAAGAAATAAAAGCTGAAATAAATAATTATCTCTACTATTATTCTGACATTTCACATTCTTAAAATAAAGCCTTGCTACTGTTATTTTTCACTGTATTTTTACTGTTGTTTTCATTTCTTTACTTACCTATTGTTCACATAATACCTTTTTTGCACTGTTGGTTAGAGCCTGTAAGTAAGCATTTCACTGTAAGGTCTACACCTGTTGTATTCGGCGCATGTGACAAATAAACTTTGATATGATTTGAAGTGGTGATCCTAACTGACCTAAGACAGGGAATATTTACTAGGATTAAATGTCAGGAATTGTGAAAAACTGAGTTTAAATGTATTTGGCTAAGGTGCATGTAAACTTCCGACTTCAACTGTACGTATGGAGCATAATGTATTTACTGTTTTATTGACATGTTTTCAAGTACTTGTGACAAATAATGCATTCCGATTATTGCATATATTGTAATGGACACTTATGATGTGTGTAAAATACTTTTTTGAAGGTTGTACTGATTATAATGAGCTAATGCTAAGCTATTTGCTAGCTAGGTGTGGCGCCATGTTTGTTGACATCATACAATGTCACGTAAACATCCGTCAGACCAAAGATGTTATAATGAAGTGAAGGATCGGTTCACTCATCTTTCGAGTAAACTTCGGGAAGTGAATGATCGTAGATGACACACCCCCTTCAACATGCGTACTGCAAACAGACCAAACTCATCTTGTCTCCTCTACTTATCTGATGCGAAAAAACAAACATGAGGTTGTGGTCCGGTCTGAGGTGGGCTGTAAACTGTGTAGTTTGTGTAGCGCACACAAACTACACATCGGCGGATTACTTTCGATCAATGGTGAGCTCACCCTTCATGTGATGAATTGTAGATAGTAATTGCCATTAGGTAATTCATATTGTGGTTTCTGTCAGCTGAGAGTTAGGTAAATATGACCACTTGTGTTAAGTCAATCTTTCCTCAGTTAGCGCTAGGACTAATGTAGCCTACATTTTCCAGTTTGGATGATTGCGTTATGCTGTCGCTACTTCTGTAAATGTCTGAACATTGCATCCAAAAATAAACTGGTCACATTCAGGCCATAACTTGGTAAGGACTGTGTTTGTGCATAATGTTTCTGTTGCTGACTGCTGCGTCAATCGAAACTGGACGTTCAAAATAAGAGTCCTATTCACACCGGTTTGAGCCCACTCTGCATGGACCACTATCACACCAGTTTGTAGGTACATGTATGCAAGCACACTCCTTCGGTTCACCTAGATGAGCTCGGATTGGCGCCAGCCGAACTGAAGCATTCTGACTCCTTAAGAGGGTGTGAGGGAGAGAGTGAGAGGGTGTGAGGGAGAGAGTGGGAGGGTGTGAGGGAGAGAGTGAGAGGGCGTGAGGAAAAAGCAATAGAGGGTGAGAGAGATAAAGTGAGAGTGAGGGAAAGAGAGAATGCGGGAGGAAGGGAGTGGGAGAGAGAGTGGCAGAGGAAGGGAGGGAAAGAGAGAGGGTGAGATACAGAGAGAGAGTGAGAGGGAAAAAAGAGAGAGAGAAAGACCAGTCGGTGGGGAAGACTGATGATTAAGAATTTCTTGTCAAGTGCCTGGCCCATTTTCGCGCCAAGAAGAGCCAGAAATAGGCCTGACAAATATGTTTGCTACCTTTACCAGTCTGTTTCACACAACCCTGGTCAATGTGTATATAGACGTCAACACATCAACACCAAATAAAAACAAATATTGTCTCTTTTCCCCCTTAGACGGAAGTTGGAAAGGTGGAACAACATGACAAATATCCTCGGGGCGGATGAGCAAAACTTCCGGGGATCCAACTTCAAACAAACCTTCCGGGGAGCGAACTTCAAATGATTTTCACACTCTCCATTTCTGACTTGAGACGCAGTCAACAGACAGGCAAGCTACGTTGACACACACAGCGCGAGAGAAGAGAAGTGGTGACACTTTTTTTTATCTTTTTTGTCTGGCCCTCGACAATTGGCTGCGTTTCTCAACGCATTTGAAAGATGGCAAACTTAGTGTTCATATGTTTACTCTGCTCTCAAAAATTATATTTCACTGGTAATGTACGCGCCAATCAGGTCTCTCGAGCCAGCACCGCCTCCCAGTAGATCACACAACAAATGTGACTGTGGCTCGGGATGCAGCAGAGACCGTGTAAATAGGACAGGATTTGAATTTTTCACACGTTGTGTGTTTTCTTATTGAGTCTTCGCATGGTATTTTTCATAAAGAAAAGAAATCAGCTGTGAAGATGTACACATGAATAAGAATTAGGTGATAGACTGACTGTTCAATAGCTATCATGAATCTTTCGCACACAATCAGCGTATTTCTTTTTGAAGTGAGTGGTATTATATACACTCATGGTTGTTACACAATAAGCCTATTTTATAATATTAAGATCATGGCAGTTTGCACTGAAATAATGATAATTCCACAGCCGCTCCTAAAAATAGTGCATGCACGTAATCAGACAGTTGGGTATTGTTTTCAGCACTGTACAGTATATTCAATCCAGGTTGATAATTCCCGAGCAGATGATTTTTAAAGGTAAAATAAACTGGAAAAGGATAACAAAAAACATTATACTAGTGATTCACAATGCCTTAAACCTAAATAGTTATTAAGGCAATATTTTCCATTACTGGTATTCCAAGACCCTAACATAGTGTGTTGTCATGTTCAAAACCTGGTGCATTATGGGGCAGAAGAAGGGGATGGGCAGTGTAAAAACATTCAATGTGCACCATGTATTCTCCCTATTCCTCCTCGTATGAACAGTTTTCTCTCTCTCACTCTCCCTCTCCCTCTCTCTCTCTACCCCTATCTCTCTCTCTCTCTCTCTCTCTCTCTCTCTCTCTCTCTCTCTCTCTCTCTCTCTCTCTCTCTCTCTCTCTCTCTCTCTCTCTCTCTCTCTCTCTCTCTCTCTCTCTCTCTCTCTCTCTCTCTCTCTCTCTCTCTCTCTCTCTCTCTCTCTCTCTCTCTCTCTCTCTCTCTCTCTCTCTCTCTCTCTCTCTCTCTCTCTCTCTCTCTCTCTCTCTCTCTCTCTCTCTCTCTCTCTCTCTCTCTCTCTCACTCTCTCTCTCCAGAGTGAAACACTAACAGAGAGAGGGGGGATAACGTACAGAGAGACACACTCCTGTTCTTGTGACTAGGTGAAGGGAGGGAGAGATGGAGTAAAGGAGGGATAACGGATGCATCCGCACTGCCTCTTCTCCGATGCCCAATTACACAGAGCCATAGGCAGGTAAGGTCAAGGGCGGTGCGCTTCCCGGGATCTGCCTGGGATCTGATCTGGGACCTGTGATGGAGTGGAAGGCATTACCGCCCGCGTCCCCATGACTGGCGGAATGTTAAAGAGAAGGCCGTTGACTAGGGAGTGATGGGAGAGGGAGAAAGGAAGGAGGAATAGACAGAGAGAGAGAGAGAGAGAGAGAGAGAGAGAGAGAGAGAGAGAGAGAGAGAGAGAGACAGACAGACAGACAGACAGTGAGAGAGAGACAGAGAGAGAAACAGACAGACAGACAGACAGACAGTGAGAGAGAGACAGAGAGACAGAGAGACAGAGAGACATAAAGACAGACAGAGAGAGCGAGAGAGAGAGAGAGAGAGAGAGAGAGAGAGAGAGAGAGAACGACAGAGAGAGAGAGGGAGAGAGGGAGAGAGGGACAGAAAGAAAGAAGGGGACAGAGACAAGGGGAATGAGAATATGAAAGTTAGATGATATTTGAAAGCGGTGCTGATTTCTCGTTATCAACTTTGTATGATTATTAATACCGAGTGCAGAGGAGCGCCGGCGCTTAATTAACGCTGATAGCCAAATGCCAAACCTGATGAAATACCGTGATGAGGGATTAGTCCGGAATAACAACGACGACACTCTGATCGAAATAACTTATACCCCTCTCTCTTAGCTTCTCGGAGAAGAGAGTGTGACGAGTCGCACCTTTTTGGCACGCTCTCTTCGCCACGTTCCTTTAATGAAGCCCGCCGCCATTCCTTATTTCGCTGTGGCCCCATTTTTCTTCTCGTCGCCTTAACTGTTGAGTGCAGTTCCATTGTGATAGCTGGTTAACGTGGAGTTTGCAACCAAAGCATATTCGCTTTTCCTTAGGTCAGGCATGGTTTTCCTGAATGGCATGAGTACTAGTGTTCGTCCAGGTACTAAAGCTAATGCAGCATTCTATAGTGGGTCAACATAATTTACTGTACAGCATTTACCACCATGTGCCCGCGGCAAAACTAGAGTGCACTGGCAGTTGCTCCATGATGCATTTACAGCATTTGAAACTGGTTACCAAATGGATGTGGGCTTGAGCTGAACACATGTGCGGCTCTCTGTACCATGCATCTCCAATCTGGAAGATAATAACAGTAGACGTAGATTTATAGATTCGATCATGGGCAAGGTATTGCATTTACAAAGGCTTATCTAGGAACAATAGAGTTAAAGAGGCTATTCAGAACGTTTGCCGTCGGGACAAAAAGGGGTCCCTTAAATAGACAGAAATATTGACTAGAAATTGAAAATGGTTGTGTTGTTTCATGAGTAAAGAAATATATGTTATATGATGTGTGTACATGAGCCACACAGACAACACTCAAGCCAAACTTCGAGGTAAACAATTCCACTAAACCTTTGTACAGCCACTTTAATCAGGGGAAGGTTGATTCAGAACAGAGTGCTCTAAGGAAGCTTCCTTTCCTTAGGGGGAACGTCCTTCCCGAGCATAACAAATCAAAATCAAATAGCCTTTTAAGATGGAAGCCCAATTCCCAGAGCCAAAGGAAAAGAGCATAGAGAACATTCTAAGGCATCCCCAATGTTTGTGTTATCACAACAGCCATTGGGAGCCACCAAAGCCATTTCTAGGGATGAGGGAATATCTTCAGAAAGAAGTATTAAAGGTCCAATGCAGCCATTTTTAGCTCAATATCAAATCACTTCTGGGTAACAATGAAGTACCTTACTGTGATTGTTTTCAATTAAAATGGTTGATGGATGAAACTCCATCCCACCAATATGGGCTGAAATTTTTGCCACTCTTTTCAAACAGCTCTTACACTAAAAGGGCATTTTCATTATTTTCACAATTTCACAGTATTATTCCAACCTATAAACAAAAGTATGTGGAGGTCCCTTCAAATTAGTGGATTTGGCTATTTCAGCCACAAGTGTTGCTGACAGCTGTACAAAATCTTTCATCTTTCAATCTTTCAATCTTTCAATGACTTTCAACATGGCACCGTCACAGGGTGCCACGTTTCCAACAAGTCAGTTTGTCAAATTTCTGCCCTGCCAACTGTAAGTGCTGTTATTGTGAAGTGTAAACGTCTAGGAACAACAAAGGCTCAGCCGCGAAGTGGTAGGCCACACAAGCTCACAGAACGGGACCTCCGAGTGCTGAAATCGTCTGTCCTCGGTTGCAACACTCACTACCGAGTTCCAAACTGACTCTGCAATGTCAGCACAATAACTGTTTATCTGGAGCTTCATGAAATGGGTTTCCATGGACGAGCAGCCGCACACAAGCCTAAGATCACCATGCGCAACGCCAAGCGTCGGCTGGAGTGGTGTAAAGCTCGCCGCCATTAGACACTGTAGCAGTGGATACGTGTTCTCTGGAGTGATGATTAACGCTTCACCATCTGGCAGCCCGATGGACGAATCTGATTTTGGCAGATGCCAGGAGAACACTACCTGCCCGAATGCATAGCGCCAACTGTAAAGTTTGGTGGAGGAGGAATAATGGTCTGGGGCTGTTTTTCATGGTTCGGGCTAGGACCCTTAGTTCCAGTGAAGGGAAATCTTCATGCTAAAGCATACAATGACATTCTAGATGATTCCATGCTTCCAGGTTTGTGGCAAAAGTTTGGGGAAGGTCCTTTCCTGTGTCAGCATGACAATGCCCAGTACACAAAGTGAGGTCCCTAGAGAAATGATGTTTTTTCAGCGGCAGGGACTGGGAGACTAGTCAAGATCGAGGGAAAGATGAACGGAGCAAAGTACAGAGAGATCCTTGAACCTCAGACTGGGGCGAAGGTTCACCTTCCAACAGGACAACGACCCTAAGCACACAGTCAAGACAGTGCAGAAGTTCGGGACAATGTCCTTGAGTCTTTGAATGTCCTTGAGTGGTCAAGCCAGAGCCCGGGCTTGAACCCGATTGAACATCTCTGGAGAGAACTGAAAATAGTTGTGCAGCTACGCTCCCCATCCAACCTGACAGAGCTTGAGAGGATCTGCAGAGAAGACTTGGAGAAACTCTCCAAATACAGGTGTGCCAAGCTTGTAGCTTCATACCCAAGACGACTCAATGCTGTAATCGCTGCCAAAGGTGCTTCAACAAAGTACTGAGTAAAGGGTCTGAATACTTATGTAAATGTGATATTTAAATATATATATATATATATTTATATAGATATATGTATGTATATATATATATATATATATATTTTTTATCTAAAAACCTGTTTTTGCTTTGTCATTATGGGGTATTGTGTGTAGATTGATGGGAGAAAATAAAATGTAATACATTTTAGAATAAGGCTGTAACATAACAAAATGTGGACAAAGTCAAGGGATCTGGCACTGTATACAAAACACAGGAAAATCATGTTTTGGTCTGCACTGGACCTTTAACACTTCCAGTTTTATTTTAGGCAGTAACACTTTCTTTTGACTACCCATTTTCCATGTTCACTCTCATCGTAGACAGCACATCACTGCAGTGGTACACTCATGAGAACATGAGAACAATAAATGTTTGTGCATTAATGTAATGTGCATTAATTAAGAGTATGTGCCTGTTCATCACTGACCATTCAGAGTGTATGAACCATATACTAAATGTTCATGTGTGTATGTTCCCTGTTATGTCATTCATGGTGTAAAGTCATTTGTTACGTGCAAATTTCAGCCATTAGGACATCAATGGCACATTTTCCCCACTGCATTTTCCCCACTGGGTATACAACTGAGACAAAACAAATATTAATATTAATATTGGTAGAATATTTAACAACTACTCATTGGTGCCCATAGATGTATTTTCTACCTGTCTCCTCTTTGTACAATTACATTGTTTTATCTCCACTCTGTTGTTAGAATGACAAACATGTTTTGCACTATGATTGCCGATGCGTTGTGATTGCCGATTTACAATGTCACTGTCGGTAAGCAAAATGACAAGGGCTGCCATAACAAAAAGTGGCTTACAGAGAGTTTTGGAAATCAAATTATTCACTGTCAAGACTAAAGTGTCTGCGATAAATCGGCTATTACTTGTGGATTACTGATTAGTTTTCTGTTTGTTTACAGGCTAAATGATGGCTTATCCATTACTTACTATTTGACTTTTGGGCCTAATATTAATAAAGGACAATATCAAAAGTGAACCAGTATTATAAGATATGTTACCACTAAAATGGATGTGTACTGAAAATATGAGTACAATCAAAGTAATGAAAATGACACAGAACAATTGAATACAAACTCAAGGCCATCAAGGCCATCAGACTGTTAAACAGCCATCACTAACATTGAGTGGCTGCTGCCAACATACTGACTTAAATCTCTAGCCACTTTATACATAGGAATTGGATGTAACAAATGTATCACTAGCCACTTTAAACAATTTTGTATATAATGTTTACGTATCCGACATACTCATATCAAATGTATACACTGTACTCTAAACCATCTACTGTATCTTGCCTATGCCGTGCTCGGTCATCGACCCAAATCTCTAGCCACTTTAATAATTATAATTGGATGAAATAATGTATCACTAGCCACTTTAAACAATGCCATTTATATAATGTTTACATATCCTACATTACTCATCTCATATATATGTGTATATACTGTACTCCATACCATCTACTGCATCTTGCCTATGCCGGTCAGCCATCGCTCATCCATATATTTATATGTACATACTCGTATTCATTCCTTTACTCTTGTGTGTATAAGGTAGTTGTTGTGAATTTGTTAGATTACTTGTTAGATACTACTGCATGGTCGGAACTAGAAGCACAAGCATTTCGCTACACTCGCATTAACATCTGCTAACCATGTGTATGTGACAAATAAAATTTGATTTGATTTGATTTGAAATGTACTGATGCATGTTCACCCTTTTTAATCAAATCAAATCAAATTGTATTTGTCACATGCACTGAATACAACAGGTGTAGACTTTACCGTCAAATACTTACTTACAAGCCCTCAACTACCAACGCAGTTTTAAGATAAATATTTACTAAATAAACTACAGTAAAAAAAATAAAAATAAACAAAACACAATAAAATAACAATAACGAGGCTATATACAGGGGTTACCGGTACAGAGTCAATGTGCGGGGATACAGGTTAGTCAAGGTAATTGCGGTATTATGTACATGTAGGTAGGAGTAAAGTGACTACGCACAGATACAAAAAAACTGCGAGTAGCAACAGTGTAAAAATGCAAATAGTCCGGGTAGCCATTCAATGAACTGTTCAGCAGTTTTAATGTGCTTTTTATCCATATCCATTGTAGGTAAAACCAGATAGTTGGTATATATTTTGCCAACTTCATTCCATGGCAAAACAGTCAGATTGCCACTATACAATGTACTTCCATTCCTAAAAATGTTCTCATCTATTTATATTGTGTACTATAGCTCCAAACAGCCTTCCGTTGGTCTAAAGCCTCCTACATGATAACACATCACATATTGTATTCACGAAGACTGCAGCACAGACGTAATCTGACACATAACGCCCCCCCACCCTTCACATTCTATTTACCAACAATAGGTCTACACTACACTCTTAGAAAAATGGTTCCAAAAAGAGTTCTTCGGCTGTCCCCATAAGATAACCCTTTTTGGTTCCAGGTAGAACGCTTTTTGGTTCCAGGTAGAACTATTTTTGGTTCCACGTAGAAACCCTCTGGGGAAAATGTTTTACATGGAACTTAAAAGGGTTCTACCTGGAACCAAAAAGGGTTCTACCTGGAACCAAAAAGGGTTCTACTTGGAACCAAAAAGGGTTCTTCAAAGGGTTCTCCTATGGAGGCAGCCGAATAACCCTTTAAGGTTCTAGACACCTTTTTTTCTAAGAGTGTGTATAGCCATATTTTCCATGTGCTGTCTATATCTCTGTGTGTATTCTCGTTGAACGTATTCAAGGTAACAAACACACGGATACACTTGATTCATGACGCCACATGACCCTGTGTCGATGCATAGCACTGACACTCTACCTGAAAATACATCCTTTCTTTCACTTCTTCCATTTTCCAAGACCGAAACTGTGCACATTGAAAGGCAAAACTCGTCTAATCTAAATCGATGTTAATGTATTTAATTGTTATAACTAGATGGCAAAGTCAGATATTAGATATTATATTACAACTTTTTTTTATTGCTGTTTTTAATAGTTATAAATGAAGTTATAGTTTGTCACACTTTATTTGGACAGTCCATCTTTAGATGCTCTACAGATAGTCATACTATTAGGGCTAGGGTTAGTAGATAGTTAGTTGAAATGTTACTGATAGACTGTAGAGCACTACAGATGGCCTACTCAAATAAAGTGTTACCATACAGTATTCTTTGGAATACAAAACCACTGTAAAGTACATTTTAAAGTGGCAAATCATGTTGAGTCTGTTTCTGGCCACTCTCTACTTCAAGAGGCTGGCCATCCATTAATTTCCTTTTTGAGCATGCGTACAATGCCTCCCATTTAGTTAATGGGGACAGTGAGATCAAAATCCAACCTATTTGCTTCCGATCTAATATCTTGGCATTTTCAAATCAAAGCAGCGCGGAGGGTAGAAAAATATATCACTTAACAACCCCCGATGCAGAGTCCAGAATGGTACCGTGGGTAGTGACGATGACAGATAACACCAATGTGGCTACATCATGCCATGCAGAGATAACGTACACATAGCCACTTACAGACAGGAGAGTTGAGCTTTAAGAGGGATGCGTTTACTGTGGTCTCCCTTCTTGACCGTTACAGCAGTAAAATGTAGCTTCTTCTGTCTTTTAGCCATGTATTTAAGGAAGGATTCATTGTAATTAAGGAATAATGGAAATACAGGAAGCGTGAGAGCTTGAACACACAGTGGTGAAACCTAAGTGTACTAACTCTACCGTCCACCTGACAATCAAAACCACTATAGAACATAATATGCAATGCAGAGGAATAAACAATATGTAATACGTTTTCATCACTATTGCATGCTATTGTAAACACACACACATACACTCACACACACAGTAGGAGATAATAATGAGTGTACTGGGTTATGGGGGTAAGTTACACCGGCACAAAGTTATTGGGTTTGAGAAATGTGTTAAATGCAGTACATACAAAGTAGCATTTATTTATACACTTCAAATATGATGTCTGTGTACTAGTGTCTGTGAGCTTGTGTCCGTGTGAGTGTGTGTGTGTACGTGCGTGTGTGTGTGCTTGCACCCATGTGCCTTTGAATGAGACAGGGAGAGATTATGGGTGTGACCATAGAAAAATGATGCCATTTGGGTCACACCCATAATCTCTCCCTGTCTCATTCAGGGAGGCACATGGGTGCAAGCACACACACACGCACGTACACACACACACTCACACGGACACAAGCTCACAGACGCACTAGTATACAGACATCATATTTGGGTCCTGGTCAAAAGGAGCACACTGTATAGGGAATAAATAGGGTGCCATTTGGGGTGGGCCCAATGAGTGCTGCTGACCTTTCCGCAACACTACAAGCTTTTTACTTGATGGTCCCTGCCATGTGCACACTTCAGATTTACTGGGCCTGGACTAAAAGTGTAACATTTGATAAATTCCCAGAGTGTGAATCCTAATCCCGGTAATAAAGCATCTAGAAAACACCGGGCACTCCACTCCAACTGTAGTAGTAGAGGTGGTGGTGGATGGGGGGAGTGTGGGGTGGAGGGAGGAGAGAGACAGCAGAGTGCAGTTGCATGCTTATTGCCGGGTAGTGCTGGAGCACCAGTTTGCAACGGTAATGTATTCAAGAGCATCAAAGGCTAAAGGAGCAAGTCACTATTGATTTTGCACTAAGCGCAGCTTCCTGTGTTCATTAGACGGTGCTCTTCACCGTATTACGGTAGCAAGCGGGGCGATTGCACAAACAATCGGGCCCTCGCGGGGGAGAAGCCGGCTCTTTGTTGTTTAGAGCAACATTTTTTTCAATTATTTTTGATTTTGCATTCACAGGCTAAGCCCTGGCTAATGAATACTACCCAACTGACTCGAACCCCAAGGGCCTCGCCGCAATTAATACATGTTTTAATTGAGCGGAGAGTAATGAGGCTGAGTTGTCCTTAGGAAGGAGAAACAAACTTATTCTACATGGCCAAAAGTATGTGGCCATGATTTGATTTGATTTTGAATTGAGACCCCTTCATATTAGTGGATTTGGCTATTTCAGCCACACCCGTTGCTGACAGGTGTATAAAATCGAGCACACAACCATGCAATCTCCATAGACACACATTGGCAGTAGAATGGCCTTACTGAAGAGTTCAGTGACTTTCAACGTAGCACCTTCATATGATGCCACCTTTCCAACAAGTCAGTTCGTCAAATTTCTGCCATGCTAGAGCGGCCCCCGGTCAACTGTAAGTGTTGTTATTGTCTAATGGAAACATCTAGGAGCAATGGCCATGCGAGTGGTGAAGCGCGTAGCGTATAAAAATCGTCGTTCCTCGGTTGCAACACTAACTGCCGAGTTCCAAACTGGTACCAAACTGCCTCTGGAAGCAACGTCAGCACAAGAACTGTTCATCGGGAGCTTCATTAAATGTTTTTTTCCATGGTCGAGTAGCCCGAACGCAAGCCTAAGATCACCATGCGCAATACCAAGCGTCGGCTGGAGTGATGTAAAGCTCGCAGCCATTGGACTCTGGAGCAGTGGAAACGTTCTATGGAGTGATGAATCACGCTTCACCACCTGGCAGCCTGACTGCCTAATCTGGGTTTGGCGGATGCCAGGAGAACGCTACCTGCTACAATGCGTAGTGCCAACTGTAAAGTTTGGTGGAATAGGAATAATGGTCTGGGGCTGTTTTTCATGGTTCACGGTTTTGGTAATGTAGTGTAGGTCTAAAAAGAATCTCAGCAGCTTCTCTCATCGTTACCAATGGAGAGATGTATTGTCTTCACACGGACCCTTTTGAATCTTTCCCCTGTACATATGAAACAAAGTCATTTATACAAATGTGGTTACTTTTGTCCTCATATGGTGTTTGTGCAATGTGTTGTGTCATATGACCAATACATGTTTGTATGTCACAATGCACAAGATGTATGACAGGGAGACATTTTGGGGCAGTTTCCCAGACACAGATTAAGCCTAATCCTGGACTAAAAAGCATTTTCAATGGAGATGTTGCATTGAGCTGTCCCTCTGTCATAAATCTTGTGCATTGTGACATACAAAGATTTATTGACATAATCACATGATTAATTGGCATGATAACACATGATCAATCATAATAGCCAGGATCGTCTTCAAGTAGTAATTGTAGTAATTGTACTAATTGTAAAAGTACTGTAAATATGCCTCTTACTGGCAATATTGGATGTATGCGAGGAATCTGTGGTATGGCACAGGACATTAATACAAGCAGCACATTAGCACATGTCACGAGTGCTCCCTCTCCGGCCTCTAGTTCACCAGGCTGCTCGTTATGGCGCACACCTGTCACCATCGTTACACGCACATGCGCGTCATCAGACTCACCTGGACTCCATACCTTCTCTGATTACCTTCCCTATATATGTCACTCCTTTTGGTTCCTTCCCCAGGTGTCATTGTTTCTGTTTCTTGTCTGTGTGCTGTTATTGTTTCTTGTTTTGTATTATGGTCTGTTCTGTTTATTTTATTAAAACACTCACTCCCTGAACTTGCTTCCCGACTCTCAACGCACATCGTTATAGCACATGTGTGGGGCTGTAGCATGAACAATCAATATTTCATAAAGGAATTTTATTAATGTCTACATTTTGCCACTCCACATTCCTTCAAAGTGCATATCCTCTATTAGTACCACTGTAGTGATGTGTAGACCTACTACGATGTGAGAGCCCTTGACACACTTCAGAACTGACATTTCCTGATCAACAAGCTCATAAGTCCAAGAGCATCTATCTCAAATATGATCAAAATAGTTCCCCCTCAACCTCGAATTTCTAGCAATGCCATCATCCCTGTTAGCATATTTCTAGAGGGGTTGGGGGCATGGGTTAGTAGCTGGTGCTGCTGGTTAACAGAGAGATAATGCAGGGCTGAGAGGAGAGAGCTGGAGGATTCCTCTTGTCACTTTAGATAAGGGCGAAGGAATGTGACTGGTAGCTGGGGGACCGGCTAAGTGCATTTCGCTGTCCCTTTAGCCTCGCCAGAGCAGACGACTTCGGTGCATTAGGATGGCAGGCAGCCACCCACCACTCCAGAGTTCGCTCCATCTTTCGTGAAGAAAGATCATTCTACGAATTGGGAGATTGGCCTGATTTACTCCATATTGACCAAGGTGCAAAGTTTGGTCAGTGATTTTCTGAAGGGAATAAGCATTAAAACCCCTTTAATATATCATCAGATTGTGAAGAAATCATCTATATCGGGGAAACAATTGTTTCTTTCTAATTTGAAAAGCAATTTTTTAATTTTTTAGCTCAGCCTGCCAATAACATGACACAGAAAATATAAGGTATTCCCCCATTGTTGCTGATTCATTTCGATTGTTGCGATTGGTTTTTGGATGATAAGAACCTGAGACTTCTGAGGTAAGCCTCCCTGAAATATCCTCCATAATAGTTCAAAGGAAAGTTATGTCGAGGTCTGACCATCCTCCACTGGCTTTTTTCTTCAAATAAGCATCAGTCACTGCTGCTTCCCTCTAACCTATGGCAAAGACAGAGCCTCGGTCGGACTAGCCGCTATCTGTAGTATAACATGTAGTGTATGGGGTAAAAATTATATCTACACTAATTACCACAGCTTAAAACCAGAGCAATTACACTGTGTTTCATTATTCAATTTCAGCGTTATGTGATCTCATCTCGAAATGTGGATGTAACTGCTGTGCTAATCTTCCCAGAAGGCATTCTCTTCAATTATGATAAAAAAACTGGTTCTTGGAAGATTTTCTGTTCTTCTACTAGGATGCTATTGGGTCTTAGCGGCTCAAAAATATGGTTCAGCAGTTAGGCCTAGGTAGTTCTTAAAAAATAATGGTCTGACCTTATTTCAGTCTCTTGACCAAACATTATACACAAATCCTCGCTAATGTGATCTACACTACATGACCAAAAGTATGCGGACACATGCTCGTCGAACATCTCATTCCAAAATCATGGGCATTATTATGGAGTTGGTCCCCTATGCTGCTATACAGTACCAGACTCCACTCTTCTGCAAAGGCTTTCCACTAGATGTTGGAACGTTGCTGCAGGGCCTCGCTTCCATTCAGCCACAAGAGCATTAGTGAGGTTGGGGCATGATGTCGGGCTATTAGGCCTGGCTCGCAGTTAGGGTTCCAATCAATCTCAAAGATGTTCGATAGGGTTGAGGTCAGGGCTCTGTGCAGGCCAGTCAAGTTCTTCCACAACGATCTCGACAAACCATTTCTGTTTGGACCTCGCTTGTGTACAGGGCATTGTCATGCTGAAACAGGAAAGGGCCTTCCCCCAAACTGTTGCCACAAAGTTGGAAGCACAGAATCGTCTAGAATGTAATTGTATGCTGTAGCGTTAAGATTTCCCTTCACTGGAACTAAAGGGCCTAGCCAGAACCATTAAAAACAGCCCCAGACCATTATTCCTCCTCCACCAAACTTTACCGTTGGCACTATGCATTGGTGAAGGTAGCGTTCTCCTGGCATCTGCCAAACAAAGATTAGCACATCGGGCTGCCAGATGGTGAAGTGTGATTCATCAGTCAAGAGAACGCATTTAAACTGCTCCAGAGTCAAATGGCTGCGAGCTTTCCACCACTCCAGCCAACACTTGGCATTACGCATGGTGAACTTGTGTGCAGCTTCTCGGCCATGGAAACCCATTTCATGAAGCTCCCGACGAACAGTTATTGTGCTGACATTGCTTCCAGAGGAAGTTTGGAACTCGGTAGTGAGTGGTTGCAACCGAGGACAGACGATTTTTACATGTTACGGGCTTCAGCACTTGGCGATCCCTTTCTGTGAGCTTGTGTGGCCTACCACTTGGCGGCTAAGCCGTGGTCACTCCTAGATGTTTCCACTTCACAATAGCAGCACTAACAGTTGACCGGGGCAGCTCTAGCAGGGCAGACATTTGAAGAACTGACTTGTTGGGAGGGGAATCGTCACTGAGCTCTTCAGTAAGTCTATTCTACAGGCAATGTTTGTCTATTGAGATCGCAGGGCTGTGTGCTCGATTTTATACACCTGTCAGCAACGAGTGTGGCTGAAATAGCCGAATCCACTAATTTGAAGGGGTGTCCACATACTTTTGTATATATAGTATATATAGCATAGTACCTTTTTATTAAGTTGTTGTATGTTTCTTCATATTTATGTCCAGTTACTGTGTGTCAGTAGTGTTCATTTACTCTGATACAACTTTTCAGTCAACATCATCGTCTTTAACGACAGGCCTGTCCATTGGCGTTCACACTACTCTCAGGTTAATTCAGTTCCCTAGGGTCGTTCCTCTCAAACTTACCATTCAAACTCTGAATGAAACGGGTCTGTTCTGTGCTGTGCTTAACAGGGTATGTGTCTGGGGACGGGACGTCTTCATTACAAATGGCCGCCCTGGCTGTGTTTGCTTTTCTCTGACACTTCATTGGAACACTTTTTGTTTATGATGCGGCCCAGGCTCATAAATATCTGATCCTTCTCACCCCCCCACTCAAAACTCACCTTTTTTGCTGAAAGAAAGTCATCGCTTCTCCAGCTTTTCCAAAACGTGTTCATTTGTTAGGGTAATTACATTGGATTGAACGTTGAAATGCCGTTACCTTTTACCGGCCTCAAGAAACTTAGTACCGGTGGCTCTCCAGATCGATGGAACATGGCCTATTTACCGGGTGAGGGATGGGAAGGTCAATGGCGCCTCACTTCGGGAGATGTGGTGTCGGTGGCTTTAAATAATGTGGTTAGTTTATGGACATGGGTGGGTAGATTAACATCACCGATACTCTGACGCCAAGATGTAGAGAGATAGATACCAGGGAGCATGTGACCTCTGTTTACACCGGGCATTTTTTATTTGCAGGCCTGTGAAGGTGTGTGATAATTAGAATGAGAAAAGGAAACCTGTGACAGCAAATCGAGACTGGATATAAGTGGGTTAGCGTTAGTACATGACACTTAATTCCCTCGTCAGTCTTTAAACCCAAACAACCACTGAGTCATCATGAACAGCTCAATAAAATGTGCATGTTCATTAACCGTTTCTTTTCAGACACACATTTCCAGAGCTGAACATTTTCTATAAATCCAAACACATGCATAACCAGCAGACACTATAGACCTATGTATATATTTTTTCCCATTCCTTTTCCTTAAATCGCACTCCATGCATTTTGTTTTCTTCGGTGCATTTTAATGCTGAACACATCTTCTGGCTGACTCAGAATGCTCATCAAGGAGAAGGAGCTGACTAATCTCAATCCCTAAACGTATTCATGTTCAATAAAAGCTATTCATCAGCATAAACCATGGCTGTAAGTTCACAGTAAATTTACCTGGGAGAAATCTAAATGACTAGGAGGAGGCAGCGCCCTTCAGCAGGCTGGATGGAATGAAGGAGTGAAGGGAAAAAAGGAGAGGTGGATGGAATGGGAGAGGGAGAGGAGTCTCTGTTCTTCCATCATTGGTCATCAAGTGTGGTGTATATGTGTGTGTGTTCAAGTTTTATTAGTCGTACGTACGGGATACACATGGTATACACCGTCCAACCAAATGCTTACTTGCAGTTTCCTTCTCGACAAAGCAACAACAACAAGAAATAATACAAGATAAGAATATGAACATAAAGTAAATGGCTCAGTAGAATAGAGTAAATATTTTGGAATAAGTATAATAGAGGAAGGCACAATTTATAGTCCAATATTTACACGTGTGTTTGTTTACATGTGTGTGTGTGCATGCGTGTGAAGATCAAGGTTTGAGTGACTCTCAGTAAATGTATTCAGCATTACAGGTGAGAGAGAGAGCGAGAGAGAGCGAGAGAGAGAAAAAAAAAAAAAGGAGGCAAGAATGAAACTGAAGCCCCACTCTAGAGACTGCTGTGTGTCTGGTGTTCATTGGACTGTGAGACTGCACTCCTCCCTCAGTCACACCCTGGCGAGAACAGGTCACTCCTCCCTCAGTCACACCCTGGCGAGAACAGGTCACTCCTCCCTCAGTCACACCCTGGCGAGAACAGGTCACTCCTCCCTCAGTCACACCCTGGCGAGAACAGGTCACTCCTCCCTCAGTCACACCCTGGCGAGAACAGGTCACTCCTCCCTCAGTCACACCCTGGCGAGAACAGGTCACTCCTCCCTCAGTCACACCCTGGCGAGAACAGGTCACTCCTCCCTCAGTCACACCCTGGCGAGAACAGGTCACTCCTCCCTCAGTCACATCCTGGCGAGAACAGGTCACTCCTCCCTCAGTCACACCCATGCGAGAACAGGTCACTCCTCCCTCAGTCACACCCTGGCGAGAACAGGTCACTCCTCCCTCAGTCACACCCTGGCGAGAACAGGTCACTCCTCCCTCAGTCACACCCTGGCGAGAACAGGTAAACAGCCCAACAACTAAAAAGATCAAAGAGAGAAAAAAACGGCAAAACCTATACAAAAGATGAAAAACAACAAAAGAAACACCCTTCATGTTGGAGGTGAGGATGCTAGAAACAATTTGTGTGCAAAATTCTAGTCAGGTCGGTCGGCGGTCGGAATTCCTGGAGATGGTTCCGTGGGATTTACTGGGTTACTTATGTTGACCATGTTTGAACAGGGCTTTTCCGACACGGCGGGCATTCGAATCACCGGTCTATCAGAAGCCTTTAAGCAAACATCAAACAGCACCCTGTCTCTGGAGTAGTAATTACTTCTACCATGCGTGGCTTGACCCAGACCGTCCCGCCACTCTTTAGACCGAGGTGTTTTTTCTTTTCTGTCTGCCCACGACTGGGCCTAATAGACAATCTGCATCTTCCCTTGTGTTGCTAGACAAGTGGGAAATCCAAAGGCATCAATTACGTGTGGTAAACAAGTTTGGCCATGTAGAACATTCAATTATACATTAAACATTAATAGCGTGGGGAAGGTTATTTTACACATCCATTAAATTGCGTTAAACACGGATGCTCAATCTTATTAATAGAGCTGGAGGGACTTGTCATTTTTTATTCCGAGTGGAATCGGAGGATAACAGTGACGTTATTGCGTGGCGATCCGTTACCAGCGCTTGTTGTGCGTGTGTGAGTGTGTGTGTTTTCCCGAATGAGTATACAAGGACGGAAAAGTGTAAAGATGATGGACGAAAGCGATGCAATCGATAACCCTTCCGAGGTTTGGCACAATCGATACTGAGACATAAACGAGTCCGACCCAAAATAACATTGAGAGAAAGTGGGCCATTGACGGGCTAAGTCCTTGTGTCTGAAGTGACTTAACCTGTCAGTCATGGACTACATTAGAAGATCTCATTATGTAGCACCGCAGACATTGACACACACAGGACACAGACATGCACAAATATAAGCACACACACACAAACAAACACTTAAATACTATCCATAGTAGCCTATCAGTACAGTGGTGACCAGCTAGAATTCACCCCCAGTAAATCACAAGAGTAATGGCCTCTCAGAAGAGACAAGGTCTAGAGTCTAGACCTTAGAGTCTAAAGTATAACCTATAGTAAGTACCACAGGAAACAAAATCTCCCCACATTCAGTTTTTCCTCCAACAAAAGAGGCACTGCACACTTACAAGACATTCTTCAAGTAGACTACAGAGGGCTTTATCTTGTTGTACACATCAACACTAAGATACAATCTTCACTTGAGACGTTGATGAATGGTCTCTATGATAATATGATTTTTACACACACATCTAAAATCACACTTTAGGTATGTAAGCAAATCAACCAAAGCTTTGCACTAAAAACTTTGAACGCTTATATTTAGACAAAATATGTGTTTCTGACCTGCTGGCAATGGAAATATTGTGTTCTGAATGCAACAGTGCTCTAGGCTCTTTTTCAAGCTAATTCTGCCATTTTCATTCAGGCACTGCAAATTAACTAAACAACAGCAAGCCTTTGGGAGAACTAACTCATGTGAATGAAATCTCATGAACATACGTAGAAGAACACTGTTCTTGGAATGCCAAGGCAAACTATGTTGGTGTGTTAAAGCTGTCTCTACTGGTCACTTTATTATCTACATATGCTCTTTTCAATGTGCACTTGAAAATGCATGTGCTTTTCAAAGGGGGAAATGTTACTGGAATGTTCTCATCTTGTTTTCTTCTTCCCTGAGCACTTCTCAGTGGTCCTCATCTTCAGAGCAAATACTGCTTACCATGAGGGATTTGTTTATAACTTCTATCTTATTTTGAGATTTTAAAATAATCCACCAAGAGTCAACTGTTCATTAGCAAAGTTGAACACATACAGTATCTCTGCATTCCCGCTTGCTCCATATTCTCTTTTTCCCTTTCCAATTCTCACTGAGGCAAAACACCGAAACCCACCTACAATATCCAATTTCACTAGAGTTCTGTGACCAAAACAACAACAACAACAACAACAACCAAACCACTGTCGACACATCCACGCCTTCCAAACACAAAAACACCCACTGATGTCTGGCCAGAGGAGAATCATTTCCAGCTCGGCTCAGATATGCTGCTTTGACATTTGTTCCGGTGGTATGAAAGGTCACGGGGAGATATGTGGTGTGAGACAGAAGGAGAGAGAGGGAGGAGGAGAGGTGGCTGTGAGTCAGCCAGCCGGGACACATCCCACAGACACGGCGGGCATGGGCAAAGAGAAAGAGGAAGTGGATGTGATCTCCCTCACACGCCATCACACATGAGGTAGCAGTTACACCACTGGCGGGAAAGGGAGAGGAGGAGAGTATTTGGAAACGGTGCCAAGATCCGCTGGCGTTGATATTAAGTATTGTAATGCTATACTAGTGGACTGGGGTGAAAACAATGTAAAGTCAATTTAGTGATAAGAAAGTGGAATGTGGTTCTTGATCACTACCTTGCGCTATTTGCTGATGAGTACATACTTGCTTGTCACGTGTATTACAAAGTAAAACAAATAAAATAAAATCAAAGTTTATTTGTCACGTGCGCTGAATACAACAGGTGTAGACCATACAGTGAAATGCTTACTTATAAGCCCTTAACCAACAGTGCAGTTTCTAAGTAAAAAATAGGTATTAGGTAAACAATAGATAAGTAAAGAAAAAAAACATAACAGTAAAAAATAACAGTAGCGAGGCTATTTACAGGTGGTACCGGTACAGAGTCAATGTGCGGGTGCACTGGTTAGTCAGGCTATTTGAGGTAATATGTACATGTAGGATTAGTGACTATGCATAGATGATAAACAGAAAGTAGCATCAACGTAAAAGAGGGGTTGGCGGGGTGGGGTGTGGGGGGGTTGGGGGGGCGGGACACAATGCTGGGGTAGCCATTTGATTAGCTGTTCAGGAGTCTTATGGCTTGGGGGTAAAAGCTGTTGAGAATCCTTTTGGTCCTAGACTTGGCGCTCCAGACTGGGGTGGCTGGAGTCTTTGAAATATTTAGGGCCTTCCTCTGACACCACCTGGTATAGAGGTCCTGGATGGCAGGCAGCTTAGCCCTAGTGATGTACTGGGCCGTACGCACTACCCTCTGTAGTGCCTTGAGGTCGGAGGCTGAGCAGTTGCCATACCAGGCAGGGATGCAACCAGTCAGGATGCTCTGGATGTTGCAGCTGTAGAACCTTTTGAGGATCTGAGGACCCATGCCAAATCTTTTTAGTTTCCTGAGGGGTAATAGGCTTTGTCGTGCCCTCTTCACGACTGTCTTGGTATTGAAGCTCTCAACCTGCTCCACTACAGCCCCGTCGATGAGAATGGGCGTGTGCTAGGTCCTCCTTTTCCTGTAGTCCACAATCACCTCCTTTGTCTTGATTACGTTGAGGGATAGGTTGTTATTCTGGCACCACCCAGCCAGGTCTCTGACCTCCTCCCTATAGGCTGTCTCATCGTTGTCAGTGAACAGCTGATGCTCTCATGCATGCCTCAGTGTTGCTTGCCTCGAAGCGAGCATAGAAGTGATTTAGTTCATCTGGTAGGCTCGTGTCACTGGGCATTTCGCGGCTGTGCATCCCTTTGTAGTCCAGGAATAGTTTGCAGGCCCTGCTACATTCGACGAGCGTCGGAGCCGGTGTAGTACGATTCAATCTTAGTCCTGTATTGGCGCTTTGCCTGTTTGATGGTTCGTCTGAGGGTGTAGTGGGATTTCTTATAAGCGCCCGGGTTAGAGTCCCGCTCCTTGAAGGCGGCAGCTCTTCCCTTTAGCTCGGTGTGGATGTTGCCTGTAAGCCATGGTTTCTGGTTGGGGTTTGTACGCACAGTCACTGTGGGGATGTCATCGATGCACTTATTGATGAAGCCAGTGACTGATGTGGTGTACTCCTCAATGCCATTGCGGAACATATACCAATCTGTGCTAGCAAAACAGTCCTGTAGCTTAGCATCTGCTTCATCTGACCACTTCTTTACTGACCAAGTCACTGGTGCTTCCTGCTTTAGTTTTTGCTTGTAAGCAGGAATCAGGAGGATGGAATTATGGACAGATTTGCCAAATGGGGGCGAGGGAGAGCTTTGTATGCGTCTCTGTGTGTGGTGTAAAGGTGGTCTAGAGTTTTTTCCCCCTCTGGTTGCACATTTTACATGCTGATAGAGATTAGGTAAGACTGATTTCAGTTTTCCTGCATTAAAGTCCCCGGCCACTAGGAGTGCCGCCTCTGGGTGGACGTTTTCCTGTTTGCTTACTTCCTTATACAGCTGACTGAGTGCGGTCTTAGTGCCAGCATCTGTCTGTGGTGGTAAATAAACAACCACGAAAAATATAGATTAAAAGTTTATTGGCAAATATTGTGGTCTACAGCTTATCATGAGATACTCTACTTCAGACAAGCAAAATCTAGAGACTTCCTTAGATTTCATGCACCAGCTGTTGTTTACAAATATACACAGACCGCCCCCCCTCGTCTTACCGGAGTGTGCTGTTCTATCTAACCGGTGCAGCGTATATCCAGCCAGCTGAATGTTATCCATGTCATCATTCAGCCACGATTCGGTGAAACATAAGATACAACAGTTTTTGATGATGATATTCGTGATCTTACCTCATCTAATTTATTGTCCAATGACTTCACTTTGGCAAGTAAAATGGATGGTAAATGCAGATTTCCCACTCGCCATCGGCAGATCCTTACGCGGCACCCCGCTCTGTGTCCTCTGTACCTGCGTCTCTTTCTCTTGCCAATGACGGGGATCCTGGCCCTGTCGAGTGTCTGAAGAACATCCTGTGCGTCCTGCTTGTTGAAGAGAAGATCTATGTCTAATCCGAGGTGAGTGATCGCTGTCCTGATATCCAGAAGATCTTTTTTTGCCATGAGATACGGTGGCAGAAACATTATGTACAAAATATGTTACAAATAATGCAAAAAAAACACATAATAGTACAATTGGTTAGGCGCCCATAAAACGGCTGCCATTTCTTCCGGCGCCAAAAGAGGATAACATGATAGACCAATAGAGACATCAACTAGTCAATTAGTTTGACGTGCATGCAGCACACCTGCAGTGCCTTATAACACTTCATAAACAGGGTTGTTCGAGCCCTGGATGCTGATTGGCTGAATGCCATGGTATATCAGAAAGTGCAGCGTTTTCCTTTCTGTTTTCTATGAGTTTGCCTACAACTCCAGCACCTGCCGAAAGTAACTGGATGTGCGTATGTTCTTCAGCTTTTTAATATCAGAGCGTATACCATGGGTATGACAAATCACTTGTTTTTACTGCTCTAATTATGTTGGTAACCAGTTTATAATAGCAATAATGCACCTCTGTGTTTGTGGTATATTGCCAATCCCATGGCTAAGGGCAGTATCCAGGCACTCCGTGTTGAGTCGTGCGTAAGAACTACCCTTCGCCACCACACCCCCTCGGGCCTTATTTCTTAAAGTTTCTTCGGTGAGGAGAAATTGTCTACAGGGTGGATGTGATTGCTGTAACTTTTTGAAGTGGCTTATCGTGAATCATGTGGGGATGAGAGAAGAGGTGAGCAGGTTTACACTCTTCTCCAATGTGAAAAAATCCACACCTCTGAGGAGGAATTTTTAAACTGCTCCCTTTCAGTTCTCAACCGGCGCTTTGGCAACAGGGGGATGTGAACGTGCGAAGAGGCAGGAGACTGGCGAGGTCTCAAACTGAAAGGTTGTAAATTAGTGTTCATCCCACGTTTGGGCGCGATCGCACAAGATGGGTCTAATTTTAAAAGGTGTTGCCATGCTCGCAGACGCCGATGTGTTAGAAAAGTTCAACTTTTCTGGAACAAAAGGAGTTTGGCGGAGAAAAAAGGTTGGCAGCATCTTGCGTTGCCTATGCATCATCTGTACAGTATATTGAATGTACAACATCATGGAATTGAGATGGAATATATTATAAGCTGGGGGAATATCCCTGATGCAAAATATTACACCTCATGATGCCCTTGATGACAGCTCTAATATCTCTCCTTTCACTTATGTTATTATAGCCATAAGTAATGCTCATGATATATCAATGTCCAAAGATGGCATCATACTGTTGACCAAATGTGTAAGAGCACATTTCACCAATGTCTACAGTCAACACCTTTTCAACAAAGAGGCTTATACCAGGTAAGCACTTTAATCTCTTAAAAGCACAAGAGGGGAAAAGTGTCAACCGTAAGAGACTTTTATTGTGCCTTAGCAAACATTAAATTCATTCAGACTTATTGTTTTGGGCTTTGGTCCCTGACAGTGCCAGTGGTCTCGAAGCTTGTGGGACATTAAACCCCCAACACTTTGATTCAAATAAAATAAAATAGTATTGTCACATGCGCCAAATACAACTGGTGTAGACTTTACCGTGAAATGCTTGCTTACGAGACCTTCCCAACGATGAAGAGTTACAAATTATAATAAAAACAAAACAAGAGCAATAAAATAAAATACACAAGAATGGGCCAACATGCAGGGAGTACCAGTACCAGATCAATGTGCAGAGGTACGAGGTATTTGAGGTAGATATGAACATGAAGGCAGGGTAAAGTGACTAGGCATCAGGATAGATAATAATAAGGTATTTGAGGTAGATATGTACATAAAAGCAAAGTAAAGTGACTAGGCATCAGGATAAATAACAAGGTATTTGAGGTAGATATGTACATGAAGGCAGGGTAAAGTGACTATGCATCAGGATAAATAATAATAATAAGGTATTTGAGGTAGATATGTACATGAAGGCAGGGTAAAGTGGCTATGCATCAGGATAGATAATAATAATAAGGTATTTGAGGTAGATATGTACATGAAGGCAGGGTAAAGTGACTATGCATCAGGATAAATAATAATAATAATAAGGTATTTGAGGTAGATATGTACATGAAGGCAGGGTAAAGTGACTAGGCATCAGGATAGATAATAATACGGTATTTGAGGTAGTAAAATAGATAACAGAATAGCAGCAGCAAATTACGAGTGTAAAAGTGTGTGTGTATGTGTGTTTGTGTTGTGTCGGTATACGTGTGTATTACTGTATGTGTGTGTGCGTATGTAGTGTCAATGTAGTGTGTATGAGTGTGTGTATATATAGTCTGGCGAGGGTGCATAGGGTCAGTGCAAGATAGGGTCAGTGCAGATAACTGACTATTTATCAGTCTTATGGCTTGGGGGTAGAATCTGTCTCGGAGCCTGTTGGTCTAAGAACCCATTTTCCGGTACCGTTTGCCGGACCGTACCAGAATGAACATTCTATGGCTTGCTTGGTTGGAGTCTTTGGCAATTTTTCGGGCCTTCCTCTGACACCGCCTGATATAGAGGTCCTGGATGGCAGGGAGCTCAGCCCCAGTGATGTACTGGGCTGTCCGCACCACCCTCTGTAGAGCTTTGCGGTCAAGGGCAGTGCATTTTCCATACCAAGCGGTTAGAAACGGGCTCTTTATGGTTAACAGCTGGTTTGTGTCCGAGGTGTCACTGTTAATCGAGTCCAGTCATCAGGCGCCCCTTCTCCTTGACTCCGATGCCGCTGCGCGTAAATATGAAGGGGGCGTTTGGGATGGGGAGAGAGAGGGCGTTTGGGATGGACACCTACTACCCGCAAGTCTGTCGGCTCTGCATTCATCCCGCGTCACCAGGGGTTACGAAGCGCACTCGGGCCCTAGATGCCAAAACTCAATGAAAACAACGATGGCTGCCGGAACCAAATGCAAAGTGACTAGGGAGTCTTGTTCAAAGGACATATACAATTTATGACTCGTCAGTGAGTTGAGTGAACAGTGAGATATGCGAACGCATATGACAGCATGTTCGGTCGGCGAAACACGTGTGATGAACGTCTTAGTCAGGGTGCATAAAAGGGAAGCCGTCAAAGCATGCCAACCCCATTGACGGTGTCAAACCCAACAGGACCGGGCGCTCCAACTTCTAAGGAAGCACGTAAGCAAGGTTAATTCACTCCTAATTCACCATGAGCAAGTGCAAGATGCCATATGACACACGCAGTGTCTTCATTTGCATTTCTCACACGTCAAAATCTATAACAGGAAAAAACGTGTCAGAGTGTGTCAGAGTGTGCGGTAGTGGTGGTTGTGCTTCCCAAGCATCCTGAATGAAAATGAGAAAGTAAAATGAATTAAATCACTCTCCTCCAATCAAGGCAATTAGCTGGGGATCAGTAGGGGGAAGCCAAGGTCTCCAGTAGCAATTTGGGAAAGGAGGGCTCTGGCCTATACTCCAACACCCCCACCCCCTCCAGTTCGCCAGTGGCGGTCTCTCTCTCTCTCTCAACTCTGAGACGTAGCAGGTCTTCACTGGCAGTGACGCGTGCTGCAAGGGCTTGTGTGAGCTCAGCCTTGACTGTCCCTGTCATACATACACACACAGACACACACCCTGGGGCTTTTTGTGAAAAATGAGACCGTGGAGAATGAGATAATAACATTGTGGCACATGACTGTGTGTGGCGGAGTGTGTGCCTACATGAGTGTGTGTGTGTGTCATAATTGTGTCCTCCCATGTGTAAAAACAATCAATCAGCTCCCTTAATACAGTGTCATTATGGGTAAATTAAAAATCATTGTTGATCGATAGGGTATTGACTGTCATATTATGCATGTGTTTAATGACTAATCATTTTTTATTCATTTCATTGCAAATTTATTCTGGGTATGAACTATTTGGCTGTGTCTCGCTGAGAGAAAGCAACATGATGGACAGGTTCACTGTATGTTGAACACAAGCACAGATTCTCACAAACCATACGTGTTTATATTTTGTGCACATTCTTATACTGCAATGGTGAGAGAGATTGATCAAATAATGAATAATTTCAGACATATCACGCTGTACGGTTCAGTCCACTTTCCAAATGCCAGTGGAGTCAAATATAAATCAACAAACTGTCAGAAATCAATTATGAATATGAGGGTTCCGACAAATATTGACATGACTAGGTCCATCAGTGAAGGAGAACTAGCGTACCAAGCATCCAATGTTCGTACATACTCTGATTCAAGTGCATATCATTGCTTGTTATAGAAGAAGTGTTTTGACAGCAGATTATTCACTTAAAACAGTCAAACGTCTTGATGTTAAAGCTCAGCTCACCTCAACAAGAGTATCATGCTTTTAACTGTCAACTAACCATGAACACCTACTCAAAACTTCATAGTATTACATTCTCCACTCCAATCCACTCTCTCTTTCAGGACAGCTAGGATGTGTCTTTAAATCCCCTTTGGTTTTAATAACAAAAGTGCCATTCGTTTGAGAATGCAAGGAGATCATCTCTCCTTGGCTACAGTGGGAACCGCGCCTTGTAAAGTGCCTTCTTATTTCTCATTAGGGCCTAAGCACCAGCTATGTGAGAGGAATTAGAGGCGCTGAATGAATGCAATGCACCCTTAGTAATATTGCCATTCCAATTTACAAGAGTGGATTATGTTAATATCAGCATAATTCACCCAACTCTTTTTGGGCCTCCCTGGACGGCTGCCTTCTAAATTACCTGTTCCAACGGCGTAATTAAAATGGTTCAGTCACTGATGACTCCAACTGTCACGGGAGACAATCGCTCCCTGGTACCGTTGGAATGGAATTTAGTCTTTTACTAGAGTGGGTGCCGCGACGGTATAAAACTACCGAACGCGTGTAATAGTCAATTTCATTAGGTGTTAACACACAAAAAGATTGTTCCTCGGATGAGTTGAAATTTTGACCTTATTTAAGCATCCTCTGACTACAGCTGTTTCAGTTGAGTGTGAGTGTATTTACTGTAGAAGGGTTTCAGTAGCCTCTTGGATGGCAAATAATTCCAATGACTAGTTTTCAATCATGCATACCACAACCTAGTATTTCAGCTCAGACCAATGTCATTACTGTTACCAAGATACACCATTCCACTGTGTGCTAACCAGAAAACAAAAGCGAGTAAAAATAGGAACGGTGCGGGTGCAAAAACCTAGAGAGAGGAGTATGGCATGCGTCAAAGATTATTCAGCGTCCGAGGTTGTGCTGGGTTAGTTAGATTGTTATTCCTGCATATCTCGCTTTTCTTTCTCTGCCGTCCTCTGAGTGAAGCGATTACCGGTCCCAGATACATTTCAGCAGCAAGAGAGTAGGGAAAGGCAGAGGACCGTAGGTAAATAAAGAGATGTCAACTTTACTTAATGGGAGCAATCGCACATTATCCTCCAAACACACTGTTCTTTGTAATGATGCTAACAGATGGCCTCGCATTGGCACTTAGTTCTCCAACTGAAATAATTATGAAATAAATTCTGGAGCAATAATGTTCACAGTGTAATAAAAACACTGATACTGCTCACATTACAACCATATGTACTGCTTTTTCAGAGGCGACATGCGCCTTCCTTTTTTTTAAGGGGGAACTGAAAGCCAAATGTAAAATATTTTCATTCATTCTTTGTAAAATGAACTGTATATAGTACAACATATTTGTATTTCAGGCAGCACATACCCCTTCTGTTTCAATGGCCCTTAAGCCTCTGAGTGCAGGACAAGGTTGTCCTTTTAACATACATATATGGACATACTACTAACAAAGTTAAAAAGGGAATCAATGACCTAAATTGAAAGTGAGGAAAATATATTTTTCTTGTGTGCAACGGGTCTGATTGACAACCCCACTGTAGGTTGTGCTTGTGCTCAACCTACAATGTGAAGGGTACGCTACTAGGCGCCCTCCGGTTCAGTTTGTACCGGCCTGAAGCAAAAATCAAATCACTGTACTGATTTTCTTACTTGACCCAAAAGAATGTCAGGGTAACGAGTGGAAAAAATGCCCTACAGTACGAACATCTTCCAATAGTCTTAATCAGTAGCCAGGGGACTAAAAGGACTCTTTCCCATAAAACCTGGATCGTCTTATTCAGCACAGACCTGGCTCGATGTGTGGCAGGCCACAGCGGACCAATTATGGCAGAAGGATTCTATTTTGGTGTTAGTACGTCAAGAGAGTGTGCGTGGAGAGAGCCACTCTTCCATAGAGGCTTTCTGTGTACAGCTAGCTCTGTAGAGTAAATACATAGCTCTTTTAAAATCCATACCAGAACCCATGGGGCTAGAGTATGTATGGCTGTGGATGTAGCGAATATAAATGCCTCATTCAAAGAAAAAAATAGGAGAGTTTGGATGCTTAGAGGTTCTTGAATACAATACGTATTTAACGGTTTGAGAACGCTCCTGGTAGAGGATTTACAGTATGAGGTGCTGGATTGTTCATTTTTCACTGCACTAAAAGTGTCACTTTGAATGATGATTCGGGAGAGCTTGAAACTGTGAATAAAAGCAGGCTTGGACGACATGGAAACGTTTTCTTTGGTTTTAGATCTCAATCTGGGAGGCAGGAAGACAGTAAATAGTGTATTGACGAAAAAAAGCAGCTAACAGAGAACAACATGAGAGTAGCATTTCACAGCTGTGGAGTATGTGACTAAAGCTCTCTCCATATAAGCTTTCCCTTTGAGCAATTCACATCCGTAAATATGTAATATTGCTTCGAGAGGTTACTCAATATAGTCTCAATCTATGTTTCAAAAGCAATGATAGTCAAGAACCACAAAAATCTTCAGCTCAAAAAACAACAACAACAAGAAACAAAGGAACCACAGGTTTTCTAAACTAATCAAGGTTGATTTGGCCTACATCGGGCTTTGACAAAGCATCGACCAAGCCAGGAATGGAAGTTACACCTACAGGCGAAAAGACTGGAGTATCATTGAAACCAGGATGTCTCTGCTTGGCCACACATGAAATATTCCGCCTGGCTAAAAGAACATCCAGCCTATGTGCCAGAATCAGAGCCAGAATGGCAGATGGATGGGTCACAGAATAACCTCTGACACTTGAACTTCAGGGAGCGAGGGGCGGATTCCGTCCAACAGTCGTCAACCTCCAAAGTCCTGCCAGCAAAATGTTGGTTTGTATCATGTGTTTAAAAGACCTTCCAAAGACGAGGCTATACTTACATTAGTGAATACGGCTGTCTGGTCTCTGTAGTCATTCAGCTATTGTACTCAGAGACAACGATTGGTCAGTAATCCAGAAATGACTATTGGTCAGTAATCATGGATGAAATGTGACTGGTGTGTAATGCCACAACCTTCTGCACAACTGATTTTTGTATGTCAGTTCTTTGATCGTCACCGTTCGGTTTAATGGCGGAACCATACAGGCACAAAGAAATCATACTTTCAAAGAGCAGATAATTAACTGGACTAATTAAAAACTCTGGGTTAACAATACAGAGAGGACTGGGGAACTAGAGAGCTAGGGAACCCTTGCTGTGACATATCGGAAAGAGAGCAATTTCAGAGTTAAAAGGGGCACGGTTCTTTACATGGCATGAATAAAAGTGAAATGATTAAACACACTTTAGCATAAAAGACAAGTCAGAGGGTGGACTGGACGACATGTCGGCACAAGTGGCGAGGAATGGATGAAGGGAACATTAAACGCGGCGGGGTGATTAAAATAGCTCCTTACGGGCAAATTTAAAAAGAACAAGTCTAAATTGGGAGTTAATGTAGTCTATGTCAGGGAATTCAGCTACGGTGCTGAGTGGGAAGTGCCCTAGGGGTTAACACAGCACAGCCCTATACGCAGTGTGTCTGGCCTTTGAATGCTGACATAGGGTGAACAAGAGTGGTAGAGGTTCCCTGTTAGGGGTGGGAGTGAGTTCAATTTCATGCTTTGGGTATGAGAAGAATCAACCAGGTCGCACACTATGGAGTCAAATGCATAATGGATGATGGTAAACAACACCGGCATACTTCCCTATCGGTGAAGCCATAAAGAACGTTCTCAAGGGGGAAAGGTGGGAAGCTAAGACTCAGTTGACACAGGCCAATGCATGCCGATGTGGTCTCGTAATCTGGTTGTGACATTGCAACAAACCACAAGGCCTTCGTTCTTTCTACTGTGTCCCAAAAAAACTTTTGCTCAGTTCGATATGTTCTGTAAAAGTTCAAACAAATCAAACACGAATACGGCAAGGGGACCAAAGCGCCAAAGCTTGGAATCCAATGCTTGGTGCTACCCCTTCTCTCTCTTGTGAAGTGTGGATCTGAGACCCGGATGCAGGACCAGATACACTCATGGAGAAAGAGAGAGAGGGAGAAAGGGAGAAATGGAGAAAGAGAGACAGAGAAAGAGAGAGGGAGACCTTAATGTTCCTTTACCATATGCTGTTAGCTACTGATGGATGTTGCTCTCCCCAGGCACTGAGACAACTTATCGCGTTTGCCGGTGACATCGTCGTCTCCTATAAAGTTAAAGACGAGCCATCTGTTACAAACAGCAGCCCCACTTGCGGGGACACGTGTATGTGTGAGATTGTGTGTGTGTGTGCACCCCACCACTCCTAATAAACTGGCAAATGTCGAGACGCTCCGTGTCATAATAATATTTAATGCCACAGCGTACCTGCTGGCTCAGTTCTGGCTCTCATGAGTTGACTGTAATGACACATGGAACAAAGACATTTTCTGGTACCTGTGCTAAAATGTACTACTCAGCTGTAATATGATGAATGCCTATTGTCCTGAATCTTATGAAGACTATTTTAAAGGGATATATCGGGATTTTGGCAATGAAGCCCTTTATCTACTTCCCCAGAGTCAGATGAACTGGTGGATATCATTTGTATGTCTCTATGTCCATTGTGAAGGAAGTTAAAGGTAGGTTCGCAAGCCAATGCAAACTAGCGTTAGCACAATAACTGGAAGTCTATGGGTATCTGCTTGTACTACAAAATCCCTTAGTTCTTCTTAGTGTCAATGGGAGATCATTATTCTCATTTTTTGAGAGATTACAACCGATAAGTCGTATAAAGGTAGATACCTATATGAACATCATAGGACAATTCAAGCAATACCGTTTAATGTTTTAGCAGTGGATGAGATTTGGTCATCAGGTCCAATTAGATTTAGAATGATGATTTTAACAATGTATTCGTAGATACTCTAATGGCAGTTGTCTTTGTAGCCCCTACAGTACTAGTATGATGTCACATCAATTTGAACATTAAGCGGTTATGATTGCCCTTTCATGAGATAGTCGGTGTGCAAACAGCATCCCGATGCACTTTACACGGAGCCTGTCACCTATTTATATAATTTAACAACGTAATGGTGTTTGCTTATCCAGCCGACAATCACTTCCTTTGCCACTGCTCACTGAAACACTAATCAAGCATGGCACAACTTCTATCTGAATGAAAGGCGTGCATGGCATAATACAATAATAACTGGCGCCCAGCTTTTCTAAAGAACTGAAGGTGTTATTTTTACTCACTGCGGAGCGAACAAAGATGAACTCTCTGTACTCTCACTGTCGCTCAGTTGCTCTCACTCTCCGACTGCTTGGAGCCCTTGTTCCTCGGCGAGCATAATGAACCCAATTGTCATTCCTGCCTTTAGCTTCTATTTGAAGTGCTTATGAAAAAGGAGTGGGCCTTTGAATACCGGACATTTCCACGCACATTCAAAGGATGGAGCCTCAAGGATTAGGCAAAGAAAGAAGCGTGCTTTTGACTTGCTTTATCGTATTGGGAAGAAGACCCAAGATGGTGGAAATAAAAGAGGTGTCAGTGAAACGAGATGGTACGCTGCCATGATGATGTAAATCCTGGAGAAACACCTGGTGTGTGTGATTCATTGGCAGAGATGTATCAGGAACTGTCTGCTCAAGGACATACCCAAACTCTGACATCTCAATCAAACTTCCCACATGGACAAAAACAGTAAATGTTGATGAAGAGATTAGTACTAATCTGATGACTGTCAAATGAAATGACTGGAGATAAATAATTGCAAGGCTAGCGAGATTAAACCCAGGATGCATTTTTTTTTTGTCAAAATGACAGACCTTCCAATAAAAAATGACTTTTTCTACATGAGCAGAAAGAATATTACATTGCTCCTGAGAAGAGACTGGAAGGTACTTAAGTCAATGAATGATCAGAGTTAAAAGAGGTTTGTAAAGGTTAATAAGATCTAGGTACATATTCACAGGTCCTCAGAAAACGTGCCCAAACAACATTACTACATAATGTTATTCATAGTAAACATTTAATTATTCAGATGACTATATATTATCAATCAATTAGTGCATTATTTATAATTTTGTCAATGTGGCAAACGTGTCCAAAACATGTATCCGTAATAATGAGCAGTACGTATTTGTGTTTCTAACCTTGAATCATGGTAAACAGGGCATGAATAAAGACCATTAGGCTTCAATACTGCTCAGTCCACCAAAGAGGGCTCTCTTTCTGCCATAGTGGACGTGAACCTGGAAACACAACCCCCACAGATGCCTGGTGGTTGATGTTTAATGTTTGACACAGATGTTTGACACATTCTAAGTCGACCAGCAAGGTTCTCAGTAAATGTCCATCTGTTGGCCTCCCGCGGGTCATTAAAAATCCCGACTAGCCAGGGGTTTTCTCCTCCAAGCAGTCAATCAGTCGTTCACTGCTGTCTGCCTCTCAAAGCACGAGAGCCGGACCAGAACCTCTACCGCAGATGCTCCGACTGGTTACGAGAGGCAGGCAGAGTGGCACTGTGTTTTCAATTACACCACAAGGTGACTTCCCTCCTGCTCCCAATGCATCATTATATTCAAGCTCTTTCAGGAATGCTAACTTGAAGAGAGCCCTTAACATGCGCTATTCAGGGGGGCTAAGCTAACAATAGGTTAGCATGCTATGGGAGTGTAGTGACTGTTCAATGTTGCTCCCCTGACCACTTCCTCCCTCCTACCTTGCGGACGAGATCATTGATTTTCCCCTCTATTTATTGGTTTTGAGTTGACGGCTCATGCTGCCCCTTTTTGGGGTCCTGCTATGGGGGATTCAATCATGTATCTGACCCCTTACGGACTAGTGCAGGCTTCCGTACTGTTTTGGGGCTGTATGCACAGAGGAACCGGGCTGACTGAGTGTGCCTATACTGTTCAGTCAATAGGCTAATTGTATCAGCCCAGTGAGGAATAGACCCAGCTGAGGAACACTGGAACAACTGGAAAAGGAACTAGAGTTTACTGTACTGTCGTGTCTCAGCTGTGTTGGATGGCTGGTCAACAGGAACCACAGAACTATTATTTTCTTTGCTCCATAATTAAAGGTTACACTACTGTATAAGGAAGGTACTACTTCCTATAGTATGATGTAGTACTGTGGAACACGAGTCCATACTCTAGAGTACGATTCTATTATTTATTTAAAAATGCTAGAAAATAATGACATTTGTGACGCGTTTCAGGAAACTAGGAGAATGTCACGGGTCACTACTTCACAGGAGAGACCCCTGAGAAGGCAGAAATGCCTTCTCGAACATGTGAACTTTCATGTGCCTTAATAACAAACTTTTATGCCATCTGTAATTACTAATACAATTGTTAAATTATGAGCCTAGTTGGTTAAGTCACAGAAAAAGAGGGCAACCTTCTCTCTAGTCATGATTTGTTGAGATAACGAGTGGGCTGGACATGCCGAGAGACGAGTTCAGATTGGTCTGCCATATAGCACGCTTCTGTCTATTTGAGCTGGTCAGTATGTGTAGGTAATCGTGTCTAACATGACTTTTTTTAAATGCAGTAAAACTGCATAAGTATTGCTCTCCACTTTCTCAAGGACCGAGTTTTGAAGTCAGTGGAATTTAAGTATGATAGCTAAGGAGATGGAGAAAACACCGGTATGATAATATTATTTGTATCTCAGAGCCATTTGCTGGCTAGTTCTAGCCTAATGTTAGCTAGCTAACATTGAACCTGGTTGGTTAGCTACCTGCATATTCATGCAGGGTAGTAATGCCAGGAGTTAGAATTATGGTGTATTCTTTAGCTAGCTAGCTACATGTCTTAACAAAAGCCTCCACTATGCAAGTAACCATTTCGGGTGCGTTCATAAATTCAGTCTGCCCATCTTCTCTCGTCTGAGTGTGCCAGAGCGCAGAATAACTACAGAATTTACGAACGCTCAACACCTGTTGAATATGGCCGGTGTCAGTAAACGTCGGCAAAAAAGCTAAATTAAATTGTTGCCAGCAGCACAGTTTAAGTCACCAACGTTCTGGATAACATAAAAACAGCCTAACCAGCTCTGCTAGGGCAAGTAAAATGGTCAGAGTGGGGTGTTCTCACATTTTTGTCTGGAAGTAGCTAGCAAGCTAGCCAATGTTAGCCAGTTAGCTTGGGTGCTTGACTGCCGTTGTGCGCTCTGACCGCTCGGATCAACCCTACTCATCAGCCAGATCGTCCAGTGTGCGCTCTGAACGCTCCGAGAGCGAAACGCTCTGAATTTACAGACAATCTGACAGCACAGTTGCAGTCACCAACGCTCTGGATAACATGACAGCCTAACCAGCTCTGCTAGGGCGAGTAATGTTCAGTGAGCTGTTCTCTCATTTGTGTCTGGAAGTGGCTAGAAGGTTCGCTTGGGTGCTTGACTGCTGTTGTTGGTACAGAATGCTCGATATGACAAGGGCACGACACGGTCTCCTTTGTTATTTGTTAATATCCTTTAAAAAGGCCACTTTAAGTGTGATGCTCCAGTAGTAGTACCAAAACATTCAAAGGCCATTTTCTAAAAGTGAGTTTATAAGTTTATCAACTTTCAAAGCACAATTACTTTCCCATTGTTCCTTAACTGTAGTGTATGATATACCATTTTGTAGCTCTACTTTTATCCAATGTAAAAAACACAATTTCAAATTTTGCTACATAAGACCAATTTGAGCCGTTTGGTCACATTTGTCCTTGAAAGTAATTGAAATATTTGTGGTGCATTGCTCCTTAGGATATGACAAGGGCATGACACGGTCTCCTTTGTTAAAAATTGTTAATATCATTTAAAAAGGTCCCTTTAAGTGTGATGCACCCACCTCCTTGAGACACTCAGTGGCCATGAACTGCATTAAAATAAATATATATTTATGGTCTAATATCTCAATAGTTCCTTGTCCTCATAGAGCTGCCATCGCCATGGTGATGGCGCCTTCCTGTCATGCCACAGAGGTGTGTGATAGAAATGGCGAAGGGAGCTGTGGCAGGGGAAACATTCACCACCAGTGGCCCCTTACTATACTGTTTAGTCAACACTGGCGGATCCTCTTTTAACAATCTGGCTCATTTGACTCTCATTTGAATACATTTTAAGCCGCTGAGAGCATAACCCCGTTGCCAGAAATAGCTAGCTTGTGTGTTGGCGCTCTTACACGTGGGTAAACGAAGGGGAGGATGGCATAGCATTGCATACCTTCCTGAGTAAACAGCAGCATCTATGCCACCACTCCCCTACTCCCTCCTTTACTTAAGCATTCAGATTGGATACACAATGAGTTGCAACTGAAAACATCTCACTGTTGAGGAGTAGTTAGTTTGGGAAAATAACAAAATGAGTCTTACCTATTGTGGAAAGGACGGTCACATCTGTAAGCGGTAGCCGGGGAAAGAAAGAGAGAGAAGGAGGGTGGGAGAAAAAAAAAGAAACGTCAGCAAATTACAACGTATAGCAGAGTAAACTTCAATGCAGGCTAAAGCTGTCATCGGCTCCTGAAAAATGTCCCGTGCGTTGGTGCAGACTGGAGGTTAAGAATAGTCGCTGTCAAGAGGGGTCTGTAATTTATTAAACGACTGACATGAAACGTCGGACCTTTTTCCCCCGGGGATCCAAAGTTTGCACAACTGGCATTAATATTTGTCAGTGTTTCCTCCAATTCCAAGGGAAGGAGGCCAATAATAAAGACAAAAGTGGGCAGCAGTCATCCATTACGACCAAGTGTTCACCTCAACACCATTGCGCACACGCACGCACGCACGCACACACGCACACACACACACCACCTTCTTCCACTGGTATGTCTTTGAAGTAATTTAGAGGGCCTCAGATATCTCTAACCCTTTGTGCTATGACCTTTCCTTATATAACCCAGCGCTTGTTATTTCGACAGCTGATGTCTGGGGCGCCGGAGTTATAATACGACGGCATCTCTGTCTCATAGTCTGCTTTATGAAGACCTTAAGGTCTTCCCACCGCAGAAGCCCGGCAAGATAAAATAGTCGGTTTTAGCCACATCTTCAGTTTCATTGCTGTTTTCCCTGACGTTCATTTTGGCTAAGATTTATGAAGAGGGGAGTTGCGCGAGCAGGTGCTCGCCTCGACAACCGTCCCTGACAAGTCTGAGAAATATATTTCCATTACCTCACTATATTTACATCAGAAACTGTTCCCTCTACGGGTTTACTGCTCCCAAGAACAGATTTGCTTTGGTTGTAAATGTTGCAATAAACAAAGACAGAGAGAGGGGAGCTGACGACTTCTTCAGCTCACACGAAACGTTAATTCAGAAGCTGTTCCGCGGGTAATCATTGCTTAGAGAGCTCACAGAGACATACTGTATTGCTAAGCATCATTTTCAAGTAATTTGATTTATCACAGATTATGTTTTTCTCCCCGCATCTATTTGCATTTTGGTGTATACAATCTCCTGGGATCAACCGTGCTGGGAGAACGTGACTACAATGCCAAGTTGGCCTAGTCACAGGGGAATGGCTTATTTTTAGGCTAAGGAGGGAAATTAGGACTCAAACTCCTTGTGCTTAAGGATTCATTACTATACTGTTTGCTTCAAACACACACTGACACTGTTTGTTGCTGTTGTTGCTAAACAAGGGACCGTGGCTGGAGACCTTCAGGGACCACGTTCGGTAAAATTGGACACGTGGGAGGATGGGAGGGCGGGGGTGATGTCAGATTTCAAGAGATAAAAGAAACCCCTGAGGTTTTAATGACATGGATGTCTGCATTGAGAGAGAAAGAGAGACTTCCTAAGAGACAGTCAGAGACAATGGGGGGAAAGATAACGGGCTGTATTGGGAGTTTGGTGCATCACATACAGTAACAGATCAATAGTGCCCTGTGAACTTAACTTTGTAGCGTTCGAGAATGACAGAGAACAGGATACGCAACTACAACCCATATTTGGAGACAGTAATCTCCCGTACAATTACTAACTTGAAAGAAGACAGTTTCGCAAGCATTTATTGAAAAAAAGAATCAACACTCTCTCCATCAAACACGTTTTGGATTTTAATAGTGAGTTTTGTTCTTGCAATGAATTGAGATGCATTGATTAGAAATATATGGCCTCACCAATCAACTTATGTAAAGCTAGCACAGGCCAACTCTAAGTGGATTTGGCAAGTGGGGGATTGGTGAAAAGAAATGCATGAGGATGACAGAGGCTCTTGTGAGTCTCCTTAAACCCACAATGTGAATAAGGAAAAACAAAGAGAGGAAGATACTTTTCCCCGCGTTTGAAGCAGATAAGCTGCTTTCGGAGTCTTAGTTATGCTGTGTGGAACCTCAATAAGATATGGAAACTTTTGACATGGCAGGAAATCCGAGAACTACATCCCTATGTCGCCGTTTCTCTGTTGACAACAGAGTGATTTAGAGATGTATGTGGCGGTCAATGCGGTGAGTATTACAAGTGGACACACAGTGTTTTGTAACTGAGCACATCACAGACAGCGTTTGGGCCTTAGGACTGAGATATAATGCGTTGGTGTGTTTCCACTTAAATCTGTGCTAACCTCACTGGACTTGAGTTCATTCAACAGCCACGTGAGAGTGACAATAGCCAACTCATTTCCACCTGACCTCTGTCGGTGCGCTCCTATTAAACCCATTGATTGATTTCAGTTCATCAGTGGGTCAAGCCTTTGGTTCAATTGTAGGCCCATTCTCTCTCACTCAGGCTTCATCACTCCAAAAGAGGGCGGGCTGCTGTGGCATGAGTGGTTGCTATTGGAAACGAAACGCAATGAACACAACGGACAGCCTTGCCAAGCCACTACTACACCGACCGCCGGCACCTCATGTTGTTCAATTACACCATGACGAAAAGGCCGCTGTTTGCACCGTGTCACTATTTAACCTATTCAACAGAGTGGAATGGGAACAGCTGTTTTTTACAGCTCTACATAATGGCCTGAAATGGCTTGCTGGCGTAGCTCCAGCTTGCTGTTAAAATGCCTATCCGAGAGAGTAGAGAGAGGAGGAGAGCCAGAAACGGTTTACTGTACTGCTGCCTTCCTTTCGTCGCTGCCACTGCAACTATCTGGGCCCCCTTTCACAGACGCCATGTAAACACTCTCTGATGAGGGACGTTAAGGAAGTGTTAGAAGCTACAGCTGGTCCGAGCTCAGACAGACTTGAGCTTTGAGAATTTACATAAACCGACGACGGAGCCAAAAGAGTTTAGCGGAAGTTGTCTGGCTCTTTTGAGAACATTTGGTCAACTTTTTGACTTCAGAGTGAAGTATTTAATGCATGACGCACAAGAGCAGATAACTCAAACTCAATCAGCTGTTGTCAGATCATCTTGGTCCAGTTTAATGGCTACTGAGGCATGACAGTATATCAGCCATGCATACTTATGGACACTGAAGCAGATGTGGAGTTCTCTCAGCAGCTGTCTCGGGGTTGCAGGTGCACAGGTTCAACACCGTTCTATAAAATCAATGAACAGCCTATATCTGGATGCATGAGTTATAACAAACGTCAAGCTACACCCAATAAACTGAACATGATTGTCAATTGATCTGATTGTCACAACCCCACCCAAAACAAACTCAATAATTGTCTAAATGTATGTAATCTAATCAAATTGAGTTGAAGTACTGCAAATCCCCTGAATATTAAAAGTACTGTTGATTGAGACATCTATTCCCACATCCTCTGGAGCAGATGGTGCATAAACAAATACAAACATGAAAGCCGAAGTCTAAAAAAAACATTTCATGGTCTGCTTTGTCTTCCAGGGGCCATTCTGTGGGCATTCCCTTGTACAGGGCAATAAAAACGACTTTGGGGTCTTTAAAAAAAAATGCAGCTTTCTATTTTCTTGCTTGATCAGGGATCAGAAGGGAGATATCAGAGGCCTCTGGCTCCTCAGTGAAATATGACCTAGAGTTCGGGAAAAAGGAGGACAATAAAGAGCCTCTTGCTCAAGGAAACAAAGAGAAAGAGACAGGCTGGAGCCCTGACGCCTCTGGCTGCGCCGGGCAAGCCTGCCCGTTCAGATGATGTGTTTGAGTAGGGGGCATTCCCTCGGGCATCTGTGTGATGGGTTGGCGGTTGGCACCATCAAGGCCTTGCCCAGATGCTTAAGGACCCTAAAGTGCCTTCTTGAAGTATTGTGGAAAGGGTCAAAAAGCGTAGGCCTTACTGAACAAGACGTGGCAAAAGGACCTACATTATCTATACAGAGACTATTCATAAAAGACACACACAAAATTTGCCTAGATTTTGAAACACATTACCCTGTCATTCAGTCAGACTGTCATAACACCCCTATAAACGTGTAATAAACACTCTATAAGCACGCCACCAAACCCTATCAACTCCAAGGGCTTTTTTCATCACAACCAATAAATAATTAGTTCAAACAAGCAAACAATGTAGTGCAGGATTCAAACAAACATTGCTTTTTATTTGTGTTTTTCTGTGCTACATGTGTGGATGCACAGCCTAGGCCAGGTGGAGTCATTACCATGGGGCAGATGGAAGAACAGAAGCACTACACCACACCATGCTCCCTCGTTAGCCAGTGAGGTGGCGGCCATATGCGCTCATCATTAAAAATGGCCTTTGACCCAGGAACGGAGCACTCATTGGCTGTCACTCTAATCCAGAGGTGGGGCCAAGTCGCTATTATTCGAGTCACATGCAAGTCTCAAGTCACAAGGTCCTAGTCTCAAGTCACAAGGTCCTATTCTCAAGTCGAGTCCCAAGTAGAGCAGGTCGAGTCTCGAGTCAAGTCCAAGTCCTGAATTCTAAGAATAAGTCAAGTCAAGTCGAGTCACATGTTTTTTCAAGTCAAGTCTCAAATAAAGTAAAAATAAATCTGTACAGGCAATGACTTGTTCAACTACAAATCTTTGTCTATTTATTGAGGCTACGTGACACCCCTTTTCAATATTTTGTCTACAACACAATTTGATTATGTAACAATTAATTTTAACAACAAATTCCACTCAAGCTTAATAAGTAAATTATAAATTTCAAGCAATTTTGGCATACCAAAAGGGCTTGATGCTCCAACGCTGGTGACCTTGTGAAGTAAGCTTACTGGTCACTAATCTGGATATGTACACCCGCCTTTGCGCGCCAATGCTAATGACTGTTCATTGGTCGATAGTCAAGGCACCCAACTTTTGGGTTCTGAAGCACAGATTATATGTTTTTGAAACAATAATTTGGTGCCGTGCCGTAGGGCTATGTTAGTGACCAGATCGAATAAACAAAGGTATAAATATAAAATCCAAATGGTAGGCTAAATGTAGCCTTTTAAAATATTTATGAAAAATATATTTTCCCATTCAGTTTCACACTCGCAACCCCCCTAAACCTTGTCATGCGCTAGCTCACCCGACCTGTGTTGATTGATAGTTTGCTGATCCAATCAGAGGGCCAAGTGTGCTTTTGCAAGTGCGATACTGTCTCTGGCTGCACGGAGAGTAATCCACGGATACTCTGTGCAACAAAATGAGTGACAAAACGTTTACAGAAGCTGTAGTCATCAGTCTCAAGTCATCAGTCATCAGTCACAAGTCTCAAGTCAAAGTCTAGTCCTGTGTCTTGAGGCTCCGAGTCAAAGTCAAGTCTCAAGTTATTTTATTTTCTAAGTTGAGTCTCAAGTCATGTGACTCGAGTCCACACCTCTGCTCTAATAGGGATAATTAGCACTGGGTTTTTTAGCATAGTTTTTTGTTGCCGTTTTTCTCTGTTGTCATATTTTTTCAGACAAAATGTGTGTGTGTGTCTGTCTGTTTGTCTGTTCAAGAGTCTGTCTTTGTTGGTAAGTGTGTGTGTATGTGTGTGAATGCACAATTACGCGCCTCTGACTCCAGTGTCAGCTGAGCTGAAGGTTAGCCGCTCCTTTTAATATAGCCAATGCTGCCCCTTTGAAAATTCATTAAAGTGCTTCGACCTCTCTGCCATCTGTGTGTGTGAGAGGCAGGGGAACAGCTCTTAGAACGGAAGATGGAAATTCTGACAGAGGGACAGGCAGAGCAGCACTTAGACACACACACACAGGGACAGGATAGTATCCCTTAGACACACACAGACACACACAATGAATGGCCACTGATGTGGTGCTCTGTGTGATATTTATTTATTTTTCAACCTTATCCAAAGGTTGGCCCAAGATGAGAGTCAGGGAGTCAGGGAAAGATCATTGGGTGCTGAGGTGTGTGCCAAATACTGATTGCAGATGGAATGTTAAGTAGCATCTTAGAGTGTAGCATTACTTTAAGAAGGTCTTGTGCTTTAATGAGCAAATACGTCCACATTGCTAATGCAAGGAGTCTAAGTGATGGTCTATGTGTAACTATATTGAACCTAGATCATGGCTGGGACAAAGGCAGTTGTCCGTTAAGCACTGTCTACTATATGTCTACTATCTTGTACATCTGTCTACTATTTAAATGTAATTGACTGTAGTTTGCATTAGCGCCCTGCACGGGCATACATTTTAAGCCCCAAGCCCTACCCATGCCCACAACATTCAGGCCCTACCCTACCCAGGACCGATTGCTTCTGCCAAATTTAAGGCCCTACCTTACCTGAAATCAGAAATAACTTCCTCCGTTAATATTGATTAGCAGCTCATCTGTCTGTCCCTCGCTCCCTTCTGCATGCGCTCTGTGCATGGCTCTGCTTGTGTGAGAATCCATAGCAACACCTCTGCTTGCTGTTCTGCTCAATGACGAGACAAAGAACAGTTAGATGTAAACTAGCTACTTTTCATCACTCTAAACTCCGACAAAACTTAAGGAACATGATTATTTTCGGGTGGACTCGGACAAAGGTCGAGGCACTTATGACACCATGATATGTATTATGCAGCAGAGCACAAGCAAATGGCTCAGCTTCAAAATGTTAATGATCAATTAAGTGATACCCGAGCCCTACACGTGCCCTAGTTATTGAGGAAAAAACAGGCCCTGCCTAGCCGTAACCTAATATATAATGCCGGAGTCCATCGGGGGTCGGGTAGCAGAGCTCTAGTTTGCATCACTACTAGTTAGCATTGATGCTATTGTATTAGCACTGTAGCAGCTACTAGTTAGCATCACTGCTAGTATGTCAGTATTGTACCTGCTACTAGTTAGCACCACTGCTAGTGTGGCAGCACTGTATTTGCTACTAGTTAGCGTCGCTGCTATTGTGTTAGCACTTTCCTAGCTACTAGTTTGCATCACTGCTAGTGTGTCAGTACTGTACTTGCTACCTCTGTCTGCACTCGTCAGCCATTGTCATCTCCATTACAGTAATGCCTCAGTAGAAGCAATATCAGCTCCAGAGGTTATGCCCTGTAATCACTTTCTCATACACCTGATAACCTCTTCAGAAACTCACTGAACTGACATTGATGCTTTGAAATATGGGCTGAAGTATAAAAGCCCATTCATGCATGATCCGTAAATGCTGTCTATACGGAGGGTGTGACGCAATTTGTGGAGCCTCCGGCTTGTGGAGGCTATATCGAGCTCCGGAGGCGATGCTGTGCGCCTCCCAAATGTTGTAACAATGCGGAGGGCTCCTTATAGCTCCTTACAGCTCCGCATCGGCATTACTGGTTGATAGTAGGTGGGGGTGGTACATCCTGTATAAACACAAACTCAACTTCCTTGGCATCAAACATGGAGAACTGTGTTGAAAGGTTAATAGGGGAAGTTCACAAATAAAAAAACATCTTCATGATACCTCGTGTAGGGATTTCAAAGACACAAAAATGAGTTTGAATTCCTGGAAAGAGATTGTGGAGGTGATGGGGATAGATGCGGTACAGTGGTCAATGGAATGCAGACCGTGAGGGATAGAAGGATGATGGATTGGTGCAGATTCAACAAATCTGATCTAACAAAGTGGATATTTGTCAAATCCGTCATGATTTATGTATTTTAACAAGCGCTCAACGTGGTTACTAAAATTCGATTAGGATATATTTGGCTGTTTTCGCTGCAGAACATTTAGAAGATTTCAGGTTTCGAAAAAGTGACGGCTAAATGCTAACTCCCATTCATATAAGCTGGTAGCATACAGTAGCTAGGATACAGAAATCGGTGGTGGTAGTCAAAGTAGTTTTTGAACTGTAATGCAGTTGATTGATGACGATGAACATATATTTAGGCATATGAATGTCTTTTTATTTATTTGTATCAAAATGTGTTTTTTGGGGGGCAGAAATGCCTTCTGGAACATGTAATGGATAATGGATGGGCTGGACATGCCAAGAGATGAGTTTGGATTGACCTGCCATGTAGCATGCTTCTGTTTATAACGTGTGGTGCTCCGTATGTGTTGATAATCCTTCTACCATGGCTTTTTTGAAAGATTAAAGTTAGCCATCAAGAACTACAAACGTTTTCCTACTTTTCTCAATGACATTGACACCCTGAATTTAGCAGGCGCTATCGACAGATCAGTTGGAACAAGTTGTGGTGGGCTACTTTCTGCGCACGCCACGGTCAGTGTGAACTGGAGTGACTTGACACAACGCTGGCCAAACAAGATGAAGCTACAAACAAAACATAGTTAAATGGTTCCAGTCTGCCGTGATGTGTTCATCCATTTCTATGGGTAAAAGTCTAGCTACATTTTCTGATATTATACGTTTCTAATTTTGTCAGCAAGTTATTTTCATTGCATGTTATCTTGCTAGCTCGCTAGCTAATACTATGTGTATGATCTGTGTAGTAAATCCATTTGCATCGCTAGCCTAATGTTAGCTAAACCTAACTAAACCTAGTCGGTTAGCTTTACTATGCAAATATACAAGTAACCATTTCACTGTACTGTTTACACCTTCTGTATCTTGTGCATGGGACAAATACATTTAGATATTATTTGATATAGTTTGTGTATACCAGAGATGGTAATGTGAATAACAACATGACCTTCACCAAAGTCAGATTAGGATATAGGCCGAGGACTACATGAAGTGTATTTTTTCCTTATTGTAGGTTACTACTTTTATCACTTTTAGTCTTGAAATCTTTGGTTGTTTACTACACTACTCACTCTGTTTAGCACATGGCCTCACATGTGAATCCTTAAAGAGATGGGTGGGGATAATGCTTAAGAGGGTGTGAACGCTGCTGAATCGGTGTAGACAAAGAAGAGCTCTCCAGTAGGTACCAAATATTCAAGGGCCATTTTCTCAAAAGTGGGGTTACAAGTTTATCAACTTTCAAAGTAGAATTACTTTCCCATTGTTCCTCATCTGCAGTGTATAATGTACAATTGTCTAGCTCTGAGTCTCTACTTTTATCCAATGTAAAAAACACAATTTCAAATGTTGCTACATAGGACCGAATCCAGGTGGTGGGTCACATGTAAACATTTTGGGGAGATTCGGGATGGAGATGCAGGTGGGAAAACGGTGGAGCCTTTTGACTTTATGGTCTCTTGGCTGAGCTCCTATGTTAAGCACTGGGAAACGCACCCCCACATCAAGGTAAGGTATTGTCTTTTCGTTTAGCCAGTTGCTTGTAATTAGCTGGATGGCTATAGAGATTATCTCTGAATCACTATGAGTGGTGCGGTGCAGACTCATTTATTGGATGGGTATGACAGCTCTCCAAAGCACAAGAAGTATGAATGCTCTGAATTCTGCAGAGGCCGCATTGCATTTAATGCTGTATGGCCACTGCATAAGTCAGATTGACCGTGCAGAGTCTTCTATGCATTAACAATGATCTCCCAGAGGAAACACACACAAGGATGCAGACACACACACATGCACTTTCTCACATGCATTTAATGCTCACACTCAAAATCACACACACTCACACTCATACACACTCTCACACTCATTCACACTCACATTCACACTCACAGTCACACACACACGCACAGCAGAGCCAACCAGACCTAGGGCTTCATGGAAGCTGGCTGCACCTTGCCTCGCCTCTCTGCCTGGCACTAATCAACACCTCTCCAGCAATTAAAAATTCCTCTCTGTGCCTTTTGATCTGTTAACCATCTCATTAACATGACTCGCTAGGCAGAGAGAGGAGGAGGAGAAGGGGAAATAGGTCGTGCTGGAGTGGATGTGTTTGGGGCTTGAGTGTTGAGCGTGTGACATGTGTGTGTTGTAAGTTTAAGATAGCTCCTGAATGTTTCAGTGTGTTTGTTTGCATGTATGTATTCCGGTTTGCTTCAGGTTTGTATGGTTGTATGTGTGTGTGTGTTTGGTGGGAGGGCATGATGCACTGGAGAGCACAAGACACCTCCTGAGATATGTGCTGGTGACAGCCACATTGGAGAGTTCCACCAAACACACACACACATACAACCATACAAACCTGAAGCAAACCGGAATACATACATGCAAACAAACACACTGAAACATTCAGGAGGGAGGGAGGGAGGGAGGGAGATAAAGAGAGAGAGATAAAGAGAGAGGGAGGGAGATAGAGATAAAGAGAGAGGGAGGGAGAGAGGGAGAGATAAGGAGAGAGGGAGAGATAAAGAGAGAGGGAGGGGGAGAGAGAGATAAAGAGAGAGGGAGGGAGAGAGAGAGAGATAAAGAGAGAGGGAGGGAGAGAGATAAAGAGAGAGATAAAGAGAGAGAGAGATAAAGAGGGAGAGAGAGATAAAGAAAGAGATAAAGAGAGAGAGAGATAAAGAGAGATAAAGAGAGAGGGAGGGAGAGAGAGAGATAAAGAGAGGGAGGGAGAGAGAGAGAGATAAAGAGAGAGGAAGGGAGAGTGAGATAAAGAGAGAGGGAGGGAGGGAGAGAGATAAAGAGAGAGAGATAAAGAGAGAGGGAGGGAGAGAGAGATAAAGAGAGAGAGAGATAAAGAGAGAGAGAGATAGAGAGATAGAGAGAGAGAGATAAAGAGAGAGGGAGGGAGGGAGGGAGGGAGAAGATGTGGAAACCTTTGTAGGTGGTTTCAATCATAGTGAAGCCATGTGTTCCTCTCCATTTGTCCCAAGGACAGCAGGTGATTCTCGGTGCTCACTGCTGTGTGTGTGTGTGTGTGTGTGGTGTGTGAGAAAGAGAGTAATGTGTATACTTTTCTACAATGGCATGTGTCTTAAAGATGTAATCCTTAGTAGGGGGAAACAGCGCCACTGGCTGCCCTACCACCATTGTTATTGTTTTTGTTGCAAGAGCTGAGGAGCGTCTCGCTGCATGGTCAGATTTTTCTTTTTGCAATACATCCAGTTTTGCGGTCTTCTATTGCACGTGCATCGATGACCGAGGGGAAAAAACAATGTTTGTTGTTTGCAGTAATTTCTTTGTTGTTGTAATAAGGAAAACAGATGTGGCAGTTTCACCATTAAGGATTCCAGCTTTAAGTGAGTATCTGTGTGTGTGTGTGTGTGTGTGTGTATATCTGTGTGTGTATCTGTGTGTGTGTGTGTGTGTGTGAGAAAGAGAGAATTAATCTGTGTGTGTGTGTATCTGTGTGTGTGTGTGTGTAGGTGTGTGTGTGTGAGAGAGAGAGGGAGAGAGAGAAAGGGAGAGAGAATTAATTAATTTATCTGTGTGTGTGTGTGTTTGCGTCTGTGTGTGTTGCTCCATCCTCTCTATCCACTGTGTGGTGTGGTGCTGTGCTCCCGTGTCATCTCTGAGCCTGTGAGCCAGGGTCCTCCTCTGGGTATTTAACTAATGCCTGCTTAAACATGCATGAAGTTATTACAGGCTGGGGGAAGAAGGGAGAAGCTGTCTGTCTCCCTCTCTCTTCCTGCCTCCTGCTCTCTTTCTTTCTTTTCCTCCCCATCTTTCTCTCTTTCTCCCTCCATCTCTATCTTTCTCTGTCTGCTGTTTCCTCCCTCTTTCCACATCTCCCTCTGTCTCACTCTCTGTGACTGGCTCTCACTCTCTCTTTCTGTCACTGGCTCCCTTTCTCTCCGTCTTGCTCCCTCCTTCTCCATCTTTCAATGTATGTATCCCTCCCTCCCTCCCTATTTCTCTCTCTGTTTCATGTCTATCTCTCTAGCTTTGTTTGTATCTGCCTCCCTCTCTCCCTCCCCCTACCTCTCTCTCTCCCTCTCTCTCCTTCCCGCTCTCTCCCTTTCACTCACTCTGCATTCCTCCCTCTCTACTCCTTCCCCTCCCTCTCTCTCCCCATCCATCCATCCATCTCTCTCTCGCTCTCTCTCTCTCTCTCTCTCTCTCTCTCTCTCTCTCTCTCTCTCTCTCTCTCTCTCTCTCTCTCTCTCTCTCTCTCTCTCCCTTTCCCTCCCTTCCCCTCCCCTCCCTCCCTCCCTCCCTCCCAACCCCTTCTCTCTCTAATTTCATTCCTCACTACATCAGACATGCTTTATGATAGATCATATGAAGTAAGACAGGGTTTTTCACCATGGGTCTGGACTGGGGTCAGGGAAGATGCTTAATGGGTGATATTGAATATGAAGTTGTGGAGCGGAGGTGTTTTTTGAACATGCTTGCTCAGTAATTGCAACGTTACTGGAGCCGTAGTTATGACAGTTCAGGGAAACATCACGGTTGGCTTACAGAGTGCATTGAATGGGAGGATTTCAAACTTGGGGGGTGTTGAATTCCTTGATCCCATCAGCAATTCTCGCTGAGCTAATTTGGTCATATTTTGGTGGTACATACCATGAATTAGTTTAGGTCAGTGATTTCGCTTTCCTTTCTACTCGTCTGAATAGGAAAACATGAATGTGTGAAGACAATGGACAATATTCTCCCATCAAATTTGCCAAGACAGAATATTTCACATGCAGTGCACACCCAACCGAACCAAATTACACTATCGAGCGGTGAAATACTGGGTCCTTTTCAGCATTCCCACCCTTAAGATAAACAATTTTAGTTCTCTGCCGGGACTCAGTTACACCTCAGGAGTTAATTGTTTAATTGAAGACATTGATTTGTTACAGAGTCTACTCAACTGGTTTCCCAGTGCTCGAGACAGTTGCTGGTTGAAAGGTGAGAACAACCCAAACAGTGGGTGTGGGTGGTTTTGACAGCGTGGCACCATTGTCAAAATATACTGGATATGTGCAACCCAACATCCAGATGAAATCGTACCCAGGGAACGACTACGCAGGTGAGAGTACGTTTTCCTAAGTAGGTTGACTTAGATAATTGCTATATTCATTGTGAAATCTATTTTAAGTTTGGATAGGATGGTCACACTCCTAAATAACACATTGGGTGTCTGTTACATAGTTAACCAGCATACATTTTTAATGATTGAATGTTCCAGAAAGCAGGCCCGATTCTCATGAGTAATTACAGCTGCATGTTACATACTGTGCATGTATATATGCATTAGTATTTAGCAAGGGCATTGTACATGAACTGCTTAGGTAATATCCTGGGCCAGTTGTGAATGACATGTTTGATTTTCAGATTTACGCAATTTACCTTTACAAGGCTAATGCAATAACCAAGCACATAGTGTTCAGCTCTTCCAGTACACTTCATTCCCTAGTAACCAGACCTATGTGTCACAGGTGGGTTCTGAACACCAGTCTCGGGCATGGGAAACCAACATCTTAACCATTAGGCCTAAAGGAAATTCCTATCACACCGACATGGCTACCTCATCACAAGAGCATCGGTCCACCTCACCTCCGCCGCACATAACTAGGTACCCTGTACAGAACGTCAATTCCATGAACCAATTCCATTATTCTAATGTTACAGTCTTGCCTATAGAGAACTTAATGCCTCCCTAAACTATGCATCATTTGTCCATGCACTATGGCTGGATAGTGAGAAAAGCCTGTTATTTTATAGTATTGCCCATAAGTCCCTTTAGTTGCCTACAGAATGCTTAATTACTTGCACATGCTATATGACTATAGTGTGTAGGCTGTAAAGCCTGTTAATGTGGGTTGGGCAGGGCATAAGTGTCCAGGTGTTCCTCTCTCTCCAGGTGGTTGTGTAATACTCTTGCCGACACAGATCATGGTAATCATGGTGCTGGCGCAGGAAGATGGTCACGGATACCAGCCCAACAGCCGGGCACAGCGTCAACTTGGCAGTGCCAGCCTCGCCAGGAGAAAGGACGGATGGGCAGCCAGTCCCTAAATCCCCTCACCAACGAACATAAATGACGACAGACTTGATTTGATTGGGGGGGGGTTTGTGGGTTGATTTGTCTGTTGCAAATTTTCATCACTACATGAAGGGGCATATAGAGGGTATTGTACATTAATGTCTACCTTTGAGTCAAATATTAGATATGATGTATTATTTCAGTGTTCCTCCGGTGTCTTGCTACGTATTCATGCAAAACCAGTTTCTGTACGGTGTAAGTGCTGGGGAAAAAAAGAAGACATTAAAATTCACAGATTGAACGAATATAAAAAATACAAATAATTGAAACAATTGATTGTTTTTAAACCTCTCTCTCATCCGAAACAGGTTCTGTGTTTTGAATGAATAGCGGGGCCCATGGTTCCTGATTGCTGTGATGTCATTGTAAGGAGAAAGGAGAGGGAGGAGAGAGAGGAAGGAGAGGCTGGCAGGCAGCCATGAAGCAGCTCTCTTTGCTGTGCTTTCGGTGCCATCCCCCTCATTTGTGGAGCACGGTAATTACAGCCTATGCACGGCGTAAAAAGCCGCTTTCCGAGAGGGGAAAAAGTGAGGGTGTGTGGCTTAGCGGCTTAATGAACATGTCAAATGTATTTAAACAAATGGATTACACGTCTGCAGACACACAGGCTCAAACACAAGTCGCGGGTGTGCACGTACACAGAGACATACAGTGCACAAAAACACAATACACACACACACACAGACATAGGCACATACAGAAACACCATTCACGCACACAGAAAGACACACACACACACCGCAAACAGATTGTGTGAGCGCACACTAACAATCCGTAATCATAGCCAGAAAACGGTTCCCGTTCCAAAAAATGAGGACAAAATAAGCCGCTCCATTCAAAGCAAGTGGGGCCTAATGTTTTAATCCATAGGTATATGCACAGAGTGCAGTACACTTTTGTGACGGGAATCCAAATTATTGTGTAAAACGACACCGTGTGTGTAATCTACCACAACATTCCATGAGGACGTCCAATCAAAAATGTGGAAAAGTCTTGTCGGGGTACAGGCACGCAACTCACTCGCAGGACATACCTGATGAAATGAAGATTGTGTAATCATTTATTCAAAAGCTTTATCATTGTTTAATGACGTGAGGGATGTTTTGTGTCTATTGAGTTTCTGGTGCAGTAGATGGAAACTAAACTGAGAGCAAAACATATTCCCAAACTACCTTTTCTTTTGGAAAGTCAATGGTTTAACCTTTTCAATGTCATCCAGCATAATATAGCCCATACTTCATACAGGCTCAGCCTTCCTGTCAGAATAGCTTATCCTTCAGGTAGGTGACAGTGATAAACTTTGACCAGAATTGACCGGAATTAGACACGTCGCTTTGTCAAGAAATTATACATATTTACGGTCTCAAAATGTATTTTGGAAACTGAATAGAGAGACAAATTCTTTACACAGACAGTCTTGTATTTGTGAGCAGAAGCAGTAACTTTCGCTGCCTCCAGCCATGCTTGTAAGGTAACATCACTGTTGTCACAATATGAGCCTAAACCACCTAACAAGGGGATACTGAGGTGACGAGATGAAACTTTCAACACTTTGAATTTGACAGAGTTCTTATTAAATAAGAACAAATTCTTATTTACAATGACGGCCTACCCCGGGCCAATTGTGCACCGCCCTATGGGACTCCCAATTACTGCCGGATGTGATGCAGCCTGGATTGGAACCAGGTTCTCTTGTACTGAAATGCAGTGTCTTAGACCACTGCGTCACTCGGGAGCCCAGTGTGACAGAGGTAGTTCAGTCATACTGTAGATAAGGCTTGTTTTATTTTTCCTATTAAACCAAGACCTCATCATTTAAATTATGTGATGTCAAATTATTGAACTGCAAACAATGAACAGTACTGTTCCCGGAACCTCTTATTTCCTTATTCTTCAATGTCAGGTCAATTTGGACATCATTCTAATTATTAAATGAACGACTCCAAGTGAATCAGTAGCTAGCTCCCCAGTACCGCATGTAACTCAGAGGATAGTGAGTTAGCCATCACAAAGTGACAGCGTCCCATTACGCCACCCAATCTGTACTATGGTGTCCCGCGTCAACAGACACTAACTAAATCAGGTGTACTTGCGTAGCCCAATTCATACTTCCCTGTCTCTAATGATGAGTCCGACTCCTGGATTATGCCAAGGGTGTGCAGCCCGCATGAGGAGAATACAAATTAAGCTACGCTACACCTTAGGGAGAGAGTAAGTACGCCAATAATAGACTGTGTAGCCGCCACAGCCAGTATTTTTCTAAATAGTACACTTACCTGCACACTTACCCAACAGAGATCGCCAATTAAATGGAGCAATTTGAATTGAGCGAGCCGCTGTGTCTACCTGTCACTGTGGTTAGAAATGCCACGGTGACTCATTTCAGACAATATGAGCGAGAGAGAGAGAGAGAGAGAGAGAGAGACGGAGAGAGAGAGAGAGAGAGAGAGAGAGAGAGAGAGAGAGAGAGGGATCAGGGAGGGAGCAAGAGAGAGGGAGAGCATTTCCCCAGAACATTGAGCTCATATCGTTCATTGTATTTTAATTATGTCAACCGTACGCCAACCCCCCGTGATACAATAGCACTTACACACCCACACCCACACACACACACAAACACGTGCACTCTTCCCAGACACACATTCACACACAACCACATACAATTCCAGACATGCCCGAGGTCCTTAATAATTTAGATAGGGCCCTGCCTAAAAATACCCAAATATGAATTGGAACAGCACCTGCCGAACTATGAGTTTTCTCTCTCCATCTCTCCTTCCCTCCCTCCCTCCCTGACTCCCTCCCTCCCTCCATCTCTCTCTATCTTTCCTCCCTTCAGCTCTCTCCCTTTCCCTCCCTCGCTGCCTTTTTCACGCTCTATCAAGCTCTGTCTTTCTCTGTCTACCTCTGTCTCTTATGCACACGCATACACGACACCCAGTCCATCACTTCACGTGCTGGCGCCCTGAATGCTGCGTTCCGTTTTGCTTGCGCTGCCAGTCTGCCATATGTTTTTAAATCCTCTTTTCCCTCTCCTTCCTTGGCAAGCTATTTTTCACACAGCTAGCTGCCTTTCAATATGTGCGTGGCAAGATATTCACTTGTGTGTGCATTGACATGGATGGAATAATTGTGTTTGAGCACTAAAACATTATTAAAAGTAATGCAACCCTCACACTGAGAGAGAGAGAGAGAGAGAGAGAGAGAGAGAGAGAGAGAGAGAGAGAGAGAGAGAGAGAGAGAGAGAGAGAGGCGTTGTGCAGATGTTTCAGTTGTTTAAGGAACCATTCCATATGTTTGCAATCACTCTCAAGCTCTGCCTGCACAGATCATTTATCTAGGGCTGTCATACATTTCAATTAGCCTAAGCGTGCAGTCACATACACACAAACACACACACACTAGAGCTGGGCAATATGGACAAAAATAGTTTTATTTTATTTTTTATTGATGGTTGTAGCCATCAATTGTCCCATTAACAATCATTTCAAACTTAATTTCTGTAGTATAGGCTACTTATAAGTGTTCGGTATGGCCGGTGTCGATAATTGTCGTTTTATTGTCCCAGCTCTAACACACACACACACACACACACACACACACACACACACACACACACACACACACACACACACACACACGCACGCATGCACGCATGCACACACACACGCACGCACACACACACACACACACACACACACACACACACACACACACACACACACACACACACACCTTATTGATTTTGGGATATCTTGTGTGGGTTGGACCAAATCACAGCCCATCCAGGGATATAACAAATCTATAACAATTCATTTTTCATATTTGCTGTAAACACTTGTTTTTGACACCTCAAGAGCTCCACAATTTGCAAGTAAGTCACTGAAAGGAAGACCATGGGGAGTAGAATGATCAACACTGCACACTATGAGTGAGTCATTGAGATGATTTATGGACGTTTTCCTACTGAGTCCATTACAAAGAGGAATGAGTGGCATGGGGGTGACTGGACCATGTGGCATCATGTGGCGAGCGGCAATTTCGGCGGCCACAGTGTTCTTAAGAGACGTGGCCATTGCTACTTCTCTGTGCTCCGTGCCTGTTCAAAACGGCCCTTAATACTAAAGTTTAGGCCTCCATTATGGGACATAGAATGGTCTTATGAGAACAGTCCCTGGTCACAGTTTTCAGTCCTTCTACATAGACTCATCCATTCTGTTGTGTTAAGTCTTGTACCGGATTCATCAATAAAATATTACCTGTTTCAGGAAACTAGGCGTATTTCGTGGGTTACTACTTCACAGGAGAGCCATTTGAACGTAAACATTGTTTTTTTAACAAAATGTGTTTTTTTGCAGAAATACCTTCTAGAACATGCACACTTTGATGTGCCTTAATAACAAATGTGTATGCCATCTGTAAATACAAATAAAATTGTTAAATGACGAGCCTAGTTGGTTGAGCCACAGAAAAAGTCAGGAATCTTCCCTCTAGCCATGATAGACTGAGATTTGGATTGGTCTGCCATGTAGCAGGCTTCTGTCTATAACATGAGCTGGTCAGTATGTGTAGGTAATTCTTTCTAACGCGACTTTTAGAGTTTACACAGTGATCCATTGTTCACACAGTGATAGTAGAATTGCATAAGAGTTTTTTTAAATCAGTGGAATTAGTGTGATAGCTAAGGAGGTGGCTACATGTCTAAACGAAAGACTCCACTATGCAAGTAACCATTTAAATAGAGTGTTCATGATGTCACTGCGACAACTGTCAATAGACGTAGCTGGGAAATTCACTCTGGCTATCTACACTGATTTCAGAGCACTCTCGTCTGAGTGTGCCAAGAGCGCAGAATAACTGACGAATTTAAGAACAACACCCGTTGAGTATGGCTGGTGTCGGAAAATCGGAATTAAACTGTTGCCTGCAGCACAGTTACAGTCACAAACGCTGAGTGAGCTGTTCTCTCATTTGTTTCTGGAAATAGCTAGCAAGCAAGCCAACGTTAGCCAGTCAGCTTGGGTACTTGACTGAACATTCGGATCAACCCTACTCATCAGCCAGAGCATCCAGTGTGCGCTCTGAACGCTCCAAGAGCGAAACGCTCTGAATTTACAAACTGACAATCTGACAACGCTCTGAGCACACTCTGGCACTCTAGATTGAATTTACAAACACACCTGTCATATAAACCCACCTTTAGTCTTTAAATCTTTGGGAGATGGGTGGGGCTAAAGCATGAACGATGCTGAATGGGTGTAGACAAAGAGCTCTCCAGTAGGTGTACCAAAAAATTCAAGAGCCATTTTTCAAAAGTGGGGTTAAGTTTATCAACTTTCAAAGTAGAATGACTTTCCCAATGTTCCTCAAAGGTAGTGTATGATATGCCATTTTCTAGCTCTGTGTCTTTCATCCAATGTAAAAAATACAATTCCAAATTTTGCTACATAGGACCAAATTGAGCCGGTCGGTCACAAATGTGTAAGTAGCCGAGCGAGATTTGTGGTTTTTATGCCTGTTGTTGTTGTATACGTTGTAAGTAAATTTTACAAATAAAGAATAAGCCATTGCTATAATATTTACGTAGCTATCTTTCTATGTATTAAAACAAATATGTTATGCTGACCTGCTGCATGGTTGACCCAATGGCAGACAAAGCTTTAGAAACTCTGAGGCACAGGGACACTTCATAGGAAAATGAACATACTCACTTTAACCATTCATTACATGTCTCCCCATGCGTTTCTAAAAAACATCATAAAGACGTCAGATGAATAGAACGCTCAATCGAGATCAAGTAATTCCACATCATGGATAGATAGTGTTTCGGGCTAATACTGAGCGATCTGCAAATCAATCAGCCTGACTCGATGGCTTGCTTTTCACTTTTATAAAGATCCATGTCCGTCCGACCCTATTCCCCCATCGCTTCTCTCATGGCAGTGGCCCGGCAGATGGTTAGGCCTGACATTTTTGGTGATTATCTCTATCGAGATGGGAGGCCTAGTCAATTAAAGTGCTACTTGAGTCAAACAAATGGATCTCTGGGCCGGGGCCTCTGCAAGATGTGAATAACATGAAGCGCCCCATTAGAGCGCACCATATATCAGTCTACCTTTTCACAAACACACACAAATAGGCACGTAAACACACACAGGAATACACACACACATACACATTCATGCACGACCACACACACAGCTCACACAGACAAGGGGGTAGGGGCTGCTGCCGCGGGTGCCTCTCTACAAACAATAACTCCATTCTTAATGGAAAACAAAACATGCTCCCCGGAGAATACATTGGTCAGGGGCAGCCAACGGAGAGTCCCTCACTACACTCTGAGTGACTCTCTCCCTCGTACCGTTATACTAGGGTTGTTACACGGTTCCACCTCCCCGACACTTTTTCCGAGGCCCTCTTGAGGTAGCTATTTCCTGCCTCTTAAAACCACAGGGCAAATTGCTAACCCCCACTCACCTCTGCCCCCCACCTCATCCTTCTACCTCAGGGAACCTGATAACCTCCTAATGCACAGCTTTAGAAAACTGTAATGCAATAGACGGCCAAGTTATATTTCCCCAGTGAGAGGGCGGCCGGGCAGCACAAAAACTTCATATCCTTCAGTGAGGGACGGTATATGGGAGGGGGCGCAGAGTCTGGCTAGCTGAGGTGAACCACTTGGAAACAGGGGAGGAAGGGGAACAACCCCCCCACCCCCACAACCACCACCACCACCACCAGGATACTGACTTATCCTGACGATCTCATCGACCGAGGCGATGATGAGGGAAGCGATGCTATCTCCACTCTGAGGTGGGCTGAGGTAAGGCGAGGAGCTGCAGTGTTGGTAGCCTGGGCTAAAGGCTATCTCTCTAAATCCATTCTCGCACTTCAACGTCCACATTCCTAAAGAGCTAGCTGGTCTGCAGGGCGAGCTGATGGCGTACAGGCTAATGACACAGAATCAAATCAATTGGTGGAAATTGGACCTACTGATCTAGCCCCTTAAGAGGAGTACCTCTGTCAATCCATTTCAATTTAGTTGAAGTAAAGGACGGAAAGGGAGATGGGAAAATAAGTTCCTGAGGGAAGGGTTCTTCAACTCCGGTCCAGTAAAGCTACAGGCTTTTATATTAGCTATTCACTAAGACACCTGAATCAAACTAATCATATTCTTCAATTTGGACCATGATTAGCTGAGGTAGGGGCAGAAGGTGTTATACTGAAGGTTTGGAGCGAAGCAGTGGGCCAGAGTTGGAGCACCTTGACGTAGGCCATAGTCTGTGCCTCACGGTCGCCTCCTCACAGGTTGCTAAGTGTTAGTTAGCTTCAGCCCTTGTGAAGTGCAGAGCTGCAGTCAATGCACTTTTCCCTTGACAACACTAACATTTCTAGGCTGACTGAAATTCATCTCTCTATACAGGCACACACACTCACATCAAAACACATCACAGCCGTCCACTTAAAGGACCAGACGGCGTGTGACAAGCGCTACAGGAAACAGCCGAGCGTCTCTCTGTCTTGCCTCGAGGACGCTAGCACTCTGATGGGGGGGAGGAACAAAATGTTTGACGATGACAACAACAAAAAGAGAGAAGGAGAGAGTGAAGGGTGACATAAAAACACAGTTGTCTGTCGGCGACCATGTCTGTCGGCGCCATCTTGTGTGTTATGACTGTGATATGTGGTTGTCCCACCTAGCTATCGTAAGTTGAATGCACTAACTGTAAATTGCTCTGGATAAGAGCGTCTTCTAAATGACTAAAATATAATTGGAAAATTATAATCCGAACCGAAATCGACGCCGAATGGAGAGCGAGGTTGGCAGCTGGTGGCGTGGGAGGGAGACGTGATTCGATACATAATCCTTAAGGAAGTGCATCACCAAGCGAAAAGCGGAATCAGGTGTAATACACTCATGAATAAATTCGTTTGGTCGGAAATGGATCATTAATGTTCCAGAGGAGATGCACATAATTGGGAGGTGTTGATCTATTCAATGAATACGAGCACTGCAATTTGACATTATAGTACGCTGCTGTTAATATACCAGCCTCTTTCATTATTGTCTAGGCTTCGTATTGAGTCACTTCACAAATGACTCAACAATCACTTATTTTCCCCTCATCTGACATACGGGGCTGTCGGTTGTTCCATTTGGATTTCATGTCATTTTCTCTTGGATTTTATGACATGTTCCCGTTTTCTCTTTCTAGATCAAACACATTGAGCTGTATTTATGATTGGTACAAATAAAGTATACAGATGCCTCCTTCCTTTAATTTTTCTTTAACAGTCTACTTTTCCCTTAAGCCCCACAGTCAACGTTATATAGGCCTACAGTGGCTTCCTTGGTCCCCATCAAACTAAGCTCATATGTCACGACTAAGCTCATTTGTCAAAAGACGAGAAGAAATGCACAATAAACAACGCAATCAATATAACCCTATATAATTCCTTGCTATTTAACATTAGAAGATTAAACTATATTGCCATGCTGATCACCATGACATATAGTATAGGCAACGGTCTTTGCAGCAAACAAATGGCTCTGACAACACCAGCAGAGCAGCTATAATATCATGTCTCAATGCAAAGAAGAACGGTGAAGGTATCACCTTATGTGAAGGCTCTCTTTGCTAGGTCTGTGATCCTCAGCATTGTAAGCTCGTATGATATCAGGCCAGCCAACAAAAGACTATCTCCCTCTACATACTCATCTGTGTGGTGTACGGATGGTTTCCATCAGTGCTACAGCTGCTACAGCCTAATTGGGGGCCTTGATAAGAGACAATCCCACATGGGAACCCGTACTCTTCCCTTTTCGTTCCTCGGAACGCTGTTATCCTGGGAATGCCAGGAACGGATGTCTTCCTGTCTATCTTGATTAACGACTAGTCGCTCGGACAGCTCCCCAAAGACCTGAGAGTGGAGAGGTCCCACACACACACACACACACACACACACACACACACACACACACACACACACACACACACACACACACACACACACACACACACACACACGTCTCTCAGGTTGGATTTAATGAGTGTGTTTCTGAGTTTGAGACGCAGTGGATGGTTGAGTCTTAATTGAACCAAAAGGGATCGCTGCTATATTACACAACATTAAAAGAATGTGCGTAGGCACACACATCATTTCATCCCACCAAATTAAATATAGACGACCCGAGATGCACTTCTTAATATTAGTGTGAAACTCAAACTGAACTGGTATTCCCTATGTGGCTTTATTCCTGTGTTGGTCAGAACCACTGCCATGTTGTGTTGTCATTCAATCTACAGCCCTTAGTGATGGATCTACTTTCTGCCTACTGATGCTCACTGGGATGCACACCAGGGCAGAATGATGCAATATATGAAGAAGAATGCACTGCAATCAAGTGAACCACAAATTGATTCTGAACCCCTGTAATTACACCGTGGGCTATACACTGTCATTCAGTGAAGTTTCAGTCAGAGTTTCCAATGCTAAATGTAACTGCTGTGTCTATATAAAGTATCATGTATACTATTACAAAGACATTGGTTCGGTTTTGGGATAAAGTGGTTCTGAGTGACTTCTGTTTACACAAGAGCTGAAAAATGTATAGTCTGAATTATTTATTTTGTATGTTTTCTTTATTCTTTGTTTATTCAGGGAAAACCCCATTGAGACCAGGGTCTCATTCACAAGGGTTCCATGACCACAGTAACACAACAATCACATACAATATGAAACAAAACAGCGATCAATACAGTGTCAAATAAAATAAAAGTACAGCACAACATTTGAAGAAAAACAGTTCCATTGCTCAGCTGCTAGGTCCTCAATCAATAGTTTCAATTGCCTGAGCGGCACCAGTACATCCAATTGTAATGAGTTTTGTAAATTAATCCAGCAGTGAGGTACATTAAAACTAAAAGCAGATTCACCTTGTTTGCTGGAGACCCGAGGAACCTCAAGAGTTAGCAGGGTGTACCTAGTTTCCAATTCTACTTGGAATGCAAATGAATACCAATTTTTTTAACTGTGCGTGCCAGATATTGCTAAATATGATATTGTTGTGAGATAGGCATGCAATTGATCTAACAGTAAATTGAATGTCCAAAAAAACCTTACATTGGTAGGCCTATATAGGCTACTTGACGTATTACTGCAAATGGCGCTCTCCACTCCGTTCCGCTGCCGCATCATCTCAATTACAAAGCCTACTCTGTTTGTATAGTGGTTTTATTTCCTCTATATTCACAGTTGAGAAATAACTCGTATACTCACATAACACTGAGACTCTCCTCTATTGAAACAACAGTTACAGTAGTTGTTTTAAGATCTGTGTCTTTCCCATAATTACACTTCAAAATGCAACTGTCAGTATGCTTGTGGTTATCAGAATGGATCTCTCCCTTCATTACGTGCGAGAGGGTGTGAGAGCCAGCAGCAAAACAGGGACAGTGCATACACAGTACTTTTATTGCAGGATGCAGGTTAATGCACATTACTGTTGACCAAATAATGGTTTTAGAACCAAACAATCTGCAGGAACGTTGTGTAGCCTAATCACCGAAATTACCTACGTAAACAAAATCGCCTCGGTAGGAAAAGGGCAACGTCTGTGTCGGTCATTTTTAGTTTATCTTCCCAGCTCTAGTTAGTGTTATTGCCTACCAAATTGCATAGGCTACCTTGCTCTCTACTCTGGCAACAGCCCGATAACTCTCTAACATGTGGTTGATAGCTCTCTAACATGTGGTTGGATAGCTCTCTAACATGTGGATGGATAGCTCTCTAACATGTGGTCGGATAGCTCTCTAACATGTGGTCGGATAGCTCTCTAACATGTGGTCGGATAGCTCTCTAACATGTGGTCGGATAGCTCTCTAACATGTGGTCGGATAGCTCTCTAACATGTGATTGGATAGCTCTCTAACATGTGGTTGGATAGCTCTCTAACATGTGGCTGGATAGCTCTCTAACATGTGGTTGGATAGCTCTCTAACATGTGGTTGGATAGCTCTCTAACATGTGGTTGGATAGCTCTCTAACATGTGGTTGGATAGCTCTCTAACATGTGGTTGGATAGCTCTCTTACATGTGGTTGGATAGCTCTCTAACATGTGGTTGGATAGCTCTCTAACATGTGGATGGATAGCTCTCTAACATGTGGTCGGATAGCTCTCTAACATGTGGTCGGATAGCTCTCTAACATGTGGTTGGATAGCTCTCTAACATGTGGTTGGATAGCTCTCTAACATGTGGTCGGATAGCTCTCTAACATGTGATTGGATAGCTCTCTAACATGTGGTTGGATAGCTCTCTAACATGTGGCTGGATAGCTCTCTAACATGTGGTTGGATAGCTCTCTAACATGTGGTTGGATAGCTCTCTAACATGTGGTTGGATAGCTCTCTAACATGTGGTTGGATAGCTCTCTAACATGTGGTTGGATAGCTCTCTTACATGTGGTTGGATAGCTCTCTAACATGTGGTTGGATAGCTCTCTAACATGTGGATGGATAGCTCTCTAACATGTGGTTGATAGCTCTCTAACATGTGGTCGGATAGCTCTCTAACATGTGGTCGGATAGCTCTCTAACATGTGGTCGGATAGCTCTCTAACATGTGGTCGGATAGCTCTCTAACATGTTGTTGGATAGCTCTCTAACATGTGATTGGATAGCTCTCTAACATGTGATTGGATAGCTCTCTAACATGTGGTTGATAGCTCTCTAACATGTGGTTGGATAGCTCTCTAACATGTGGTTGGATAGCTCTCTAAAATGTGGTTGGATAGCTCTCTAAAATGTGGTTGACAGCTCTCTAAAATGTGGTTGGATAGCTCTCTAAAATGTGGTTGGATAGGTCTTTAACATGTGGTTGGATAGCTCTCTAATATCTCAAAAGTGCGCCTTGACTATTATTTGATGGAGAAAAATATATATAACGGACAATATCGCTGCACAATATAATGGAAACACTGTAGTCATCTCCGTTGCATCTCCATAGCATTTTTAAAACTTAGTAAAATGCCTTTAAATCAGACAATTTAATTTAAGATTGTTTAAGGACCGTGGACACCCTGGATTTGGTAACTCGTGTTTTTATACAACAAAGTTAGGTAAGTCGGAAGCTTGTGTAGTAGAGCTTTGTAAACAAAAAGGAAATAGTGAAGTTATCTACTGGACTTTAATGAAACCAGACAACCTTTTGATACAGGATGCAGTGATGAGTATTAACTGTCACCTGTAATAATGCAATGGGTGCTATGGTAGACGGCATCCAAAGGTTAAAGAGTAGTGGCTGCTGCATTTTGGTAAATGGTGTCACCATAGTCAAGAACTGGCAGGAACGTTGACTATACAATCTGCTTCTTGCTGTATTAGGGAGAGGCACAATCTATTACTAAAAAAGAAGCCCACTTTAAATCTTAGATTTTTAACTAGCTCATCAGTATGTTTTTTAATGTTAAATCCTTGTCAACCCAAATGCCCAGATATTTAAAGGCGGGAACCCGATCGACGGTTGTCCATTTGAAAAGATTTTGTGAGAATTAGAGAACAACATATATTTAGTCTTAATCCGATTTTAGACCTGGACATAGCACCATTTCAGCTGCTACGCTTGCTTTAGATGTTGTGTTAAATTGCTTAGATTATAAAAATCATTGTGCTGCCTTATTTATAGACCTTTCCGGCTTTTTGAAAGGCAACCCATTTAGATTGCAGCTCTAACAACGCCTGGTCTACAGTTGGGGCAATGGCATACATAACAGTATTGTCTGCATACAGATGAATATTACAAGTTTTAACAGATAGACCAATATTATTTATGTAAATAGATAGGAAAACAGGACCCAACACTGGGACCTGCGGTACACCTTTTGTAATATCCAGGAAACTAGACTTAACATCTTCAGAAATCACACATTGTGTCCTGTCTGACAGATAACTCCCAAACCAGTTGCAAGAAGCCTAATCCAGGCCTATTTTAGTTAACCTTTGAATGAGAATGTGACGATCAACAGTGTCGAAGGCCTTGGACTGGTCTATAAATAAGGCAGCACAATATTTTATATGATCTAAGCAATTTAACACATCACCTAAAACACAGGTGTCAAACTCATTCCACGGCGGGCCGACTGTCTGCAGGTTTTCTCTTCTCCCTTGTCCTTGATTGATGATTATGGCTGTTAAATAGTAAACAAAAAACTCCCCACACCTGGTTGTCTCGGGTTTAATTGAAAGGAAAAAACAAAAGCCTGCAGACACTAGGCCCACCATGGAATGAGTTTGCCACCCCTGATCTAAAACAAGCGTATCAGCTAAAAGGGTGCTCTGTTCAGGTCTAAAACCGGACTGGTGCACATTAAGAACAGAGTGAGATGTTAAAAAAGTTCTTAGCTGAGAGTTGACCGCGGATTCTAAAACTTTGGAAAGGCAAGATCATTTGTAAATTGATCCTCCAACCAGGATTTCTGGAAAACTTGGGAATTCTACCCCAGAAAGTTACCAGATGTCTTCTACCTTATCCCCTTGTCTTGGCAGATAAGCAAAAAAAGAAACTGTCTTTCAAAGATAATTTGTAAATATCCAAATAACTTCACAGGTCTTCATTGTAATTGGTTTAAACACTGTTTCCCATGCTTGTTCAATGAACCATAAACAATTAATGAACATGCACCTGTGGAATGGTCGTTAAGACACTAACAGCTTACAGACGGTAGGCAATTAAGGTCACAGTTATGAAAACTTAGGACACTAAAGAGGCCTTTCTACTGACTCTGAAAAACACCAAAAGAAAGATGCTCAAGGTCCCTGCTCAGCTGCGTGAACGTGCCTTAGGCATGCTGCAAGGAGGCATGAGGATTGCAGATGTGGCCAGGGCAATAAATTGCAATGTCCGTACTGTGAGACGCCTAAGACAGCGCTACAAGGAGACAGGACGGACAGCTGATCGTCCTCGCCTGCACAGGATCGGTACATCCGAACATCACCCCTGCGGGACAGGTACAGGATTGCAACAACAACTGCCCGAGTTACACCAGGAACGCACAATCCCTCCATCAGTGCTCAGACTGTCCGCAATAGGCTGAGAGAGGCTGGACTGTGGGCTTGTAGGCCTGTTGTAAGGCAGGTCCTAACCAGACATCACCGGCAACAACGTCGCCTATGGGCACAAACCCATCGTCACTGGACCAGACAGGACTGCCAAAAAGTGCTCTTCTCTGACGAGTCGCGGTTTGGTCTCACCGGGGTGATGGTCGGATTTGCGTTTATTGTCAAAGGAATGAGCGTTACACCGAGGCCTGTACTCTGAAGCGGGATCGATTTGGAGGTGGAGGGTCCGTCATGGTCTGGGGCGGTGTGTCACAGCATCATCGGACTGAGCTTGTTGTCATTGCAGGCAATCTGTGCATTACAGGGAAGACATCCTCCTCCCTCATGTGGTACAAGAACTGGCAAATCTGGTGCAGTCCATGAGGAGGAGATGCACTGCAGCACTTAATGCAGCTGGTGGCAACACCAGATACTGACTGTTACTTTTGATTTTGACCCCCCCTTTGTTCAGGGACATATTATTCCATTTCTGTTAGTGACATGTCTGTGGAACTTGTTCAGTTTATGTCTCAGTTGTTGAATCTTATGTTCATCCAAATATTTACACATTTTAAGTTTGCTGAAAATAAATGCAGTTGGCAGTGAGAGGACGTTTCTTTTTTTGCTGAGTTTATAATAGAAAATACTGTAACATTTATTCAAGGCTCCTCCGCTTCCTCCTCCATGCTAATTAGCTAGAAGACGGATTGCATCATGGGTTACAAGGGCCATTACCGTCCCCACAGTTCCGTTAAGTTCAACCTTAATGGAACCGCTCAGCCGATCCGCCAATTAAGTCCCCCCATTACTTTTAACAAATGAGGGGAGTAATCAGTCCCTGCACATATAACTATAATCCTAAAGAGTCAGTCGTTAATTTCATCAATACTATGTCACAACAAATGGTGGAAATATGAATGTAGCATTTAAAAAGAGGCCTGCTGATGAAGTGTATTTAGGAGTGCTCTGACATTGTATCAAGAGCTGATAAGATAATATTGTTGTGTAACATGAAGAGCTAAGCGTTATGGATTACCGAATGGACGTTGATGTATAAAATACATTTTTTGGAAGGGAAATCAACGTGAATGTGATCTCTTATAGGACGCAGATTGTCAACAGTGTATCATATTGTGTCGAAAGAGACTAGAATGTTAGACAGTGAAAAATAAATGATTGCCAGCCACGATGCATCATTGTAAGATCCTTATCCTACTATGCATAATGCATATGGATCATAGGGGTAATACCACTACCACAATGGTGGGCCGAAATGAGACAGTTTTGTAAGTAGCCTCATTTCTTACTGCAAAGGAGAGAAAACCTGCAGAAGTCTGGGAGAAAAGAAGAAGTGAAGAAATGTGTCCAGGCTGCCTAGCACACTGAAGACTAATGTGGATATTTAAAGACCGGTAGGATTTACAAAAAAGATACTCATTCCCGAGAGAATCCGAGAACTAGTTCATGAATGTGAAAAGTCTAACCTCCCAAATCCCGCTCTCGCCAGTTGCCATGGCAACCGGGATAAAAATCAACAGCGGGTAGGGGATCTTTGAGAACACAATGTTGGAAACTTCCCATAGTTAGACCAGGAAGGAAGGGAAAGGGATAAATAACTGAATAAAATAGCTTGTATTTCACGCCCCGAGGCTAAAATGACACGCATAAAGACTGGGTATACAGAGTGTTGATCAATTCCTATGAGGGATTGGAATGAATAATGTATGATGTTGGCAGTATGGACTTAATTCCTACTTCAGCGGCGTCTCTTCAAAGTCATCTTGGAGGAAGAGAGAACGCTAAACTCTTGTGTACATGACATGCGCTTATTCCGTTGAGCACACATCCTGTACGAGAAGTTCTTTGATAACACAGTTAAATGCACTCAGTCTCAGTTAGTACAGTCTTTGTCTCTCTTCTTCTCTCAATCTCTCTCTTCTTTCCATCTCTCACCTTTCTCTCTATCCTTTCCTCCTTTATCTCTCTCTATCCACCCATCTCCACTCCTCCCTGTCGAAGTGGTCTGGCCATGGCACTCTATTCGATTCCATTTCAATCTCCCCATCCCTACCCTCCGATTTGCACACTTCATGAACTGGAACGTTTGGATGGCCACATTCCCATCAGGGTTGACATTCACCGGCACAATCCCATGGCAGTCATGCCACCTTGAACATGTTATCAGCCCACTGACTGACACACAGGCTGACAGACAGGCAGGGCTGGAGACTTTATGGGTGATGGGACTCGATGCCATCTCTGGGATGGAGTCATTGAAGCTTGCCCGTTCACATCGCAGAGTGGATGTGGAGCACTCCTGTCTATCCCCGTAGAACGTCATGATGATAAGGGACATGTGTATCATCTCATGTGAGTTCAAGGGAAATTAATGATTTAAAATAATGATTTTATCCCATGAAGATCTCTCAGGTTGTAAAAATGGGTAAGGATGTTTTCGCTAATGAATTATGTGCCCTGGTATGTTCGCAACAAATTGGGGATCCGGAAATGTGTTTTGCTTTCACAATAACTGAAAAATAACAGTCTCAGATAAGACATGACTGAAAATCCAAAATTACAGTGCACACCTGATGTTGGCCTTCGTAGTTTTTGTGACAAGGCAGTCTCTAGTTGAGTTATTCAGAACCTTTCAGGGTGCTCTTGACATTGAACGGAACACAAACTAGGGAAACATGCACAACTCAATTTTCATTGACATGATTCACACAAAGAGTTATGGCCACATACCTCAAGTTAGGAATCAGACTATAATGAACAGTCATCATCCTACAGTAGTTTTAAAATGGTACACAGAAGTGCAGTATCGTTTAGGTGGTGTCTGGGGCGATGCAGCTCAGTCATTGTTCAGTTGGTCTAAGCCTGTTTTGGTCAAACCGAGGCAGGAGGAATCACTGGAAAATGCCTGTTTGCCTCATGATCCAAAGCCTGGCCTAACTTGTACAGACCTTCTTCATTCTTCTGGAAGACTGCGGTTCATAGTTTTAGGATGTGGGATTAACTTGTGTACTGTGATGGTGGGGTCACAAATACATTCATACAGTGTTTTCCACAATCACATGGAGAAGCCAGCCAAATAGAAAAAGTAGCCAGCCAGGATCCCCATGTTCAAATTTTTTTTACAGAACAAGCTCTATTTTGGTGGCCTCTCAATTTAAATTACTCAGTCACAGCCGGTTGGTGGCACCTTAATTGGGGAGGACAGGCTTGTGGTAATGACTGGAGCGGAATTGGTGGAATGGTATCAAATACAACGCATGGTTTCAAGGTGTTTGATGCCATTCCAACAATAATGCAGGCTCTAGGGATGGGGGTGTGAGCATGCTGGTCTGGGCAGATGAGATGTAGTCATTGTTTGTGTGTGTCTGTAAATAGTTAAAAAATAATACGTTTGTTTTTGTAGTGTAAAAAAAGGGGGGAGAAGGACAAATAAAATATATTTTTTAAATGTAATTAGTGAAAGAATTTCAACAAGTGTTTGCATCTCTCTTTGTGACCTACAGATTTCTTCTTAAATAATCTTGTAAGAGTCTGCTGACTTCCACTGGCTTCAAGATTCGTTTAAAGAGGCATTTTGTCAGCTTACTGCAATACAAGTGTGATTGAAGAATGTAGCAGGTGTTAAACATGGGCTTTGCTACACAGAAAGCAGCAGAAAGCAGTGATTAAATCAGTAGACCTACGTAGATCAATATCTTTGAAAATACCACGTAAGTATCGTTAGCTTTAGAAATTTGGTAGGCTACCGACGAGTCACTCACTCTAACGTCATTAGGCAGGTTTTCGTTGACCCAGGTTTATTTGACAAAGTTTCACCATCCAATTATTCCAGATCTACAGGAGAGCAAGTTTCCCCATGGCACATACCGCGGCGATACGTTGGCTCATTATAATTATTTGAATATGGCCAATATTAGTCAATTATTGCATTCTATCCAGTCTGGCTTTCGCAGGCTACCTGAGACATGAAACAGATAGGTGGGAGGGCATACAGGCTTCGCCAATTTATTTGCCTAAATGGGTAATGGAAACACTTCAAGCACTATATTTTTATTTGACACTGTATGTTTTGTGCAATATTTTAATATTTTCTGGTGTGACATCATTACGTCCAGCTTTTTTTAACGATACAAGATAGTTGAATGGAAATGCACCCTAGAAGGCAATTGTTGCATCTCTTTTCTATGCAAACTTTTCTAAATGTCAACAAAAAATCACTGGACAAGTTAATGGAAATATAGCTACTGAACTTCATTTCTAAAATACAAACAAAATCTTTAGTTTGCTTGTCCTGATGCGATACCATAGACATAGAACTACGTTCTACGATATATGAATGGCAAGGATATATTTAGACTCATCAAAACCACTTTATATGGGACGTGCAAATTGACTCACGAAGACGATAAAGGAGCATCGCTCTCTCTCTCCAGGTACCGGGAGGTGGGACAGACTGTCAAACCAGCAGTGTTTCCCTGTCGTCATTCGCTTTGTGACTGACAGGTGCCTGTCCTACTATTGATCGCTAGAAGATGCATACCGTTTACTCTGGTGGGAGAGGGCTCGGCAGACTTTTTTCTGACTAGCGAATTGAAAAGTAGCCTCGTTAATTAAAGTGAAAAAAGTACCCGGGTTGAAATGAGCGTGTATCTGGCTGTATAGCCGACAGCCGGCGCTAGTTGAAAACACTGCTCATTTACACACACACATACACACCCACATTTTCGCGCACAATGTACACACAGACAAGCAGACACACACACACACACACTCCGAGACTCATTGATTCGTTTTCGAAGGCCTACTGCCTGATGCAGTAAGGCAGTCAACCCAGGGCTTTTGATTTGCTTCCCCTCTTGTCATTGGTCGCTATTAATACATATGTGTCTTTCCACAGACAGATTTAAATGGAGCTAAGGAAATAACAGGAGCATACATTTGTGCAAATAAATGGATAAGCTAGTAAATCGGTTACCGCAGCTTTTGATGTAAGCAATTTTTTATATTACAATTAAATATCAAGGTTTTAGCAATAAATGTAATCCATCCACAACAACAACACTCAAGTACAATCCATTGCAGGTGCGAAATCAGTGCAATGAACTGGATTTCATTGCTAAGAATGCTGTACCTCTATCTGTGCACTCACAAGCTAATTCAATATAGAGTCTGTTAAAGCAACATAGGTATGAGGCTATGCATGGCTCTGTGGTACCAACGTGTATTGGTCCAAGGGGCGCTGGTGACCAGGTTCAGGTGGACAGAGGTCCTGACAGGGAAGCAGCGGCCGTACGGAGACCACAGAGACGGAGTGGTACAAAGAGAGAGAAAAGATAGAATAATTTTCTTGCCTTCCGTACAATACCCCCCTTGCGGGGATGTCTTCACACACAAAGGTGCCGCTACTGCTTTTTGGACCTGACCCACATAGTGGCAGCCCCAGTCTGACCGATGACGCAGGAGTGTGTATGTGTGTGTGTGCACTGTATGCATGTGGGTCTGTATCTGTGTGTGTTTGTGTGTGTGTCGCCAGCGCATGCAGAACCCAGGGCGTTTCATTGATGGAAATGTCCTGCCAGATCACACTGAGAGGCCTTGTGATACAGACCAGTGGTCCAGTCAGCTGTGTCAGATTATGAAGGTGGGAAGGAGGCAGGGCAGCAGAAGAGAGAGGGAGAGAGAGAGAGAGAGAGATAAAGAGGGAGGGAGGGAGGGAGGGAGGGAGGGAGGGAGGGAGGGAGGGAGGGAGGGAGGGAGAAGATGTGGAAACCTTTGTAGGTGGTTTCAATCATAGTGTTTGTGTGTGTTTGTGTCTGTCTGTGTATTAAAGAGAGAAGTGATACTACATCCACTTTTTCATGAATCCACCTCACGCTCCTTCAAGCTCGGCTTTTCCAACCAGCATAAAAAAAATGGGAATATTGAAACCAGTGAACATGTTGTCGAGGGCTTTGTCTTAAGGGCACTGTGAGACTGCAATCTGTCGTCATTGATATGCAGTCACGGCTTGCGTAAGAGCATGAGTGATTTATGGGCTGCTAATTATGTGCAAGGGGAGCCTGGTTAGTTGGAGCACTCCAATCCTCAGTTGAACCACTGGCTCGTAGGCTGGGGAGTTACTGGGGACTAAGTTAACTGCTGTACCCATTAGTCGTGATGTACATGTGGGATTTTAACACATGACTTCATTAACAAAAGCTGAGACACTTCTGTATGAAACAGCATGAAACTGGGCTTTGCGCTTCCACTTAAAACATGCTGTCGTGGAATTGAAGCACCATAGAGTGGCGAAGCTCAAAGGGTTGTAGCTTTGCATTGTACTCAATGATGCTCTGATGTCGAGCTGATGAACACGTGGGTATTCTATGAGAAAACACATTTAGGCTTTGTACAGTACATGGGGCAGTCTGAATGTGTGTAGATAATATCATTGTGTATTCATTATGCATCATATCTGTATGCTAATTAGATTGGACTGGTCATTCAATTATCCTATGGAATTGGACTAAATTAAAACAAATGTTGAGGCCTCAACATCTGCTAGTAATAACACTCAAGGGCGTAATCCAATTTGATGAAGTAATTGACACTTGGAAAACAGAAACTGCCCGAAAGCTGCCATCCGACAGTCCAGATCTGAAAGATAGCAGGACATAAAGCTGTGGATGTGTTGGCCTTTAGTAACAGTGAACGCTGCTGAGAGCCAGTCCAATAAATGTGAACCTTAGCAATGATGTCATAATCACAGGCATTTAGGTGAGTGACAGGAAACAGTCATTTCAGGACTCCAGAGATATGTGCCTGAAAAGGCGGGAAGTTTTCCCGGGGGCGACAATGAGCAAAAAAATACAAGGCTTTTAAACGACTGAATTCAAGGAACAGGAAAAAGTCTCTGAACTCTTCCAGTCAGATGCAAATGTATTTTAATTATAGTGGAGCTTCCGGTCAGTTCATCAGAGCATGTCTCCACAAACAATAGTGGGACAGATAAGGCCACACAGCGAGCCAGACTGAATCCAAACAATTTCAGAATCAACGTGGTATTTATTTGTGCATATTCCGATCCCATTTGACATTTAAATTGTTTATTTAGCAGGCCCTGGAAATGAAATTATCTCATTCAATCTTTTATAGATTAATCCGATGTAGACAATGCAAACTGGTGCTGCTATTCAATAGGTGTATAATAATGTCCGTTTGGGGTAGACTTTCTGTCGGACATTCTCGGCTTACTCCGCCATTATGCCGACGGGTGACTGTGCTAGTCAAGTGCCCAGGGGTGACTTTGGACATGGGGAGGGGGGGCAATGAGTGGTAATTGCCAAAATCATATTGGAATAGCATGATCCCTCGAAGGCTGATGGGAAAAAGACAAAGGGCTTCATGAATATTTAAATTGCAATTTCTTCATTTCTTCAATTGAGCCATTTTTCTCAAGGCTGATGATGTGGGCTAGTAGGAAAACCGACATGTCAACTTGAGCCTCTGGCAAGAAACAGAAACCACATTACAGCACTAGAACTGGTTACAATGTACAAGCAGGATCAGACCTTAGTGCACTGCGTTGTGAACTGACAAATAAAATGAAGTGGAAAGCTGTTCCTTGAGACCAATATGCTAGTACATATTGGCCTCTCACTTATGGCTGCTAGTCTGTCTATATTTAAGCCAACTTGCCATAGGCACTCTATTCCCTATATAGATCACTACTTTTGACCAGAGCCCTGTTCAAAAGTAGTCCACTAAAGGGAATACAGTATTGTGCCATTTGGGACGCACACATTATCTTGGCAAAGGCTATGCAAATGAACATTACGTTGAAAGGTTAGGTATCACGGCAAGTTCAGCTTCAAGCTGCTGTGCTGTCTTTGATTGGTTTGTTTGTAGATTCCCTCAACTCAGCGTTTTCCCTAGATCGGGGTAGGTCAGGGGGTAGGTCAGCTTTAATATTGCAAATAGATTGTAGCTTCCATCAATGCAATTGTCTGCATCACTTCCAATCCCCCATATATATTTTTTGCAAATATATACATATATATATATATATATATACATATGTACATACATACATACATTCACATATAAATACATACATATACACATACATATATAAATACATCTACATACACATATATAAAATATAATATCATCTTTGTCTCTAGCCACTATCTCAGAGACTTTGAAACTACCGGCCGCAATTGATAAAGTGAAAACGTATGCTCTCCAAACGGACATTAGCTGTAAGAGCCGAGATCCCCATGCATTATTTTGTTCGCTACATGTCGGGGGATACTATTCATGAGGACATAATTGTTCTGTCGCACGATTCTCGACCATGAAACGGCACAGGGGATGTTCAGTGTGCTGCGTGGCTATTTTTAACAAAAAACTGATTCCATGGGATCGAATGATGCGCTTTTGTACAGATGGGGCTCCATCTATAGCGGGACAGTGGGCAGGCCTCTGCACTCCAGTTATGAATGTGTCTTTCTCTGCCATATGGACGCATTGTATGATACACCCACTGAGCTATAGTGGATACACCGAGAGCAACTGGCGGCAAAAGAGCTGAGCGCAGAACTCAAGAGATATGCAGCAGGTCATTTTGATGGTAAACTACATCGCGCACACCTGTTCGTGTGGAGATATGGATCATAGCATGACAATGTTCTATTTCAGGCCGAGGCTTGGTGGTTATGGAGGAGGAGTGTTGGACTTATTTTGGAATTGAGAGAGGAACTGTTGTCATTTGCAATGGGATGTAAAAAACGGACATTGTTGACTTTCTGTGTAATGAAAAGAAAATGTGTCTCCTTGCCTGTGCAACAGACATATTTCGGAAACTGAACGAACCGAAAGCAAGCATGCAGGGAAAATACAAATAAATTCTACAGATGAGTGACTGAATCAGCTAAATCCGTTTGGCTGTGATCCATGGCAGTAAGTGAAATAGAACAGCTGATCGAGTCATGTGTGGTTCAGTTGGTAGAGCATGACACTTGCAATGCCAGGGTTGTGGGTTTGATTCCCACAACCCTGGTGTACAAATGAAAATGTACCCACTCACTGCTGTAAGTCACTCTGTAGAAGAGTGTCTGCTAAATGATGTAATTGTGACCGAATGCTGCATTCACGGGTCACTACGGAGGCGTTCTGGTTCCTGACTCGAAGGCATTACTGTGCCGTCTCCCTCTGAGCAGTAAAACTCATGGTACGCTGATAAAGTGCTCTCGTCTGCATTAAAAACAAATATCAATCCAGGTTTGGTGTGAGGTGCGCACTGTCAACCATCCCCTCTGACTTTGAGAAGCTTCGGTGTGACATGCATCAAGCGCACCCATCTCATCAGTGGTGGTGAGATAAGAAAAATTATGTCAGACTAATTTGGAATTGACTGTCATAGCCCCACATTAACAGTATATGATGATGAGTTGGCAATTCAATCAGAAATAATGTTAGAATGTTTTGCAATTGACTGCCATAGCCCCAAATAGACATATTTGGCTGTTAATAAAATCCTTTTTTTTTCACAATGTTGGGGAGGCGAGAATTTTCAGATATTAAAACGGGGTTGCGGGCCAAAATAGTTTTGTAACCCCTGCCCTAGATTATTTTCCAGGTGAGGTGCAAAGTTCCCCTTGGCACCAATTCCAAACATGGGTTAGGGGGGAAGGGCCACAATTGTAAGAGAAACACTATTGCCCTATGAAGAGTCCCGTTTTTACATATGGCCAGCAAGCAAAAGAGTTAACCCATCCAAACCTACATGTACATATTGCCTCAATCAATCAATCACGCCAACATTCCCAGAACACTGACTCGGTACCGGTACTGCTTGTATATAGCCTCTTTGTTGTTATTTTATTGTGTTCTTTTATTGTGTTCCTATTTTTAACTATTAGTTAATTTTCTTACATTTTAACTACATTGTTGGGAAAGGACTCGTAAGTAAGCATTTCACAGTAAAGTCTACAATTGTATGACAATTAAAATGTGATTAATTGGGCCCAAACTAATTGGGGCAATCATTAATCACACTCTGTCTGCGAGGTGTTAATTATAACACATACACATGTGAAGAGGCACTGCTGATAGGCTTGCATGATAAGGTCAAACACAAGAAAACATACAAATTGAGTGAAGATCCACTTTTATTAGTATTTTTTTTTATTTCACCTTTATTTAACCAGGTAAGCTAGTTGAGAACAAGTTCTCATTTACAACTGCGACCTGGCCAAGATAAAGCAAAGCAGTGCGACACAAACAACAACACAGAGTTACATATAAACAAGCGTACAGTCAATAACACAATAGAAGAAAAATATAGATATACAGTATAATAATAATAAATAAATAAAAAGAAAGTCTATATACAGTGTGTGCAAATGGCGTGAGGAGGTAGGCAATAAATAGGCCATAGTAGCGAAGTAATTACAATTTAGCAGATTATGATGTGCAAGTAGAGATACTGGTGTGCAAAAGAGCAGAAAAGTAAATAAAAACCGTATGGGGATGAGGTAGTTAGATTGGGTGGGCTATTTACAGATGGACTATGTACAGCTGCAGCGATCGGTTAGTTGCTCAGATAGCTGATGTTTAAAGTTAGTGAGGGAAATATAAGTCTCCAGCTTCAGCTATTTTTGCAATTCATTCCAGTCACTGGCAGCAGAGAACTGGAAGGGAAGGCAGCCAAAGGAGGTGTTGGCTTTGGGGATGACCAGTGAGATATACCTGCTGGAGCGCGTGCTACAGGTGGGTGTTGTTATCGTGACCAGTGAGCTGAGATAAGGCGGAGCTTTACCTAGCAAAGACTTATAGATGACCTGAAGCCAGTGGGTCTGGCGACGAGTATGTAGCGAGGGCCAGCTGACTAGAGCATACAGGTCGCAGTGGTGGGTGGTATAAGGGGCTTTGGTAACGAAACGGATGGCACTGTGATAGACTGCATCCAGTTTGCTGAGTAGAGTTTTGGAAGCTATTTTGTAGATGACATCGCCGAAGTCGAGGATCGGTAGGATAGTCAGTTTTACTAGGGTAAGTTTGGCGGCGTGAGTGAAGGAGGCTTTGTTGCGAAATAGAAAGCCGATTCTAGATTTGATTTTGGATTGGAGATGATAGATATGAGTCTGGAAGGAGAGTTTACTGTCTAGCCAGACACCTAGGTATTTGTAGTTGTCCACATACTCTAGGTCAGAACCGTCCATGGTAGTGATGCTAGTCGGGCTGGCGGGTGCGGGCAGCGAACGGTTGAAAAACATGCATTTGGTTTTACTAGCGTTTAGGAGCAGGTGGAGGCCACGGAAGGAGTGTTGTATGGCATTGAAGCTTGTTTGGAGGTTATTTAACATAGTGTCCAAAGAAGGGCCCGAAGTATACAGAATGGTGTCGTCCGCGTAGAGGTGGATCAGGGAATCACCCGCAGCAAGAACGACATCATTGATATATACAGAGAAAAGAGTCGGCCCGAGAATTGAACCCTGTGATACCCCCATAGAGACTGCCAGAGGTCCGGACAGCAGGTCCTCCGATTTGACACACTGAACTCTGTCTGCAAAGTAGTTGGTGAACCAGGCGAGACAGTCATTTGAGAAACCAAGTCAGAGTTGAAAGGTGAGAGGTCAGCGCTAAGAGACCAATGAGTCTTAGAAATACACAAGATAAACTAGAATCAAATGGAACAGATTGGAGGTTCGATTGAAGAAATCCTCTCACAAATACTCGAATCCCAAGGATATTCAACTAATTACAGCCTTGAATGAAGAAAAACGTTAAAACCCTGTTCATTGTTCATGAAGATGGAAAAACTGTTCGGTACAATAATTTTTGTTACTTTCAGTACTTTATCAAATGTGTCTCACATCGTCTACTGATTGAGAGAGGATCAAGTCTGTATCAATGCAGCTGATGTCCCATTCTAGAGTGAGAGCACCGTGCCCCCTCCACTTACACAATGCTAGCTCTAGCCTGTCCTGAGAAACCACTGCACTGGGAGTCTGAGCTGCATTACCACGTATGCTACGCAAAAGTTAACACACTTGAACAGTGATGGCTGCTGAGGGGAGGACGGCTCATAATAATGGGTGGAACGGAGTGAATGGAATGGCATCAAACACATAGAAACAATGTTTTTCATACGATTCTACTTCAGGCATTACCACGAACCCGTCCTCCCCAATTAAGGTGCAACCAACCTCCTGTGCACTTGAACAATGCAAAATGGCATGTAGAAATGTTGAATCTGTTAATGACTGTTCCCAAAACAATGTCCAGAACACTACAATGCAAGAAGACACTGGTAACTTTCCTTGCTTACAGCTGAAGCCAACATCAATTCACTACCCTAGTATCTTGTTTGAAAACCATAACGCTAAATATTACTGATTACAAAGCTGATTATCAGCAAAAACTTTATTCATTCACTTCGTCTCCTCCGTCTCACATCTCTCCCAGTCAAGATCATCTTTGCTCAAGCTTCAAACTGTGTGTGAATGATGGCATGGGTCTTAAAGAGACAGCACACACTTTTATAAGAAAGTATATTGCTTCTTCTATGCAAATGTTGTTGATCAGTACAATAAAATTAGTCCCAAATGGAAGGTAAACCGATTTGTTTTTATCTGTAGCCTCATGAAATCAGCCGAAACAAGCTCAATAATTCAATGCATACACACACTCCTACTGAATTTGAATTCACCTGTATTGTGAATATACCTAGGCTACATCTTGATTTACCCAGTTGATCAATAGAGATTTACCATTCAAATACATTTTTACCATTATGTTGTTGTGTAGTTAGATTGCCAAAGTCAAAATTGATTGTATGATTGTATAACTGATTCATTAATGCATACATTCAAAAGTTTAACATTTCAAATGTAACAATATTAAACTCAAAAGATCTATCTGGATCAAGTGCCATTCTGTGACTTTGGCTAATTCTTTTTTTGCTGTGGTTTTGTTTTGGTATCACGTATCGTGATGGCATCGAGTATCGTGATAATAACCTGGTATCAGTACTGAAGTCAAAATTCTGGTATTGTGACACTACAAACTGCTAGACGTTCCATAAGGAGCTCAGGTGCATGACGTCTACAAACCCTGACACGAGGTAGAAAACGGGAAAAGCATGGCTAGGTAAGACGACAAACATTGATCTCTGTCTCACCTCTAATCATCACTTTAGTTCTGTTCCTAACCCTGGAACACGCAAGCCTCTGAATGACGGCAAAGCAGTCAGATCATTCTCCAATTGCATACTATTACATATTACTTACTCTGCACATCAGTGCCTATTTGGGTGGGAAAACAGACCTGTCTCTGATTCGTATGAATCTTTGACGATGGGGAGGGGGCTATGCCTGGGGCAGCATTTACCGATCGAAAGCCCGGGCAGCATAGATAAGGAGGCTTTTCATTCACAAAAAACACATTCACCCAGGGGAGCTACGCTCGCACCAACCAAGTGCTCCAAGCTAAATCCAAGAACTACCCCTGACCATTTTGACAAATAATCTGCAAAATCATTATTACTTGCATATATTTTGCATAGACTCTGAGCTATAAACCAAATGAAACCCGTGTCTGCACCTCATAAATGAAACATGTGTCGGGAGAAAATAGAAACTCCAATACGGTTAATATTAAAAAGTCCCTTGCCAGGATAACATCATATTGTTATTCACCTTAAGACAATTATTTGATTTGCGTTACAGGCTGAAGTTTCAGTCTGGAAGAGCCATGTGTGTTGGTTGGCAATAAGCTTCACAGCTGGAAAGGCCTCCCCAATGATGCAGTAGCCTTTTATAATGAAGAATTGGAAATGCCGCAGGAGAAAGAGAACGAGTTCACCCTCCCATTATCCACAGGGATCTAACACCCCGCCACCATTCCACACTATCCAATGCCGGTGTCAACAAGCAGTACAAATAATTGCTTCCTGCCGCATCCTATTGTTATGATATCTGATCATACTCGAAATGGTTCCCTTTTCCCCGGCCGGTAGACGGCTGAAGGTTGATTGCATCAGCTAAAGAGTCATTATCACAATGGCACTCATAGACATATTCAAATCCACTTTGTGAAGGTGCTTCACTTTGTGGGGGATATAGTTAGTTTTTGCCTCTCGTCTCTGTGTTTCATGTTGTGCTTGTTGTAGCGCTCCTCTCTCCATTCTCAACCTCTAATTTGGAGAGAGGCATGTTGCATGTTGTTTTGATCATGCCAGCGAGGGCATCATTCCAGGTGTCTCGGGCTCTTTGACGTACAGCATACTTGAGATGTTGTTCTCCTTGCCGATTTGAACAATCTCAGAGACTTCCAACTGATTTTCTCAACATGTCAATGATTTATCTGCCAGCTTTTACTCTGGGGCAGGGTGCAAATTACAGGGGCTCAGCTCCCCTGAATGAGACATTAGCTCCCTAAATGCAACAAATGTCCAACTTTGGGGGGGTCTCTAAATAATGCTAATTTAACCATTTGTTTAAAAGGCAGTGGTAAATATGTTTTACAGGGGTAAATATGAAAATAAAAGCTCCCAAATGAAATAAACAGCCCCACCTCTCTATCATGGTTTAAACCATTTACCGCAAATCACAAACTGCCTCCCTGTTCACGGCGCTGTCCGCTCAGTAGTGCTGAATTTTGGCCTCAGCTGGGCTCCTTTAAACGCTGAATTTTGGCCTTAGCTGATCTCCTTTAAAAGCATAGATTTTCCTTTCTACTCACTCTTTTTTAGATTTGTTTTCCATGGGCCCTTGACAAAAATAGTGATTTGTTTGACAATCAGATGAAAGCATCATGACTGGTTGTGTTCATGCGACATTAAAAGGTCATACATTTTTACCATTTAAATTACGTCTTTATTATTAGGCCCATAAAAATGTTATGCGTGCGCAAGCGAGTGCACCCAATACAATGTCAAGGTCTAATTCACACTCTGCTCTGGGAGGATGATCAAAGCATTGCACTATGTTGACAGCTTGAACAGTGATTGACATTACACCACTGTACAGTTGGACATTGCAACACATCTACCATCATCCCCATCATAATCATAACTTAAGAAGGGGGAAAATATGTGTCAAAATACTGTACACTTTAAAAGAAAAGATAAGTAAATTGCATCAACTTTGGACTTATTAGAATGGCAAATCATTTGCTTATACATACATTCCTTATGCAACAATCTGAACGACAGACTCAGATGCAGAGATCACGTTGAAGAGTGTTGCTGGAATTGGGGTCAGTGGTTTATAATGCAGGGAAGCTCATCGATTGGAATTGGCATGGAGGCTCGGATCAATTGGCTTGATCCCTCTCAGGTGATCTTAGAGTGCCGAGGTGCCAGGTGAAAAATGATCCATTAGAAGAATGAGAACCCGACTCCGCTGAGTGCATTATGTCATTGTCCTAGTCCTCTGGATCTCTGTGTTTTGAGTGGTATTGACTTCTCTACGGTCTATTAACTATAATCGACAGCTTTGAATAACCTTAGATGCTATTTAATTTGCTGTGCACTGTCTGAAGTATTTTTGTCTAAACATACAGTTCAAGTAAACAAATTTTGAAACTAGTACAATGGTGGTGATTCTTACAAAAATGGGATGTATTATCGAGAATATACAGCTGAAGTCAGAAGTTTACATACACCTTAGCCAAATACATTTAAACTCCATTTTTCACAATTCCACAACATTTAATCCTAGTAAAAATTCCCTGTCTTAGGTCAGTTAGGATCAGCACGTTATTTTAAGAATGTGAAATGTCAGAATAATAGTAGAGAGAAGTATTTATTTCAGCATTTATTTTTTTCATCACATTCCCAGTGGGTCAGAAGTTTACATACACTCAATTAGTATTTGGTAGCATTGCCTTTAAATTGTTTAACATGGGTCAAACGTTTTGGGTAGCTTCCACAAGCTTCCCACAGTAAGTTGGGTGAATTTTGGCCCATTCCTCCTGACAGAGCTGGTGTAACTGAGTCAGGTTTGTAGGCCTCCTTGCTCGCACACGCTTTTTCAGTTCTGCCCACAAATTATCTATGGGATTGAGGTCAGGGCTTTGTGATGGCCACTCCAATACCTTGAATGTGTTGTCCTTAAGCCATTTTGCCACAACTTTGGAAGTATGCTTGGGGTCATTGTCCATTTGGAAGACCCATTTGCAACCAAGCTTTAACTTCCTGACTGACGTCTTGAGATGTTGCTTCAATATATCCACATAATTTTCCATCCTCCTGATGCCATCTATTTTGTTAAGTGCACCAATCCCTCCTGCAGCAAAGCACCCCCACAACATGATGCTGCCACCCCCGTGCTTCACGGTTGGGATGGTGTTCCTTGGCTTGCAAGCCTCCCCTTTTTTCCTCCAAACATAACGATAGTCATCATGGCCAAACAGTTCTATTTTTGTTTCATCAGACCAGAGGACATTTCTCCAAAAAGTACAATCTTTGTCCTCATGTGCAGTTGCAAATCGTAGTCTGGCTTTTCTATGGCGGTTTTGGAGCAGTGGCTTCTTCCTTGCTGAGCGGCCTTTCAGGTTATGTCTATATAGGACTCATTTATCTGTGGATATAGATACTTTTGTACCTGTTTCCTCCAGCATCTTCACAAGGTCCTTTCCTGTTGTTCTGGGATTGATTTGCACTTTTCGCAACAAAGTACGTTAATCTCTAGGAGACAGAACACGTCTCCTTCCTGAGCGGTATGACGGCTGAGTGGTCCCATGGTGTTTGTACAGATGAACGTGGTACCTTTAGGCGTATGGAAATTGCTCCCAAGGATGAACCAGACTTGTGGAGGTCTACAATTTTTTTCTGAGGTCTTGGCTGATTTCTTTGATTTTCCTATGATGTGAAGCAAAAAGGCAGTTTAAAGGTAGGCCTTGAAATACATAGACTCAAAATATGTCAATTAACCTATCAGATGCTTCTAAAGCCATGACATAATTTTCTTGAATTTTTCAAGCTGTTTAAAGGCACAGTCAACTTAGTGTATGTAAACTTCTGACCCACTGGAATTGTGATACAGTGAATTTTAAGTGAAATAATCTCTCTGTAAACAATTGTTGGAAAAATTACTTGTGTAAAGCACAAAGTAGATGTCCTAACCGACTTGCCAAAACTATAGTTTGTTAACAAGAAATTTGTGGAGTGGTTGAAAAACGAGTTTTAATGACTAAGTGTATGTAAACGTCCGACTTCAACTGTACTTCTATAGGTAGGAAGATTGCTACACAAAAGAAACTAAACTTTTCTCAGCCCCTCCAGGATTTGCGGTGATTTTTGGGAATATTTGCAGGCAAAAAGGCTTGATTTTGATGAAGCAAATCTGACATTTTGCATGGCAGTATGCAATGATTTGTCCAATTTGTCACGAAAATGCACTGACAAGGGAAAATGTTTGTTGACGTGTGGATTGACTGAGCCATATTGGGCGGTAAATGTGCAGTGATTTGATGAAATGTGCAAGCCCTCTCTTTGTACTGAGGTTATGAGTCCGTTTTATGCGATAAAATTGTGATGATTTTACTGTTTTTTGGGGGAAGAACACCTGTGAGAAGGTCACTTCTGGTGACTTTCTAAAAATGCATTCTACTCCAAAATGCATGAAAATGTATTTATGTTGACACCATCTGAAATATACCTGATGCATGCCACTGTACTGTGCACTCGTGGCTCTCATTCATGCCACTGCTCGCTCTGTTTGCTACAAATATACGGTGCATTCGGAAAGTATTCAGACGCCATCCCCTTTTCCACATTTTGTAACGCTACAGCCTTATTCTAAAATGTATTAAATAAAATGTTTGCCTCATCAATCTACACACAATACCACATAATGACGAAGCAAAAACAGGTTTTAAGAAATGTTTTCAAATGTATAAAAAAAATAAAAATAGAAATACCTTATTTACATAAGTATTCAGACCCTTTGCTATGAGACTCAAAATTGAGCTAATGTGCATCCCATTTACATTGATCATCCTTCTACAACTTGAATGGAGGCCACCTGTGGTAAATTCTATTTATTGTGCATAATTTGGAAAGGCACAAACCTGTCTATATAAGGTCCCACAGTTGACAGTGCATGCCAGTGCAAAAACCAAGCCATGAGTTCAAAGGAATTGTCCATAGAGCTCCGAGGCAGGATTTTTATGAGCCACAGATCTGGGGAAGGGTACCAAAACATGTCTGCAGCATTGAAGGTCCCCAAGAACACAGTGGCCTCCATCATTCTTAAATGGAAGAAGTTTGGAACCACCAATACTCTTCCAAGAGCTGGCCGTCCAGCCAAACTGAGCATACAGGGGAGAAGGGCCTTGGTCAGGGAGGTGACAAAGAACTCGATGGTCACTCTGACAGAGCTCCAGAGTTCCTCTGTGGAGATGGGAGAACCTTACAGAAGGACAACTATCTCTGCGGCACTCCACCAATCAGGCCTTTATGGTAGAGTGGCCAGATGGAAGCCACTCTTAAGTAAAAGGCACATGACAGCCTGCTTGGATTTTGCCAAAAGGCACCTAAAGGACTCTCAGACAATGAGAAACAAGATTCTCTGGCCAAGCGTCATGTCTGGAGGAAACCTGGCACCATCCCTATGGTGAAGAATGGTGGTTGCAGCATCATACTGTGGTGATGTATTTCAGCGGCAGGGACTGGGAGACTAGTCAGGATCGAGGGACAGAAGTACAGAGCGCTCAGGATCTCAGACTGGGGGCGAAGATTCCAACAGGACAATGACCCTAAGCACACAGCCAAGACAATGCAGGAGTGGCTTCGGGACACGTCTCTGAATGCCCTTGAGTGGCCTAGCCAGAGCCAGACTTGAACTCGATGTAACATATCTGGAGAGACATGAAAATAGCTGTGCAGCGACACTCCAATTCCAACCTGACAGAGCTTGAGAGGATGTGCAGAGAAGAATGGGAGAAACTCCCCAAATACAGATGTGGCAAGCTTCTAGAGTCATACCCAAAAATGTTGAGGCTGTAATCGCTGCCAAAGGTCCTTCAACAGAGCACTGAGTAAAGAGTCTGAATACTTATGTGTAAATGTGTTTTTTATTTGTAATACATTTGCAAAGATTTTAAAACAAGTGTTTTTTCTTTGTCATTATGGAGTATTGTGTGTAGATTGATGAGGGGGAAAAAACGATTTAATCAATTTTAGAATAAGGCTGTAATGTAACAAAATGTGAAAAAAGTCAAGGGGTCTAAATACTTTACGAATGCATTGTATGTTGTAACTTAAAGGGTTAGTGCGAGATCCTTCTAGTCACCCAAAGTTAGATGAACTCATGGATACTATTTTTCTCTCTCTGCCGTTTGAAGGAAGTTAACGCTAGTTTTGTGAGCCATTGCTAACTAGCATTAGCGCAATGATTTGAAGTCTATTAGGACAGCTAGCTTGAAATCTACAGGAATAGCTAGCAAGCATAGTAATTGCACTAACACTAGTTAGCAACTTCCTTCAAATAGCATGCATGAGTTTATCTGACTGGGTAAGTAGATAAAGGGCTTAACACTAGAACCGCCTGGCCTTTCAGCCGATAAGTACTCGCTAGCGAATGTTGCCAGGCAACTTTAGCATATGAATCAGATGCATATCAACCCGCAAGATCAGCAAACATAAGCACCAACGCTTGAAAAATAATGCATCAATTATTGTAAAGGATTAATTTCATGAAGAAATATTTGTGAAAATATATATATAAAAATAACAATAGTTATTTGTTTAGATAGAGTCAAGGATAAGTCCTAGAAATAACGCAGGCCTATAGCCTATTTTGTTTCCCTTACAATAAAAACATTTGATCAACTTTATTTGTAGAGTTGGTTAGTAATAGAGTTATAGTAAAGTCCAGTTACAGCTTCTTTTGACAACGATAATAATATAAACAGCAGGTGCACAGGTGATATTATTTTCTATATTCCTAAACAAAAGCACCGGTGCATAAACAACTGTAAAGGATGATTTGCATAAATAAATATTCATGTTAATATGCTAGATTCATGACAAGATATAACAGTAATAACAGTAATTTGTTGATTATATTTGACACTGTATTGTGCCCTTATACGCGTGTGTTTATGCATTAATACACTTAGTCTTCTCTTTATGATTCGGGTCCCCAGTCAGCACACAGCTTCGGGGCTTTATGTGAGCAAGCCCCACAAACAAATTGGTTGCACTGCACACAGTTTTCATGGGACTTGTTTTGTGTGCACCTGCCAAAGGTGTCGCATAACCTCTCTGAAAAGTCAGACTAAAATGACTCCACAGCCATGCTCTTTCTGCCATATGCCCCACGGACATACAGTACAGTGCAAAATCTTTAGGCAGGTGTGAAAAAATTCTGTACAGTAAGAATGCTTTCAAAAATAGACATGTTAATAGATTAGATTTATCAATTAACTAAATGCAAAGTGAGTGAACAGAAATACAATCTAAATCAAATCCATATTTGGTGTGACCACCCTTTGCCTTCAAAACAGCATAAATTCTTGTAGGTACACTTGCACAAAGTCAGGGATTTTGTGGGCATATAGTCAGGTGTATGATTAAACAATTATACCAAACAGGTGCTAATGATCATCAATTCAATATGTAGGTTGAAACACAATCATTAACTGAAACAGAAATAGCTGTGTAGGAGATATAAAACTGGGTGTGGAACAGCCAAACTCTGCTAACAAGGTGAGGTTGCTGAAGACAGTTTACTGTCAAAAGTCATACACCATGGCAAGACTGAGCACAGCAACAAGACACAAGGCAGATATACTGCATCAGCAAGGTCTCTCCCAGGCAGAAATGTCAAGGCAGACAGGGGTTTCCAGATGTGCTGTCCAAGCTCTTTTGAAGAAGCACAAAGAAACGGGCAACGTTGAGGACCGTAGACGCAGTGGTCGGCCAAGGAAACGTACTGCAGCAGATGAAAGACACATCATGCTTACTTCCCTTCGCAATCGGAAGTCGTCCAGCAGTGCCATCAGCTCAGAATCGTCAGAAAACAGTGGGACCCTGGTACATCCATCTATTGTCCGGAGAAGTCTGGTCAGAAGTGGCCTTCATGGAAGACTTGCAGCCAAAAAGCCATACCTCCGATATGGAAACAAGGCCAAGCGACGAAACTATGCATGAAAACACAGGAACTGGGGTGCAGAAAAATGGCAGCAGGTGCTCTGGACTGATGAGTCAAAATTTGAAATATTTGGATGTAGCAGAAGGCAGTTTGTTCGTCGAAGGGCTGGAGAGCGGTACTCGAATGAATGTCTGCAGGCAACAGTGAAGCATGGTGGAGGTTCCTTGCAAGTTTGGCGGGTGCATTTCTGCAAATGGAGTTAGGGATTTGGTCAGAATGGTTTCATCAATGCTGAGAAGTACAGGCAGATACTTATCCATCATGCAATACCATCAGGGAGGCATCTGATTGGCCCCAAATGTATTCTGAAGCATGACAACAACCCCAAACATACAGTGAAAGTCATTAAGAACTGTCTTCAGCGTAAAGAAGAACAAGGAGTCCTGGAAGTGATGGTATTTCCCCCACAGAGCCCTGTTCTTAACATCATTGAGTCTGTCTGGGATTACATGAAGAGAGAGAAGCACCTGAAGCTGTCTAAAGCCACAGAAGAACTGCCAACGTACCTGCCGAGTTCCTTCAAAAACTGTGTGTAAGTGTACCTAGAAGAATTGATGCTGTTTTGAAGGCAATGGGTGGTCACACCAAATATTGATTTGATGTAGATTTTTCTTCTGTTCACTTACTTTGCATTTTGTTAATTGATAAATATAAACTATTAACATGTCTATTTTTGAAACATTCTTACTTTACAGCATTTTCTCACACCTGCCTAAAACCTTTACACAGTACTGTACCAGAGTGCAATAAATGCTCAGAGTTCATCCATATACATCTCCCACGTACTGTTTCCTTTTTTGTGTGCATGTGCAACAGTACAATATCTGATGTGCTGCAACATCTGCATGTCACATAAACTTATCACTCTTTTCTACCAAACCGTGCCATCCCTCCCAGACTCCCGTCTCACCGTCTCAGTTGGCTCTGTTCTGGTTTTTCTGTGGCGAGGCTCAGGTATCAAAGGCGGAGGCTCGAAGTCAACATCAGAATCATCAGATGAAGCAACGTCAATTTCAAGCTCAATATCTGATCCTTCATCCGACTCCAACTCACCTCAATTCTGCAGCGTTTGCAACGCTGTCAGTTGGTCCATTGTGAACTACACACATTGCATGTGGTATTCAGTGTCTGATTTGACTCTCAGAGGGGAAATTATATACTTCAAGCCTGTCATAATAAAATAATTAGACCGCCCACAACGCCCACAATTCTTCATCATCATTACACGATTGTTCTAAATTCAATCATCCTCTTCACCCTCATCATTCAGATCAATCAAATTCAACCACCCTTTGCACCCTCCTCATCATTCAGTTCATTGGAGTCACATGCACCATTATCAATCTGGTTTCTATCACCCATTCATCCATTGATGACAGAGTAGCATATTTCAAAGTTTATTATGTGACAAATGTTTGCTTAGTAGCCAGAGCAATGCTGCCGCATGAGTGGGCATGTGCTGAATGCATGGACAGCACTGATATTCTTGGAAATAGAGCTGCACCTCTTGGATTTTGAGAGTTATTTAACAAAGGTAAGTGTCATAGAAAAGGCAGAATATGCTCTTTCTGATACTATATAGAAATGAAAATGTTTTACCTGCATGTGACTCTGAAGGAGGATTTGATAAAGTGATGCTCCTTTCCCTGCATCTGTAAATTACAAGATGTGCCCAATTTTTTACATTTTTTAATTTTTTAATTGAACCTTTATTTAACTAGGGAAGTCAGTTAAGAACAAGTCTTATTTACAATGACGGCCTACCCCGGGCCAAACATTAACCCGGACGATGCTGGGCCAATTGTGCGCCGCCCTATGGGACTCCCATACAGCCCATCTCTTCATGTACAATTTGAAAACTAATAAGCCTAATATTGTCACTCATCAGATTATTGTCACTTTAATCTTGCTTATAGGTTTACTCTTATTATGTGTGAAATTAGTTTCGGTATAGTTTAGGTGTAGTTTCGATAGGCCGGCTGTGCAGGCTGACTGGCATCGTATGTTTCATGCTCATCAACATAGATAGTCAAGGATATGTTTGGCATTATTCTAAAGGCCTACTGCAACATGTAGCATGTTTTCGTTTCCCTTATAATACATTTGATTAGTAATAGAGTTACAGTATATAGAACAGTCCTGTAAAAGCTTATTTTTACAAAGTAAAAATTAAAAGAGAATGCTATCAACCCCCAAGACGCGTGGTCAAATGATTTGCTGCTGATAAATAGGCAAAACACAAACGCATCATTACACTATAGTCTTTCTAAATTAAATCAACCCTTTCAGTTAGGCCTATGTTAAATTAAATGGTGAAATAAGGTGCACAATTATTGCCCATTCATCCATTTGTCATTCATTCAATGGGGAGAAAGAGAGACGCATTAACGCCTGGCTGGGTACCAACATCCTAAAGCACATTGTCTTGGTTAAGTTGGGGGGGAAAAATTTGTAAAAAGGTGCTAAGTACTTTTCTGTATGTGATTTAAAAAATCTGACAAATGAGCAGTGTAAAATAGAAACATTTAAGAAATTTTTTACATTTAGCAAATAAAATGTCAATGGCCGTTGGCGGATCTAGTGTTCATTTTCTTCATCTTCCACTATCTCTTTAAAAGCGAGTCTCGGCAGAAAAATATCTATAAATAATTCTCAGACCTTTTTTTACATCATCTTTTTGGAGTGGCGGCAACGATTTAGCAGTTGCGAATATTGGGGAAACACTGTGACATTATAGTCCTCTATTGTGGTTAAAGATTCCCTCGATTGTCCCTCAAGACAATCGAGGGAATTTTAACCACAGATGGACCTGCACTCTCATCAATCTCTGTGTTCAACAGCATGGATCGTGACTAAACAATCGTCAACATCTGGTGGACTGCTGCAGTCACCTGGTGTGCTAAGTAAGGCATCCACCTGACATAACAGCCAGACACAGACACAGACATATGATGTTGGATTATCTCCCGCCTTCACACGTCACTGTGCATATGGCAGGCGCATCAAACAATGACACCTTGACGTTCTTTTCCCTTAGTATTTCTATGAACATCCTTTCTTTTCTTTCCATTCCTATTTGAATTAATATCCTTTCTAAGCTTTCCTTACTCATATTATTACTACCCTTTATTAGCTTTGAGAGATGCTAGAGAAAGCGGTTGGTTGTAAAGTTGCCCTGCAGGTGCAGCGCTAGTGGTTTAGAGTGTTGTGAAATGCAGAAACAATTCCATGCCCTTGGTGCCTAGTAGCTGATATCAAAAGTCGCTCTGCCTCGAATATGATGTGGTGCAGCCTCAAGAGACTTGATGTGTCAAGCATTTACAGAGGGGCCTTTTGAACTGCTCAATATAACTGCCTACTATGCATGTAACATTACAGAACACAGGCTAACATAGTGAGGTGAGTGTGGGAGAAATGTGAAAGAAATATGGAATATTGTACACAAGAGGGCATTTGTTTTGGAGAGAGAAACAGTGCAGAGCTATATGGATTAATGGACCAAAATATCACTGGGAAACAAACAAACAAACATGAAAGCGAGCAAACATGTGGTCCCTGAGAGAATATTTATGAGTTGGTGACTGACTTCATACAGTTCACAACACTCTTAGCACTCTCCGTGAAAGGAGGAGGGTGGGGAGAGAGAAAAAATAAACCTCTAACTTCACCCTTATTAAGTCAAGATTAGAAAAAGAAACAAAAGGGGGGAAAACCAAGGAAGACATATTCATACTTGTTTTGACCTATTTAAGTATTTTCATCTCTAACGTTTCATCTTAATCTCTCCTTGCTTGCCTTCTCTTACGAGATTTTGTCAATGAGGCCCTGTATAACATCCTCAGAGTCAGATGAACTCGTGGATACCAGTTTTATGTCTCTACGTCAGTGGCAATTTTAGCATGTAAATCTTGGTGGGGCAAGATTTTTTGGGGCGGGATGCATGCCAGCAAAGCCACTACACAACACAACACAACACTAAACAATACATTCATTGCACTATAACGGTGACAAACGGTGCCCACAAACGTTTAGGGCCTACATAAAGCTGTCCCAACAGCAGAGCTTTCTTTTCAGCACCATGGAGTGAATCCTTACCAAGTTGAGAGATCACCTCTCTGGCACGCGATTTCAACTCGCTATTTGAATTTCAGGTTTGGTCAAACAGAATCGGTCATATGGACACGAAACACATGGAGAAGTTAACCTTTCTAATGATTCCCTTTTTATGCCACAAGTCCTCAAATTGTGCACAGAGCAGACACTACTAATGCGGTAGTATCAATGAACATTGATTCATGAAAATGTACCTCCGTTTTTCACGCGCAGCATTGTGGTACCATGTACCACTAGCAGCATTTTTTGCCAAAGACTGTTATACTAGCTGTCTAGTCTGTGTTTAATATATGTGCAATAAGCATAAAACACAATTATACCGTATAAGGAATTGACAACTGGTTCTCATTCTGAGAAATAGTAGCCCACTTGATTCTGACATCTGAACAAGGTGGACAGGCTAGCATGCTGTTCAAACAGTTGGAGACAGACAAAAAGATGTGTTCATAACAATTCAACTGTTCTGCCTTGTTAGCTAGCAAATAGATCCAAGTTGGCTACATTTGAAATATAAAGATTAGCTGGATACTCACTGGCACGTGGGCTTGTGCTTGAGAGATAATGAGACCTTTGTTAATTTTCTATAATGCCTGCAACAAGAAGTTAGTCAATGTTAGTGAATGTGCATTATGCATGGTTCTGGTTAACAAAACGGTTTTCATTGACAGCCTTGAAAGCCAGATCAGTGATTATTGCAAAAAAAGCAGGTTAAACAATTTGTATAAAATAATGACATTATTTGCGGGTCTAATGGTTGTGGAAGGTATTTAGGCCATATCGACCAGCCCTAATTGCAAGGTACTTAACCTAACTGAAGTCCATTTCAAGTCTTCACAAGTAGGCCAGGGGCACCGAAACGGTGCCGCTCAACCAGGTTTATTCAATTTATGACATGCAAATGACCCTTGTCTGAAAGAAGGCAGTCAGTCTGGGCGCCTTTTTATCAAATGTTATATTCTGACTCATCTAACGAGGATATAATTCATGTAATCAATCAGCTGATTACAGAAGAGAGAAGACTACAATGCCCCCCCCTCACCAAAAATACGCTCCCCTTTAAGGAATCAGGCTGATTGTCAGACGAAAGCGGTTGCCTTTTAACTGCATACATACACAGTACAAACTGACAAGCGTGATAAGGGAGTAGAGGAGTCTTCGACACCTGTTTTGACAGGAGACAAACGACTGGCGCCCAACTTATCAGCGTTGATACATGTAGGCGGAAGAAACAACTTCCTTTTGTTTTGTATTCTGGACATAGTCAACTGAAATGTACAGGGCTTATTTTGGCTTCACAAAAACATTTTTACGGAACATACTGTATTTTGGATAAACACTCACGTCAACTTGATTAAAAGTTAATGAGCGTTGACACTGTTTTAATTCTCTGATCTAAATCTTAGGAGAAGGGGGACGCTGGATGCTGTAGTAACACATTGCAATTCAAAATGACTCGGAAGACAACTTGCCTTTTATGCAATTTTATGCCATTATTTAACATGGGGACAATGCGAAAGATTCCAATGCTGTGCTTGGTTGTTGTTACTGTGGCTTGTACGTTTGATCTGTTTTCAGAGCTCAACGCTGCATGTGGTCATGTGGACTCACAACACAACACAGAGCCCTATGGTGCTGTCCTCCCTGTCACTGTAACTACCCGGGGGTGTCGACAGCATGTTAGACACCAGGGCTCAGGTCGTCGGACCACCTATCTGACCCACAGTTAGTATGAGTGTGATAGCGGGGGTCAATTGTCGCCGGAGGGAGCAGAGTGCATGGGAGAAAATGTTCCAACATCTAGTGGAAAGCCTTGCCAGAAGAGTAGAGGCTGTTATAGCAGGAAAAGGGGGACCAACTCCATATTAATGCCCATGATTTTGAAATGAGATGTTCGACGAGCAGGTGTCCAGTGGTGAAAAAAGTACTAAATTGTCATACTTGAGTAAAAGTAAAGATACCTTAATAGAAAATGACTTAAGTAAAAGTGAAAGTCACCCAGTAAAATACTACTTGAGAAAAAGTATTTGGTTTTAAATATACTTGAGTATAAAAACGAAACAGAATTGCTAAAATGTACTTAAGTATCAAAAGTAAACGCATAAACCATTTCTAATTCCTTATATTAAGCAAAGCAGACAGCACCATGTTCTTGTTATTTTTATTGATGGATAGCCTGGTGCACACTTCAACACTCAGTCATCATTTACAAATAAAGCATTTATGTTTAGTGAGTCCGCCAGATCAAAGGCAATAGAGATGACCATGGAAGTTATCTTGTGTGAATTGGACCATTTTCCTGTCAAAATGTAACGAGTACTTTTGGGTGTCAGGGAAAAATGTATGGAGTAAAAAGTACATTATTTTCTTTAGGAATGTAGTGAAGTAAAAGTACAAGTTGGCAAAAATATAAATGGTAAAGTAAAGTACAGTAAACTATTTAAGAGGTACTTTAAAGTATTTTTATTTAAGTACTTTACACCACTGCAGGTGTCCACATACTTTTGGTAATGTAGTATATCATGTCTGAGAGGAGGGGGAGGAAAGGTGGGTAGAAGAGTGAGGGTGATGGTGAGAGGGATATATACAGAGAGGGGAAGGGGGAGGAAGAGAGAAAGGGTAAGATGGAAAGAGGGAGGGAGATAGAGGGGAAGGACAGCATGAAAGAGAGGGGGTATACTCAGCCTATTGTTTTCTGGCACATTCATTCACGCTCAGGATCCGACATTAACCATGGTCCGCTGGCCCGGGGCCAGTAAAAACATGTAGGGCCAGTGGATCTCTGTCAGACCATTTAAAACAATTGACGAGTACATGTCCTGCTATTTGTATTTGTGCAATATGATTGACCATTCATTCAAGCACCACCACGCTCCTGCGAGTCACAACTTCTCGAGCACTCGAGCAGTACGTGACTTGATGCTATCACACAGCACACGCAAGCTGTCCAGAGCTAAAAGAAGCGCCCATCAATCTACTTGATGATTTATTTTAGGGAAAGTGATTTACAAAAGTAAACCTTTTATAGAGAACATACTAGCAATATGCTAGTAAAAATAAATCTACAAAAATACATTGATCTTGGCTAGCCTACTATAGCCATGTCGATGTCTCTTTTCGTCTTAAAGAGGCAGCGTCCAATTTCCAAATCTTCTCAAATGTTATGCAATTAATCCAATGCAATTCTAAAGAATACAATAATGACTTACATTGCTAAATTATATTACATAGCTTTTTATTGCATATCATAATACCCAAATGTAGCCTATTAATAGCTATAGTAGTAACCCCACTACCAGCGGTGCATTTCCCCAGCCTACCCTGGCTTCCCGAGAACCCCGCTTACCTCCTCCGGAGCTTTATGTTGGGGATCCTGGAACCTGCCGGGTGTTTCTCTCCCAGTGCTCCCTGATCTTTGAGCTGCAGCCCTCTTCATTTCCTTCAATGCTGATGTCTGGAAGGGCGCTCACCTGGGTGTGGGAGCAACAATCCGCTGTTTGCCTTCGTCTGGAGGATTTTGTAGCGGAGGTGAGGAAGGTGTTCGATTTTCCGGTGTCCAGTAGAGAGGCGGCTCAGAAGCTACTTCAACTACGTCAAGACTTTCGTGGTGTGGGAGACTATGAGGTAGACTTTCGCTCGTTGGACGCTGAGAGTGCCTGGAACCCTGAGTCCCTGCACGACATCTTCCTCAATGGATGACCGGAGGAAATTAAAGGTGAGCTCGCAGCTCGGGAGTTACCCATGGACATTGCCTACCTCATAGCCTTGACCATAAGGATCGATGGGAGCCTACGGTAACGCAGGAGGGATAGGAGATCTGTTCTCGGCCCCACTTGCTCGTCCACGGTTTCTCCCTCTCCTCCGAAGAACCCCGGAAGGACACGATGCCTGCATTCTTGAGAGACTCCAAAGTCACCCGAGTTTCCTCGGGAATCATCGGGGACTGGCGACTCGTCTCCTCCAGAGCCCATGCAGCTTGGCAGGGTTAGATTGTCTCCTATTGAATGTTTACGCAGACTGAACTCCAACAGTTGCCTGTATTGTGGTACTACAGGACATTATATATCCACCTGTCCAGTAAAAGACCAGGCTCATCAGTATGTATGAGTATGCTGGTGGGCCATACTGGGAGTCTCCAAACTCCCATTACTCATACTCATCTTACTATCCTGCTGTGGGGTGACCGGTCTAAATCTCACCGGGTGCTCATTGACTCTGGGGCTGACGAAAGCTTCATGGCCACAACCCTGGTATCTGAACTGGGTATCTCCACACAACTCCTCTTTATTCCAATGGATGCCAGAGCATTGGACGGACGCTCCATTGGCAGGGTCACTCACAGAACGGTTCCCATTAACCTGCGAGTTGTCGGGCAATCACAGTGAGTCCATAAAGTTTCATGGCTCCAGAGGCACAACCTCCTGATCGACTGGAGTACCAGGACCTCCGGAACGTTTTCAACAAGGCTCGCGCCACATCCCTTCCGCTGCATCGTCCCTACAATTGCGCCATTGATCTCCTCCCGGACACCACACCATCTCAGGGGCGGCTGTATTCTTTGTCTGTCCCAGAGACCAAGGCCATGGAGGAGTACATTGAGGACTCTCTGGCTGCAGGGAGCATTCGTCCTTCTACCTCCCCTGCCGTCGAAAGGGTCTAATTTGTGGAAAAAAATGACAAAACCCTGCACCCGTGTATTGACTATAGGGGCCTCAATGACATCAAGGTAAAAAATCATTTCCATCTACCATTCCTCTCCTCGGCATTCGAGCCTCTCCAGGGGGTGGCCATCTTTTCGAAGTTGGACCTTCGGAGCACCTACCACCTTGTTTGGATACGGGAAAGAAACGAGTGGAAGACAGCCTTCAACATGGCTATCAGACACTACGAATACCTGGTTATGCCGATCGGACTGACCAACACTCCTGCAGTGTTCCAGGCCCTGGTCAACAATGTGCTCCGTGCCTGCCTGCCAATGTGTTTGTCTACCTCAACGACATCCTTGTCTTTTCCCATGTCCTCCACGTCCGACAAGTCCTCCAGGGCCTCCTGGAGAACCAGCTGTTTGTCAAAGTGGAGAAATGTGAATTCCATCGCTCCACTATCTCCTTTTTTGGATACATCATCGCTGCAGTGAACGTTCAGATGGATCCTGACAAGGTGAGAGGTGGGGGATTGGCCCCAACCCACATCCAGAGTGCAGCTGCAATGTTTCCTGGGATTTGAAAATGTCTACCGTCGCTTAATTTGGGGCTACAGCACCCTAGCTTTCCCCCTCTATGCACTCACCTCTCCCAAGGTTCCGTTCACGTGGTCCCCAGCTGCTGACCGGGCGTTTTTGTATCTTAAACATCGTTTCACCACTGCCCCATCCTAATCCATCCGGACCCATCCCGTCAGTTCATGGTGGAGGTCGATACCTCGGATGTTGGAGTGGGGGACATTCTGTCCCAATGCTCTGCCAAGGACCAAAAGTTGCATCCCTGCGCTTTCCTGTCCCATTGTCTTAACTCAGCTGAGAGGAACTATGACGTTGGTAATCGGGAACTCCTTGCAGTCAAGATGGCCCTGGAGGAGTGGAGGCACTGGCTTGAAGGGGCGGAACACCCATTCTTAGTGTGGACCGACCATAAGAATGTGGAATATCTTTGCACCGCCAAACGCCTCAACTCAAGGCAGGCTCATTGGGCTCTGTTATTCACTCGGTTAAATTTTACCATTTCCTCCCGCCCTGGGTCCAAGAATGTTAAGCCTGATGCCATCTCTCACCTGAATAGTTATACAGCTACACGATCTGACCCAGAGACCATCCTCCCTACCTCCTGTCTTGCAGCTACACTTGGGGGCCTGGCTAACCGGATGTTCATCCCTGATTCGACCCGGTCCCCAGTCCTGGAATGAGCTTATTCCGCTAAACCTACCTGTCATCCCAGCTTCCGTCGGACCCTGGCTTTCATCCGACAGCGTTTTTGTTGGACCATAATGGTTACTGACATCTCCGCATTCGTCGTCACCTGCACTGTGTGCACAGAACAAGCCTCAGTGGCAAGCTCCGGCTGGCTTCCTTCAACCACACCCTGTTCCTTACCGCCCCTGGTCCCATATATCCCTAGACTTTGTCACTGGTCACCCCTGTCAGATGGCAACACCACCATCCTTACGGTTGTGGATAGGTTTTTACTCTTCCCTGAGCAAGAGGAAGAAGTCAGAATACCCTCGGCCCAGATGTTCGTCCGCCGCTGTTGGCGTACCTGGAAGAGAGCCCAGTCCGCTTTTCTTAAAACCACCTCCAGGTATCAGCGACAGGCAGACCATCACCGGAGACTGGCTCCCCTCTATCATCTCGGGATGAGGGTATGGCTCTCCACTCTGGACCTGCCCCTCAGGGGGAGTCCCGTAAACTTTCCCCCCACTTTATCGTCCCTTTCCCCATCTCTAAAATCCTTAGCCCATCTGTTGTTCATCTTCTGTTGCCCCGCACCCTCCGTATACATCCCACTTTTCATGTGTCTAAGATTATACCTTTGTCTCACAACCCTTTGTCTCCTGACCCTGAGCCTGCCTGCCATTCTACGCCTGCCTGACTCTTATTAGGATTACTGATCTTTGCCTATATATAATACATCTCTGAGACTCGAACCATCTGCCTCCTGTGTCTGCATCTGCGTCTCATTCTGTGCCGTTACAGTACCATAGGCTACCAAAATAGAGCTTATCGTCAAACATTTCTTAACCCCCCTGAGCCCGGGGGAGCCTGGGCTCAGGGGGGTTAAGAAATGTTTGACGAATAAGCTACATTTTGCAGAGAGAGAGAGAGAGAGAGAGATAGAGACATAGATGCAGCCTTTCCTTTGAAGCCACATTTTAATAAACCAATGGTGTAATTTGACTGTAGGGTGTCAGCAAATATAATTAAAAGATACTTATATTTTTCCCCTTTCATCTGTGTCTGGTGTTAGCTAGCTACTGGCTAGCTAAGTCTTCAGCCAGCATGGAACAAAATGGGAGGAAGGGTCGTTCAAAACTCTAACTCAGTTGTCACGTCAACAAATCTGTCAGTGCTGCTGTGAAACGCATGTATAAAAAAAATACATAATTGATGCAATTTCAGTATTGTTTGAGTTGCTTTGTGAATCACCAAATTAGCTTGAGAGGATTTTACTGCAACACTGCTCACTGCATCCACGTTTCTTGACATAGGCATTTCGAAGAGCTGTCAGTCAAGGCGAGCTCATTAATATAAGCTCCCCGCCCACTCAGCCTGTCTTTTCAAACTTCCCGGTAGTTAGGCATGAGAAAGAGTACTTAAGTATTTAAGTTTCAGCATTTATATCCCCCCAAAATTATGTTTGACATGGGAATCAGAATGACTGTGGGAATTAAAATGGACCCTAAATCTACTTCTGATCATGCACCAGTACATACAGTATGTATCACTGACTCCAACAGTATCATATCCATCCATTTCACTACCAGCACAGTGATGCCGAAACATTGGTGTTTTACCCAATAAATTACTGGTAGTTTAGATACTGAATATACAGTGTGTGACTCGCTTTATTTATTTTTTTATAGCTTACAGTTTATTCGCCGTTAGTAAGCACCTCTACAGTAAAATAATTGTATCTGGGTGTGTGCCAGCTCATAGTTTTTATTAGACTACCAGCACAGATGAAATTTCATACATTTGGACAATATAATGATTGAGATGTCGCTTATCCACCCCATCAAACTTTTATTTTAATACATATCACCCTAATCCAATTGAATTTGCATAGGCCCAAGCCTAAATACTCAAAGTGCTCTGAATCTCACAGTCTCTCTCTCTCTCTGCATTAATCCTCCTAGTCTCTGAGCCCTCTCACACTTGTTAATGAACTACAGTAATAAACTGTGCGAAATTGTGCATGTGATTAGAGTTTTGTTGAACAAGCCATTTGAGCGCAGAGGCATAATGGCTCCCGATTTAAATGGCGAGATTTACGGGCGGCAATTATCGTGGGGGCCCTCGCCAAATCTTGTTCTGTGTGACTGGCATACAAGTGATATTATTTTTTGTTAATACTCCTGTAATTAAATGGCTGCTTAGAATCAGAGTCATTACTGCAGCTACTTTCCAAATAATTGAGCTGTTTCAGATCATTGCGAGGAATTAAAAGGATAATAAAAACTTTTTTTTTTGTCCGAGCATCCTAGAAGTCGGTTGACAAGGAGTACTTTGCTTTCACTGAGGTACAACCGAGTCATTGTGAGAAGGCACCTCCTGTCATAGAGCACGGTCGTACAATATTTGGACATGGATAAATGCCTGCCTATGTCATTATCCTTATAATTCCTCCTCTCCAAAACCACTTGAATTATGACGTTTGAAATGATCATTGCACATGCTTGACTACCATACAGTATTCACGTTTTGTAGATGGGTTAGAAGAGAAGGAAGCAGACCATTACACCAAGCAGTGTTGCCCATTTTATGATCCTCTCAGCGTCCAATCAAATAATATCCTAGAGACGTTTAGCTGCTATCTCCTGAACACAACATTTTTAATTATAGCAATGGTCTTATATACGAGAATACATAGAGGGTGCATAGTGCAGGAATAATACTATGGAGGCAATGGATTTAATACATCTTCATGGACCTGACGCCTTAAAATCCTGAACAGATGATACTCCAAACTGGAGTCCTGGACCTGCTGTCCACTCCTCTATAATTGACACGAATTGCTCGTCAGATGTTCCGTTAGGGAACAGCTTGGGCATCTCATATCTTTATCCAGTACCTTATGGGCACTCTCCTAGCTGAACCGTAACCCCTGTGCACATGCATGAATACTGATTTATCCCTCACCCACATGCTGCTGTGTCTTCGTTGCAAGTATGCACTTGTAATCAAAACAGATAGAACAATTGTTTTTGCAAAATATATTTTTTGGGCTGCCTCGACTGTTTGAATTCATTTAATGAGATGACAAATAATCCAGAGACTTTGAAATAGGAGTGGTATATTTTCAAATGTCAAACAATCTGTCAGGACACTTTTGAATTCTACCTGTAAATCAAATGTATTTTTTACTTTTAAGTAGTGACCATCAGGATTTGCCTTGAAAAGGGAGCAAAAAATATATGAGCAGGAAAGGACTCACGGAGTCCCTTTGGTAAATCCCAACTGTCTTCAGTGACCTTCTTCAGTTACCTGGAAGTAATTCCGAACCTCGGCTGTCAATTCCGCTTCATCAGGAGTGCCATTATAAGTTATGGTTTCGACTCGTTCCCCCGCCAACAACACAGGCCCAGTTATCGGCTGACCTTGATGGTCCTTGAAGTCGCAAATCTTTATCACCTTCCAAGCTCATCTGCCAGGACTCAGTCGATATCTCTTTTGCTTCATATGAGATGTGGGGGGGCTTCAAAGGAGGACTTAGAAAATCGTCCGAGCTGCAACGGCTAAGATACCGAATGAGGTCTCTCTCGATCTACTACACTCAATATAGACTGACGGTTTCCTGGAATATGAAAGGAAAAGGAGAGTTCAAGATCATCAGTTTCGTAGAGCCATGATAGACTGGAGTGGAATGTTGGATGGATTGAGATGGGGGTTCCAACATCGAAGTAGTGAGGTTTGAAGTCTACTTTTTTCCCCTTCATTGTATTTGATAGGAGGCTACTACTTATTCTTTGGAGGGCTGACTCTGGTTCAACGAGACCCTGTGTGGTGGTATTCTCCTCGCTTCATCTGGTCTTTCTCCAACGGCCTCAAGCCCCATCTCTCACGCTCCATCGTTTTCTCCTTCTTTCTTTCTTTTTTTATCAAGGCTCACTCAGCTGTATCCGTCTTGTTTCAGCTCCCGGAACCCACAGGACACGTTAATTCCCCTGCGCTCTGGCTAACTGTGATTTCGCCGATACCTCCTCCCCAAACAGGGCCTGAAATACAGGCAGAAATAGGCCTATGCACCTGCACTGAAGAAAGGTCTAAAGGCTCTGCTAAATTATTAAACAGCAGTAATGATTTCACTTTTAAACCCTACTTACAATATAACAATAAGATTGGATAAGAAAAACTACAGTATATTTCCCCTGTAGGGAAAATTGTCTAGGACACAAAACTGTATCATGGATAATGGTTGTTTGAAAACTCAACCTATTTATTGAGGAGAAGAAACTAAGCATTTCCTTAGGGAACTGCTCACAGTCGGAGAAACTGGATAAAGGACAGAATTGTAGTGAATTGAGTACCCAGCACATCACCAAAGCAAGCCAAATAGTCCAAATATGGCTATACACATTCCCCTACCACAGATACTCTGGGTGTACAAATTATTAGGAACACCTGGTACTTTCCATGACATAGACTGACCAGGAGAATCCAGGTGAAAGCTATGATCCCTTATTGACGTCACTTGCTAAATCCACTTCAAATCAGTGTAGATGAAGGGAAGCCTGGAGACAATTGAGACATGGATTGTGTATGTGTGCCATTTAGAGGCTGAATGGGCAAGACAAAGTGCCTTTGAACAGGGTATGGTACATTCTTTTAAAAAAAGGGGCTATCTCAAACCATAGTAGAACCCATAGAAGAACCATTTTTGGTTCCAGGTAGACACTTTTGGATCCATGTAGAACACCTTTGGGTTCCATGTAGAGCCCTTTCCAAAGAGGGTTGGGTTGTGCCGTGGCAGAGATCTTGTTGGCTATACTCGGCCTTGTCTCAGGATGGTAAGTTGGTGGTTGAAGATATCCCTCTAGTGGTGTGGGGGCTGTGCTTCGGCAGAGTGGGTGGGGTTATATCCTGCCTGTTTGGCCCTGTCCGGGAATATCGTCAGACGGGGCCACAGTGTCTCCAGACCCCTCCTGTCTCAACCTCCAGTATTTATGCTGCAGTAGTTTATGTGTTGGGGGGCTAGGGTCCGTCTGTTATATCTGGAGTATTTCTCTTTCTTATCCGGTATCCTGTGTGAATTTAAGTATGCTCTCTCTAATTATCTCTGTCTCTTTCTTTTTTCTCTCTCTTTCTTTTTTTCTCTCTCTCTCTCGCTCGCTCTCTCTCTCTCTCTCTCTCTCTCTCTCTCTCTCTCTCTCTCTCGGAGGACCTGAGCACTAGGACCATTCCTCAAGGCCTACCTGGCCTGATGACTCCTTGATGTCCCGAGTCCACCTGGCCGTGCTGCTTCTCCAGTTCTGCCTGTTTTTATGAACATTTTAAAATCTTGTCCATGTTCTGTTATAATCTGCACCCGGCACAGCCAGAAGAGGACTGGCCACCCCTCACAGCCTGGTTCCTCTCTAGGTTTCTTCTAGGTTTTGGCCTTTCTAGGGAGTTTTCCTAGCCACCGTGCTTTTACACCTGCATTGCTTGCTGTTTGGAGTTTTAGGCCGGGTTTCTGTACAGCACTCTGTGACATCAGCTGATGTAAGAAGGGCTTTATAAATACATTTGATTTGATTTACATGGAACACAAAAGAGTTCTACCTGGAAACAAAAATGGTTATCTTATGTGGACTGCCGACTGATCCCTTTGGAACCAATTTTTTCTAACAGCGTAGTAGGTGCCAGGTGCACCGGTTTGAGTGAGTCAAGAACTGCAACAGTCACACTCAACAGTTTCCCGTGTGTATCAAGAATGGTCCACCACCCAAAGGACTTCCAGCCAACCTGACACAACAGTGAGAAGCATTGGAGCCAACATAGGCCAGCATCCCTGTGGAACGCTTTCGACACCTTGTAAAGTCCATGCCCTCGACGAATTAAGGCTGTTCTGAGGGCAAACAGGGGGGTGCAACTCAATATTAGGAAGGTGTTCCTAATGTTTTGTTCAATCAGCTTATTTACTCTGGTCTTGGGTTTGATGTGTGGCTAATCACATGACCCTAGTGATATGCATTTTAACGTAATAATTCTCATTCAATAAATGATTATGTAATTATTATGTCAGTAACAATGATTAAGAAGTTCCCCAGCTCGAGGAAAGAGCAAAACGTAAAATGTGCTTAAATATGCTTAATGTGCATTGGGGGTGTAACGGTTCGTCAAACCCAAAGTTCCTTATGTATTGCGGTTTTGGAGTCACGGTTCGGTTTCAGTACAGCGTGAAAATGAAATGCCAACAGTTACTGTAGTAATTGTTTGTTTATTTAAGAATAATATTGGCATTCCTGCTTTAATATATGATCATGAGTTATATAAAGCCAGATGAGAGCAAAATCAGGAATACCACCACTTTGTATTTTCTTAAATGAAAACCCACGATTACTCATCAACAACAACACTAAAATAAAGTGCAATATGCATTTGAAATCAATATGTAAACATGGCTCAGACAATGCATTGTCCTAAGCTGTAATGTTTTCTCATGAAGACAAGAATATGCGCACTTGTCTGACTCATAAAGGGGGTGTCGTCTGTAGCACTGTGCTTATTTCCCACTCCGGGGTAATGTGATGGACTGTCACTGTTAAGTAGCTCTCTATAGCCCTGGAGGTCCATCTATCTGTAGTAAGTGCAATATCCTCTGCGATAAATATGCCTATCGCTCTTGGAATTATTTTTGACCCAGTCAGATTCAGCTGCGAAGGGCTGCATGCAGAGGGGTGACAAAGTTGTGTTGATGTTTGTTTTGCGTTTACGTCTTGCATAGGGTTGTAGGAAAGGATTCTATTTGATTTATTAGGATCCCCATTAGCCAATGCCAATGGCAACAGCTAGTCTTACTGGGGTCCGACACATAACAAAACATATATTACAGACAAAAGACTTAGAAATGTACATACATTTAAAAACATTAACATGTAGTGTGTGTGTGCATGTGCATCTATCAGTTACACATACACTACATGTCAATACATGCCAACAACAAGTAGGTCACATGGGGAGAGGCAATGTGCTGTGAACTGTTGCTTTATTTGTTTTTTGAAACCAGGTTTGCTGTTCACTTCCGCTAGATAGAAGATGGAAGGGAGATTCATGCACTCATGGTTCTGTATAATACAGTACGTTTCCTTGCATTTGTTCTGGACCTGGGGACTGTGAAAAGACCCCTGGTGGCATGTCTGGTGGGATAAGTGTGTAGGAGATGTGTACAAAGCTCTCCCTCGCCCTCCATTTGGCAAATCTGACCATAATTATATCCTACTGATTCCTGCTTACAATCAAAAACTAAAGCAAGTACCAGTAACTCACTTAATACGGAAGATGACGCAAACTTAAGGCTACAGGACTGTTTTACTAGCACAGACTGGAATATGTTCCGGGATTCATCCAATGGCATTGAGGAGTATACCCCATCAGTCACCGGCTTCATTAATAAGTGCATCGATGACGTCGTCCCCACAGTGACCATACGTACGTACCCCAACCAGAAGTCATGGATTACAGGCAACATGTGCACTGAGCTAAAGGGTAGAGCTGGCGCTTTCAAGGAGGTGAACACTAACCCGGACGCTTATAAGAAATCCCGCTCTCCATCAAACAGGCAAAGCATCAATATAGAACTAAGATCGAGTCGTACTACAACGGCTCTGACGCTTGTCGGATGTGGCAGGGCCTGCAAATCATAACAGACTACAAAGGGAAGCACAGCCGAGAGCTGCCCAGTGACATGAGCCTACCAGATGAGCTAAACTACTTCTATGCTCGCTTCGAGGCAAATAACACTGAAACATGCATGAGAGCATCAGCTGTACCGGAAGACTGTGTGATCACGCTCTCCACAGCGGATGTGAGTAAGACCTTTAGACAGGTCAACATTCACAAGGCCGCAGGGCCACCCGGATTACCAGGATGTGTACTGCAAGCATGCGCTGACCAACTAGCAAGTGTCTTCACTGACATTTTCAACCTCTCCCTGTCCAAGTCTGTAATACCAACATGTTTTAAGCAGACCACCATAATGCCTGTGCCCAAGAACACTAAGGTAACCTGCCTAAATGACCACCGGCCAATAGCACTCACATCGGTAGCCATGAAGTGCTATGAAAGGCTGGTCATGGCTCACATCAACACCATCATCCCAGAAACCCTAGACCCACTCCAATTTGCATACCATACCAACAGATCCACAGATGACGCAACCTCTATTGCACTCCACACTACCCTTTCCCACCTAGACAAAAGGAACACATAAGTGAGAATGCCCTTCATTGACTACAGCTCAGTGTTGAACACCACAGTGCCTTCAAAGCTCATCACTAAGCAAAGGACCCTGGGACTAAACAGATCCCTCTGAAACTGTATCCTGCACTTCCTGACGGCCTGCTGCCAGGTATTAAGGGTAGGCAACAACACATCTGCCATGTTGATCCTCAAGACGGGGTCCCCTCAGGGGTGCGTGTTTAGTCCCCTCCTGTACTCCCTGTTCACCCACAACTGCGTGGCCAAGCACGACTCCAACACCATCATTAAGTTTGCCGACAACACAACGGTGGAAGGCCTGATCACCGACGACAATGAGACAGCCTATAGGGAGGAGGTCAAAGACCTGGCAGTGTGGTGCTAGGACAACAACCTCTCCCTCAATGTGATCAAGACAAAAGAAGCTGATTGTGGACTAGAGGAAAATGAGGGGCGAGCCCGCCCCCATTCACATCGACGGGGCTGTAGTGGAGCAGGTCGAGAGCTTCAAGTTCCTTGGTGTCCACATCACCAACAAACTAACATGGTCCAATCTGCATATTCCTCCAAAGCTCAGTTGTCCCGAGTCTGCACAACTCTGCCAGTACCTAGGATCAAGGGAGCCACTCAAGTTTTTTTATACTATACGTATCTTTTGACACATTGATGAAAATAATCATGGCCTCTAAACCTTCAAGGTGCATACTGCACCCTATTCCAATTAAACTACTGAAAGAGCTGCTTCCTGTGCTTGGCCCTCCTATGTTGAACATAATAAACGGCTCTCTATCCACCGGTACCAAACTGTGTACCAAATGTGTACCAAACTCACTAAAAGTGGCAGTAATAAAGCCTCTCTTGAAAAAGCCAAACCTTGACCCAGAAAATATTAAAAACTATTGGTCTATATCGAATCTCCCATTCCTCTCAAACATTTTTGAAAAAGCTGTTGCGCAGCAACTCACTGCCTTACGGAAGACAAACAATGTATACGAAACGGTCTGGGGTCAGTCTGGTTTTAGACCCCATCCTATCACTGAGGCTGCACTTGTGAAGGTGGTAAATTACCTTTTAATGGCGTCAGACCGAGGCTCTGCATCTGTCCTCGTGCTTCTAGACCTTAGAGCTGCTTTTGATACCATCGATAAACACATTCTTTTGGAGAGATTGGAAACCCAAATTGTGAAACCCAAGTTCTGGCCTGGTTTAGATCTTATCTGTCGGAAAAATGTCAGTTTGTCTCTGTGGATGGTTTGTCCTCTGACAAATCAACGGTAAACGTTAGTGTTCCTCAAGGCTCCGTTTTAGGACCACTATTGTTTTCACTATATATTTTACCTCTTGGTGATGTCATTCGGAAACGTAATGTTAACTTTCACTGCTATGAGGATGACACACACCTGTAAATGTCGATGAAACATGGTGAAACCCCAAAATTGCCCTCCCTGGAAGCCTGTGTTTCAGACATATGGAAGTGGATGGCGGCAAATGTTCTACTTATAAACTCTGACAAAACAGAGATGCTAAATCTAGGTCCAAAGAAACAAAGAGATCTTCTGTTGAATCTGACAATTAATCTTGATGGTTGTACAGTCGTCTCAAATAGAACTGTGAAGGACCTCAGCGTTACTCTGGACCCTGATCTCTCTTTTGACTAACATATCAAGACTGTTTCAAGGATATCTTTTTTCCATCTACGTAACATTGCAAAAATCAGAAACTTTCTGTACAAAAATTATGCAGAAAAATGTATCCATGCTTTTGTCACTTATAGGTTAGACTACTGCAATGCTCTACTTTTCGGGCTACCCGGATAAAGCAATAAATAACCTTCAGTTAGTGCTAAATACGGCAGCTAGAATCTTGACAAGAACTAACAAATTTGATCATATTACTCCAGTGCTAGCCTCTCTACACTGGCTTCCTGTTAAGGCAAGGGATGATTTCAAGGTTTTACTGCTAACCTTTTTATTTCTTTTTTTTATTTCACCTTTATTTAACCAGGTAGGCTAGTTGAGAACAAGTTCTCATTTACAACTGCGACCTGACCAAGATAAAGCAAAGCAGTGCGACACAAACAACAACACAGAGTTACACATGGAATAAACAAGCGTACATTCAATAACACAATAGAAAAAAATAAAGTCTATATACAGTGTGTGCAAAATAAATAGGCCATAGTAGCGAAGTAATTACAATTTAGCAGATTAACACTGGAGTGATAAAAGAGCAGATGATGCTGTGCAAGTAGAGATACTGGTGTGCAAAAGAGCAGAAAGTAAATAAAAACAGTATGGGGATGAGGTAGGCAGATTGGGTGGGTTATTTACAGATGGACTATGTACAGCTGCAGCGATCGATTAGATGCTCAGATAGCTGATGTTTAAAGTTAGTGAGGGAAATATAAGTCTCCAGCTTCAGCGATTTTTGCAATTCGTTCCAGTCACTGGCAGCAGAGAACTGGAAGGAAAGGCGGCCAAAGAAGGTGTTGGCTTTGGCCCGCGTGCTGCGGGTGGGTGTAGTTATCGTGACCAGTGAGCTGAGATAAGGCGGAGCTTTACCTACAAAGCATTACATGGGCTTGCTCCTACCTATCTTTCTGATTTGGTCCTGCCGTACATACCTACACGTACACTACGGTCACAAAACGCAGGCCTTCTTATTGTCCCTAGAATTTCTAAGCAAACAGCTGGAGGCAGGGCTTTCTCCTATAGAGCTCTATTTTTATGGAATGGTCTGCCTATCCATGTGAGAGATGCAGACTCGGTCTCAACCTTTAAGTCTTTATTGAAGACTCATCTCTTTAGTAGGTCCTATGATTGAGTGTTGTCTGGCCCAGGAGTGTGAAGGTGAATGGAAAGGCACTGGAGCAACGAACCGCCCTTGCTGTCTCTGCCTGGCCAGTTCCGTCTCTCCACTGGGATTCTCTGCCTCATACCCTATTACAGGGGCTGAGTCAGTGGCTTACTGGTGTTCTTCCATGCCATCCCTAGGAGGGGTGCGTCACTTGAGTGGGTTGAGTCACTGTTGTGATCTTCCTGTCCAGGTTGGCGCCCCCCCATAGGTTGTGCCGTGGGGGAGATCTTCGTGGGCTAAACTCGGCCTTGTCTCAGGATGGTAAATTAGTGTTTGGAGAAATCCCTCTTGTGGTGTGGGGGCTGTGCTTTGGCAAAGTGGGTGGGGTTATATCCTGCCTGTTTGGCCCTGTCCTGGGGTATCGTCGGACGGTGCCACAGTGTCTCCCGACCCCTCATGTCTCAGCCTCCAGTATTTATGCTGCAATATTTTATGTGTCGGGGGCTAGGGTCAGTCTGTTGTTTCTGGAGTATTTCTCCTGTCTTATGCGGTGTCCTGTGTGAATTCAAGTATGCTCTCTCTCTCTCTCTCTCTCTCTCTCTCTCTCTCTCTCTCTCTCTCTCTCTCTCTCTCTCTCTCTGCCTCAGGACTACCTGGCCTGATGTCTCCTTGCTGTCCCCAGTCCACCTGGTCGTGTTGCTGCTCCAGTTTCAATTGTTCTGCCTGCGGCTATGGAACTCTGACCTGTTCACCAGACATGCTACCTGTCCCAGACCTGCTGTTTTCAACTCTCTAGAGACAGCAGGAGTGGTAGAGATACTCTGAATGACATTTACTCCTGAGGTGCTGACCTGTTGCACCCTCTACAACCACTGTGATTATTATTATTTGACCCTGCTGGTCATCTATGAACATTTGAACATCTTGGCCATGTTCTGTTTTAATCTCCACCTGGCACAGCCAGAAGAGGACTGGCCACCCCTCATAGCCTGGTTCCTCTCTAAGTTTCTTCCTAGGTTCTGGCCTTTCTAGGGAGTTTTTTCTAGCCACCGTGCTTCTACACCTGCATTGCTCGCTGTTTGGGGTTTTATGCTGGGTTTCTGTACAGCACTTTGTGACATCAGCTGATGTAAGAAGCTTTATAAATACATTTGATTAATTGATTGAATTTGATAGTTCCCGGCTGCGCCTCACAAAAGGACAGTTTTAAATGCGCCAATTAAGATTATAATTGTTATTACAACATGCGCGTAGGCTCTAGTTGTTTTGACAGAATAGTCTGAAATGGTTCTTTCAGCTCAGATTTACTAAGAAGGCACACGATGCAGCGTAGGCATAGCCTATAGGCCTCATGTTTTTATATCTTTATTTATGTATTCATTCGGGTTCACAGTGCAGACCGAACCGAGGTCCCTGTACCTAATGTAGGTGTACATCATATGCATGCATCTACATCTAGCTAAAGCAACAGTGCATTAAGAGCAGTTTCAGACTCTGTAACGTACTTGTGATGGATGCTTCCATCGATGAGGTGTGAAAAGCTCTGGTGCACCATGATTAAACACTTATGTGGGTGGGAGGGAATGATCCCCCCATTTGTCACTGAGTGGAGCACCTTGGCAACCATTGGCTGTGCAGAGGACTCACATCCGTCTAGCAGGAATGGTTAGCAGGAACAGGCCACCACGTGACCAGGTAGATCTGAAGCCTCTCTGATCTCCCCACGTGGCTGCCGAGAGCTTCCTCAATTCCCCAGACGCCAGCGCTAACACCTGCTTGGACAGTTTATCAGGCTGAGAGCCTTGTTATCATGGTGGCTCATCCAAATGGTGCTAGCGCTAGCTGCCTTTAATCAGCTCAAGTAGTATTGAGCGAGGGATGTATGGATGTACATGTAGGTGAAACAAAGGTGAACATTTGAGAGGATGTTGAGGCTACAGTGTTTTGAGTTTAGGGAATTACTTTGAGAGCACAAAATGGAGAGAAAGGGGAACATATCCTGTCTAAATGCCATATTTGATACTGCTAGTAGGAGCCAGTTATGAACATGAGCAGCCATGATCCACAGAGTATCGGAGTGGGTGATTCATTAGACAAGTTCATGGAGTCACGATCTGCAGGGTGAAGACGAGCATATACAATTTAATAGCCGACAGTCAACCGACCATTAAGCTTCCACAACGTAATGCATAATGAAGTAGAGATAAAAAATACTGGACTTTGATCACTCAACTGCAAACGCCTACTGTACGGTCTGTATTGGGTTACATAGGATACTAGTGTAAAAATTTGACTTTGTTGAGAAATTGATGTGACTACTATCTATGGTAATTAGGTAGGCTTTGTATTAAGACGTGTGAGTAGGTCTTTCTTCTGAAAGGATATACTGCAGACGATTTGAGACGGGACGTGTAATAAAATAATAGAGACAGATTTGACTAATGAGACGTTTTAAAGGGGCATCCGTCAGAATGAAACGAATGGCTGTGACAAATTCTCACTCAGAACGATGGTGCTGGATGGAACTTGGGCAGTGGGCTGATATGACAGTCTAATTGAAGGGATATTTCAGAAGGAGGAGAACAATATCTGCTCTGGGACACATAGGTATTTAGCAGTGACGGTGTCACGGGCGAGGAAACGGAAGAAAATGACTAATACAGTCTTTATGCCGGTCTGTCTGTATGTCATTAGCCGTCCGGACTCCTGACGGGGGGAACATGGAGTGGTGGATCAGATCGGCAGACTCCATGTTTTATAAACTCCACTGTCTGTTAGACGGCATTGACAGGAAAGTAATTGACGAAAAACAAAAAACAGACGACAGCGCTGTTTCGGCCTGATGACGACGGCTAAAGGCGAGTGCACAGAGAAATTTGAAGAGGAGGAGAAGGGTGGGGAGAGAGAAAGAGGGAGATAAATTAGGCCATCGCTATAGCGGAGGAGGTGGGGAGGAAAAGAGACGAGGCGCTAGCTCCCTGGTGATCTGTACCTGCCAAGTTTCTGTGCTGAACAGCTGCTAGCGACTCAACGCTAGTTGAAGGTGTGCATTAGTTTAGTACCCCCCTCCCACCCCCATCCCACTATCCATAGCTCGTAATTAGACATCCACGATGTCAGTGTAAGACTTCATCTTCAAACACATCTTTATACAACCAAGATAACCAAATGAGACTTCATATCAAGTTTCTCTATAACGGTGTAGTAACAATGTCATTATAATAGTTTCAACATCATAATAGCATTTTGTTACATAAAAATCCCTTGAAATCTAATAATTATGGCATACCGGGTAGAAAGTTGCAATGGCCAAAACCTAATAAATGTCAGCTTAGTCTGTATTGAAAGCTGGTTTTAGGTCTTTATTTCCTTGTCTATTTTCTTCAGCCACACTAATGTTAACATAGTTGGACAGGTGAAAGATAGTCCCCTAGGTAAAACCTTCCAAATAATGTTCCCGCATATTCTTTGCTTTTCTAGATCAATGCAAATGAAAGGGAAAGTGACAAGGAGATGGAGTAAATTAAGCCCATTAGGATACACTGTTTGACAAAGGGATGATGCAAGCTTTTTTGTTTTGTTTTCAGAGAACTTTGAGAACTTGGCAGCATGTAGCCTAGCGGTTAAGAGTGTTGGGCCAGTAACCGAAATGTCGCTGGTTCAAATCACTGAGCCGACTAGGTGAAAAATCTACCGATGTGCCCTTGAGCAATGTACGCAAGTCTGCTAAATGACTAAAATGTAAATTTACTTCACTTGTGACACCTGAACACTGTTTGCGCAAATGATCAGTATCCTGTTGAACGTGGTTCTCCGGTATCATACATTTGCAATGTCTTCCTTTTTTTTGTTCCTTACAAGCTGTCATCTGCCATTCACACCCGCTTGCTCTATGAATGACACCTGCAGTGTGTTACAGGGCCCTCCTGAATTATTTGCAGTCTAGTTAAATATTAACAAAAAAGGCTGTGAAAAAAATGTAATTGTTCATTATCAGCTTGATCTTACATACAGTTGAAGTCAGAAGTTTACATACACCTTAGCCAAATACATTTAAACTCAGTTTTTCACAATTCCTGATATTTAATCCTAGTAAAAATTGCCTGTCTTAGGTCAGTTAGGATTACCACTTTATTTAAGAATGTGAAATGTCAGAATAATAGTAGAGAGAATTATTTATTTCAGCTTTTATTTCTTTCATCACATTCCCAGTGGGTCAGAAGTTTACATACTCTCAATTAGAATTTGGCAGCATTGCCTTTAAATTGTTGAACTTGGGTCAAACGTTTCGGGTAGCCTTCCACAAGCGTCCCACATTCCTCCTGACAGCTGGAGTCAGGTTTGTAGGCTTCCTTGCTCGCACACACTTTTTCAGTTCTGCCCACAAATGTTCCATAGGATTGAGGTCAGGGCTTTGTGATGGCCACTCCAATACCATGCCCTGTTGTTGTTAAGCCATTTTGCCACAACTTTGGAAGTATGCTTGGGGTCATTGTCCATTTGAAAGACCTATTTGCGACCAAGCTTTAAATTCTGAGATGTTGCTTCAATATATCCACATAATTTTCCTTCCTCACGATATCATATTTTTTTGTGAAGTGCACCAGTCCCTCCTGCAGCAAAGCACCCCCACAACATGATGCTGCCACCCCCGTGCTTAACGGTTGGGATGGTGTTCTTCGGCTTGCAAGCATCCCCCCTTTTTCCTCCAAACATAAAGATGGTCATTATGGCCAAACAGTTCTATTTTTGTTTCATCAGACCAGAGGACATTTCTCCAAAAAGTATGATCTTTGTCCCCATGTGCAGTTGCAAACCGTAGTCTGGCTTTTTTATGGCGGTTTTGGAGCAGTGACTTCTTCCTTGCTGAGCGGCCTTTCAGGTTATGTACTTTTGTACCTGTTTCCTCCAGCATCTTCACAAGGTCCTTTGCTGTTGTTCTGGGATTGATTTGCATCAAATCAACACCAAAGTACGTTCATCTCTAGGTGACAGAACTTCCTGAGCGGTATGACGGTTGCGTGGTCCCATGGTGTTTATACTTACGTATTATTGTCTGTACAGATGAACGTGGTACCTTCAGGCATTTGGAAATTGCTCCCAAGGATGTTACAGACTTGTTGAGGTTTACAATTTTTTTTTCTGAGGTCTTGGCTGATTTCTTTTGAGTTTACCATGATGTCAAGCAAAGAGGCACTGAGTTTGAAGGTAGGCCTTGAAATACATTTACAGGTACACCTCCAATAGACTCAAATTATGTCAATTAGCCTATCAGAAGTTTCTAAAGTCATGACATCATTTTCTGGAATTTTCCAAGCTGTTTAAAGGCACATTCAACTTAGTGTATGTAAACTTCTGACCCACTGGAATTCTGATACAGTGAATTATAAGTATAATAATCTGTCTGTAAACAATTGTTGGAAAAATTACTTCTGTCATGCAAGCAGATGTCCTAAACAACTTGCCAAACTATAGTTTGTTAACAAGATGTTTGTGGAGTGGTTGAAACACAAGTTTTAATGACTCCAAACTAAGTGTATGTATACTTCTGATTTTAACTGTATGAATCTAAGCTTTCATTTTGTTAAAATTGTTCAAATATATTACATTCTTTTAATTCAAAAACATATTTGTCACAATTATTGGCACCCCTAGAAATTCCTATGAACACAATTGAATTTGGGAACTCTTAAGTGGTCCATCCATGACTTCCTGTTTCACTGGAAGAGTGGACACACACATAAAATGAGACAAAAGGTTGTTTACCCATCACTAATCAGGCAATAAATATAAAAAGATAACTACACGCCTGAAAATACCCATCTCCGCAATTAGGGCAATAATTTAAAAATGTAAAACAACTGAGCTGTGATGAGCCTGCCTGGAAAAGGTGTTTTTTTCCCCCAAGCACAGTGAGAAGGATTGTTCAAGTGGCAAAACCATCTCCAAGGATCACAGTTGAAGAATTGCAGAAGTTGGTAACATCTTGAGGTCACCATGTCTCCAAAACTACACTGAACAAAAATATAAATGCAACTGGCAACAATTTAAAAGGTTTATCTGAGTTACAGTTCATATAATTAAATAAGTACATTTAAAAAAATTCATTAGGCCCTAATCTATGGATTTCACATGACTAGGAATACAGATATGTATCTGATGTCCCACTCCTCCTGTCACGTCGTGGCCACAGATAGCCTTCTGGCTCATCTAGGGTGTTTAGGTCAGAACGTGATCAGGGGGGTTTTGGTCTATGTTTTATTTTCTATGTTTGGGTTTTTGATGGTTCCCAATTAGAGGCAGCTGTTTGTCGTTACCTCTAATTGGGGACCATATTTAAGTTAGTTCATTTCCCCACTTGCTTTGTGGGTCATTGTTGTATTGTGCGTGCGTGCGTGCGTGCGTGCGTGCGTGCGTGCGTGCGTGCGTGCGTGCGTGCGCGCGTGCGTCGCGTGCGTCGCGTCGCGCGTCGCGCGCGTCGCGTGCGTCGCGTGCGTCGCGTCGCCTGCTGTGTTACACAGTTGATGTAAGAGCGTTGCGCATTGTTTTGTAAGGTTCACCTATTAAAAGATGTGGAACTCAGTCTGCGCTGCACCTTGGTCCGTTATTCAACAAGATCGTGACACCTCCTCAATAGCTGTGTTAAGTTGCTGGATATTTGCTGGAACTGGAACACGCTGTTGTACACGTGGATCCAGAGCATCCCAAATATGCTCAGTGGGTGACATGTCTGGTGAGTATGCAGGCCATGGAAGAACTGGGACATTTTCAGCTTCCAGGAACTGTGTATAGATCCTTGCAACATGGGGCTGTGCATTATCATGCTGACACATGAGGTGATGGCGGCGGATGTATGGCACTACAATGGGCCTCAGGATCTCATCATGGTATCACTGTGCATTTAAATTGCCATCGATAAAATGCAATTGTGTTTGTTGTCCGACGCTTATGTCTGCCCATACCATAACCCCACCACGGGGCACTGTGTTCACAACGTTGACATCAGCAAACCGCTCGTCCACACAATGCCATCTGCCCAGTACAGTTTAAACCAGGATTCATCCGTGAAGAGCACATTCTCCAGCGGGCCAGTGGCCATTGAAGGTGAGCATTTACCCACTGAAGTTGGTGATGACACCAAACTAGGTCGCACTTGCGCATCTGTGGTGAAAGGTGTCAGAAAAAGCGGTGTTTTGTCAGACCATGAGACATCCCGAAAATCTGTCAAAATTGTCTGTAGTGTCCGAATGGATTGGTCCTCTATGGAACATGTACATATCGGTACTCGTCTGAAGGTCCCCCGGTACCAGTTGAAAAAATGAATGGAATTATATATGGAGACTGTTTAATGCCAAAAATATGCGGTTAAATACATAAAAATAAACATGTTTCCTGCTCTTTCTTATACTGTATCTCTCAGAGACACTTCAGAACAAACTTATTTTTGATATGTTGTTCCATGTAGTGAATCTGTTATTCAATGCGTTTTGTATGGGATAATATTTGGGGGGTCTAAAAATTAAAAATCAAATAGCTAAATGATTAAATTCCATTTAGCTTAGTAGAATCCCACAGAAAACCTGTGGGGTGAGCTGGAGGAGAGTTCATAAACGAGGACCAAGGACTCTGAAGGATCTGGAGAGTTTCTGTATGGAGGAACGGTCTCAAATCCCTTCCTGTGTTTTCCAACCTCTTCAAACATTATAGGAGATGACCCAGAGCTCTTATCTTGGCAAAGGGAGGATGCACAAAGGACTAAATGCAGGGTTGCCAATAATTGTGACAGGCATGTTTTTGAATAAAATAATTATTTCTTGATTTCTTTTTTGTTCATATTTACCTATGGTGCCAATATATACAGTGCCTTCAGAAAGTATTCACACCCCTTGACTTTTTAATAAGTTGCCTGGACTCACTCTGTGTTCAATAATAGAGTTGAACATGATCTGTACCCCACACATACAATTATCTGTAAGGTCCCTGAGTCGAAGTGAATTTCAAACACAGATTTAACCATAAAGGCCAGGGAGGTTTTCCAATGCCTCACAAATGGCACCAAGTCACTACAAAGACACACCTGTCCTTCCTAACTCAGTTGCCAGAGCTCAGGGATTTCACCATGAGGACAACAGGGACTTTAAAACAGTTACAGAGTTTAATGGCTGTGATAGGAGAACTGAGGATTGATCAACAACATTGTTGTTACTACACAATACTAACCTAAATGACAGATTGAAAAGAAGGAAGCCTGTACAAAATAATTCCAAAACATGCATCCTGTTTGCAGTAAGGCACTAAAGTAAAACTACAAAAAATTTGGCAAAGAAATTAACTTTATTTCCTGAATACAAAGTGTTACGTTTGGGGCAAATCCAACACAACACATCACTGAGTACCACTCTTCATATTTTCAAACGTTGGTGGCTGCATTAGGTTATGGGTATACTAGTAATCGGCAAAGGACTAGTGAGTTTTTTTGGGATAAAAATAAACGGAATAGAGCTAAGCAAAGCGGAAAACCGAGTTCAGTCTGCCTATAACAGACACTGGGAGATTAATTCACCTTTCAGCAGGACAAGAACACTGGAGTTGCTTACCAAGATGACATTGAATGTTCCTGAGTGGCCTAGTTACAGTTTTGACTTAAATTGGCTTGATAATCTATGGCTGTCTAGCAGTGATCAACAACCAACTTGACAGAGCTTGAAGAGTTAAAGAAATTATAATGTGCAAATATTGTACAATCCAGGTGAGCAAAGCTCTTAGAGACGTACCCAGGAAGACTCATACCGTAGCTATAATCGCTGCCAAAGGTGTTTCTAACATGTATTGACTCAGCGGTGTGAAAACTAAATTTGATATTTCTGTATTTAGATGGGTGAGATAAAAAAAAAAAAATTAATCTCTTTTGAATTCACTCTGTAACAGAACAAATGTGGAATAAGTCAACGGGTATGAATTCTTTCTAAAGGCACAGTCCAGCCTGAACAGACAGCTACCCTCTACATGCCCCGCATTCGCAATGACGGGCAGCATTAGGCGGAGGCCTATCATTGGGGCACTGGAGGCCGGAGGCCTATCATTGGGGCCTTCCCAGCGGTGGAGCGCTGAGATGAGACGCTCGACTGCGCAAGAGGACAGCAAAGGTCGTGTCTCCTGCTTCAGCTTTTCCAGAGTAGCGCAGTGAACTCAACATGTTTATTTATGGTTATGATAATGTTCTAATGGCAATGTGAGAGTAGTCTGTACATTTCACGTGTGGCGAATTGACAACAGCCACATGAACATATTGTGTGTTCTCTTGAAAGTCTGATTCTACATCCCATTTGTATCTCACAACGTTCCATAACCATTCACTAAATCTTGAAAATATTTGTTTTATTTAACTTCAATCAAGAGTCGTTTATGAACAAACTATGAACAAGACAGTCCCAGTTTAGTAATCTTCTGGCCAGTCAGTTAATTTTTAACATACTGGTACCTGCCAAAATGAAGGAAACACCAACATAAAGTGTCTTAATAGGGCGTTGGGCCACCACCAGACGCCAGAAAAGCTTCAATGCACCTTGGCATAGATTCTACAAGGGTCTGGTACTCTATTGGAGGGATGCAACACCATTCTTCCACAAGAAATTCCATTTGTGGTTTTGTTGATGGTGGTGGAAAATGCTGTCTCTGGCGCCGCTCCAGAATCTCCCATAAGTGTTAATTTGGGTTGAGATCTGGTGACTGAGAGACACACACACATTCTTTAAACCCCCTATGCTCCTTTGAGACACTTCTTTCCCTCAGGGGTGGCAGGTTGCCAAGTGTTTAGAAAGGCGAGACAGCAACCGGAGGGTTGCCAGTTTGAATCCTGGGTCCGACAGGAAAAATCTGTAAGGTTGCTGGTATCAAGTCCTACATGTCCTTGCTTGCCGTTGTGCCCTTGAGAAAAGCCCTTAACTCCCCCAAAACAATGGAACCCAGTGTGGCAACCCCCGCACCTCTCAAAAACCAGAAGTCAAATTTTGGTTGGACCTTGTGTGCAATTGACTAATAAAGTTATCGTAATTATCTTAATCTTTCAAAGAGACATGGTAGCCAAAATAATGAGCATTTTTATAAATGATCCTCTCTAACCACATGATGGAATGTTAATTGCTTAATTAACTTGGGAACCACACCTGTGTGGAAGCACCTGCTTTCAACATACTTTATATCTGTAACGCCCAGGCCCGAGTTTACAGGCTGGAGCGTTTTGGTTTTGTCTTTGTGTAGGGTTTGTTCGTTCTAGGTGTCGTGTTTCTATGTTGGGTTCCCAATTAGAGGCAGCTGTGTGTCGTTGTCTCTAATTGGGAACCATATTTAGGTTAGTAGGTTTCACTCTGGGTTCGTGGGTTATTGTATGTTCATAGCTGTGTTTGTCTGTTCAGTTATGTTCATCGTTACGTTCTCCGTGTATTGTTTTGTTCCGTCGTGTTCCCGTGTATAATTAAATATGTATTCTGGCTACATCGCTGCGTCTTGGTCTGTTCCCTCGGAAGAGATACGTGACAGAATAACCCACCAAACAAAGACCAAGCAGCGAGAGACCCGGGAGCTTAGGTCTTGGGAGAAGGAGCTATTCTATGGGAGTGCTTGGGACCAGCCTGGGGAGTATCGTCGACCCAGAGAGGAACTGGAAGCAGCGGCGGCGGAGCGGCGCAGGTGTGAGGATCTGATGGGAGCATGGGATCCGGTGAGTGGCAGGTTTCTCGAACCTCGCCGGGCTAGGAAGCCCGTAAGGCAGTCCCAAGAAACTTTTGGGGGGGGGCACACGAGGAGGTTGGCCGGTTCAGGAGGGACTCCTGAGCCAACTCCTCGTGCCTTGTGGAGAGAGCGTTGGGGAGAACGTCGCACCGAGGGGACACCGTGCTATGCTGTATTGCGCACGGTTTCTATCTGAGTCAGAGGCGGTGCGAGAGATTCCCGCTCCACTCATCAGTCGGGTAAACGAAGCGTTCAGCCAGGAAGAGTGGTGCCTGCTCTGCGGCGCTAAGTCTCCGGTGCGCCTCCTGGGACCCGGATATCCTGCTCCAGTTCCGTGTGCGGTGTCTCGATGCGTGTCCACAGCCCAGTGCGAGATCCCAGCGCCACTCATTGGTCGGGCCGAGGTCTGTGTGCTACCTGGGAGAGTGGTGCCAGCTCTGCGAGCCAGGCCTCCAGTGCGCCTTTTGGGTCCATGTTATCCTGTGGTCTCACGGGCAGAATCTCCGGCACGGATCCACAGCCCAGTCCGAGAGATTCCAGCTCCACTCACCCATGAGGCCAGGGTTAGTGAGCTAGCTGGAGGTATGGTGTCGGCTCTCCATATCAGGTTCCCGGTCCGGGTAGAGGTTTCTACACGTCCAGTCCCCGTTCCACGCTCCGAGACCCCTGTTCCACGCTCCGAGACCCCTGTTCCACGCTCCAAGATCCCTGTTCCACGTTCCAAGATCCCTGTTCCACGTTCCAAGATCCCTGTTCCACGTTCCAAGATCCCTGTTCCACGTTCCAAGATCCCTGTTCCACGTTCCAAGATCCCTGCTCCACGTTCCAAGATTCCAGTTCCGTGTTCCAAGATCCCAGTCCGTGTAGTGGTTTCTACACGTCCAGTCCCTGTTCCACGCACTCCAGCTCCCGTGGCGCTCCGAGAGTCCAGCACGCCCTGCTCCGGCCCGCGCACCCAGTTCCCGTGCGCTCCGAGAGTCCAGCACGCCCTGCTCGGCCCGCGCACCCAGCTCCCCATGCGCTCCGAGAGTCCAGCACGTCCTGCTCCGGCCCCGCGCACCCAGCTCCCGTGCGCTCCGAGAGTCTAGCACGCCCTGCTCCGGCCCGCGCACCCAGCTCCCCGTGCGCTCCGAGAGTCCAGCACGTCCTGCTCGGCCCCGCACCCAGCTCCCCGTGCGCTCCGAGAGTCCAGCACATCCTGTTCCGGCCCGCGCACCCAGCTCCACGTGGCGCTCCGAGAGTCCAGCACGCCCTGTTCCGGCCCCCGCGCACTCCAGCCCCCTGCGGCGCTCCGAGAGTCCAGCACGTCCTGTTCGGCTCCGCGCGCAAGCTCCCGTGCGCTCCGAGAGTCCAGCACGCCCTGTCGGCTCCGCACCAAGCTCCCGTGCGCTCAGAGAGTCCAGCACGTCCTGTCCCGGCTCCGCGCACCAAGCTCCCCGTGCGCTCAGAGAGTCCAGCACGTCCTGTCCCGGCTCCGCGCACCCAGCTCCCCGTGCGCTTAGAGAGCCCAGTTCGGCCTGTTCCCGCTCCCCGCACCAGAGTGCTCGTCACGAGCCCAGTACTGCCAGTTCCTGCTCCACGCACCAGAGTTCCAGTGAGCATCACGAGTCCGGTACTGCCAGTTCCTGCTCCACGCACCAGAGTTCCAGTGAGCATCACGAGTCCAGTACGGCCAGTTCCTGCTCCACGCACCAGAGTTCCAGTGAGCATCACGAGTCTAGTACTGCCAGTTCCTGCTCCACGCACCAGAGTTCCAGTGAGCATCACGAGTCCAGTACTGCCAGTTCCTGCTCCACGCACCAGAGTTCCAGTGAGCATCACGAGTCCAGTACTGCCAGTTCCTGCTCCACGCACCAGAGTTCCAGTGAGCATCACGAGTCCGCTACGACCAGTTCCTGCTCCACGCACCAGAGTTCCAGTGAGCATCACGAGTCCAGTACTGCCAGTTCCTGCTCCACGCACCAGAGTTCCAGTGAGCATCACGAGTCCGCTACGGCCAGTTCCAACTCCACGCACCAGTGTTCCAGGAGAGGGTCCAGGGCCTCCGGTTCGGGATGTCAGACCTGCACGGCCAGCACCGGAGCCCCCACCTGGGACAAAGTGACCCATCTCAAGACCCCCACAGACTTTTTTCGGCGCGTCCGAGTCCGCGCTTTGGGTACTGTAACGCCCAGGCCCGAGTTTACAGGCTGGAGCGTTTTGGTTTTGTCTTTGTGTAGGGTTTGTTCGTTCTAGGTGTCGTGTTTCTATGTTAGGTAATGGTTCCCAATTAGAGGCAGCTGTGTGTCGTTGTCTCTAATTGGGAACCATATTTAGGTTAGTAGGTTTCACTCTGGGTTCGTGGGTTATTGTATGTTCATAGCTGTGTTTGTCTGTTCAGTTATGTTCATCGTTACGTTCTCCGTGTATTGTTTTGTTCCGTCGTGTTCCCGTGTATAATTAAATATGTATTCTGGCTACATCGCTGCGTCTTGGTCTGTTCCCTCGGAAGAGATACGTGACAATATCCCTCATTTACTCGGGTGTTTCCTTTATTTTGATAGTTACGTGCACGTGCACTATTCACTTGAATTCACTAGCTACTGTTGTTGTACCTTGCCTTCAAGAAAATTTTTGTTTGCCACATCTCACAAAAGCTGTGTTTTTCTGTGATGCGTGTTTGATATAAATTCAGTTTATAAGTCTCTGGTAGTCTTTCCTCTCTTTGAAGCTCGTAAGAACAAAGTGGGACTTTGTGGATTGGCTTAGCCAACCCTGTGAAAGGCACAGGGTATTTCACCACTTGAGCAATGTTATCGCTGATGTATGATCCAAACGATCACTTCCACTGGCATCAAAAGTAACTGGCACTACATACTAATAAAATGCATGCAGATGGTGATTACGTAGTGTACAATTATCAGCAAATCAAGATTTATAGTGTACTCAAGTAATCACGAACGTAATTAATAATCACAATCGTAGGCCTGATGCCATTCATTATGACAATCAATTATCATTATTTTCTCATTTGTAATATTAGATATTGCCATTTGTTGATGTTCATCAAGGCTTGACATCAATAATGTGTTGCAAGCTCTCATTTTTACTAGTCTCATATTTTAACCAGTCTCATTTTCACCAGTCTCTCGTTTTCATTAGTCTCTAATATTCCCCAGTCTATTATTTTACCACAGTCTCTCATTTTCATCAGTCTATAATTACCACAACACTCTCTCATTTTCACCACAGCCAATAGGACTCGCTAATGAATACCACACAATAACTGTGTGAGGATGCAACACAACTAATTAAACCCACTGACAGAGGAAGCAGAGACGCTGGTGCGACCGCAACCCAGATGTTTGCGTCAAGAAGGGAAATGAAAGGGGAGGGGAAAAATGAAAAAAAAAATGCATTTAGCCTCGAGTTCACACCATCGTTCTTACGTTGCAAATCTGCGGGGCACTTCAAGCGAGGCCCGTATTAAGTAGGATCAGGTCATCATTTGAGATGTGATTTCAGCAGAGTTCTGACCTGAATAGAGAAATGCTCCCCCTTTGGAGCAAATCGAGAGAGAGAGAGAGAGAGAGAGAGAGAGAGAGTGAGAGCAGTGAACAATGAGGAGTGTCAGTGACGTCAAAGACTAACTGCAAAAAAACATGCTAACGGATTGACTGGGATGGTTCAAATCGTTGATCTGCTGTATGTCGTGGCTAGATACTGTATGTATCAGCCAGAGAAACTAAAGGGGGGGAATTGGACTGCTTCTACATGTTGAAAGAGTGATGCTCGTCTGTGATGTAGATAAGAAAGAGCAGGTTAGCAGGAGGTCTAGCAGAGTGAGTCAGTTGTTACGCTGCAAAGGGTATAAACTTGCGTGTGCAGTTGAGAATTGACTACAGTAGAACGTGCCCTTGGGAATATTGTTGCCCATTTGCTTTGAGAGCTCTCATGAGAGGGACAAGAATATGGGTACTTGGGAGTAAGGGCGGAAAAACTGTTTGTCGTAAGGACACATTCTGCTCTGCTTTTTCGGATAACGCCTTGGCAAATACTTTATGATGGCAAGGAAATTTGGTTTCCACACTTTGTTTACCACAATATTAATGATTGACATTCAAAAAATTGCTCAAAAACTGTTTACACTTGGCATGCCTTGTAATTGAAAAAAGTACAGTGTATAGCCAAGTGTAGAAAGCTCACTTTAAACTCTTTTTGACTTGCTTTTCCTTCAGAGGCCCCAGGAAGCCAGGAAATCAGAAGCAGTGAAATGAGGGCTAATCGTTTCAATTCGGGATCACTTTGAAGTGAAGCGGATGGTTAACTTCACCTGAATGTATGAAACTATAAGAGCACATTGAGTCTAGGAGTAAAGTGTGTGGGAAAGAGTAATCTTAATTTTTCAATTTGAGTTGGCAGACAACACAAAATCATGTAAGCTACCGTAAGCTATATAACTGTGTTTGAGAGATAGACTTTAGTTGTCTTTTGAGGCCTTGTTTCAGGCCTTGTTTCAGAGACAAACTGGCCAATCGTTGCAGTGAATTATTTAGGAAATGTTGCACGTCATTTTTCTAAACGTTACTTAGCAGACTTGGCCTGTCAGCCTCTGTTTCTTCTCAAGTAAATAACTAATCATTTCCATGTTTGAAAACTCCCTGTCAGCACACACACATTAATTCAGAATTATCACACTGAATGACAAGTCTGAGGGCAAGGTCAGCTTTGTCTGGCAGCTATGAGTTTTTCTGGGCAAAAGACCACTAACTGGAAGGCAGGATGTGTAGCCTATTTCACCCCATAAAAATGATGTGTGTAGCAGACTGTGATAACTTCAATATGGATTGTAGACCTAGCGGGATTGTCCTTAAATAAACTGTTGTGTTAATTTTCCTAATTGAATGTGATTAGTCCTAATCACAGTCAATGTTTACTATTCCATTGTTACTATTCCCACACTTACAGTAAAGTCACATTATGAGATAGTAGAGTGTTTGTTATGTTCAAAAAGTTGGTGGCCAGGTCAACAGTGAAGAGGTACTTGACTGAAGATGAATAAAGGCAAATGGTGCCAGTAGTACAAATCTGCCATTGCCAAGGCTAAGTACTATAGGCCTCTCTGGAAAAACACAAGGGTTACACCAAAGGACACATTGCTTTTACTTGGTCCACTCTCTTCTTTCTGAAGGAAAATGTTTAAAGGAATCTGATCACAAGTTCTTTTCACATGCATGTGAATATACAGTGGTTCCTCCTTTAAAAGTTGCGTCATACTGCAGCACACCTTGCGGGCTGCTGCAGAATTCTATGGCACGTTATTTAATTGTCAGCCATTTTTACCATTAATGCAAGTTAGTGCTAGTTTGACCACCAGAGGGCATCTTTGAGAAGCATTTGACAGTCTTCAATATTGGCATTACTAGAGAATTAGGATGGAACAGAAAATATGCCGCTGTACAACGTGACAGTCGGGAGCAGGCTACAGTACTAAGAGCATAAGAGGATTGGAGGATTCTAAATTAATATCTAAGGGGCATTGTTCTTTAGGGCAAATCTGATCTGTGAGAATATCTAAGGAGCTTTTAATAATTAATAATAATAATAATCGCTTTGATTAAAAAATAACAATATTTTGGAGATCTTTTTCAGTTTTCATTTAAACTAGAGTGAGAGAGAAAAAAGCCATTCTTGAACATTGGGTGAGACATTCTCACAAATTTGTAAATAAAGCCAGTTTGTTATTTAGAATGATTTCTGTTTTTAGAGGGAGAGAAACCAAAAGCCGCCTCATGGGTCTCCCAGTCGTGGCCGGCACGGGTATCGAACCAGCATCTGTAGCAATGCAGTTTGCACTGCGATGCAGTGTCTTAGACCGCTGCGCCACTAAGTTAGGAAAATATGACACTCTACAATGTGCAGGTCGACAGTAGGCTACAGTACTAAGAGTATAACATTTCCACACCCTAATTGTAGTGTAACCAATACCCAAACGGAGATTCAGTGAAAATAAAAATATAATTAATTTATCAAGACAAGTCCCCATGCTCGTCTCAGAGCAGCTCGAAACGATGCTGAAATAGTTATAGCTTAAAATTCTATTGCTTCTAACTTCAATATGCTTTTTACATAAATAAGACCTACACCACTTTTAACAGCACATTACTCAACACTAGTGAAACTCATTTCGCTTTGTGTGGGCCTAAAGTATATCTAAAACTATGAGGTGATTACATCACATCTAATTACATTTAGAGGATTGGAGAATTCTAAATCGAAAAATAACAATATTTTGGAGATTATTTTGTTTTCATTTAAACTAGAGTGAGAGAGAAAAAGGCCATTCTTGAACATGGAGTGAAATATTCGCACTAATTTGTAAATAAAGCCAGTTTGTTATTTTGAATTATTTATTTCTGTTATTAGAGGGAGAGAAACCAAATGCCGCCTCATGGGTCTCCCGGTCGTGGCCGGCATGGGTATCGAGCAAGCATCTGTAGCAACGCAGTTTGCACTGCAATGCAGTGTCTTGCGCCACTCGGGATGCCCCATCCACAAAGTTTTTAATGCTGATCAATTGCCTTGCACAAAGTATCAAAATACAGAGAGGTGTTGGTAAGCATATATTGTCCTGCTAATAGCCCATAATGGGCTATTATAATACTGTACATGGTGTCCAGGTCAGGATAACCAAAACATGTATTTATTAAAGACTATCAGAAAGAATGTTGGTACTTATTTATTTTGATCCAGAGCCATGAATGAGTGAGTCACTCAGCTTTATATAGGTGCCAAGGCTACATGACTACACCATCAACTTGATTATATAGCAGACATCACTTGCTTATATTCAGTCAACACAGATATCTTAAGAATTTTCGTTTCTCCATGCTTGTCTCAGAGCAGCACGAAACGGTGCTGAAATAGTTGACCACAGCAGGTAAGCCATATATAACGATATTTTGGAGATTATTTCATTTTCAAAAAACAAAAGTGAGCGATTGTAATCTGAATAAAAGCCAAAATAATATTTATAAAGGCCAAAATATTTATTTATGTTTTTAGAGGTAGAGAAATCAAGGACATCCCGGCCAACCAAACCCTCCCCTAACCCGGATGACACTGGGCCAATTGTGCACCGCCCTATGGGACTCCCAATCATGGCCAAATGTGACTGGATTCAAACCAGGGACTGTAGTGATGCCTTTTGCACTGCGATGCAGTGCCTTAGACCACTGTGCTACTCGGGAGCCATGACCAATATGACCAATATATATTGTCCTGCTAATAGCCCATCCTAGAAACATTGTTTGCAGAATTCACAGCCTGCTACGCTTGTGAAAAACAGGGTTAATAATAGTAATACTTTTTCCCCCTTCCACATGTTAAAAGTTCAAATTGATAATGTTTTTTTTATCAATTAGTATATTTGAGTTTAACCACAATATTTGTTGTATTATTTGTTCTGTCTTTTCTGGTGGATTAAACTGAAACCAATCACGGCCGGTTGTGATACAGCCAACTATGAAATACATTTGGTATTGAACCAGCATCTGTAGAGACACAGCTGGCACTCTGTTGCAGAGTCTTAGAATGCTGCGCCACTCGGGTGCTGTACAACGTGACTGCTCGGGAGTAGGCTACAGTACTACAGTAAGAGAAAAACGATCCTAACATTTCCACACCGTAACTGTAGTCTAAGTTTCTCTACGTTTTTTGTAAGTAATACTGAAGTGTATTTTTAGACACACAGTAGCGCTTGGGAACCAAAATCATAATCAGTGCTCTAACTCCCCCTTATGCTGGTCTGGAGCAATGAAGTAGTGACGCAGGGTACCAGACTAAACCACAAACTACCTCTAAGTCCCGCAGCATAATCATCAACACTTTTAGTTGAGACACCACTGTAGCCACTTGAGGTACTTCACTATACAGTAGCTATCAAAGGTTAATCCGACGTTCTGTTTTGTGTTACGATAGATTATCAACACACCACGATATTCTCCAACCTCTTTGACTATACAACATGACAGGAAGAGAGAGAGAGGGAGCGAGAGAGAGAGAGAGAGAGAGACAAAGAGAGCAAGAGAGAGAGTGTGTGTGAGTATGTATACTGTACATGCATGCATGTGTGTGTGTGTGTTCTCTACCTATGTAAGTACTGTGGTTTGGATACCACATAGTTTTGACACACTGTCCCTGACACACCCCTCCTTTTCTAATGACAGTAATGTGAGAGAGACCTACACAACACTGCATCTGCATATAGATCAGCCCAAAGACCTATAGCCGAGGCATGAGGACCAGTTTGCATAATTGGAGATTGTAGCTCAAAAAACAGTGTTATTCATTGACGTAATGTAGCCTGGAAGCAAATGGCGAAATGTACTGAACTGACTGTTCCAATTTCTAACGCAAGGGCAGCAAAACCCAGCTCAGGGTTGGGAGATGGAACAACAGAAAGGGCCCCTTCATGCCAAAAGTTCCTCTCAGGTAACGCTCGTCTGCTTGAATTTCAATTTGAAATCAACACAAACAGGTACTGTTTGTCCCCAAAAAAGGACACGTCTAGACAGGCTGGAAAAAACATTTGAACAACCGAGCTCTGCTTTGCGACAAATTGGAGACATGAAAAGAAGAAGCGGAAAACAGTTGTGTGAGGCTTACGGCCCAACTGGGTCTACACAACTGAAGAGCGAAGCACCTGACTGGAATGAGACGGAGCTGACTGACACATCCATCACCTCACATTATTCATCTGCGAGGAGCGCTCCCTCTCTCTCTCTCCCTCCATTGTCCCATGCATGAAGAAGAGAGCACTGCTTATTAGTAAGGGAGAGAGAGAAGGAGAGAGGGAGAGAAAGAAAGGGAAGATGGGTCATATCGGCTCACTTTCTGTTTGATGAAGGACACCGTGCCTCTCCTGAAGCGTATAAACATGAGTCTAGATGAGGTCAACAAAGTTATGAATTCAAATGTTCTGTGGGAAGTCAATAACATCACATTGCTCAACTGCTGTGTGCTGTGTTTTGGTCATATGCTAAAAGATATAGGCTGTGAATTATAATTGTGAAGATATAGAAGTATTGCACATACTATACAATTATGTGGTCTAAAGACTAAAGATGTATTTCTGTCTACACTTGTCCAATGTTACTTAACATGGTTACTTACAGTACAACAGTTATTCACAATGTATGATAGATGGGATGCACAAAATGCTAGATTTATGCCAAGTCCCCTTTTCAAATGGTTGGCAGTATAATGGTCTGATATTTATGGAGAAAGGTCTGCTAATCCCCCGTGTATGAATGAATAGAGCACGTTCAAAATCCCAGGCTAAACTGGCCAGTAAATGCCAGCTTGCACAATAACTGTTGAATTACTGCACCGTCCCTCTCATTATGTCACCTTAGTGAACAACGGCTGATGTGAGTCTGAGTATTCGATTGAAAGACCCAATAACAAATAACAGCTTGTCAGATTAGCAATGCTATTAGCCATATGTATGCAATGTAAATGCACCTGCACGAGTCCTTAGTATCCGATCCGAACCCAAAGCACACACACACACACACACACACACACACACACACACACACACACACACACACACACGTACTCAAGCGACCCAACAGCATGTCAAAAATGTACTAATGCCATCGACACCTTTTACGCCATTATTCTAAAGCTGCGCGACATTTCAGGCAAGTTTCTATTCCGTCATGCTGGGCTGACCTTTCTAGCTTTATGTAATTTGGATTGTGTGTGGGACTGGGACTAGGATTTCTTAGAGATGTTTCTGCTGACCTGCCCTGGTCAAGGTGAATGATGTAGCATCCAATCATGGACCAAATTACAAAGCAATGACGTGTGTGCTGATGTGGACATTGGAACAAATGTGGCCAACAGGGACGTTCGGCATCATTCCTGTAACGCCACATTGACTTTCAAAAGTCATGCATGTAGTTGCTTTTGCTACGTTCACTATCACTTGGGGCCGGCTTCTGATCAAACAGACAAAACATGTGCACATTCTAAAGTACAGTGGGGCAAAAAAGTATTTAGTCAGCCACCAATTGTGCAAGTTCTCCAACTTAAAAAGATGAGAGAGGCCTGTAATTTTCATCATATGTACACTTCAACTATGACAGACAAAATGAGGAAAAGAAATTCAGAAAATCACATTGTAGGATTTTTTATGAATTTATTTGCAAATTATGGTGGAAAATAAGTATTTGGTCAATAACAAAAGTTTATCTCAATACTTTGTTATATACCCTTTGTTGGCAATGACAGAGGTCAAAGTTTTCTGTAAGTCTTCACAAGGCTTTCACACACTGTTGCTGGTATTTTGGCCCATTCCTCCATGCAGATCTCCTCTAGAGCAGTGATGTTTTGGGGCTGTCGCTGGGCAACACGGACTTTCAACTCCCTCCAAAGATTTTCTATGGGGTTGAGATCTGGAGACTGGCTAGGCCACTCCAGGACCTTGAAATGCTTCTTACGAAGCCACTCCTTCGTTGCCCGGGCGGTGTGTTTGGGATCATTGTCATGCTGAAAGACCCAGCCACGTTTCATCTTCAATGCCCTTGCTGAGGTTTTCACTCAAAATCTCACGATGCATGGCCCCATTCATTCTTTCCTTTACACGGATCAGTCGTCCTGGTCCCTTTGCAGAAAAACAGCCCCAAAGAATGATGTTTCCACCCCCATGCTTCACAGTAGGTATGGTGTTCTTTGGATGCAACTCAGCATTCTTTGTCCTCCAAACACGACGAGTTGAGTTTTTACCAAAAAGTTCTATTTTGGTTTCATCTGACCATATGACATTCTCCCAATCCTCATCTGGATCATCCAAATGCTCTCTAGCAAACTTCAGACGGGCCTGAACATGTACTGGCTTAAGCAGGGGGACACGCCTGGCACTGCAGGATTTGAGTCCCTGGCGGCGTAGTGTGTTACTGATGGTAGGCTTTGTTACTTTGGTCCCAGCTCTCTGCAGGTCATTCACTAGGTCCCCGTGTGCTTCTGGGATTTTTGCTCACCGTTCTTGTGATCATTTTGACCCCACGGGTGAGATCTTGCGTGGAGCCCCAGATCGAGGAAGATTATCAGTGGTCTTGTATGTCTTCCATTTCCTAATAATTGCTCCCACAGTTGATTTCTTCAAACCAAGCTGCTTACCTATTGCAGATTCAGTCTTCCCAACCTGGTGCAGGTCTACAATTTTGTTTCTGGTGTCCTTTGACAGCTCTTTGGTCTTGGCCATAGTGGAGTTTGGACTGTGACTGTTTGAGGTTGTGGACAGGTGTCTTTTATACTGATAACAAGTTCAAACAGGTGCCATTAATACAGGTAACGAGTGGAGGACAGAGGAGCCTCTTAAAGAAGAAGTTACAGGTCTGTGAGAGCCAGAAATCTTGCTTGTTTGTATGTGACCAAATACTTATTTTCCACCATAATTTGCAAATAAATTCATTAAAAATCCTACAATGTGATTTTCTGGATTTTTTTTTCCTCCTTTTGTCTGTCATAGTTGAAGTGTACCTATGATGAAAATTACAGGCCTCTCATCTTTTTAAGTGAGAGAACTTGCACAATTGGTGGCTGACTAAATACTTTTTTTTGCCCCACTGTAGATAGAAAAACTAACATAAGACCCTCTGCTCCAAATACAGGCAAATAGACAATCATTTGCACATTCTCAAGTAGAAAACTCTGAAAATGTTCGTCTTCGATTACCGTTGGCGCTAGTGTGAGAACTGCGACCAGAGGCGATCGGACACATCAACAGTGTAACTGTTTAATACCGCATGAACTGGAAATGTCATGGCGGAAGTTTGTCCTGAGATGTAGGGTTTATGAACAGATCAATCAATAGGCCTGACCTATTACCTGCACGGCAGCTTGTCATGACCACTATTTCATGTTTACGCTCTCCCTCGACATGAGAGCTCTGTTGATTGCTTGCTTTGCCTCTGAAGTGCTTCTGTCTTTTGATGGATAGACTTGAGGGAGAGACAAAACAGTAAATGGTGGGGCAATGCGCTTGTGGGTTATTGGGGTTTGGTGTGGGAGTGGTGCTCAAACTGAGGGGATGTAAAGCTTAGACGGTGAAGGTTTTAACGTCAGAAAAGGGTTGTGTTTGAGAGACACCTATTCAAGGTGTACCACGCATGACACTAGAGAGTACAAAAATACACTAAAGAATAACATGACGAAATGTCTGATATAAGTCCCTATCTAAGAAAGAACGGCAAAAAATTCAAAGTACAATATTCAGCGAGGAAGCATATTTGAATGTTTACAGTTCTTCACAGATTAAACGACTCCAACCATGTATTCTCGCAGCACGTGGTTTTCTCTCACCCTGTTAACCAGGATAGGGCTTGGAGTTTGAACGCCTCAGCTAGATTAACACCTAGCCACCACCTCCCCAGAAACACTGAAGGCCGTTATGTGCCATCTAGCTCTGCAAACTAACTGTGTTATGCCTCAGACAGCATTTCCCACATTTCAGCATTTTGTTGAGCAGAAATTGGACTGTGGGCTGTGGTTAAAAATGCTACGTGGCAGCATAGTGCACATTAGCATACTCACAGTGTTCAGGCCTTTTCTATGGGCCTGGCTAAGCGAGCCACAATTATCTTACTCTAGGGTTAAATTGACAACTTCTAGTGCGGCGAAAATGCTTTGTGTAGCAATCCTACACTGCGAATGGCTTGCGCTAATTGTGTGTCGTGCTATTGGATTCAGTTTAGCAGCATTTAGCTTTTTGATGGCTTAGATGCTAAACAATCCCCAAAATGAGCGACTCAGCAAAACACGTGTCTCGGAGCACACTGACAGAGGCTAGGGTGTTGTATAAACGAAGGCTGGGTGATATGGACAAAATATCATATCATAATATTTTTCACATTTTTGATGAAATGACAGTATTTCACAATATTTTATGTTTTTTTAATAATACAAGTTCTACATATGCTTTATGAGTAGTTCCGACCTTAGGGTGGCAGCACATAAATTATACTGTAAGTGATTTCAATAGGGCTTTCTGTCACACCCTGATCAGTTTCACCTGTCCTCGTTATTGTCTCCACCCCCTCCAGGTGCCGCTTGTTCTCCCCAGTGTATTTATCCCTGTGTTTTCTGTCTCTCGGTGCCAGTTCGTCTTGTATGTTTCTAAGTCAACAAGCGGTTTTCCCGTTCGCCTGCTTGTTGCATTCTCCTCACGGTTTTGACCCTTGCCTGTTTCTGGAATTTGTACCCGCCTGCCTGACCATTCTGCCTGCCTTGACTACGAGCCTGTCTGCCACTCTGTACCTCCTGGACTCTGATCTGGTTTTGACCTTTTTGCCTGTCCACGACCATTCTCTTGCCTACCCCTTGGATTAATAAACATTTTAAAACTCCAACCATCTGCCTCCTGTGTCTGCATTTGGGTCTCGCATTGTGCCTCCATTTTGATTTGTTTTATACTGGTCAATCCAACTTCAAACCAAAACTATTTTCAGCATTTGCCATTTTTGGCATTTCCTGCAATTTTGTTATCATTTCCACACTGTGCAATGCATGGCTGCATGCTATGGGAAACCGTGTTGGAAACCGTGTTGGAACTGTTGGAAACCGTGTTGGTCAATGTTTCCAGGTGTCCCTAATTAGATGTTACATTGCATGTTTTCTTACCTCATGTAGCTAGCCAGCTAGCTAACATATTCATGTTTCAACTATTTCTCTCTGATTTAGAAGATACTGTACCATTGCACCAACAACATGCTTATCTAGGCCTACACCAGCACTGGTACTAGGCTGTATTAGCGATCTACTATTTGTTTGTTCTGATTTGCAGTACATTTAGCAAGCTAGCTAACCAGCTAACCATTGATTAGCATTAGCGGCTAAAAATATTTATTTTAGCCACAACTTGCTAAGAAAAGACAAACTAGCAGATAGTAGTTTGCAGACAGCAAGACAAACTAATAGTGTAATCATAAAACACTTGTGGAAAAAAGCATTGTTACCAACATCTTGTTGCATCTATCTGGTCATGCATACTGCAGAGTCAACAGTAAGCAAGTGTTTGTGATAGTGATGTGCAGTTTTTGAATGATTATTTATTATTGAACGACTCTTCTTACTGACTCAAGTCATGATTCCTTTTTCTGACCTGCTAGTGCGGGTCGCAATGAGTCCTAGAGTGTAGGCTACATGCTCCTCCTGCTCAGAGGCTCCAGAGAGATACTCCGACCGCCAACTATCTGTCATATGCGCGTAGGGAAATATATCGTGAGCATAGAAAAGACAAATACGTGTTTAGAACTCATTGATCGCATGGTACAAGAATGAATGTAAATAATGTATTATTGAATGTTATGATGGACACAGCTTTATAGAACCAAAACACACGCAGCCTCTATTCAACAAACCCGAGAACTAATCGTTTGGAGGGGCTGCAGTTCGTGAACGACATTGTGCTTATCACCCTCAAGGCGGTCAAGCAATGCATTCCACCAAGAGTCGTTCACAATCTAGTCCGGTTGCGGCCACAACCAGACCTCGTTTCAAATGTATCAAGAAATAGTTGTATTTTTATGCCTAGCGATCAACAAATGTATATTGTTTAAAGCACTTTTACAAGTCTCAGTCACAAATGACAACTCCAATAAACCGCTATGGTGAACAACGTGAACGAGAGGTTGTAGAATCATGACTCTTTGAGTTTTCAGTTCATTGTTCGCCGATAGGGGGTCCTGCCTGCCCCCTATGGTGAACGAGAGGCTTGATGAATCATGACTCTTTACATTTTCAGTTCATCGTTCGCCAATTGGGGGTCCTGCATGCTCTGGGCATTACTGACTCAAATGAACTAAATGAGTCAAAATATTTGTTTTGACTGAATGAGTCAAGAAGACCAGAGTCAGTAATAAGGGCCAAACTTTCGATCACTAGTTTGTGACTCCGTGGTCAAGCAACTGCTCTCTCCTTCAGCCAACGTGAGTAAAACATTTACATTTGTTAACCCTCGCAAGGCTGCTGGCCCAGATGGCATCCCTGGCCGTGTCCTCAGATCATGCGCAGACCAGCTGGCTGGTGTGTTTACGGACATATTCAATCAGTCCCTATCCCAGTCTGCTGTCCCCACATGCTTCAAGAGGGCCACCATTGTTCTTGTTCCCAAGAAAGCTAAGGTAACTGAGCTAAATGACTATCGCCCCCGTAGCACTCACTTCCGCCATCATGATTTGCTTTGAGAGACTAGTCACACAAGGGTGCGTTCTCAGCCCTCTCCTGTACTCCCTGTTCAACCATGACTGCGTGGCGAAGCACGCATCCAACTCAATCATCAAGTTTGCTGACGACACCACAGTGGTAGGCTTGATTACCAACAACGACGAGACAGCCTACAGGGAGGAGGTGTGGTGTGTGGTGTCAGGAGTGTCAGGAAAATAACCTCTCACTCAACATCAACAAAACAAAGGAGATTATCGTGGACTTCAGGAAAAAGGAGAGGGAGCACCCCCCCCCTATCCACATCGACGGGACAGTAGTGGAGAAGGTGGAAAGTTTTAAGTTCCTCGGCATACACATCACGGACAAACTGAAATGGTCCACCCACACAGACAGCGTGGTGAAGAAGGCGCAACAGCGCCTCTTCAACCTCAGGAAGCTGAAGAAAATTGGCTTGTCACCATAAACACTCACAAACGTCTACAGATGCACAATCGAGAGCATCCTGTCGGGCTGTATCACCACCTGGTACGGCAACTGCTCTGCCCACAACCGTAAGGCTCTCCAGAGGGTAGTGAGAACTGCACAACGCATCACCGGGGGTAAACTACCTGCCCTTCAGGACACCTACACCATCCGATGTCACAGGAAGGCCAAAAAGATCATCAAGGACAACAACCACCCGAGCCACTGCCTGTTCACCCCGCTATCATCCAGAAGGCGAGGTCAGTACAGGTGCATCAAAGCTGGGACCGAGAGACTGAAAAACAGCTTCTATCTCAAGGCCATCAGACTGTTAAACAGCCATCACTAACATTGAGTGGCTGCTGCCAACATACTGACTTAAATCTATAGCCACTTTAAATAATAGGAATTGGATGAAATAAATGTATCACTAGCCACTTTAAACGATGCCATTTTAAACAATTTTGTATATAATGTTTACATATCCGACATTACTCATATCAAATGTATACACTGTACTCTAAACCATCTACTGAATCTTGCCTATGCCGTTCGGCCATCGACCCAAATCTCTAGCCACTTTAATAATTATAATTGGATGAAATAAATGTATCACTAGACACTTTAAACGATGCCATTTATATAATGTTTACATATCCTACATTACTCATCTCATATGTATATACTGTACTCCATACCATCTACTGCATCTTGCCTACACCGGTCAGCCATCGCTCATCCATATATTTATATGTACATACTCGTATTCATTCCTTTACTCTTGTGTGTATAAGGTAGTTGTTGTGAATTTGTTAGATTACTTGTTAGATACTACTGCAAGGTCGGAACTAGAAGCACAAGCATTTCGCTACACTCGCATTAACATCTGCTATTGACAAATACACTTTGATTTGATTTGAGTGACAGGGGGCAGGGCTTGGTGTACCAAACAGAGTAAACTATGAAAACTTTCTTTACACGCACCGGAGTTGTGTATCACATTTAACAAAACAAACACTGAAATACAGTTATAGAAGGTAAAGTAAAAACCCAAACCGGTCCATGCATCAATACAGTATATAGGAAAATACAGTATACCGCCCAGGCCTAGTGTAAACACAGAGAAAACAAAAATGATGTGATAATAGTGATGGAGATGATGATGATGATGATGATGATGATGATGATGATGATGACAATGATGATGATGATGATGACAACGATGATGATGACGATGATAATGATGACAATGATGGCGAGGATAAAAGAGAGAAAACAATCACCATCATCATCACCCCGACCAATACTACCACCAAAATCACCATCATCATCACCCCCACCAATACCACCATCAAAATCATCATCATCATCATCACCCACCAATACCACCAAAATCACCATCAGCATCACCCCCACCAATACCACCACCAAAATCACCATCATCATCACCATCATAACCCCCACCAATACCACCACAAAAATCACCATCAGCATCACCCCCACCAATACCACCACCAAAATCACCATCATCATCACCATCATCACCCCCACCAATACCACCACCAAAATCACCATCAACATCACCCCCACCAATACCACCACCAAAATCACCATCATCATCACCCCCACCAATACCACCACCAAAATCACCATCAGCATCACCCCCACCAATACCACCACCAAAATCACCATCACCATCAGCATCACCCCCACCAATACCACCACCAAAATCACCATCAGCATCACCCCCACCAATACCACCACCAAAATCACCATCATCATCACACCCACCAATACCACCACCAAAATCACCATCATCATCACCCCCACCAATACCACCACCAAAATCACCATCATCATCACACCCAGCAATACCACCACCAAAATCACCATCATCATCACATCCACCAATACCACCACCAAAATCACCATCAGCATCACCCCCACCAATACCACCACCAGAATCACCATCAGCATCACCCCCACCAATACCACCACCAAAATAACCCCCACCAAAATCACCACCAAAATCACCATCATCATCACACCCACCAATACCACCACCAAAATCACCATCATCATCACAACCACCAATACCACCACAAAAATCACCATCATCATCACTCCCACCAATACCACCACCAAAATCACCATCAGCATCACCCCCAACAATACCACCACCAAAATCACCATCATCATCACACCCACCAATACCACCACCAAAATCACCATCATCATCACACCCACCAATACCACCACCAAAATCACCATCATCATCACCATCATCACCCCCACCAATACCACCACCAAAATCACCATCAACATCACCCCCACCAATACCACCACCAAAATCACCATCATCATCACCCCCACCAATACCACCACCAAAATCACCCATCAGCATCACCCCCACCAATACCACCACCAAAATCACCATCACCATCAGCATCACCCCACCAATACCACCACCAAAATCACCATCAGCATCACCCCCACCAATACCACCACCAAAATCACCATCATCATCACACCCACCAATACCACCACCAAAATCACCATCATCATCACCCCCACCAATACCACCACCAAAATCACCATCATCATCACACCCAGCAATACCACCACCAAAATCACCATCAGCATCACCCCCACCAATACCACCACCAGAATCACCATCAGCATCACCCCCACCAATACCACCACCAAAATAACCCCCACCAATATCACCACCAAAATCACCATCATCATCACACCCACCAATACCACCACCAAAATCACCATCATCATCACAACCACCAATACCACCACCAAAATCACCATCAGCATCACTCCCACCAATACCACCACCAAAATCACCATCAGCATCACCCCCAACAATACCACCACCAAAATCACCATCATCATCACACCCACCAATACCACCACCAAAATCACCATCATCATCACACCCACCAATACCACCACCAAAATCACAATCAGCATCACACCCACCAATACCACCACCAAAATCCCCATCATCATCACACCCACCAATACCGCCACCAAAATCACCATCATCATCACACCCACCAATACCACCACCAAAATCACAATCAGCATCACCCCCACCAATACCACCACCAAAATCACCATCAGCATCACCCCCACCAATACCACCACCAAAATCAGCATCACCCCACCAATACCACCACCAAAATTACCATCATCATCAGCATCATCATCATCATCATCGTCATCACCCCCACCAATACCACCACCAAAATCACCATCATCATCACCCCCACAAATACCACCACCAAAATCACCATCATCATCACCCCCACCAATACCACCACCAAAATCACCATCATCATCACCCCCACCAATACCACCACCAAAATCCCCATCATCACCCCCACCAATACCACCACCAAAATCACCCTTTATCATCACACCCACCAATACCACCACCAAAATCACCATCAGCATTACCCCCACCAATACCACCACCAAAATCACCATCAGCATCACCCCACCAATACCACCACCAAAATCACCATCATCATCATCATCATCATCATCATCATCATCATCATCGCCCCCACCAATACCACCACCAAAATCACCACCAAAATCCCCATCATCATCACCCCCACCAATACCACCACCAAAATCACCATCATCATCACACCCACCAATACCACCACCAAAATCACCATCATCATCACCCCCACCAATACCACCACCAAAATCACCATCAGCATCACCCCCACCAATATAGCCATCATCATCACCCCCACCAATACCACCACCAAAATCACCATCCTCATCATCACACCCACCAATACCACCACCAAAATCACCATCATCATCACCCCCACCAATACCACCACCAAAATCACCATCATCATCACACCCACCAATACCACCACCAAAATCACAATCAGCATCACCCCCACCAATACCACCACCAAAATCACCATCAGCATCACCCCCACCAATACCACCACCAAAATCAGCATCACCCCACCAATACCACCACCAAAATTACCATCATCATCAGCATCATCATCATCATCATCGTCATCACCCCCACCAATACCACCACCAAAATCACCATCATCATCACCCCCACAAATACCACCACCAAAATCACCATCATCATCACCCCCACCAATACCACCACCAAAATCACCATCATCATCACCCCCACCAATACCACCACCAAAATCCCCATCATCACCCCCACCAATACCACCACCAAAATCACCCTTTATCATCACACCCACCAATACCACCACCAAAATCACCATCAGCATTACCCCCACCAATACCACCACCAAAATCACCATCAGCATCACCCCACCAATACCACCACCAAAATCACCATCATCATCATCATCATCATCATCATCATCATCATCGTCATCGCCCCCACCAATACCACCACCAAAATCACCACCAAAATCCCCATCATCATCACCCCCACCAATACCACCAAAATCACCATCATCATCACACCCACCAATACCACCACCAAAATCACCATCATCATCACCCCCACCAATACCACCACCAAAATCACCATCAGCATCACCCCCACCAATATAGCCATCATCATCACCCCCACCAATACCACCACCAAAATCACCATCCTCATCATCACACCCACCAATACCACCACCAAAATCACCATCATCATCACCCCCACCAATACCACCACCAAAATCACCATCATCATCACACCCACCAATACCACCACCAAAATCATCATCAGCATCACCCCCACCAATACCACCACCAAAATCACCATCAGCATCACCCCCACCAATACCACCACTAAAATCACCCCTACCAATACCACCACCAAAATCACCATCATCATCACACCCACCAATACCACCACCAAAATCACCATCATCATCACAACCACCAGTACCACCACCAAAATCACCATCAGCATCACTCCCACCAATACCACCACCAAAATCACCATCAGCATCACACCCACCAATACCACCAACAAAATCAGCATCAGCATCACCCCCACCAATACCACCACCAAAATCACCATCATCATCACACCCACCAATACCACCACCAAAATCAGCATCACCCCCACCAATACCACCACCAAAATCACCATCATCATCATCATCATCACCCCCACCAATACCACTACCAAAATCACCATCATCATCACCCCCACCAATACCACCACCAAAATCCCCATCATCATCACCCCCACCAATACCACCACCAAAATCACCATCATCATCACACCCACCAATACCACCACCAAAATCACCATCAGCATCACCCCCACCAATACCACCACCAAAATCACCATCATCATCACCCCCACCAATACCACCACCAAAATCCCCATCATCATCACCCCCACCAATACCACCACCAAAATCACCATCATCATCACACCCACCAATACCACCACCAAAATCACCATCATCATCACCCCCACCAATACCACCACCAAAATCACCATCATCATCACACCCACCAATACCACCACCAAAATCACCATCATCACCCCCACCAATACCACCACCAAAATCACCATCAGCATCACCCCCACCAATATCACCATCATCATCACCCCCACCAATACCACCACCAAAATCACCATCATCATCACCCCCACCAATACCACCACCAAAATCACCATCATCATCACACCCACCAATACCACCACCAAAATCACCATCATCATCACCCCCACCAATACCACCACCAAAATCACCATCAGCATCACCCCCACCAATACCACCCACCAAAATCACCCATCATCATCACCCCCACCAATACCACCACCAAAATCACCATTATCATCACCCCCACCAATACCACCACCAAAATCACCATCATCATCACACCCACCAATACCACCACCAAAATCACCATCATCATCACAACCACCAATACCACCACCAAAATCACCATCAGCATCACACCCACCAATACCACCACCAAAATCACCATCAGCATCAATTCCCACCAATACCACCACCAAAATCACCCCCACCAATACCACCACCAAAATCACCATCATCATCACACCCACCAATACCACCACCAAAATCACCATCAGCATCACTCCCACCAATACCACCACCAAAATCACCATCAGCATTACCCCCACCAATACCACCACCAAAATCACCATCAGCATCACCCCCACCAATACCACCACCAAAATCACCATCATCATCACACCCACCAATACCACCACCAAAATCAGCATCACCCCAACCAATACCACCACCAAAATCACCATCATCATCATCATCACCCCCACCAATACCACCACCAAAATCATCATCATCACCCCCACCAAGACCACCACCAAAATCCCCATCATCATCACCCCCACCAATACCACCACCAAAATCACCATCATCATCACACCCACCAATACCACCACCAAAATCACCATCAGCATCACCCCCACCAATACCACCACCAAAATCACCATCAGCATCACCCCACCAATACCACCACCAAAATCACCCCCACCAATACCACCACCAAAATCACCATCATCATCACCCCCACCAATACCACCACCAAAATCACCATCATCATCACACCCACCAATACCACCACCAAAATCACCATCATCACCCCCACCAATACCACCACCAAAATCACCATCAGCATCACCCCCACCAATATCACCATCATCATCACCCCCACCAATACCACCACCAAAATCACCCATCATCATCACCCCCACCAATACCACCCACCAAAATCACCATCATCATCACACCCACCAATACCACCACCAAAATCACCATCATCATCACAACCACCAATACCACCAACAAAATCACCATCAGCATCACCCCCACCAATACCACCACCAAAATCACCATCAGCATCACCCCCACCAATACCACCACCAAAATCAACATCATCATCACCCCCACCAATACCACCACCAAAATCACCATCATCATCACACCCAGCAATACAACCACCAAAATCACCATCATCATCACACCCACCAATACCACCACCAAAATCACCATCAGCATCACCCCCACCAATACCACCACCAAAATCACCATCAGCATCACCCCCACCAATACCACCACCAAAATCACCATCACCCCACCAATACCACCACCAAAATCACCACCATCATCATCATCATCATCGTCATCACCCCCACCAATACCACCACCAAAATCACCATCATCATCACCCCCACCAATACCACCACCAAAATCACCTTCATCATCACCCCCACCAATACCACCACCAAAATCACCATCATCATCACCCCCACCAATACCACCACCAAAATCCCCATCCTCATCACCCCCACCAATACCACCACCAAAATCACCATCATCATCACACCCACCAATACCACCACCAAAATCACCATCAGCATCACCCCCACCAATACCACCACCAAAATCACCATCAGCATCACCCCCACCAATACCACCACCAAAATCAGCATCACCCCGCCAATACCACCACCAAAATCACCATCATCATCATCATCATCATCGTCATCACCCCCACCAATACCACCACCAAAATCCCCTTCATCATCACCCCCACCAATACCACCACCAAAATCACCATCATCATCACACCCACCAATACCACCACCAAAATCACCATCATCATCACCCCCACCAATACCACCACCAAAATCACCATCAGCATCACCCCCACCAATATCACCATCATCATCACCCCCACCAATACCACCACCAAAATCACCATCATCATCACACCCACCAATACCACCACCAAAATCACCATCATCATCACCCCAACCAATACCACCACCAAAATCACCATCATCATCACACCCAGCAATACCATCACCAAAATCACCATCATCATCACACCCACCAATACCACCACCAAAATCACCATCAGCATCACCCCCACCAATACCACCACCAAAATCACCATCAGCATCACCCCCACCAATACCACCACCAAAATAACCCCCACCAATACCACCACCAAAATCACCATCATCATCACACCCACCAATACCACCACCAAAATCACCATCATCATCACACCCACCAATACCGCCACCAAAATCACCATCATCATCACACCCACCAATACAGCCACCAAAATCACCATCAGCATCACCCCCACCAATACCACCACCAAAACCACCATCAGCATCACCCCCACCAATACCACCACCAAAATCAGCATCACCCCACCAATACCACCACCAAAATCACCATCATCATCATCATCATCATCATCATCATCATCGTCATCACCCCCACCAATACCACCACCAAAATCACCATCATCATCACCCCCACCAATACCACCACCAAAATCACCATCATCATCACACCCACCAATACCACCACCAAAATCACCATCATCATCACCCCCACCAATACCACTCACCAAAATCACCATCATCATCACACCCACCAATACCGCCACCAAAATCACCATCATCATCACACCCACCAATACCACCACCAAAATCACCATCAGCATCACCCCCACCAATACCACCACCAAAATCACCATCAGCATCACCCCCACCAATACCACCACCAAAATCAGCATCACCCCACCAATACCACCACCAAAATCACCATCATCATCATCATCATCATCATCATCATCATCATCATCGTCATCACCCCCACCAATACCACCACCAAAATCACCATCATCATCACCCCCACCAATACCACCACCAAAATCACCATCATCATCACCCCCACCAATACCACCACCAAAATCACCATCATCATCACACCCACCAATACCACCACCAAAATCACCATCATCATCACCCCCACCAATACCACCACCAAAATCACCATCAGCATCACCCCCACCAATATCACCATCATCATCACCCCCACCAATACCACCACCAAAATCACCATCATCATCACACCCAGCAATACCATCACCAAAATCACCATCATCATCACACCCACCAATACCACCACCAAAATCACCATCAGCATCACCCCCACCAATACCACCACCAAAATCACCATCAGCATCACCCCCACCAATACCACCACCAAAATAACCCCCACCAATACCACCACCAAAATCACCATCATCATCACACCCACCAATACCACCACCAAAATCACCATCATCATCACACCCACCAATACCGCCACCAAAATCACCATCATCATCACACCCACCAATACAGCCACCAAAATCACCATCAGCATCACCCCCACCAATACCACCACCAAAACCACCATCAGCATCACCCCCACCAATACCACCACCAAAATCAGCATCACCCCACCAATACCACCACCAAAATCACCATCATCATCATCATCATCATCATCATCATCGTCATCACCCCCACCAATACCACCACCAAAATCACCATCATCATCACCCCCACCAATACCACCACCAAAATCACCATCATCATCACACCCACCAATACCACCACCAAAATCACCATCATCATCACCCCCACCAATACCACCACCAAAATCACCATCATCATCACACCCACCAATACCGCCACCAAAATCACCATCATCATCACACCCACCAATACCACCACCAAAATCACCATCAGCATCACCCCCACCAATACCACCACCAAAATCACCATCAGCATCACCCCCACCAATACCACCACCAAAATCAGCATCACCCCACCAATACCACCACCAAAATCACCATCATCATCATCATCATCATCATCATCATCGTCATCACCCCCACCAATACCACCACCAAAATCACCATCATCATCACCCCCACCAATACCACCACCAAAATCACCATCATCATCACCCCCACCAATACCACCACCAAAATCACCATCATCATCACACCCACCAATACCACCACCAAAATCACCATCATCATCACCCCCACCAATACCACCCACCAAAATCACCATCAGCATCACCCCACCAATATCACCATCATCATCACCCCACCAATACCACCACCAAAATCACCATCATCATCACCCCCACCAATACCACCACCAAAATCACCATCATCATCACACCCACCAATACCACCACCAAAATCACCATCATCATCACCCCCACCAATACCACCCACCAAAATCACCATCAGCATCACCCCCACCAATACCACCACCAAAATCACCATCATCATCACCCCCACCAATACCACCACCAAAATCACCATCATCATCACCCCCACCAATACCACCACCAAAATCACCATCATCATCACCCCACCAATACCACCACCAAAATCACCCATCATCCCCACCAATCACCACCCACCACCAAATACCACCACCAAAATCACCATCATCATCACACCCACCAATACCACCACCAAAATCACCATCATCATCACACCACCAAACCACCTCACCATCACACCAAACCATCACATCATCAGCATCACCCCACCAATACCACCACCAAAATCATCACCAATACCACCACCAAATCACCATCACCCACCAATACCACCACCAAAATCACCATCAGCATCACCCCACCAATACCACCACCAAAATCACCATCACCCCACCAATACCACCACCAAAATCACCATCATCATCACCCCCACCAATACCACCACCAAAATCACCATCATCATCACCCACCAATACCACCACCAAAATCACCATCAGCATCACCCCACCAATACCACCACCAAAATCACCATCATCACCCCACCAATACCACCACCAAATCATCCACCACCATCACCATCATCATCACCAATACCACCACCAAAATCACCATCATCATCACACCCACCAATACCACCACCAAAATCACCATCATCATCACCCCCACCAATACCACCACCAAAATCACCATCATCATCACCCCACCAATACCACCCACCAAAATCACCATCATCATCACCCCACCAATACCACCACCAAAATCACCATCAGCATCACCCCCACCAATACCACCCACCAATACCACCACCAAAAACCAATACCACCAAAATCACCATCATCATCACACCCACCAATACCACCACCAAAATCACCATCATCATCACCCCCACCAATACCACCACCAAAATCACCATCACCATCATCATCACCCCACCAATACCACCACCAAAATCACTCATCATCACACCCACCAATACCACCACCAAAATCACCATCATCATCACCCACCAATACCACCACCAAAATCACCATCATCATCACACCCACCAATACCACCACCAAAATCACCATCATCATCACCCCACCAATACCACCACCAAAATCACCATCAGCATCACCCCCACCAATACCACCACCAAAATCACCAAATCACCCCACCAATACCACCACCAAAATCACCATCATCATCACACCCACCAATACCACCACCAAAATCACCATCATCATCACCCACCAATCACCACCATCATCACCACCACCAATACCACCACCAAATCACCATCAGCATCACTCCCACCAATACCACCACAAAATCACCATCAGCATCCCACCAATACCACCAAAATCACCATCATCATCACACCCACCAATACCACCACCAAAATCAGCATCACCCCACCAATACCACCACCAAAATCACCATCATCATCATCAATACCACCACCAAAATCACCATCATCATCATCATCACCACCCACCACACCACCAAAATCACCATCATCATCACCCCACCAATACCACCACCAAAATCACCATCATCATCACACCCACCAATACCACCACCAAAATCACCATCAGCATCACCCCCACCAATACCACCACCAAAATCACCATCATCATCACCCCACCAATACCACCACCAAAATCACCATCATCATCATCACCCCACCAATACCACCACCAAAATCACCATCATCATCACCCCACCAATACCACCACCAAAATCACCATCATCATCACCCCCACATATCCATCACCATCATCATCACCCCCACCAATACCACCACCAAAATCACCATCATCATCCCCCACCATCATACCACCACCAAAATCACCATCATCATCACACCAATACCACCACCAAAATCACCATCATCATCACACCCACCAATACCACCACCAAAATCACCATCATCATCACCACCACCAAAATCACCATCAGCATCACCCCACCAATACCACCACCAAAATCACCATCATCATCACCCCCACCAATACCACCACCAAAATCACCATCATCATCACCCCCACCAATACCACCACCAAAATCACCATCATCATCACACCCACCAATACCACCACCAAAATCACCATCATCATCACAACCACCAATACCACCACCAAAATCACCATCAGCATCACCCCCACCAATACCACCACCAAAATCACCATCAGCATCACCCCCACCAATACCACCACCAAAATCACCATCATCATCACACCCACCAATACCACCACCAAAATCACCATCATCATCACCCCACCAATACCACCACCAAAATCACCATCAGCATCACCCCACCAATACCACCACCAAAATCACCATCATCATCACACCCACCAATACCACCACCAAAATCACCATCAGCATCACCCCCACCAATACCACCACCAAAATCACCATCAGCATCACCCCCACCAATACCACCACCAAAATCACCCCCACCAATACCACCACCAAAATCACCATCATCATCACACCCACCAATACCACCACCAAAATCACCATCATCATCACAACCACCAATACCACCACCAAAATCACCATCAGCATCACTCCCACCAATACCACCACCAAAATCACCATCAGCATCACCCCCACCAATACCACCACCAAAATCACCCCACATCAATACCCACCAATACCACACCCACCAAAATCACCATCATCATCACACCCACCAATACCACCACCAAAATCACCATCATCATCACTCCCACCAATACCACCACCAAAATCACCATCAGCATCACTCCCACCAATACCACCACCAAAATCACCATCAGCATCACCCCCACCAATACCACCACCAAAATCACCATCATCATCACCCCCACCAATACCACCACCAAAATCACCATCATCATCACACCCAGCAATACCACCACCAAAATCACCATCATCATCACACCCACCAATTCCACCACCAAAATCACCATCAGCATCACCCCACCAATACCACCACCAAAATCACCATCAGCATCACCCCCACCAATACCACCACCAAAATCAGCCCCACCAATACCACCACCAAAATCACCATCATCATCATCATCATCATCACCCCCACCAATACCACCACCAAAATCACCATCATCATCACCCCCACCAATACCACCACCAAAATCACCATCATCATCACCCCCACCAATACCACCACCAAAATCACCATCATCATCACCCCCACCAATACCCACCACCTCATCACCCCACCAATACCACCACCAAAATCACCATCATCATCACACCCACCAATACCACCACCAAAATCACCATCAGCATCACCCCCACCAATACCACCACCAAAATCACCATCAGCATCACCCCCACCAATACCACCACCAAAATCACCCCCACCAATACCACCACCAAAATCACCATCATCATCATCATCATCATCGTCATCACCCCCACCAATACCACCACCAAAATCACCATCATCATCACCCCCACCAATACCACCACCAAAATCACCATCATCATCACACCCACCAATACCACCACCAAAATCACCATCATCATCACCCCCACCAATACCACCACCAAAATCACCATCAGCATCACCCCCACCAATATCACCATCATCATCACCCCCACCAATACCACCACCAAAATCACCATCATCATCACACCCACCAATACCACCACCAAAATCACCATCATCATCACACCCACCAATACCACCACCAAAATCACCATCATCATCACACCCACCAATACCACCACCAAAATCACCATCAGCATCACCCCCACCAATACCACCACCAAAATCACCATCAGCATCACCCCCACCAATACCACCACCAAAATCACCATCAGCATCACCCCCACCAATACCACCACCAAAATCACCATCATCATCACCACCACATACCATCACCATCATCATCACCACCAAAATCACCATCATCATCACACCCACCAATACAGCCACAAAATCACCATCAGCATCACACCAATACCACCACCAAAACCACCATCAGCATCACCCCCACCAATACCACCACCAAAATCTGCATCACCCACCAATGCCACCACCAAAATCACCATCATCATCATCATCATCATCATCATCATCATCATCGTCATCACCCCCACCAATACCACCACCAAAATCACCATCATCATCACCCCCACCAATACCACCACCAAAATCACCATCATCATCACACCCACCAATACCACCACCAAAATCACCATCATCATCAACCCACCAATACCACCACCAAAATCACCATCATCATCACACCCAGCAATACCACCACCAAAATCACCATCATCATCACACCCACCAATACCACCACCAAAATCACCATCAGCATCACCCCCACCAATACCACCACCAAAATCACCATCAGCATCACCCCACCAATACCACCACCAAAATCAGCATCACTACCACCACCAAAATCACCATCATCATCATCATCATCATCATCATCATCATCGTCATCACCCCACCAATACCACCACCAAAATCACCATCATCATCACCCCACCAATACCACCACCAAAATCACCATCATCATCACACCCACCAATACCACCACCAAAATCACCATCATCATCACCCCCACCAATACCACCACCAAAATCACCATCATCATCACCCCCACCAATACCACATCACCATCAATACCACCATCACCACCACCAATCACCACTCACCATCATCATCACACCAATACCACCACCAAAATCACCATCATCATCACACCACCAATACCACCACCAAAATCACCATCATCATCACCCCCACCAATACCACCACCAAAATCACCATCATCATCACCATCCACCATCACCCCCACCAATACCACCACCAAAATCACCATCATCATCACCCCACCAATACCACCACCAAAATCACCATCATCATCACACCCACCAATACCACCACCAAAATCACCATCATCATCACACCCACCAATACCACCACCAAAATCACCATCAGCATCACCCCACCAATACCACCACCAAATCAGCATCACCACCAATACCACCATCACCAATACACATCATCACCATCATCAGCATCACCCCACCAATACCACCACCAAAATCACCATCATCATCACCCCACCAATACCACCACCAAAATCACCATCATCATCACCCCCACCAATACCACCACCAAAATCACCATCATCATCACCCCACCAATACCACCACCAAAATCACCATCATCATCACCCCACCAATACCACCACCAAAATCACCATCATCATCACACCCACCAATACCACCACCAAAATCACCATCAGCATCACCCCCACCAATACCACCACCAAAATCACCATCATCATCACACCCCACCAATACCACCACCAAAATCAGCATCACCCCACCAATACCACCACCAAAATCACCATCATCATCATCATCATCATCATCGTCATCACCCCACCAATACCACCACCAAAATCACCATCATCATCACCCCCACCAATACCACCACCAAAATCACCATCATCATCACCCCCACCAATACCACCACCAAAATCACCATCATCATCACCCCACCAATACCACCACCAAATCACATCATCACCACCAATACCACCACCAAAATCACCATCAGCATCACCCCCACCAATACCACCACCACCAAATCACCATCATCATCACACCAATACCACCACCAAAATCATCATCCCACCAATACCACCACCAAAATCACCATCATCATCACCCCCCACCAATACCACCATCAAAATCACCATCAGCATCACCCCACCAATACCACCACCAAAATCACCATCATCATCACCCCCACCAATACCACCACCAAAATCACCATCATCATCACCCCACCAATACCACCACCAAAATCACCATCATCATCACACCCACCAATACCACCACCAAAATCACCATCATCATCCCACCAATACCACCACCAAAATCACCATCATCATCACCCCCACCAATACCACCCACCAAAATCACCATCATCATCACCCCCACCAATACCACCACCAAAATCACCATCATCATCACACCCACCAATACCACCACCAAAATCACCATCATCATCACCCCACCAATACCACCACCAAAATCACCATCAGCATCACCCCCACCAATACCACCACCAAAATCACCATCAGCATCACCCCACCAATACCACCACCAAAATCACCATCATCATCACCACCAATACCACCACCAAAATCACCATCATCATCACCCCACCAATACCACCACCAAAATCACCATCATCATCATCATCATCACCCCACCAATACCACCACCAAAATCACCATCATCATCACCCCACCAATACCACCACCAAAATCACCCATCATCATCACCCCACCAATACCACCACCAAAATCACCATCATCATCACACCCACCAATACCACCACCAAAATCACCATCATCATCACCCCACCAATACCACCACCAAAATCACCATCAGCATCACCCCCACCAATACCACCACCAAAATCACCATCATCATCATCACCACCCCCAAATACCACCCACCAAAATCACCATCATCATCACCCCCACCAATACCACCACCAAAATCACCATCATCATCACCCCACCAATACCACCACCAAAATCACCATCATCATCACCACCACCAATCACCATCACACACCAATACCACCACCAAAATCACCATCATCATCACCCCCACCAATACCACCACCAAAATCACCATCATCATCACACCCACCAATACCACCACCAAAATCACCATCATCATCACCCCCACCACCATACCACCACCAAAATCACCATCATCATCACCCCCACCAATACCACCACCAAAATCACCATCATCATCACCCCCACCAATACCACCACCAAAATCACCATCATCATCACCCCCACCAATACCACCACCAAAATCACCATCAGCATCACCCCCACCAATACCACCACCAAAATCACCATCATCATCACCCCCACCAATACCACCACCAAAATCACCATTATCATCACCCCCACCAATACCACCACCAAAATCACCATCATCATCACCCCACCAATACCACCACCAAAATCACCATCATCATCACACCCACCAATACCACCACCAAAATCACCATCAGCATCACCCCACCAATACCACCACCAAAATCACCATCAGCATCACCCACCACCAAAATCACCATCATCATCACCCCCACCAATACCACCACCAAAATCACCATCATCATCACCACCAATACCACCACCAAAATCACCATCATCATCACACCCACCAATACCACCACCAAAATCACCATCATCATCACACCCACCAATACCACCACCAAAATCACCATCAGCATCACCCCACCAATACCACCACCAAAATCACCATCATCATCACCCCACCAATACCACCACCAAAATCACCATCATCATCCCACCAATACCACCACCAAAATCACCATTATCATCACCCCCACCAATACCACCACCAAAATCACCATCATCATCACACCCACCAATACCACCACCAAAATCACCATCATCATCACAACCACCAATACCACCACCAAAATCACCATCAGCATCACCCCACCAATACCACCACCAAAATCACCATCATCATCACACCCACCAATACCACCACCAAAATCACCATCATCATCACCCCACCAATACCACCACCAAAATCACCATCATCATCACCCCCACCAATACCACCACCAAAAATCATCATCATCATCACCACCAAATCATCATCATACCCCAATACCACCACCAAAGTCACCATCATCATCACACCAATACCACCACCAAAATCACCATCATCATCACCACCCACCAATACCACCACCAAAATCACCATCAGCATCACCCCACCAATACCACCACCAAAATCACCCATCCAATCACCACCACCAATCACCATGCATCATCATCATCATCATCATCGTCATCCCACCAATACCACCACCAAATCACCATCAGCATCACCCCCCACCAATACCACCACCAAAATCACCATCATCATCACACCCACCAATACCACCACCAAAATCACCATCATCATCACACAATACCACCAACACCATCACCACACCAAAATCACCATCAGCATCACCCCACCAATACCACCACAAAATCACCATCATCATCACCCCACCAATACCACCACCAAAATCACCATCACCATCATCATCACATCACCAATACCACCACCAAATCACCATCATCATCACACCCACCAATACCACCACCAAATCACCATCAGCATCACCCCCACCAATACCACCACCAAAATCACCATCAGCATCACCCCCACCAATACCACCACCAAAATCACCATCATCATCACCCCACCAATACCACCACCAAAATCACCATCATCATCACACCCACCAATACCACCACCAAAATCACCATCATCATCACACCCACCAATACCACCACCAAAATCACCATCATCATCATCACCCCCACCAATACCACCACCAAAATCACCATCATCATCACACCCACCAATACCACCACCAAAATCACCATCATCATCACCCCACCAATACCACCACCAAAATCACCCATCAGCATCACCACCCACCAATACCACCACCAAATCCACCATCACCATCATCACCCCCACCAATACCACCACCAAAATCACCATCATCATCACACCCACCAATACCACCACCAAAATCACCATCATCATCACCCCACCAATACCACCACCAAAATCACCATCATCATCACACCAATACCACCACCAAAATCACCATCACCCCACCAATACCACCACCAAAATCACCATCATCATCACCACCAATACCACCACCAAAATCACCATCATCATCACCCCACCAATACCACCACCAAAATCACCATCATCATCACCCCACCAATACCACCACCAAAATCACCATCATCATCACCCCACCAATACCACCACCAAAATCACCATCATCATCACCCCCACCAATACCACCACCAAAATCACCATCATCATCATACAGCATCATCATCACACCAATACCACCACCAAAATCACCATCATCATCACCCCACCATCAGCATCAACCAATACCACCACCAAAATCACCATCATCACACCCACCAATACCACCACCAAAATCACCATTATCATCACCAATACCACCACCAAATCACCATCATCATCACACCCACCACCAAAATCACCATCATCATCACAACCACCAATACCACCACCAAAATCACCATCAGCATCACCCCCACCAATACCACCACCAAAATCACCATCAGCATCACCACCAATACCACCACCAAATCACCATCATCATCACACCCACCAATACCACCACCAAAATCACCATCATCATCACCCCACCAATACCACCACCAAAATCACCATCATCATCACACCCAGCAATACCACCACCAAAATCACCATCATCATCACCCCACCAATACCACCACCAAAATCACCATCAGCATCACCCCCACCAATACCACCACCAAAATCACCATCATCATCACCCCCCACCAATACCACCACCAAAATCACCCCACCAATACCACCACCAAAATCACCATCATCATCACACCCACCAATACCACCACCAAAATCACCATCATCATCACAACCACCAATACCACCACCAAAATCACCATCATCATCACACCCACCAATACCACCACCAAAATCACCATCATCATCACCCCCACCAATACCACCACCAAAATCACCATCAGCATCACCCCCACCAATACCACCACCAAAATCACCATCATCATCACACCCACCAATACCACCACCAAAATCAGCATCACATCACCCCCAAATACCACCACCAAAATCACCATCATCATCATCATCACCCACCCACCAATACCACCACCAAAATCACCATCATCATCACCCCACCAATACCACCACCAAAATCACCATCATCATCACCCACCAATACCACCACCAAAATCACCATCATCATCACACCCACCAATACCACCACCAAAATCACCATCAGCATCACCCCCACCAATACCACCACCAAAATCACCATCAGCATCACCCCCCACCAATACCACCACCAAAATCACCCCACCAATACCACCACCAAAATCACCATCATCATCATCATCATCATCATCGTCATCACCCCACCAATACCACCACCAAAATCACCATCAACATCACCCCACCAATACCACCACCAAAATCCCCATCATCATCACCCCACCAATACCACCACCAAAATCACCATCATCATCACACCCACCAATACCACCACCAAAATCACCATCATCATCACCCCACCAATACCACCACCAAAATCACCATCAGCATCACCCCACCAATATCACCATCATCATCACCCCCACCAATACCACCACCAAAATCACCATCATCATCACACCCACCAATACCACCACCAAAATCACCATCATCATCACACCCACCAATACCACCACCAAAATCACCATCATCATCACCCCCACCAATACCACCACCAAAATCACCATCATCATCACCCCCACCAATACCACCACCAAAATCACCATCATCATCACACCCACCAATACCACCACCAAAATCACCATCATCATCACCCCCACCAATACCACCACCAAAATCACCATCATCATCACACCCACCAATACCACCACCAAAATCACCATCATCATCACACCACCAATACCACCACCAAAATCACCATCAGCATCACCCCACCAATACCACCACCAAAATCACCATCATCATCACCCCCACCAATACCACCACCAAAATCACCATCATCATCACATCCACCAATACCACCACCAAAATCACCATCAGCATCACCCCCACCAATACCACCACCAAAATCACCATCAGCATCACCCCCACCAATACCACCACCAAAATCACCATCATCATCACCCCCACCAATACCACCACCAAAATCACCATCATCATCATCACCCCCACCAATACCACCACCAAAATCACCATCAGCATCACCCCCACCAATACCACCACCAAAATCACCATCATCATCACACCCACCAATACCACCACCAAAATCAGCATCACCCCCACCAATACCACCACCAAAATCACCATCATCATCACCATCATCACCCCCACCAATACCACCACCAAAATCACCATCATCATCACCCCCACCAATACCACCACCAAAATCACCATCATCATCACCCCCACCAATACCGCCACCAAAATCACCATCATCATCATCACCCCCACCAATACCACCACCAAAATCACCATCAGCATCACCCCCACCAATACCACCACCAAAATCACCATCATCATCACACCCACCAATACCACCACCAAAATCAGCATCACCCCCACCAATACCACCACCAAAATCACCATCATCATCATCATCACCCCCACCAATACCACCACCAAAATCACCATCATCATCACCCCCACCAATACCACCACCAAAATCCCCATCATCATCACCCCCACCAATACCACCACCAAAATCACCATCATCATCACACCCACCAATACCACCACCAAAATCACCATCATCATCACCACCAAAATCACCATCAGCATCACACCCAACAATACCACCACCAAAATCACCATCAGCATCACACCCACCAATACCACCACCAAAATCACCATCAGCATCACCCCCACCAATACCAACACCAAAATCACCATCATCATCACCCCCACCAATACCACCACCAAAATCACCATCATCATCATCATCATCTTCATCATCACCCCCACCAATACCACCACCAAAATCACCATCATCATCACCCCCACCAATACCACCACCAAAATCACCATCATCATCATCATCACCCCCACCAATACCACCACCAAAATCACCATCATCAGTCATTTTCAATTTGACTTTAAAATTACTAAAATGACTTGAAGGAAGTGAAAAATAAACAGCATGAATATCCCTCATAAACAAAAGCCAGCTCTTCAAAGGCTCTTTCAATTGAAATGGCCAGACGAGGAAAATGAGTCCCTGACTGTGAATGGAGGAGGGGGGTTGACAAACAAGTGCAGATAAAACACAATTTACATGCAGTTATTTTTCATGTCAAGTTGCCAAGCTTTCGATCTTTAGATCTCGCCTCCTCTGTTTAATATAAAAACACAGTATTTTTTTATTGCCTAATAGTTTATGAAAATGCCGTCATTTGTATTGGCGCACTCTGAACAAAGGCGCCTTTGCAAACATGGCACTACAATATTGTGTCATATGGGTACATACTTAATTACATCTTTAATTGAATACAAAGTTCTGACTTCTCTTGTGTATTGGGTTGCAGTTGCATCACAGCAAACAGGCAAGGTAGAGAGAGGTGTGTTTACTCCACCACAGATAATGGTTGCTCATTTCTCAGCCCATTTGTCGTTCTCCACTTTCACTGTGAGTCACGGTCAAACAAATTTGGCATAATGATGTCAGACGAGCACATCGCAACAGTGTTTGCTGAACCGATCAGCTATATCGAGTCGTAAGAATTCCTTTGACGATCCTTCTAAGTAATTCGTATTGTTTTAAGGTAATCCTACCTGAGAAAACAGGTACAACAAAGTGACCTTACATCCATGTAAATAAAACACGGAATTCTGGGAAAATGGTTGGTTTCACACAGTTCATGAACATTTAGAGTCCATTTTGAATTCAAGGAGATTTATCACTGCGTATTTCAAGAGCCATTCTTGAGAAGTGCAAAGTGGACTTTGGATTGAAAATATCCAAGTTCAAGCTACTACTCCAGAACATTTTAATCAGGTCCATAAACGACGGGGAGGACTACGACCGTAGAATTAATGAATCCAAAAAAGGCTCCTTTGATGTTGGAAGGGACTGTGTCATTCAGATTAGTGCTTGAGTGAGCCTGAACCAGATAGCTCCTCAGAAATAGCTGACTTTGGCCAACTATCATCCATCACTTTAGATTATCACCGTCCAGACAGGTAGGTTAATACTCCAGATAAGGGAAACCAAAGGGATCCAAATTGAACAAAAAAAAGTTTGCCTCTGCCTCAGGTCAGTTTCTGTCCCTAAATCAAAAAATGTAATACATGACTACAGACAATTAAAAGATTACAATATCAGTAGCGTTTTTAAGTGCCAATGCATGCACAGTTGTGAATAATGCAGAAATGGTACCGATTAGGGTGCTGAACCAGAATCGAAAGGGGGCTCTTTATTCGCTAACAGGCAGATGACCTAGTAGCCTTTGACAGGTTTGGGCCTGCACTGCTGTGCCTTGTCTAAACTGGTTGGGTAGTACACGTTGAAAGGGGATTCAGGTTTGTGCTATAGAAGTGAGAGTCATGGGTAACAAAACCACAAAATAGCCCACTGGCCAATCATTCACCAAACATTAACCGCCATGCACTGTTAGCATATTTGCTAATACAACTGTTTTGAATCACTGACACATTTCAGAAACACATCTCTAAGATAATAGTGGTAAAGACAACAATTCAAGCTGAAGGTAAAATATATGTTATGTAACTCAATGACAAGACTTCTGCTTTACACTACCAGCTGGTCCATCTCCAAAAAGACTAAGCATTGCAAATTGCTGGGATGGTTCAACCACATCCTTCACTCTAATAAGGTTAAAGCAGGGGGTTCTGGGATGTCTCTTGGTGTTCTGAAAGACAGATGGTCATAGGACACGACCTCCGTAATGGCAGAAAGCAGAGGGTGTTCGGGCTTCATCAAAATTGTCCAGGTCTTGGCAAAATACCTTCAGTCTATGGAGAGAACTGAGAGACCCCAGCATAACAGAAGCCCAATTCTGCCAAAAATGAGAACACTATATGAATAGCTTCACAGGTATGGCAGTGACAGGGTTGCCAGATTGTTGGAGGAGGTAAATCCAGTTTGCAGACAAGCCCTCGAGAGAAGCCCGGCACCATTAACTGAATGGGACCCAATGGGTTTTCAGAGAGGCGCCCCTTGAGGCAGAGCCCAATTTGGCACATTTAGGAGGGCTTGGCAACGCTAGGTACTGTATAGCCTCTGGGAGTGAGGCGAGCTCCAAACAACATGAGATGGTGTGTAGCGAGCTAGACCTCTACTCCCTCATTGGGGAGAGATTTATGTTCTGAGTCAGTCAAGTGGGAAAGAGAGGTGAAGATCCTACTGTATAGACAGTTATCTTCCATTTTAACAGCACTGTCAACCATCTTTTACACATCTGTTGTTCAGTTCATGGTGGGCATTAAACGACAAACCCAGTACCAGAGCCTTTTTCACACACAACTTATCTTTAGCTTTGGGGGAGAGCTAAATCATATTGTGATTTGACCTCTTTAGAGGCAGGGAGTCTGAGGGGATCCCTACCTGTCACAGTACATTTTTTCAAGTGTCGAAGGGACCGCAACTGGAGCCTTCTGTGATGAGAGAAGTTAGCCAACGACAGAGATTTACTGCCAGAGATTGAATCGAGCAGTTCACCATATACTCAATTTATCATCCGCAGCATTACCCTATCCTCTTCTAAAGTGTAGGCAAAAATAAACCCGTCCGTTTCATGATTAATGACCCGTCGCAGGGGCAAGTGCAACCAAAGGAAGAGAAATATATGTTTTTCCCCAGAACATCACAACGCAGATTATAGGGCGAGGCCTCTGTATAGCCAATTGTTTTATTGCAACTTAATTATGTTTCCGCAAGATTACAAAACTCACCTTCTGTAATTACTCCACCTGTATATTAGTCAGTGGTCTGGAAGGTCTTGAGAACATTTGTCCTGACAACTTGTCGATGGAATTCAATTAGGTAGTGACCAAGTCATCTTGACAGAGGGAATCTCATTTGAGGCAAAACGTTACAGTGGAACAGGACGGGGACATATTGCATTTGTCAGTCTTGACAGGCCATCTTCCAAAATGGCGGAATAGAAACACATTTATCCTCAGAGCTCTCTTTTGCAATCTCTTGGAACATACAGACAATACCCCTCTGCTAAAAAGAACTCGGCCCAACAAGTTGGCGAAGGCTTGTGAACCGAGGGCAGATATATGAAAGACCAGGAGATATATGAAAGACCAGGCTCTAGCCTTTAATGAAAGCTATACTGGCAGACCTGGTGGACACAGTCATTCATCCATGAAAACCGACTGCACTTTGATCTAGTGTCAGATTACATAGCGCTGGAAAAAATAAATTGTACCCTTAACTATATGAACAAAAACAGAATTATCTCTTAAGGTGGAGTCAAGTTCATCCGTATGAAAAATGAGGGTTGTCAGTGCTGGGGTGGTAAATTAATTTGGGAGATATTTCTCTAGATCTATATCCCAGCATGTGAGGTATAGCCAGTGCATCTGCACACAGAAAACACTACTAAACTGATAAATGCAGTATGCTGCTAGCTCTGAGATCATGGGGTGGGTGTAAATCTCCATGTTGGAAGCTTGATTTCATTTGATTTGTGATTAAGAAGCATAAATCCCCCTAATTACATAAAGTATAGTTTTACATACATATCTTTGCTGTTCTGTAAATACAATTTCGTGTCACTTCATATAGACGAGGGAAACAGGCTTGTTTACTAGTTGCTAGGACTGTGTCATGTCTCTCCTGTAATCGAGTTCATGACTAATATAAAGATTTCATTTCACAGGCCCTGGGAGAAGGAGAGAGCGCAAGCCTTAGATGTCTGTGAGAAGGCCCGGGAACAGAGGAGAGAGAACTTTTTTTTAAGACCTTGAAAACCTTCCCAGCTAAAGTTGGAATTATTTCCGGAGTTGGCAGTTCATCACGCTCGCACGCGCGAGGCGCTGGGGGCGAGAGCCCCTGTCAGGAAGACACTCTGCTGCCAATTAGTATCAATTGGGAGGAAAATAAGAGCTGCACTGTGTTGCAATTTTTAGAGGGGTCTTTTTCCCCTCACAACTCAGATCCTCCTCTCAAGAAAGCACTGTTGTTCCCTCCCTATCTGGATATCAAACCGTTTTGAACTACAAACATACAGCATCTAGTGACATGGTGGGTTTTTCTCTGAGTGATCAGATCGCTTTTTGTGAAATCACAATAACGCCCATTCTCACTGTGACAATCAGATAAAACATGCGTGAGTCAATGGGAAAATGTATTGTGTTAAACATAATGGTTAAGGCACTCCAAATATTTTATATGTAACCTCTATTAGCAATGACATTTCAAGGTTGATTGGTTAAATCATATATACTGTAGTTAAAAGTTAATTCATCGCAACTTGAAAAAATATGTGAGATGACAAGGTGGACATTGTGTGATTTGCAATGGATCAGAAGGAAACGTGTATGTACACATGATGGAACATATTTTAAGAGTGAAAAGAGAAATGGAGGAGAAATTGTGAGGAAATAGATTTTCCTTTTTTCAGACAGCTCTCTCAGCTAACACTTTCAAACCTATACAATCCACAAATAAAACACGCAATCCAAATAAAACCAGTCGGTTCATAACATCCCCACTTGGATTCCTCTTCATGTATTTTTTTCTTTACACTTGCAACATTAAACGTGCCTTTTGGGGACTGCCACTGTAGTCCAAATCTTTTGAAAGTTTAATGCCCTGAGAATTCATATTTGCTCAAGTTCTCGTTTTCTTCATTTCAAAGCAGATTTTGGGGCGGGTTAACGTTGGTCTGTGTTAACCCTTTTGGTCCCCCCTTTGCTAAACACTTGTGTCAAGTCTCATTGGACTCTGTGACCATGGCGGTTGTATTGACAGAATGGGATTTGCTGCTGGCTTTCGAGGGATGACTGGGGAAGGCGCACCTACTGGATGTAACAGAGGAAGAGAGAAAAAATATTGAAACAAAAAAACAGCACCAACAACGGATGGCTGCTTCTGCTACCCTCTTTTCCTAGAGAGAGGAAGGGAGGAAGGTGGGTGAGGAGGAGGAAGGGAGAGGGAGATAAAGCGTCGTCCCCGGGCCAAGTAATGTGTTTAGTATTCCAGGGTCGGCCCCGGCGCTGGCATCAGCCATGGCGGAATTACCCTGACGCGTCCATTTGCAAATATATTAGGAAAGCTGTGTTTACATGGATGGGGTCCACCCAGTTCACTGTCTGCACTGGGAAAATATGCTAAGGAAGCGGCTGCCTCGTCTAACTGTCACACTCTGTTGAAGTCTGTTAGGGCCCTGAGTGATTCATCTTTGGCAAGATCCATCCTAGCGGTCATTTCATTTTATTTGCCCAAAGCTATCCCCCTACTTTAATAAGTGGAGCATTTGTTCTGATAAGGTTATACCAATACCAATAAACTAAGAAATGCTGTGTCTTATCTGCAGTGTCATTAGAACCTCCTCTATCACGCCGACCATTAATATCCTGACAACATCAAATCAGAGACGGAGTCCCGCACAATAAAATAGATCACTCCAGATACGACTAGAACGTCTTTGCATCTGGCAACAACAACATACCGTTTATCCAGTCATGGCCATGTAAAGCTCAGTAGCATCCGTAGTAGTGTAAGCAAACGCCATTATTCTCCTCTAGTCATGTGACGAGTATGATTGTCTTCCCTATTGTTTTATTCAAATTATAGTGCAGAGGTCGAGTGGAGAGAATGTCGGTGGGGGGGGGAGCTCGACAGGTCAGGAGTCCCTGAAAGACGTGGCGACCGTCTGTAGGGTGGCTTATGAAATATTCTGCAAAATAAGAGCTAAAGGCAGAACTTGTGACACAAAGCAACAGAACCTGTTCCCCACGGGGGCCTGCCGTTGAGTTACATACTGTATGTGACTGCACTTCACAAAGCCCAACCTTAATTGCCCCTGATTGCCATTCCAAACAGGTTAATAAGTCTTTTACAGACTGACTGGCGCATACAAAGGCTTGATTATTTTTATTCTAGCCCAGAAAATGGGTCTGTGCTAAGTGGGTTTATGGAAGATTTGGTGGCTCATGAGATTATAATTAGTGTAGGAAGAACTCAAAGGGAATCGGTTTATATTCATTGTGAGCTAGAGATCTGAGAATTTTTGGGATTTGTTAGGGAGGTGAAATCAATGGGTTCTAGCTTGACAGAGAAATTGTTTTTGGTACTATAATCATGAGCCAACAATATGTGGAGTAGTACAAAGTCATACCAAGATCATAAGCCATCTTCCTACTCATCAAAAACAGTGTGAAGTCTATCATTTGGAGATGCCAAGCATCTGTCCATTTAATCATAACGCCCTATTCAAATATCCAAACTGACAAGAAAATATAACATATTCAATGTGTCATCCGTCTTGTCAGATGTGTCATCTGACAGCATAAAAGGCATATCCATTGGTAGAGTCACTCAAACGTTTAATATTTTGAGTCAGAAAGCTGCTTTAGATCTCTTTTCCTCATTTTTTTGCTTATCATGTATGCAGGCAGTATTTTGGCCAGAGATGATATTCTGAGACGGCGCTGCCACAGCAGTTCAACTGTTTTGCGCCACCAAACAAAGCCATTGTGTTGCCTTAATAGAGTCACAATACTGATAAAACAAGAGAGAATGTATTTGTATTTTAAGTGAACCCTAATTGACTCTTGGTTGGTTGAATACTTAACAGAATTTCTGATATACAGACGTGTCCTGTTTGCCTGGGCGGGGAGGAATTTGCAATGGTGTGTTGGAAAGTAGTAGCACAGGCTCATTAGATGAGAGGACTTTTCAATGTGTTCATTAATGGTTCAGATGTACCAGCTGTGGTCAACTATGTTAATTAACTTGAGTTTGGGGGGCCTTTGCAAATAGACACGAGGCAGAGTCATTTGTCTATTCTTTTTACATCGGCAAATCGAAACCCGCAAAATAAACAAAGGCAATTGAATGTTGTATGCCCCTAGTATGAAAATAATTGGAAACATATTTACCCATCTCATTGGAGCATACAATTACAGAGTGTGTTGGGGCTGTGATGAAATAATGGGCTATTTAATATGCTAACGTCATACAATTATCCACTAGGGATAGCAGACATCACAGAGACACCAACAGCCATTAAAGTGAACAAATGACAACATAAAGACGGACTGAATAATTATTTTTTTAACTAAATTTATACTTTTGTGGTTTCAGCACTCCTGCGGAAACTTTTCATAACGAACAGATCTCGGGATCCAAAAAAGAGATCACTCTGATAAGATGTCCTTAGCAGCGACAATGACAATCTTTCATCTTCACAGAGGAGCGCTCTTGGTAGAAACAACTGGAAGCAAGGAGCTTGTTAATTCGGCAAGCCCTGTGCGTCTCAGGTATTCTTTTCCGTCTTCTTCATCTTTAGCTCCGTGACTGACACCCGATATTTCTCCTCCATGTTGTATCCCCAATGCGTCCTGACGGTGTTTATCTTTAGTTCGTTAGAAAACAAAATGGCCTCCTTTTGCTCTGCAAACCATTTCCTGGGCCTTTTTTTAAGGCTGTCTGTGATGTACTTAGGTAGGCTGGTGTCAAAGAAAAACCTCTCGATCTGACTGAGTCTTGTCTTTGGGATGAAACTGATCCAAGCCGCTCCCTCTCCCACACTCCCCCTCTCTCCCTTATTACCTTTAACGCTTACAAGCTACTCATGCTCTTGTCAGCGAGGCGATCAAAGTGGAAAGTGGTGAGCGTTTGAAATGAGAGGCCAGTCGAAATACGCAATTCAAATATTCTGTGTGAGCTTGTCTAAATATACTGTTCACAGGGAACTGAGAATGCTTAGATGCGTTAGTTATATGTTCGAATTACGCATCTGAGTATTAGGTTTCGGTTACATGTATAAAAGTGACATCCTCTGCAGTTGTGACGTGTGAAGCTATTTATAGCTTTTCATTTCCCCCACAGCAATACAATTTGTTTGCCATTTGATGCATGTGAGTAGATGGCGTTTTCGTTTTGCTTGTCTAAAACATGGACGGAAAACAAATTATTTCTATGATGTGGCACCATATCTACCTGGCAGCACGAGATATTTAAGATAAATGGTTCTTGAACCAGCTTCATAAATATTGTTTCCGTGAACATTACATCACTTTGTCATGAGGACATGTTTGTTGTTATTGCTATGGTTTTATTGCATGTATAATATCAGGCTCCTATTCTCCTTATAAAGACACAATGTATCTTTATCAAATCATGGCAGGCACCCCATGACTTCATCTGGAAAGGGAAGCTCTGTTTGGTAAGCTAGATCTTCAACTTGTATGTGATGATATATGGCTTACACAAATAAAATATACTATTTTGCTAAATGATCATCTGGACTTGGTCCAAATATTTCAATAACAACTTCAGTCTAGCTTGTACTAGCTTGTACTGCCACCCTCCCTAAATCTCCCTTGAATAGATGTAAAATGCTAAAAAGACCAAGTATAATAACAAAACTGGGGACAGAATTCTTGCTCAGGTGTCAACAGAACCAATATCCCTGAGCTTCTCACAGGGGAGCAGCCATCAATAAAAATGGGGAGAGGGATGTATTTTCAGCCATCCCTAGGCGAGAGGGCATCCCTTAAAGGGCTTGCTCATCTGCGTGCCAGCTTGCCTGTCTGTCACCTTTCCCAGGTGTGTCAGGACAAAGTGGAGACCGTTTGGCATTCTGACTCCTTATAGGCTTCATTACATTAGACACAGGGCCCATTTCAGTGCTGACATGGCTCGCTGTCACTGCTAAATCGCATTGACATTCACAAAGGCTTTCTCCACTGAGGCCCGGCAGACTACGGCTGTGTGTGTGTGTGTGTGTGTGTGTGTGTGTGTGTGTGTGTGTGTGTGTGTGTGTGTGTGTGTGTGTGTGTGTGTGTGTGTGTGTGTGTGTGTGTGTGTGTGTGTGTGTGTGTGTTAGAGAGAGAGAGAGAAGGCAGAAGTCAGGGATGCGTTAAATGTGTCTGTTATAGTCTTGGATGGTATACCATATAGTAGGTTATTTGGAAAAATCCACGGGGTGTTTTTCAATGCCGTCTATACCGTTTAAACAATTTCAAAAAAAAAATGTATACATTTGAATATTTGTAGGTACTTTTAAGTAAATACATGCAGTCAACTTGTGCAATACGTTAAGAGATAAAGAACATTGCGTTTTTCATTTCACCTGTCAAATTACTATACTGAACAAAAACGCAACAATCAACAATCAAGATATTACTGAGTTACAGTTCATATAAGGAAATCAGTCAATTTAAATAAATTCATTAGGCCCTAATCTATGGATTTCACATGACTAGCGGGATGGCAGCCGTGGGTGGGCCTGGTAGGGCATAGGTCCACCCACTTGGCAGCCAGGCCCAGCCAATCAGAATGAGTTTGTCCTGGGCTGGCGTGGTTACATGTGGGCCACAGTTGTTTTGAGGCCTGTTCGGACGTACTGCCAAATTCTCTAAACGGTGTTCAAGGCAGCTTATGGTAGAGAAATTAACATACAATTCTCTGTCAACAGCTCTGGTGGACATTCCTGCAGTCAGCATGCCACTCTCCCTCAAAACTTGAGACATCTGTGGCATTGTGCTGTGTGACAAAACTGCACATTGTAAAGGGGCCTTTTATTGTCCCCAGCACAAGGTGCACCTGTGTAATGATCATGCTGTTTAATGAGCTTCTTGATATGCCACACCTGTCATCCATATACTTATCTCATCCATATACTTACATGTACATATTCTCATGTATTAGGTAGTTGGGGAATTGTTAGATTACTGCACTGTTGGAACTAGAAGCACAAGCATTTCGCTACACTCACATTAACATTTGCTAACCATGTGTATGTGACAAAAAAAAAAAAAAAAAATGTGTGTATAGAACATTTCTGGGATTTTTTATTTCAGTTCATGAAACACGGGACCAACACTTTGCATGTGCCGTATATATTTTTGTTCAGAATATGAAGCTTACGGTAGTCCCCAGTCACGTGTCACATGGTGTTTGTTTACAAGCACACAATGACCAGAGACAAAGACCAGAGACCGAAGCCTTGTGAGGCACTCACTGTTGTGCAGCACGCACCAGGTGATCTTTTTATAGTATGGAATTCTAAATGTTTGCCAGCTAGATACACTATACTGTGCATTCAGGAAGCATTCAGACCCCTTCGATTTTTCCAGCCATATTGTAAAATTGGCTAAGTAATTTTTTTCCCTTGTCAATCTATCACACAATACCACTTAATGACAGAGCGAAAACAGGTGTTTAGAATGTTTTGCGTCTTATTTACATAAGTACTCAGACCTTTTGCTATGAGACTCGAACTTCAGCTCAGGTGCATCCTGTTTCCATTGATCATCCTTGAGATACTTCCACAACTTGATTAGAGTCCACCTGTGATAAATTAAATTGTTGGACATGAGTTGAATAGAAACACAATTGTCTATATAAGGTCCCACAGTTGACAGGGTATGTCAGAGCAAAAACCAAGCCATGAGGTCAAAGGAATTGTCTGTAGTGCTCCGAGACAGGATTGTGTAAAGGCACAGATCTGGGGAAGGGTACCATGATCACAAGCATTTCTTTACACCCACAATAACATCTGCTAAATATGTGTATGTGATCAATGCAATTGTATTTTATTCTATTTGAAAATATGTATGCAACTTTGAAGGTCCCCAAGAACACAGTGGTCTCCATCATTCTTCAATGGAAGAAGTTTGGAACCATCAATACTCTTTCTAGAGCTGTCCGCCCGGCCAAACTGAGCAATCTGGGGAGAAGGGCCTTGGTCAGGGAGGTGACCAATAACCCAATGGTCACTCTGACAGAGCTCCAGAGTTTCTCTGTTGAGATGGGAGAACCTTCCAGAAGGACAACCATCTTTGCAGCACTCCACCAATCAGGCCTTTATGGTAGATTGGCCAGACGGAAGCCACTCCTCAGTAAAAGGCACATGACAGCCTGCTTGGAGTTTACCAAAAGGCACCTAAAGGACTCTCAGACCATGATAAACAAGATTCTCTGGTCTGATGAAACCAAGATTGAAATTATTGGCCTGAATGCCAAGCTTCACGTCTGGAGGAAACCTGGCACTATCCCTACGGTGAAGCATGGTGGTGGCAGCATCATGCTGTGGGGATGTTTTTCAGTGGCAGGGACTGGGAGACTAGTCAGGATCAAGGGAAAGATGAACAGAGCAAAGTATAGAGAGACCCTTGATGAAAACCTGCTCCAAAACACTCAAGACATCAGACTGGGGCGAAGATTCACCTTCCAACAGGACAACGACCCTAAGCACACAGCCAAGACAATGCAGGAGTGGCTTCGGGACAAGTCTCTGAATGTCCTTGAGTGGCCCAGCCAGAGCCCGGACTTTAACCCGATTGAGCATCTCTGGAGAAACCTGAAAATAGCTGTGCAGCAATGCTCCCCATCCAACCTGACAGAGCTTGAGAGAATCTGCAGAGAAGAATGGGAGAAACTCCCCAAATACAGGTGTGCCAATCCTGTAGCGTCATACCCAAGAAGACTCAAGGCTGTAATCGCTGCCAAAGTTGCTTCAACAAAGTACTGAGTAAAGGGTCTGAATACTTATGTAAATGTGACATTTCAATTTTTTTTTATTTTATACATTTGCTAACATAAAAATAATGGGGTATTGTGTGTAGATTGATGAGGGAAAAAAACTATTTAATACATTTTTGAATAAGGCTGTAAAGTAACAAAATATGTAAAAAGTAAAGTGGTCAGAAAACTTTCTGAATGCTCTGTGTATACAAAAGTATGTGGACACCCCTTGGATTCAGCTACTTCAGCCACACCCATTGCTGACAGGTGTACAAAATCGAGCACACAGCCATGCTGTGCAACACTCACTACAGAGTTCCAAACTTCCCCTGGAAGCAACGTCAGCACAATCATTGTTAGTAGGGAGCTTCATGAAATGGGTTTCCATGGCCGAGCAGCCGCACACAAGCCTAAGATCAACAAGCGCAAAGTCAAGCGTTGGCTGGAGTGGTATAAAGCTCGAGGGCATTGGACTCTGGAGCAGTGGAAACGCTTTTCTCTGGAGTGATGAATCACACTTCACCATCTGGCAGTCTGATGGATGAATCTGGGTTTGGTGGATGCCAGGAAAACGCTACCTGCCCGAATGCATAGTGCCAACTGTAAAGTTTGATGGAGGAGGGATAATGGTCTTTTGTGGTTTGGGCTTTTTCCTGTGAAGGGAAATCTTAATGCTACAGCATACAATGACATTCTAGATGATTCTGTGCTTCCAACTTCGTGGCAACAGTTTGGGAAGGCCCTTTCCTGTTTCAGCATGACAATGCCCTGTACACAAAGCGAGGTCCATACAGAAATGGTTTGTTGAGATCGGTGTGGAAATACTTGACTGGCCTGCACAGAGCCCTGACCTCAACCCCATCGAACATCTTTGGGATGACTTGGAACGCCGACTGCGAGCCAGACCTAATCGCCCAACATCAGTGCCTGACTTCACTAATTCTCATATGGCTGAATAGAAGCAAGTACCTGCAGAAATGTTCCAACATCTAGTGGAAAGCCTTCCCAGAAGAGTGTAGGCTCTTACAGCAGAAAAGGGGGAAGAACTCCATTTTAATGCCCATGATTGTGGAATGAGATGTTCGACAAGCAGGCGTCCACATACTTTTGTTCATGTAGTGTATCTTGTAATTATTACGTTAACTGTCTAAAGTGTGCTAAAATCTCTGCAGTTGTGCATTAGTTTGTAGCTTGTGTGAGGGCATCATCGTATATGAATAGTAACATATGCATAGTCACTTTAACCATATCTACATGTACATACTACCTCAATCAGCCCGACTAACCGGTGCCTGTATATAGCCTCGCTACTGTTATAGCCTTGTTACTGTATATAGCCTCGCTACTGTTATTTTTCACTGTCCTTTTACTGTTGTTTTTATTTCTTTACTTACTTATTGTTCACCTAATACCTTTTTTGCATGGTTGGTTAGAGCCTGTAAGTAAGCATTTCACTGTAAGGTCTACACTTGTTGTATTCGGCGCACGTGACAAATAAACTTTGATTTGCTTTGATTTTCTGTTAAACCTTACTAATACTTGTGTACTAAGATATCCTTCTTTAAGCCTAGGCATTGGGCTTGAGATTGTTAAAGAAACAAACTCATATAAGATATAAAAGCGGGTGTGCAGTAATGGAGGCCTGTGTGCGTAGAATGACCCCATGACGTCTGGGTGCTCAGCCAAAACCTGACGGAAACTAACTGGTTCCTCTTAGCTTAACTGGAGACAGAGCACAGTGTTATATTCTGCACACCAGTGATAGATCTGTTGTTCTGTTTGGAGACGGTTTCTGGGTGAAAGGTTCATGTTGTTTGTATGTATGTGTGTGTGTGTGTGTGTGTGTGTGTGTGTGTGTGTGTGTGGGGTAGGACATACATTATTTGGGCCGACAGTCAAAGGCGCTTGCTTGCCCAAGAGAACCGTTAGAGGAAGTATGTCTGGAGTTACTTCCTGTCACTTTGGCACCTATTGTCCTCACTCAGTTGCGACAGACTGAGACAACCTTGTCATTATAGTCTGTACCCCGTAACCCAGTTTAGTCTCTCCTTCTGTACACACATACACATTCATAAGATCATGTGTTTTGCAGATGCATGCCTAAGATAGCTTGACTATATAAGGCTTCCGTACTCTTTGTGTGGGGGGCTCTCACTCCATTCACTTTGTGGGTGGTGCGACCAGCCCTCTTATTGTGATAAGTTTGTTAATTAATAAAAGTATTCGCTTGGTAAGAGCAGAGTATCCCCTCCTGGATCAAGAGCCTTGCTGGCTAATATTTGTTTTGGGTATGCAGCAAACTGTGAGTAGCATGTTTTAGTTACTTTCATAGTTTAGGTCACAAACTGTATAAAATGTTTGCAATGCGCTCGTTAGCATTTAGTTAGCATTCTCTATGGGATTTTACAAGTACTTGTTAGCATTGCTTACCTTTGAATTACAGAGTATCAGTGGGGGTTGAAAACAGCACCCCCTGTGTTCAGTGCCGGTATTACGGACAAGGTCGGTATGAAGGTATGACAATCTGGAAACCGCCCAAGCCTAGTATGTAATGAGGAATACTGAAACAGCGATATTTCGGTTGGTTTAGGAATGTCCAAGCACTTCTTTAGACACAATTGCGAGATTTTCCCAAATTCACAATTGGTAGTGAGCGGCATGGGCGTTTGGGTGACGTATCGAGCGCTAGACAATTGTTTGGCCTTGTAAATGCGAAAGCGTGCAACAATTAATCCATTATGTATGGCCTCTCTCTCGGGATGGCAAAGTGCAACTTGGTCAGAATACCAGCAGCTCCTCTCCGCTCCCACCGCCTTGTCTCACTATTGACTGTACATGAGAGCCATGTTGCCACGTTGAAATAAATACACCAGTCTTATTAATACGGCTGCAAGCATAGTAAATTACTCAAATCAAAATGCTAGACGATTAGTTGGGGGTGGGGGTCAAAAAGAAAGTCAATTCAAATGTTACAGTAACACTGGTACAAGGAATTGGGTGACAGAAAAGCTGACTCCCTTACAAAACGCCCTTTCATTTTATGACCTATCTTGATCAATATGTTCCTTGTGGAGGTTTGATTATTGAGGAAAACAATGAGTCTACGATCTTCAGAAAAGTTATGAAATGACAGGTACAGCAGGGGGCTTTCACATGGCACAGAGACACAGAGACACAGAGACACAGACAGAAGCATCAGGCAGGCACAGCACATCACACCTCGTGTGCTTGGTGACGGTGTGAAAAACTGTTTTCGGCAGGTGCTAACAGGCCCACGTCGGGCCGACGAACACTGCATTAAACACTCATTACTGAGCAGCAAGGTCTGGAATTGCTACCCCCCGGGGCCAAATGTCTTCAATTAACTGCTTGTCCGATGTACTGTGTGTGTTCAGCAGGGTCCCTGTCGAGTGTAGACCTATGGCTTCAGTACAGTCACGCAAGGACACAGAGCCACACAGACACTCAAGGTATTGATGTCAGTAAGCTACAGAACATGCTAACACACACAAAGTTCTTTGCAGCAGGCAAACATGGCACTAATTTTCTTCAGACAAACACAGAACACTACACATGACTACTATGTATGAGTCATTGAGATAATTGTATCTTCGACTTTCATGGTCTCAGGCCCTATTCAAAAGCCTACACTGTATTTTAAAAAGTCCAGTCCTCTCCATAAATCACATATGATAAGGTTCACACTTCATATTTACATTACAGCACATCTAGACATGCTTAACCTATTCCACCGAGAACTCCTAATCCATGGGGGTCATACAAATGAACTTCAAAGACACATTTCTAACGCTGTCTTCCTTTGAAACACACAGATGGGATTGGAACAGTCTGAACTAGACACCATTAAACAATTGTGTTGAGGGGGTCGTTATGTAGACAAGGTGGTTGAGGGCTCCCAAGAGTCCCGTAATTCCACTGAATGACTCATCCATTGATATGCATATAGGTGCTTAACCATCGTCTCTTAAAAGGTCTGCTGTTATGGGATCTCGGCTAGATGTTTCGTATGTCAATGTTGAAACGTCATGCATGGGAACTGCTAGTGCAGAGACTGAATCCAGACAATAATTGGAGCTCCACTGTGTCACTTGATTCAGTCCACAACCCTCCTAATGGGTGCAGACTCGCCAGAACGTTTCCCCAGAACAGTGGTAGTCATTTGGGTTGGCATTTATGAGGGTCCCTGGTTTAAATCCCACACACCCTGCTGTCCAGTCATTGACGTCAGAAGTGGGATCCAAGTTACACCCAGTCCAAAAAGCCTCGTCATTGCTGTGCTGCCTATAATAATGACAATTTCACAGCACAAAACATGGCCCTTCATAGCTCAGCTGGGGGTTCTACAGAGTCAGGAATGGCCAAGTTAGGTTGGTTTTCAGTGGAATCACCACCTGGTAAGTGAACTTGTCAGTCTGGTCAATAAAACAGGTGGGCTCATGCCGTCCTCAATCTGTTCGCACACTCGGTTCACGCTCGGGTTTGTACGGAACTGCCAAGGAGGTATTAGCATGAACTGCAGACAACGCCACCCACGGTGAAGATGCGCTTCGTCACAGAACACTGAGGCGTGAGCCCCAGCGGCTCCAGTTAACGACCACCGCCGCCAAATTGGCTGGCGTGGCAATGCATCAGAACAGGAGCCCCGCGTGAGATGCTTCCACGAGAGAATAAAGTCAAATGCGAGACGCACGCAGCCAGACGTTCCGATACCTCCACCAGACATGTTGGGGATGAAATGGTGGCTTAAGGACGTTCGGGAACATGCAATCTCTTCAGATGTGTTCGTCTGGCAAATAACGCGCGGATTCTCAAGGCTCGCCAGAATCCTAGACTAAGAGCTTCACCACTGTATCCAATGCCAAGAAAATGACTCTCTGACACTGAGGTTATTTCCTTGGGTTTACAGTATATTCACATGCCTGTCTCACTAGCATGTACTGTATTGTATTTTTTTGCTTCACTTAGCCCCCTTTGGAGTGTGTGTACATTAACAGGCAGGCGCCACTCCCATGGGGGAGTGTTGTTGAACTACAGAGAAGAAGTTATTGTTGGCTCACACACTGTCAGCTGTGACAGTGGAGTGGCCAAAACAGCTGTGGCCTACCCATCCCTCCTCCCCTCTTCTCCCTTCCATCCTTCCCTTCCCTTCCCGTCCCCCTCAGCCTCCATGACATCAAAGGGAGTCTGTGTCATTGCCTCGGTGGGTTGGCGCAGCTCCGGGGCCATCTCTGGTTTAATACTGTATGAACGCCCCACAGTGGAGAGCGTCGTCTCAATCTCCCTCTACCCCCTCTCTCTCTCTCACTCTTCCTCTCTATCACTCTCTTTCCCTCGCTCTCTCCCTCTCTTTCATTCTCTCGCTCTCTGAGATCATGAAGGCACAGATTGTGTAATAGCGCACTAGCTGGCAATGCTAGCCGTGTGGGCTGGGGAAAGGGATGGATGAGAAATCTGCCACAGCTTTCTCTAATCTAATTGAGAGCTTTGATTGGATAGTTGTTGAGATATAGCAACGTCCACAACAGATTAAAGTGCACAGCAAACATTTACCTCAAATGAATTTAACTAAAATGACTAAAATAGACTACAACATCTGTAAAGATCCAAAGTAAAGCTCTGAAGTGTGCACTGATCAGAATTTTGTCATTTGTACACTCCATACCAAAACTAGCTGTGGTTTTCAAGTTCTACTCTCTTCTACAAGAGTTCTACTTTATATTTGTGAGTCATCAAACTCTATCACTTTCTGTTCACTTTGTTCTGTACATCTTGCTTTAGGATCAAAGTTCCCCACTGCGAGACATTGTCCTCAGGGAGAGCTGCCAGGACACTCACCCCAGTCAGGCACCTGCTGGGAAGATGGGACGCACCTGGGGTTCAATTCCCACAAAGAAAATATATGTGTGTGTGTGTGCATAGTGTGTGCAGCAAATACTCTCCCCAGAAAAGGCCGAGCCGCAATGCATAAGCGAGATTGAGAGGCCATCTACAAACCTCAATGAAAATGTGATGTTCATCCCACCAGGAAATGCTGCTTAAAGTAAGATAGACCATTCATTTTGATCCCTCCTGTCGTCCTATCTCCTCTTCACTCTACTCCAGACAGTACAATTCACTCCCAAGTCTCATAATTTCCTTTGTCACAATGGCAAAAATACAAAAATGCCATATTATCGAACTGAACCGCCGGTAAGCATAGATAGGAGCCTGTCAAAGCTGTGAGGGCTGATACATAGTGTGTACATAGTGGGAACAGTCAGGGGATAAATGATCAGTTGTTAACAATGTCCTCCATGGGAGATACATGTTATTGTACAGTATAGTAATCATACCTGACCCCAAGAAAATACCTTTGAATTGTAGGGATAAAAACTGGTGAACAGATATTCAATTCCTTCCACAGGTGAACGGTTTGAAATGAATAGTCTTGTTTATCTGATTTGATTAAGATGATGGATACACATTGAGGAATTTGAAAAAGAAGTGAATGTAGTCAAAGGTGATTCCCATACCTATCCCTTATTCAGCACACGATTCAAGACCATCCCAAACTGCATAACAGCAGAGACATTCCATTTTTTTTCCTGTGTCAGTGGGCCTCATTTTTGGGAGGGTTTAAGGAGACTGTGTGGTACTGAGACAAAAATCTGTCTGTGAACTTTTCTGACACTGCTTCAGGTGATCGATGGCAAAATGTATGCTTGGCGACCGTGTGGAAGAGACAGGTAGGAGAGAGGGGGTGTGGGAAAAAACTGTTCTCGGGACATATCTTCCCTAAAGGAGATCTCTTACTTTTATCCTGTGAGTCTGAAACGTTTTGAAATAATGAAGTCAGCCTACCCTTTCATTAATTACATTTCAACAACTACATAATTAAGCAGCGACATTAATGAAATCTCATGCTTTGAGCTGCAAAGAAAGAGAGAGACGATGTCTGCACTGTGATAACGAGGGAGAAAATGTTAATCTATAGGGGAAAAATGAACAAGGTGTTAAGAAAATGATTATTTATTTTAAATTATGGGGAACGTGAAAGGTTCCTGCAGCTTGTGGGCAAATCAAATCCATTTAGAGAATAGTTCCTTTAATCTCCTATTATCTCAAGTGTAAAAAAATTGCAGACTAACTTTAAGTTGATACTTCAACCTAAATAAGTACCATTTCTTTTCAGCGAGCTCACCAAAAAATGTAAATGATATACCCCCTATTGTGTCTATAGCATGTTTCTGTTGTCTTAATCATCTCCTATTCTAGTCTTTCTTTATCAATGTATTCTTATATATCTCCCAGACAGTTGATTTTCTATTATACAAACACTTAAAAACAAAAAGTAACTTGTCTTAGACAGGGCCACACGTATCGTTGTCTTTATCATGTACTGATCAATAAATAATACTCTACTATACAGTATTCACAGCGCACACACGAGAGACCTACATAGGTTACAACACAGGCGAGAGTTCACAGAATTGTGTTGCAGTGAAATCCCAAAGCACTTTAGCTCTCCCTTTCCCATGGCTTAATCAGAATTCATGGCCAGTGGCAACTAGTGTATTCGGTTTGCATTAATATCGCGGTGCATAAGATCACCGATTTGTTGGCATTACACCAGCTTTTGCCTCATCTCTCTCTCCTCTGGCGCTGCTTAGCATCGATGTGGAGGGAACTGATGCAATCGGGCAGCCTACTCTCCATTTCATATCCCTGGACGCTCTGAATCTCAGGCAGCCTACTCTCCATTTCATATCCCTGGATGCTCTGAATCCCAGGCAGCCTACTCTCCATTTCATATCCCTGGATGCTCTGAATCGCAGGCAGCCTACTCTCCATTTCATATCCCTGGATGCTCTGAATCCCAGACAGCCTACTCTCCATTTCATATCCCTGGATGCTCTGAATCCCAGACAGCCTACTCTCCATTTCATATCCCTGGATGCTCTGAATCCCAGGCAGCCTACTCTCCATTTCATATCTTTGGATGCTCTGAATCCCAGGCAGCCTTCTCTCCATTTCCTATCCCTGGATGCTCTGAATCCCAGACAGCCTACTCTCCATTTCATATCCCTGGATGCTCTGAATCCCAGGCAGCCTACTCTCCATTTCATATCCCTGGATGCTCTGAATCCCAGGCAGCCTACTTTCCATTTCATATTCTTGTATGCTCTGAATCCCAGGCAGCCTTCTCTCCATTTCATATCCTTGGATGCTCTGAATCCCAGACAGCCTACACTCCATTTCATATCCCTGGATGCTCTGAATCGCAGGCAGCCTACTCTCCATTTCATATCCCTGGGTGCTCTGAATCCCAGACAGCCTACTATCCATTTCATATCCCTAGATGCTCTGAATCCCAGACAGCCTACTCTCCATTTCATATCCTTGGATGCTCTGAATCCCAGACAGCTTACTCTCCATTTCATATCCCTGGATGCTCTGAATCCCAGGCAGCCTATTCTCCATTTCATATCCCTGGATGCTCTGAATCCTTTGAAAATCCCCACTAGGCTTTTTTATTATCGCTGACTGGAAGCTTCGTCATTACTTACAGTTTAATATATAAAAACATCATGTAGATGGAATAGGAGTGTGAGGTGAGGGAAAGAAAAAAGCCTAACCTGGCAAATTTTCGAACTCCCCAATTCCATTTTCGGCTCAGCGTTTCGCACACGCGCTCCACTGTCACACATGCAGCTTAATCTGGGGGGGATTGTCAAGACTCACATACATAATGACTGTGGATTTCCCTTGACATAAATCGACTGGTAATGTACTGTACATTGTGGGGCCTCAGATCACTCTTAATGCACCTTCTGCGCCAACATAAATGAGTGTTGTTTGATGTGAAACGTGAACTGGTGGAGGAAAGCCAGTGCACCAGTATGAGAGGATTAAGGGGGGAAGCTGAGTGCACGCTCAGCACCTTTTCCATTTTCAAGAGTTAAGCTTTCTTTCGGAGAATCACACTTTAATATTCCTCGCTCACAATGGCAGCAGACGCAGTGTGTTGCTGGAAGATTGAGGTTGACTTTGAAATATTACCTTGCACCCCCCCCCCCCCACACACACAAAAAATTAAGTAATGGGCTCCACATTTACACAGACTATGGACCAACCAACACCATGTGAATGTGAAGGATCCAAAGGTAATGAATTATGTGTGACTATAAAGAGAGTCGTGGCTGTGAGTGCGTTCCTCCAACCCCATAGCCTGAACTCTTGACAGAGGAAGATTTAGAAGTCAGGCCTTAATGAAAGGAAGGTCAAGCGGTAGGAAATGTGAGCGCTTCTGAGAGAGTTCTTGGCGTGGACCCTGTAATCTCGGAGGTACCCGCTTCCATATGGATGTGCTCTGAAATGAGCGATGACCCCTGACCTCTAGCCTTGTCCAGCATTGCACTCGGTTATCCATTTCAAAGCCTGGTGTAAAGGGAGACAACCTAAAACAGCATGGAAGGCCTGTGTAACGAAACCAGTGCAATTGGAAAAGGCAGAGAGTAAGGATAGGTTAACAACACTATATGGGGTAGGTTCAGGACCTTGGACAGCTAATACAGAGACCATAGATTGTGAACGTAGAGTGGAAGGTGTGTACAAGGGGTTACTACAATGTATTGGGTAAATTCAGGACCTTGGACAGCAAACACAGAGCGTAAACTCTACAGAGGGTGACTATAGGTTCAGCACCATGGACAGTGAATTCAGTGTGGACGCCATGTATAGACGTTGACTCCACTGCATGGTGTATGTTCAGGACCATGGATAGTGAATGCCGAGTGTAAGCTCTGCATAGCAAGGGTGCCTACATTACATTGGGGTCAATTCAGGACCATGGACAGTGTACGAGCTTCAACGCTCTCATTTTAAAATGCCCTTTTGCTGTACTGCAGTAATACAGATTGGTCTGAAATGCAATGAGTGGTAACCCTACATTGTAATATTGAGAAAATGGTTCAGCTTCACTTTAATTGAGAGAAATTAAGATACATTCTGGCCAAAAACTTCATTGTTGTATTAGACCAATCCCTTTGTATATACAGCGAGTCACACATGAATAATATTATTCAATAACTGGCAAGACTAAACTGTATTCATGATTTGTTGCCAACTGACATCGAAACGGGGAAACTGTGTCAAGTGGAATAGACACTATGTTGACTTTCCACTGACTGCCACGGCTGATTTTTGTCCTGTGGCGTCAAGGCGAGTCTGATGGCGATGACTCAGCCCATCCCCAGCATGTAGCACTCTGCTATTGTCTCGGGCCATTCACAGTCCTGCAGCGTGGTTCGTTACATGGACTGGACTAATCCTACCCCAAAGAGAGAGCCAGCACAAGAGAGCTCCATTTAAAGGCACATTACACGAGAGGGAGTTATCGACTTCTTCCTGTGCCTTTTTGTGCCTTTTTTCTCCCACAAACATGAGGAGCGAAGGGGGCCCCAGGAGCTCAGGTTGTGACTGTCAGCTCGCCTGGCCCACAAAGCCTCTTCCCTTCCTACCCTCCCCTTCCACCCGCAAGTCATTTGTATTAATTTGGGAACGATTCAGTCTAGCTCGCCGAATGATTCATTCTAGCTCGCTTTACCTAACATAGTGAACGGTTGTTAGGTAAAGTATGTGGATGGCGTGCGGTGCTGTGCAATTCTGGTGGCTGTATAGAGACAAGTAGATGGAGGGGCAGGCAGAGAGAGC